>OU015742.1:6230117-6248601 GCA_907169655.1 Acomys percivali | reverse complement strand
ACTGTCATCCGGGCTTTGAACTTCCTCATAGAGGCCACCACCCACCACAGCTGCTGCCCGCTGCTCAGGGTAGCGGCCACCCTCCAGAAGATAGTAGTAGTATCACTGTAGTTGTGGAGATGCTCCATGCCTGCTGGACCTCGGAAGACTAGAGGTCTTGGGCAACAGCCTTGTCTCCTTTCCAGTCTTTTATGTAAGCTTTATTCAAGAGGCTTCAAAGTTTCAGGTCACAACCTCAGGGTTTTGATCCATTTGAATCAAGTTTTGTGCCGGACGAAAGATCTGGATCAAATTTATTCTTCTACAGGTGACTATCCAGTTTCCTCAGTACTAATTTGTTGAGGAGGCGGTCTTAATGTATATTCTCCAATGTATATTTCTGGCATCTTAATCAAAACGTAGGTGGGCTGAGGCTGTGCGCATTTGTTTCTGTTGTATTCTATTTGTCTCTTTTGTGCCAGTGCTATGCAGTTTTTGTCACTGTGGCTCTAGAACATGAGCTGAGATGAGCGTTGCTCTCCCGCCTTGGACTGCTTTAGCTATTCCAAGTTATTTGTGCTTCTAGTTATGTAAAGAATGTCCCTGAAATGCTGACGGAGGCCGCATCCAATCTGCAGATAACTTTAGGCATTTTAACAACGTTGATTGTTTTAACCCATGAACAAAGGAACAGCTTTCATCTTCTAGTATCAATGTATTTCTTCTGTTTCTGAAAGTTTTCATTGTAGAGATTTTTTTATATATATATCGTTGGTGAAATAGATTCCTAAATTTTTTAGAGGATTGTGAATATTTTCTTCATTTCTTCTAAAAAATATTATTATTGTTGATATACATAAAACTACTGATTGCTGTGTGTTATAGTCTATCCTGTTATTCTATTGAATGTGTGTATCAGCTCTGAGCGTTTTCTGCTGTGTACACTGCTGTCTTGTAAGAATAGGATATGTCATCTTCAAGTAGAGGCGATTTGCCCTCTTCCCTTTGTATCCACTTTCTTTCTCTTGTCTTATTGCTATAGTTCAACACAAGCACTTTATTGAATCATTCTGCAAATGAGCACTCTTGCTTTGCTTTATCCTGATTTTAAGGGAAATGGCTATGGTTTTTCTTCATTTACTCTAGTGTTAGCTATAGTTTTGTTGTCTATAGCCTTTACCATGTTGATATAGTCCTTCTATTACTAGTTTCTTGGGGATTTTATCAGGAAAGGGTCGTGAGCTTGACAAAGATTTTCTCTTCATCTATTCGTGTGACTTCTACACGCAAGTCTATTTACATCCTGTATTACATTTATTTGGTTGTGCATCCTGAATCAAGCTTGCATCTCTGGAATAAACTGAACTTGGTTATGGTCATACTGCATTCCTTTATTTTTCAAGACAGGGTCTCTCTGTATGGCCTTGGCTGCCCTGGGCTCACTTTGTAGACCAGGCTGGCCTTGAACTCACAGAGATCTGCCTGCCTCTGCCCTCCCCAAGTTCTGGGATTACAGACATGTGCCACCATGCCCAATGATCTTACTGCATTCTTGAATATGACTTACAATAATCTTATTGAGAATATCTCTGTATATATTAATCACAAAAATTGGTCTATAGTTTGCTTTTTTATTGTGTTCTTACCTAGTTTTAGTATTGGCATAATATTGTCTTCGTAAAGTGAATGCAGTAGTGTTTCTCTCCTTTCTATTTTGTGGAATGCTTTCAGGAGAATTGATAGTAGCTTTTCTTTAAGTGTTTTTAAGTGTTTGGTAGAATTCAGCAGTGAATCCATCCAGTCCTGGACTTTTCTTCGTGGTAAGAGTTTTTTTTTATTACTGTTTCAATATCATTGCTTATTATGAATCCTTTTAAGTTGCTTGTATCTTCCTGACTTAATTTTAATAGGTCATGTGTGTATAAATATGTTTGCATCTCTTTAAGATTTTCCATTTTTAAGGATACAAGTTTTCAAAATATTTCCTAGTGATCCTTTGGATTTATTGGAAACAGTTGTAACTTCCTCTCTTTTAGCACTAATTTCATTTTAGATTTTCTCTGTCTTTCCTTCAGTTCAATAGGGATACCAATCCTGTTCATCTTTTCAAAGGATCAGTGGCTTTTTAAAAAATAGTTCTATGTATGGTGATTTTTGTTTCCATTGTATTGATTTCTACTGTGCTTTTTGTTATTTCTATTTCTGCTCTTTACTGTGTATTATGCAGTGCCTACTACTAGCTAGTTTCAGTTTTTCTAAGATTCTGAGGAGAAGTTGAGTACTTGAGATCTCTGGATTTTTTAACATAAGCATTCACAGTTATAAACTTTCTTCATAGAATTATTACATCACAAAAGTTCTGGTAAGTTGAACTTTCATTTTCATTTGATTCTAGATTTTTTTTTTAATTTCTTCTCTGGTTTTGTCATTGACTCAACCCATTGGTCATTCAAGAAAGAATTGCTAAGTCTCCAGGAATCTTTGTAGTCTCTCAAAACTATTCGTTTCTAGTTTCATTCCACTATGATCTGGCAAGATAAAAGAAACTATTTTGGCTATTTCATATTTGTAAAGACTTGCTTTGTGACCTAGAATCTGTTCTAGTTTAAAGTAGGTTCTATGGACAGCTGCAAAGAATGTATATTCTGGATCTTAGATGAAATATTCTGTAGAAACATGCCACGTCCGTCTCTGATCTATAGTCTATGTCAAACCTGAAGTTTCTTTGCTTATGTTAATTGGGATGACCTATTTAACAATCAGACTGCGGCATGGAAGTCACCCATGAATGCTGTATCGGGACCCATCAGACTATTTTACACATATTAGTGTTTGCTTTATGAAATGTGGAGTCCCAAGATCTAACACATACTATCTTTGTTACATCTTCTTGGCTAATTATTCCCTTCACTAACATAAAGTAGCCTTTTCTAAGTAGCTTTAGCTTGGAGTTTAGTTAGTCATCAGTTTCCATTTACCTGATAGTCTTCCATTCTTTGACTATACTTTTGTGGCTATCTTTACCAAGGATTGTGTTATTTTTCAATGGATCTAGTATTTTTAATAGTGTCATCCAATCTGAATCTCTTTATTGATAAGAAGAAGTCATTACATTTCATGTTGTAACTGAGAGATGTATAGTAAGCCCTGTGTTTTTTTGTTGTTTGTTTTCCTAGTTGGATTAATTCTGTTGTTGTTGTTGTTGTTGTTGTTGTTGTTGTTGTTGTTGTTGTTTTCTTTCTCCTCCATTAGCATCAAGGATTTGACAATTTGGTATGTAGAATGTGATATGTTTTTTCCTGACTGTCCCTTGTTCATACTTTTTGCTCATGAAGCTCATTTTTCCCCCATGCTCTCTGGATTAATTCTTTCTTCTCGTTTATGATGTAGTGTCCCTCTGAATAATTTTCTGCAGAGCTCTCTTGGTTGTTCTGAAATGCATTAATTCATGGTTTTTTGAAATATTATTTCTATATTAATTTTTAAAGATAGCTTTACCTGATGTAGAAATGTCGGTCAGCAGTTATTTGCCCTGAGAGCTTACAATTATTGTTCTGGCTCTTCTTGCAACTCCAATACAAAAGGGGTAAAGAATAGACTGATTCCTGGGCTCAGTGGCCAGCATAGCTACTCTGGGTGGGTGTGAGCACGTGTGCAGGTGCATGTGTCCAGAAGTCAAACTGGTATGTCATTTCTCAGGAGCTTTCTATTCTGTTTTCTAGCAGGGTCTCTCATTGGAACATGTCTTCACCAACTTGGCACTGGGATTACAAGAAAGCACCACCACACCCACTTTTTACCTGAGTTAAATACAATAAAGTAAGAGCACTGTTAAAAGTATTAGTCATGTAATAAAAAAGGAGGAGAAGCTGGGTGGCGCACGCCTGTAATCCCAGCACTCGGGAAGCAGAGGCAGGTGCATCTCTGTGGGTTCAAGGCCAGACGGGTCTACAAAGCAAGTCCATAACAGCCAAGGCTACACAGAGAAAATCTGTCTTTAAAAAAAAAAAGAGGAAAGTACACAACATAGAGAAAAAGAAAAAGAAAAAAACATTCTGTATTCTTGAAAACTGTATCTGCATGACTATAGGCACAGACTGGGGAGGTTCAGTTGAATGGATGGGCCCTTGTGTTTTATGCCAGTGCTGAGCCTGTGTTGGACAAATGTCTAATGGCTGCCAGAGTTGTCTTTTGGAGGAGTTGGGGGTTTTTGTTAAAAAAAAAAAAAAAAAAAAACAACCAAGGTCTTTCTGTGTAACCCTGGCTATCCCGGAACTAGCTCTGTAGAATAGACTGGCCACAAACTCAGAGATTCACCTGCCTCTGCCTCCCAAGTGCCCACAGTAAAGGCACGCACTACTGTGTAGGACTCCAAATTGTCTCCATTTCAGTAGTTTCTCTTCTCTGCATACTAGGGGTCTTTTCTAGCCACATTCAGCTCTGAAGTCTGTGAGCTACGCAGGTTTGCTCACCAAGACTTTGGTACCGTCCTGTGTGGCTGATGTTCTAGGCAGTGGAGGAATGGGAGGGGAATCTCCCAAATGTGTTGGAAGCAAAGAAGGTAGCTATAACAGTAATATCTGCAGAGGCAAAGGACCTACTTTCATATGTTTAAGGCCTCCTAGCTATTAATCAGGGTGCTAAGGGCATGAAACTGTAGTTGACCTATAGGCCTCTGGAGTATCAAAGTCCTCAAGCTCCACAGTGATGAACAGCAGGTGACTTGATCTACAAGTTGACCCATTTGCTGATATGAAGCCCCAGTTCTGCTCTGGCCTATACACTTTCCCTTCGCACTTCACTGGCCAAGCAAAGCTTCCTGGGCTCTGCACATTTGTTTGTCAAAGTCTGGCCTCCTGGATTTCCACAACTGCCTCACAGGGTTGCCTCCCACCCTGGAGCTGTGGCATAGTCAACCCAAGCTCTCTGTCCTCTTGATTGGTCTTTCCCCATTATCTGAGTTCAGCATAGCTCTGTCTTAAGAAATATATTTTTCTCTCCCCTGCCTTCCTAGTCCTGCAGAGTGCCAGATTTGGATTCCTCCTTTGCCAGTTCATCTGCTAAAGGAGCTACCATCTCATTAAAACCTGCAATGGGTTTTGGAGGTTCATGAGGACTGTGGGATTTCCCTAAGGGTAAGACTCCAATTCTCTTCGATAGGGTTTCCAGGCTTGAACTTCTGGACATACGGTCTTCTTTCCCTTTCTATGCTGGGGAGCTTTATGACCAAAACTATCTGTGGCTTGGCTTCCTTTTGCTGTTTTCCCATCATTTTTTCTACATCCCAGGCACTCTACCACTAACTCTCTTCCCTTCTTTACAGAAAATTTTTTCTTATCCTCTACTCTTCTCCTTCACTGAGTCACACAGTCAGATTCTAAGTCACCATCTAACCCATGGTTCCATTTGCTCCACCCACTTCTCTATACTAATATGAACATACATTGCAGATATGGAATAAAGTTTTCACCAAGGTTCAATATTTTCTACCATTAGTATGTCTTCACAGCTGGTATTTTATAGTGTTGTTCTGAGTTTAGTATTTGTTTTTGCATAATTTTGAGGCAGCTTCTGTGATTTTATGAGATTCTTTATCAATGTGCATTGTATAATATAATAGTAAAAGTATTCACTTCCTTTCCAGTTAGTACTGTGGAAATTATGCGTGAGCAATATCCAAGATTTTCAAACATGATGAGAAATGTTAAGATTTCCCCCAGTCCATCAGTTCATCCAAATCAAGCTTGAGACAATTAAATTTAGGTTTCAGACACAGGAAAGACTCATACCCCCCTCTCTCCCCATCTCTGTCTGTCTCTGTCTCTCTGTCTGTCTCTCTCTCTTCCCTCTCCCCCCCTCTCACTTACACACACACCGACACACACACACTTAAAGGCCAAGATATCCTTGGAAGGTGGACATTATATTAACTTAAAGGGAAATGAGTACCAGGAAACCACTGTGCAACATCATCTGACAGGCTGAGAACTGTGCCCTGGGATCCTTTAATGCTTTGTCACCATCCCTAGAGACTTTTCAAAATCAAAAAAAGGAAGCAAGATGTGGAACACAAAGTGACTTCCAAGAGCTTGCATTTCCAAATGATGTTGTTGTGTATGTGAGCCTAAGTTTATACTGTGTGTGTGTATATGTGTGTGCATGCACACACATGCTCTTATATGCATGTGTGAGTGTGTGTGTGTGTGTGTGTGTGTGTGATCTTTTAAGAACCTAATTACAAATTTGACAAGAGACCCTATTATATGGTCTCATATGTTAACATTTTCTTTATTACTATAATACATTCTAGGTCCATTTTCCTATGGCCATGAGTTTACCCTAATTTAAAGAAAACCCTTACAAGTCATTACAATGGCCTCATTGTACTAGTGCCTACATTTTAAACTTAAGAGCTTTCATACTACAGTTGCAATACTCTGAAAAATTGACAGATGGGTAAGATTTCTTAATGAGTATATACTTTATATTACCTAGAAACTTCATTTTGTTTCTGATAAGAATGAAGAGATTGAAAACAATTTGAAGAAAAGGCGGATTCATTCCCCTTGGTCATTGTTGCCATGAAGAATGATGACGTAACAAAGGAAAGGCTCAGATTACATTGTAATTTCTCCCAGAACTCTCCAAACACCGTTTACTGTAGCTACTAACTTGCTTTTATCTTATCTTTTGCAACAGTTTTCTTCATTTTTCAAACAAGAAATAGTTTTCTTTGGTTCAGGATAACGCAGTTGAAGAAACAGGGAAAAGAAACCTCAATTGTACTAATATATATTTATTCAGATATGTGGACTGTTTTCATCTTGTGGAAATAAGGCTTACATCTGCCCCAACCTCTTATCTTGAAACTGCTTCTCTGAGTCCTCACGTTTGTGCCCATCTCCCTGGCATGTTGTTTTAGCGTGGTAATATGCGCAGATCAATTGCCAATGGCTCTGATGCTGCTGTCAGTCATGTACAAGCATGCAAAAACGGGGAGACAAGTGAGATACTTCCCAATCTTCTTTAGCCTTGTACACTTTGCTTCTGTGGAAAATAACCTCTGTATAAAGTATTTTCCAGCAAAGTCTGAAGGCGCATCAATCATGGGAGCCTAGCCCCCACCCCCAACCCCCTCAGAGAATGCAAAGTGCAGACTGTGGATAATCAGCACCATGGACAGAGCCAGGAGAAGGCTTAACCTGCCCCCTTAAGCCCTCTTCTTCCCTGACTTGTAGTGATGGTGTTTCCTGTGTGTCTGTCTGTCTGTCTGTCTGTCTGTCTCCTTTTCAGTTTCTGTCTTTCCTGTAATTCCTTCTGCTCACCCACCCCACCTCCATCACCACCATTATCTGATTTTTCCCAATTTGACTTCTACTTTGGTTCTGGAAATGTTCATGACTGTTCCATTTTCCCTTGCCTTTTAATAAAGTTGTATGGCTACGTCTCATATATTTTTCTTCTATGTTGTGTTATTTAGCTCCATTTTGTTTTTGTCAACAACTCCATTCTTCCAGTCAATCTCCAGAAAGGCTGGAAAGTTGTAACTACACTCATAATATAAGATGTGTGTTTAACTACATAATAGTTTAACGTATATGTATTCCACGCCCTCAACATGTATGGTATATTTTACAGGAAATCCCCTAGCCAGGCTGCCAGGAATTAATAAATAGTGCCTGTAGATAAAGTCACTGACAAAAACATGTACGGATCAAGAAAATCCAACAAAGAATCACAAAGCCCCAGAGATTAGCAATGCATTGGTCCCACTGTCCTTATAGGCTTAAAGAAATAGAATGACAGTTAATGAGATCTGAAGAATCCTAGACAAAAAATCCTATGACATATGAAGAAACATATGGTGAGCCACTAAGGGATGAGTGTGGAATATAAAATGGTGAACCAACACTCTTGCCCCAGTCTCTAATTTTGAAGTAGTTTCTCCTGTTGTCTGAATTCAATGGCAAGATGTATATAAAGGGACATAATTGATCTGATCCATAATAGCTAATCTCCTGTCACAGCACAGAATGGTGGAAATCCCCAGAAATAGCTACACATCCATAACATTATTGGGGTCCACATAGCAATACATTTCACAAATAATTAATATAGTATAGACTTGGATTGTACTGCAGACATCTTTGTCCAGTATTCATCAGTTCATACTCCTAGCAAGTAGTCTCTTGCTGAGACATTGTACCATATTTCAAGCAAAAAAGTAATTATTTTCTGTAGAATTCCTAATTCAACACTACTCGCAGTAAATTAAATTATGTAAGTTCCCCGTTGCTTAATGTTTTGGGGAAAAACATGATATGCCTTCAGTTCTATATGTGAACAGGTCACCTCACATTCTACTAAACCCTCATCTGTGCTGCACTCTATGATTTAGCTTTTGAAATACTCCTTGGTTGAAGCTGAGCATAATCCTTAAAATCCAGGGACAGCCACCGTGCTGTGGCTTTTGACAAATCACCCCAGCTAAAAGACACAAGCTCATGCTCCCTATTTATTCATCTGTTCTTGCCGAGGAAAGTTGCCAGCTCCTCCTTGTACATGTCTTTCTGGAAAATGAGAGGAGAAACAATAAGGGCACCTTGACGAGACAATGTAATTATGCATAAAGTACTGTGGTCAGTGGTGAAAACTGGGATGATTTTGCCATCTCATGTGGAACTTGGAACAGGAGTCCTTCCTCCTTCCTTTGCCAATAAAAGAAATGTGAAGGCACATTCTAGCCATTATTTTTATCACCATTTAGATCCTGATATTTATATACTGTCATGGGGTAAATGACTAATAGCTTCCCCTCAAGAAAATTAAACCTGGATTTGGGTATGCCTAATACTCATCAGCTGAGCAAACCTTCCATCAACAAGCCAATGGGCTTAAGTTAGTGGCTTGCTGCTGACTAAGAGATACAATGGCTGTTGAGTCCACAGGATAGACTAACCCTTCTTATCTTCCAAAAAGAACCATCAGGCAGAGGATAGGGAGGTGGCGGACCACACAATTTCTACAGCTTGAACCTGATTTTAGTTAATCCTATCTTTCAGTGTAGTTCTGCATCATAAATTATCTTTTACCCCAAAGCTTTACCTATAACTGATGAAGAGATGTTTTCATGGCATCTGTGGTTTCTATTGGCCTAATATCCTTGCTCTTCCTTAAAGGAAAAGCCCCTTATTTTCCTTGATATAATCAAACATTTTATATTCGCACTTCTTGTGGTTTAGTCTGGAGTCAGGAGTTTACTCCAAAAAAGGCAGCACACACAGACCTGTCCAAATAACTGATTCTAATCATTGGATGCTATAGTTGGGGAAGAGTTTATCACATGCTATAAACAAGTAAACGAGCTGCTGATATATTTGTGTAAAAGTTGTTGGACAAAAGAATCTGTTTTCTTTAATGTTATACCAAGAGGATCTAAGATGGCGGCTACAAACACACACAGTATTTGATCTGCAGGACGAATACTAGGGACCTGTCTGGAAGCTACAGACTGCAAGACCTGGAGAGCCTTAGGTGAAAGAGGTCCACACAGCACAGAGCACAGGTAGTTCTGGCCTCAGGCCATCCAACTGGCCCTCAGAGGATGGGTGCCCAGTCCCCTGAGTCTGGACCTGTACCTGCCTGTGAGCTACAGCCGTGATGTACATCACAGACTCAGTAACTGGGACTGAACTGTGAACGGTGAAGTACCAGAGTCTGGATCTCCTGGGCTGGAGAGAACACAGGAAAATGGGTGGATCTGACCTCAGACCACCCACGCAGTCCACAGAAAGACCCAGGGGCCAGCTAACACACAGGCACTGCATCCAAAGACCAGCATGGCATCTCCAGAATCCAGCTATCCCAAAGAATTCAACCGTGTGAAACCAAACACAACGGAAACACAGGAAAATGACCTAAAATCCTTAGTAATGAAGATGATAATGGAGGAAATGAATAAAATGCATAAACAAATGCAGGAAGATGCAGCCAAACAGATTGAAGACGTTAAATAGTACTATACAGAGGAAATGAAGAAATCACTGGAAGAAATTCAGGAAAATACTAACAATGAGATGAAGGATATCAATAAAACATTTCAAGATCTGAAGATGAAAATGGAAACAATGATAAAAGTACAGCCAGAAGAAAGCCAGGAATGAGAGAACTTAGAGAAGAAAGAAGGAAATGCAGAGGTAAATGTCTGAAATAGAATTGAAGAGATGGAGAAATGAATCTCAGGAGTAGAAGATACAATTATAGAACTTGACACAACCATCAAAGAAACTGTTAAATCTGAAAGATTCCTGACATAAAACATCCAAGAAATCAAGGACACCATGAAAAGATGAAACCTGAGGATAATAGGCCTTGAGAAAAGAGAAGACATCTGGCTCCAAGGCCCAGAAAATATTTTCAACAAAATCATAGAAGAAAATTTCCCCAACTTAAAGAAGGTGATGCATAGAAACATACAAAAGGGCTACAGAACACCAAATAGAATAGACCAGAAAAGAAAGTTCTCCCACCACACAATAATCAAAACAAAAAATGTACAGAACAATGAAAACATATTAAAAGCAGCAAGGAAAAAAGGCCAAGTAACATATAATGGCAAACATATCAGAATTACACCTGACTTCTCAGCAGAGACCATAAAAGCCAGAAGGGCATGGCCAGAGGTCCTGCAAACCCTAAGAGACCATAGATGCCAATCCAAACTAACCAGTGAAACTTTTAATAACCATTGATGGAGAAAACAAGATATTCTATGACAAAAAATTAATTCAAACAGTACCTGTCCACAATTCTGGCCCTACAGAAGTTACTAGAAGGAAAATTCCAACCCAAAGTGACAACCTACAAACCAAAATAATACAGGAAATAGATAACTTCACTGTTGCAAAACATAACCATACAAACACTCTACTGCAACCAACATCAAAATCAAGGGACTTAGCACACACAGACATTTAATGGACGCATAAACATTCTTCTGCATTCAAGAAATGCATTTTAGCCACAATGATACACATTACCTCAGGGGAAAGGGCTGGAAAAAGGTTTTCCAAGCAAACCAACACAAAAAGCAAGCTGGTATAGCCATTTTAATATCTAATAAAACAGTCAACCAAAATTAATCAAAAGAGATGAAGAAGGACACTTCATACTCATCAATGGCAAAGTCAACCAAGATGACATGACAATTCTGAACAGCTACACCCACAATACAAGGGCACCTACATTTGTAAAAGAAATAGTAACAAACCTTAAACTACACATTGATCCCCACAGATTAGTAGTGGGAGACTTCAACACTCCACTTTCACCAAAGGATGAGTCAATGAAACAGAAACTAAACTGAGAAATAATAACACTAACCAATGTCATGAATCAAAGGGGTCTAACAGATATCTACAGAACTTTTTATCCAAACACAAAAGATCATACCTTCTTCACAGCACCTCATGGAACTTTCTCCAAAATTGATCATATAGTAGGTTCCAAACAATCCTCAACAGATACAAGAAGATTTAAGTAATACCTTGTATCCTATCAGATCACCATGGACTAAAGCTGGACTTCAACAACAACAGAAATAACAAAAATCCTACAAACACATGGAAACTAAACAACTCTCTACTTAATGACAACTGTGTCAGGGAAGAAATAAAGAAAGAAATTAAGGCTAACTTTGTAAAATTCAATGAAAATGAAGGCACAACATACCAAAATTTATGGGGTACACTGAAAATAGTGCTAAGAGGAAAATTCATAACACTAAGTGACTTCATAAAGAAATTGGAAGCATCTCATATAGGCAATGTAATGAGATATCTGGAAACTCTAGGGGAAAAAAGAAAAAGAAACACCCAAGAGGAGTAGATGGCTGGAAATAATCAAACACAAGGTGAAAACAATAAATTAAAAACAAAGAGAATAATTCAAAGAATCAACAAACCCAAGACCTAGTTCTTTGAGAAAATCAACAAGATAGACACACTGTTAGCCAAACTAACTAAAAGGCAGAGAGACACTATTCAAATCAACAAAATCAGAAATGAAAAGGGAGATATAACAACAGACACTGAAGAAGTATAAAGAAGCAATAGATCCTAGTTCAAAGGCCTATGTGCCACAAAATTTGAAAATCTAAAGGAAATGGACAATTTTTGATAGAATTCATTTTCCAAAAGTTGAATCAAGATAAAATCAACAAATTAAATAGTCCCATTTCTCCTACAGAAATAGAAGCAGTCATTAAAAGTCCCCCCCCCAAAAAAAAACCAGGGCCAGGTGATTTCAGGACTGAATTCTACCAGACCTTCAAAGAAGAGCTAATACTGATGCTCTTCAAACTACTCCAAAAGACAGAAATGGATAGAACATTACCAAACTCATTCTATGAGGCCATAGTCACTTTAATGCCTAAACCTCACAAAGACCCAATAAAGAAAGAGAATTTTAGACCAATTTCTCTTATGGATATTGATGCAAAAATACTCAATAAAATACTCGCAAACAGAATCCAATACCACATCAAAGATATCATTCATAATGACCAAGTAGACTTCATTCCAGGCATGCAGGGATGGTTCAATATATGGAAATCCATCAATGTAATCCACCATATAAACAAACTGAAAGAAAAAAAAACATACAATCATCTCCTTAAATGCTGAAAAAGCGTTCAACAAAAATCCAATGCCCATTCATGTTTAAAGTTCTGGAGAAATCAGGAATACAAGGCACATACCTAAACACAATAAAAGCTATATACAGCAAGACAATAGCAAACATAAAGTTAAATGAAAAGATACTCAAGGAAATTCCTCTAAAATCAGAGACCAGACAAGGCTGCCCACTATCTCGATATCTCTTCAATATAGTTCTTGAAGTTCTATCCAGAGCAATAAGACAACAAAAGGAGATCAAAGGGATCCAAATGGGAAAGGAGGAAGTCAAATTATTGCTATTTTCACCCAATATGATAGTGTACATAAGTGACCCCCAAAATTTCACGAGAGAACTCCTTCAGCTGATAGACAACTTCAGCAAAGTGGCTGGATACAAAATTAACTCAAAGAAGTTAATAGCCTTCCTGTATGCAAATGACAATCGTGCTGAGAAAGAAATTAGTAAAACTACACCCTTCACAATAGCCACAAGTAATATAAAGTATCTAGAAGTAACTCTAACCAAGCAAGTGAAAGACTTGTTTGAAAAATCTTCAAATCTCTGAAGGAGATTGAAGATGACATCACAAGATGGAAAGATCTCTCTTGCTCATGGATCAGGAGAATTAACATAGTATAAGTGGCCATCTTACCAAAAGCAATTTACAGATTCAATGCAATCCCATCAAAATACTTACATAATTATTAAAGACCTTGAAAGATCAATCCTCAACTTCAAATAGAAAAACTAAAATCCCAGAATAGCTAAAACAATCCTGTACAATAAAAGATCCTCCAGAGCAATCTCCATACCCGATCTCAAGCTGTACTATAGAGCAACAGTAATTAAAACAGCATGGTACTGGTATAGCAATAGGCTGGTTGAGCAATGGAATTGAAACAAAGACCCAGAAATAAATCCACACACCTTATGGACACTTGATTTTTGACAAAGAAGACAAATCTATTCAATGAAGAAAAATAGCATCTTCAACAAATGATGCTGTTCTAACTGGATGTCTACATGTAGAGAAATACAAGTAGATCCATATTTATCACCATGCACAAAATTCAAGTCTAAGTGGATTAAAAACCTCAACATAAAGCCAGAGACACTGAATCTGTTAGAAGAAAAAGTGGGGAAGAGCCTGGAACTCATTGGCACAGGAGGCAACTTCCTGAACAGAACACCAACAGCCCAGGCTCTAAGGTCAACAATTAATAAATGGGATCTCATGACACTAAGAAGCTTCTGTAAGGCAGAGACCACTATCAACAGAACAAAGTGACAGCCTACAGACTGGGAAAAGATCTTCACCAACCTTACATCTGACAAAGGACTAATATCCAAAGTATATAAAGAGCTCAAGAAATTAAACACTACTGAACCAAATAACCCAATTAAGAAATGGGGCTAGGAATTAAATAGAGAATTCTCAACTGAGGAATATCAAATGGCTGGGAAACACTTAAAGAAATGCTCAAAGTCCTTAGTCATCAGAAAATGCAAATCAAAACAACTCTGAAATATTTACCCATCAGAATGGCTAAGATCAAAAACTCAAGTGACAGCACATGCTGGCAAGGTGTGGAGAAAGGGGAACGCTCCTACATTGCTGGTGGGAATACAAACTTATACAACTGCTTTGGAAATCTATCTGGTGCATTCTCAGAAGACTGGGAATAGGGCTACCTCAAGACCCAGCTATTCTACTCCTTGGAATATACCCAGAAGATGCTCCACCACACAACAAGGACATTTGCTCAACCATTTTGTAGCCGCCTTATTTGTAATAGCCAGAACCTGGAAATAACCTAGATGTCCCTCAGTCAAAGAATGGATAAAGAAACTGTGGTACATTTACACTATGGAATACTACTCAGCTATTAAAAAACAAGGAAATCATGAAGTTTTCAGGCAAATGGATGGAACTGGAAATGATCATCCTGAGTGAGTTAACCCAGACCCAGAAAGATACACATGGTATATAGTCACTTATAATTGGACACTAGCCCAACATGGATGTCCTCTGAAAGTCTTCACTTAGCAGGAGAGTGGGACAGATACTGGGACTTCCTATTGGGACTCCAGATGAGAGAGGCAACAGGGAAATAGAATCCAGAGAGTCCTAGAAACCTACAAGACCATCAAGGCTTATGGATCTGGACCCAGGGGGTTTTGCTCAAACCTAGAACCCCTATTCAGATCTAGCCAAATGGACAACACATTCTCCACAGTTGTATAGAGAGTAGGACTGACTCTGACATGAACTCTGGTGCCCCCTATTTGACCACTTCCCCTTGGTGGGGAGGCCTGGTGGCACTCAGAGGAAGGGTAAGCAGGCTGCCAGGATGAGCCCTGATAGGCTGTGATCATATGGTGGGGGAGGAGGTCACCTTCTGTCACAGACCTAGAGAATGTAGAGAATAGGATGTAAGAGGGAAGGGGAAATGGGAAGATACAAGTGAGGGGATAACACTTGAGATGTAATCTGAATAAATTACTTAAATAAAATTAAAAGTATATTATACCAAAAACAGTAGAAAAACTCTAAAAGTAAAAATGAAGGACTCTCTTGATCCAGCTATCTCTAAGCCTGTAAGTATAATTCTGCACCATTATTTTTGCACCAAACTGTAATATAAGGATAAATCACTTCTAGGCTATGAAGTACAGGGTAATTAGTTATGCAGCCTTGTGGTAGCATAGCTGGTTTCTACACTTTTCATAACCACATTTCTGTGATCCATGCACTATCACATTGTTCTTGTAGTTGGTGTAGCATGAGATATGAGATACTTATGGGAAAGACTGTTAGTCTAACATGATCTTAGACACAATCTAAGTAAGTGATTTTCATCCCGATTAGCCCAGGGGGGGGTGACATATTTCTAGCTAACAATTAAAGTAATGCAATGCCAAGGTCCAAGCAGCTTTCCCTTCTAACCTCAGGTTCTTCCCTCTCTGCATCTAACATGTCTAGTGTGTAGACAGACTTATGCTGCTTGTATATCTCGCTATACCCACACCTTCTGATTTCCTCTCCTGGAATTCTTCTGTGACCGGCCTTTCAGCAAAGTGCTAGACATTTGCAAACATTCCTACCAGCCAAAAAGGGACTTACTACCAACCTGACTATTTTGTGTTATTAGCTATGGACAATGTACATTTTATTGGGAGTTTGTGTTTTGGAAGACTGAGTTTAACGCATTTATATCTTTTCTAATAATTTAGAGACTATGCCTTTATATACATGTTATTAGAACATGTTTGGTTAAACATATTATAAAAATATCTCTGGGGCAAAATGAAGAGAGCGTTTATAGGCTGTTCAACCCGAAGTCACAACCTCAGGTGACCTAAGAGCCAAGTGAGGAATGTAAACTATGCAAATCAGGAGATACAACTGGGCAGTTCAGATCCAATTTCATTCAGTGGGTAGAATCAAGAGCCACTAACTCTAGCTAAGGGCAACTATAGTCAAATCTTTGCTGACATAAAAAGAAGCCCCATCCCTGAATCTTTTCAGAAATGATCAACATTTTAAGAGGTCATGACTATTTTGATTATCACCGTGATCCACAAAGAGCCTTCCACAAGGAAAACCATTAGGTTATATAACTTTGAGAACAAACTCATACCACCCTTGAACATGCCTCATTTTGCCAGGCCTAGGAAACAAAACAGGTTCAGGCCTGATAAGTAGTTGGGTGGGAGGAATTAAGTGCACCCTGAGGAGGCTTCGCACTAACAGGATCTTAGTTCAAATGATCATTTATCTTGCACTGAACTTAAGACCTTATACATGCTGGGCAGTTCTCTACCATTAAGCTATATCCCCATCCCTGAACAGAATTATGAAGAAGATAAACCTACAAAGTTACTATAGATTGTGTCAGATGGTTAGTTCTAGAAATATGTTTGTAAAGATGTGCTTTTGGTTCGTTCTCTTCTGTATCCTAAAAGGGTAAAAAAAAAAAAAAAATCTATATTGCATGACGATGTTTCCCAAAATAGACCATGTCATGTTTCCTCACAACATGACAGGATGGAATGTTTCAAAGGAATAAAAATGGTGTATTGAGCACACAGCCATAAGGTTGAAGCATCATCCAACATATTAAATATCATTAGATGTCAACTGTATGCTGACCCTGATCATGCAGATTGAGTCTAGACAGGGTGTGAGCACTTAAAACAATCACTCCAGAGTCGAGAGTATCCTAAATGTTACATGAGAGTTGGTCTTACAGGTTTATGTTTTTATTTTTATCTAACATTTTTCTTTTATTATCCCAGTTTAAATTTTCTAACAAGCTATTTTGTTCTCTGTGAATTATTTATCTGTTACAGGTAGTTTGAGATTCATAAGCAAAGGCTCCCTATTAAAGACAATTTCCATAATCCTTCAAAAAGTGGATTGTGGAAGGCTTCCTCTATTTCTTTAAAGATCAAGAGAAAAAAAGGAACGAACACAGGTGGAGAATTCATGAATAGCTAATCATTTTCTACAGACAATAAGCAACATTCCAATGAGCCCAAAGAAATAACTAATTAATTTTCCAAGCGAGCAAACATTATTCTGTATTCTCCTAGACCTGGGGAGGAATCTAAAGACAGTGAATAACAACATGTTTCTAATTTTCCAAAGAAGATTAAAAGGACCCTTGGTCCTCATTGCTTAGCTCCTTCAAACAATACCAAAATAATAGAAGCTAAATTAGCAGAAGAAACAAAATTTCAACATCCTCGAAAATAAAAAAGCAAGTGCTTTTTGTTTATGAAGAGTTGGTTGGTCTGAATAAATCCGATGATCTGTTGATAAAGTTGCGAAGTAAGCACACCACCTAACGCTGTCCTAGATTGATGGCTTTCATAATAGTCAAGTGTTGGATGAATCTCCACACTTTCGCCCCACTATATTAATTTAAGATAACTTAGAAAATAAAAGCCATCTGAAGATTCTCAACTTAAGGACAAAAATGAACTTAGATCATTTAAGGAAAAGCATTAAGTTGGTTTAAAATATATATATATATATGAATGTGTGATAAGAGCAACCAAGTCCAAGTATCTGTGAAGGGATGTGTGTAACCAAGGAGGTGATTTAAATATGCCAAGTACCCAAATCTTGCATCACTGCAAGTGCAAAGGGAATCTGCATCCCATGAGGGAACAGAGAGAGGAAACAACCTTTGAGGAATCTTGAGGATGGGTAGAGATGGAGGGAGAACCTGACATCAAGACAAAGTAGCACAGCATGATAACAGAAAACCCATGCTGCCAAGTGAAGTGTCATGGCTGCATTTGGGGTGTCAAAATGAATAGCACAAAAATGGTAACACAGTTTGGTTTAAATAAGATTGTGTGTTTATTTTATTTTTGGCAAGATAGATGTTTTGTAACCTGAATTAGCTTTGAAACACACACTTCTCCTGCCTCCAATCCCGAATGCTGAGATGCACCATTTGCCTAGACTCAATCAGAGCTATTGTTTGAATCATGCCCTTAATTTGTACATGCCTATTTCCCTCCTGGTTACACACTGTCTATGTAAGAGAAATCAACAGCAAAATTAGATATCTTCCTCGGTGGTCCAAACAATATACAGGTCCAGGAGTTTTTTGTGGGGATGACTGTAGTTCATCCTGTTCCCCATGCCCAGCATGAGGCATGATGGTCTTGACCTGATGGTCTGTGGAGACAAAGTCTTCCCCCTAGAGGAATCTGAATGTACCTAGATGGAAAAATCCCAATTTTCTCTCAGGTAGATTTTGTTCGTGTGTGTGTGTGTGTGTGTGTGTGTGTGTGTGTGTGTGTGTGTGTG
>OU015742.1:6212623-6230107 GCA_907169655.1 Acomys percivali | reverse complement strand
TGTGTGTGTGTGTGTGTGTGTGTGTGTGTGTGTGTGTGTGTGTGTGTTTTATGTATGAACTGAAAATATTCTGGTCTTTTAAAAATATCTTCAGTGAGAGAGTGGAGGGTGGCACATATTATCCATGTTGTTGCTACAGTTATAACAAAATAAATAAAAGGACTAAAAAAACTTAATGGTTTTCATATCTGATATTGACTGTTAATGCTTGTCAGTTATTTTCTCAAGCCCACAAACTCGGGTACATAGGAGAAGGGTTCGAGGAGGTTTGTGGGAAGTAACTTTAATTAGACCCTGCAATACTGTCAATACCCCTGGGGCTGGTGATGCTTTACACCACACTTTGGGCTTCTGCATCTCTGAAAGCACAGTTTAGGAACTAGAGGATGCCTAAACTCAGGTTTCCACAGATGCAGAAATACAGGCTTAGAAAGAGTCAATGGTTTGGCCTCCATTGGCAGCCACAGCAGAGCTTGCAGTGGTTTCTGGGTCAGTCCTCAGGCCTTTGCTTCTGCCAGGCTATCTCTCTCACGCCACTAGGCGTTCTCTGTCTAAATGTACTGATGTTAGAAAAGAGTATGGGCAATAATACTTCTCTAGGAGAGCAAATTTGTGCACATTTGAATGTATTTACATTTCAAATACCAATCAAATATTTCAGTCCATTTCCACCACTGGCTTATGGTACCTTAGTGCATTAAAAATTTAGCATTTGCCTCACAAAAATTTTGTTTTCATTTTTCTGTGCTGAAAATGTTGTAATGAATTACACAATATATAAACCACTCCAGACTTCAGGGGATTGAATGCTGGCTTAGCAGCTGAGAGTACTTACTGCTATTGCAGAGGACTTGGGTTCCATTCCCAGCACCCACATGGTAGCTCACAACTGTGTGTAACTTCAGTTCCAGAGGCTCTAATGCCTTCTTCCTGACATCAGAAGGTAACAGGCACGTACACACAGTGTACATACATACATACATACATGTAAGACTCTCAAATACATAAAATATTTTTTATAAAAGACAACGGGTTTCAACCAGTTATCCAGGTTTTTATCCTGCCTGTATATAGTTTTATAGCTTTAATTACTTAAAATGTAGAGCTGCATCTTAGTCCACTTGCTGTTACTGTAGCAAACTGCCTGAAACTGTGATCTATAATAGTTTTCTTGAACTCCCAGTTTGGAGTATTAAAACATCTAAAAGCATGACATTGGTGTCTGATAAGGGCTTCTTGCTGCATCATAACACAATTGAGAGCATCACATGGCAAGATAATAAAAGCTACCCAGGAAGTTTGCTTTTATGTCAAAGCCACTTCCACAGTCACTCAATACCTCATTAATCTATAGATGAAGTAATCTACTCATGAGGGCAGAATCCTCATTATCCAGCCATCTCAACAGCCTGGCTGCCTCACACCACCACCACCACCACCACCACGAGAATCAAATTTCTGTAGGATTTCCAGGGAGACTAACCATGGTAGTAGATTGAGTACACACTGGCATTTCATCTTTAGAGTTTATTTAGGAAATAAGGCATTGCTCAGTGGTTCCAGAAAAATTAATACCATAATCTAAATAGATGGTAATTTCCGAGAGATTTAGCTACATTAGCATTGCTATTACCCAGCACCTATAATCTTCTAAATTGACTTATTTGATGCTCTTCAGATCTGTTTTCTAAAGGCTTAGATTTGTGTCTCTGTTGCTGCTTTTGAAATGCTCTCCCCAATGGTGAATTTGTCTAATGTAATTTTCACATCTGATGCCACTTTTCTCTAATGACAATACAGGACAGGAGGAACCATCGGTTATTGCTTCGCACTAAATTGGTACTTTGGTTCAAATTGTGGATGAACTGTAAGGAAGATGAAAGTAGAGGAAGAGTTGGAGGCCTCTGAGTAAGGAAAGTGTGTGTTGTAGTCAATGGTGTGGCACAACACAGAGATAAAAAGAAAAGCATTCTAGGCCGAAATGAGCCGGTGAGTGACACTGAGACGCCCAGGCTGATCTGTTATTTCATTACTAATTTTCCAAGGCTCGTGCTTTCACTCTGAAATCCTCTCTACCAAACTTTTTTCAACGTCTCCTTGGGTTGTCTTAAAGGAATTAAACAAAACTGACAATCTGGTATGCTGAAGACTACACTTTGATGGAAACAGACTGCAATGCCTGCTTAGGCTTCTCTCACAATGTCAGGGGACAGCTGTGTCAGTGAACACAGTGTGCCCTGTGCACTGAGCATGTGTTCCTGTCCACCAATCCTGTATCTCTTGTCTAGACTGTGACTTTGTGCTAAAAATCTGGGAGAGTGGAGTGAATGTTTGGTGCTGTATGCTATGTCAATGTTTCTCTCTCTCTCTCTCTCTCTCTCTCTCTCTCTCTCTCTCTCTCTCTCTCCCTCCCTCCCTCCCTCACTCCCTCCCTCCCTCCCTACTTTTTCTCCTTCCTCCCTCCTCCCCCCGTTTTTCTCTGCTTTCCCAAGGAAAAGCATCTTCCTGATTATTCTATTTATGACAGAATTTTGAGCTTTGGTGCTAAACGGTAGACAGTGTAAATATACCCCATAATAACTAAATATTGAAGTCACTTAGAGTGGTTGTCCTCTTTTCCTTACAGCAGAAAGGATCCACTTCCTCACACTAGAGGAAGCAGGGGAAGTCAGACCTCAGCCTTTAGCTGGACCTGGACACCATGGCTGTCCCTCTGCCTACTCAGCCTCAACTATGTAGGCAAAGACGCTTAGTAGGAATCCTGACCCTGCATCTGGGATGGTGACTACACCTACTTAAACTTTCAGGTTCTTGGTCCTGATGCAGCCACAAGCCCCAGGGTCTGAGAATCTACCTCCTAGCATAAGCATCACATCTCCCTCCCTTGGTGGTCATGGGATGCAAGTGCTGCGCTGACTCCAGAGGAGTCTCTCCTAAAACCTATCGCGGGTGATGGGGAGGGCAGCCAGGACTCCCGCTGGAATGCCAGATGTTGAGTTTCTGGCCTGCTTCGTGCATGGGGGTAAAAGATCGGAGAAAGCTCCTTTGCGCCTCCTTGAGTCACCTCTGGAAGGATGCTCTTCCCAGCCTGGGATTTGCCCAAAGTGGAGGGGGCGGGAAGGATCAAATTTGCTTTGTTATTGGAAGAATGGGATACAGAGGTGGGGGCCGGGGAGTAAGAAGGGAAAAAGAAGTGAAAAGGGGGAAGTGGGGAAAAGGGAAGAGAGTAGAGGGGGAAAAAAAGAGTTATTTGGCAGCTGAAGACCAGCAAGGAAGAGCAACAGGGAGCGGCCAGGGTGCCCCCCTCTCCCGTCGGGGCCTCTGAAGCCGCACGCACCGTAATTCCCTTCCTGGAGCTGTGCAGATTTCCACAAACAATGACATCACCGGGCGCCGGCGGCCGGTGGCAGCGGGGGGGATTTTCCTGGGCGCACAGCGGCCCGGCAGAGCAAAGCTGCTCTGGGCTGGCGGGGGCGCGGGCTGGCAGCACCCCTGGGGACCCAGGCAGCCAGCTGGGCCGGGGCGGGCGGGGGCGGGCGGGGGCGGACTCGGGGCGGCCCGGGGCGGGGCCCGCCGCTCCTCTGGCCTCCATTGGCCGCTGGCAGGCGCGCGTCACCCGGGCTGGCGCTTGCCTCCAGCCCTGTGGAATTGGAGCCGAGGAGGAGCTGAAAATGCAGATTTAGCATCAAGCACAGACACACACTAGCTCTTTCTCTCGGGTACACACAGCTCCGCACATTCGCACCCCTGCCAGGCACCGGAGTTGCACGACTCCAGGGCTTCCCTGGCAGCCGGCTGCCGGTGGACAGCGCACAGATTAGCTGTTTGCTGAGCTTTTCTTCTGCCTCTTTTGCCATACAAAGGTTTTTAAAAAGAAAAACAGAAACAAAAACTACATACCTAATTTTTATTTGCATCTTCCCTCCTCGTCCCCTGCTCTACCACCCTGCGCGCCTCGCAGCCTCACTTTTCACTCCCAAAGAAGGATGGAGAGCGGTTGTGGATCCCAGTGGAAGGCGGCCGGGCTCCTCTTCTGTGTCATGGTTTTTGCTTCTGCCGAGAGACCCGTCTTCACGAATCATTTTCTTGTGGAGTTGCATAAAGACGGAGAGGAAGAGGCTCGCCAAGTTGCAGCAGAACATGGCTTTGGAGTCCGAAAGGTAAGATTTCGCCCATACATTTCACATGTTGTTTCCAGAAGAGGGACAGCCTTGCGCATTCTCGTTGCAGATTTACAAGTTTTCTATCTTTTTTATGCTATGCAGCTATTCTGCCATCAGCTCTTAAACACAACATTGCCTCTGGTGATCTTTCATGGGTTATGTAATTAAAATGTCCTTCATCTGTATTAGAAAGGTCAGCGAAATAATTTGTTGGTGCTTGACTTGGTGAGGGGGAAAAATAGGACCGCACCTTGCAAAGGGTGCTGTGCGCCCGGGCTGCTGTCCGAGGTACCAAGTTCTCCAGGCTGCCTGGGGACATAGGGATAGAGTCCAGAGCAGCTGAGCTTGACGTTGGCTGCTTTGCCTGGGAAGCCTCCCCGCCCCCACGCCCCAGAGGAAAAATAGTTTCCCACAGACATGTCTTAAAGACTGAGCGTCGCAATTCACCCCAGTTTTCCTACTCACGCCTAGAGGACTTCTCTCCCTGAGACTTCAGTCCCTGCTTTTTGTTTGTTTGTTTTCCCCGCAGACAAGAGCAGCTTTCTGACTTGGAAACATGGAAGGGGTTCTCTGTCCAAAACGCTTGCGGAACTTCTGCGCTCTACAACGCGCCCCCCACCTGCCCCTCCGCCCACGACCTCCCACTCCCAAAGAGCACTCCTGTTTGGAGAGTTCTTAATTCGCTGCTGTAGGACACCATGCCGCCAAGAGAGATGAATTCTGAGGGGGGATTCCCCACGGAGAAGTCTAGCTGTCTTCTCCTGTTATGTGGGCAGCTAGCGTGGCTTTCCCAGGAGAGCACCGGGATCCCCATTCCAAGAAGTTGTCCGAGTTAAACTGTTTGGGTAGTTGGACAGGGTTTCGGGCTTGGGGTGCTTCTGGCCACCTTTAGAGAAGTTAGGGTATGCACCCTAGGGGGGATGGAGAAGAATGCACTTGGTGGGGGACATGTGTGACCTGCTTATTCTCCCTGCGAAATATCTGTGTCCGAATACTGGAGTGTCCTCAGGGGACCTAGCATCGCTAGGGGAGAGTAAGGATGCGGGGAAAAGCCAGAGTGAGGGTCAAAGGATGCAGCTTGGTACTCATGGGCTGTCCCTTCACTCCTGATATCACAAGGAAAGAGGCTTGGGCGATCAGTGGGCTCTCTCCCTGGAAGGGCTAGCCTCCTCTGTCAGAACTTCCTATGCCTCTCGCTGGTTCCCAGCTACCAGAACTCCTTCAGGAGCGCAGGGCTCTCCAGCCTCCAGTTGCCAGCGCAGCGGCGCGTTTTCTACCTCAGCTGGGTTTAGCAGCGAGTTTCACAGAGGTCCTGGAAGTGGCACAGGTCTGCGGGTGGCGCGCGGGCGGGTCTCACACACAGAGAACTAGTTGCTCCTCAGAAGTGTGGGTAGAGCAGGTCTCCCTGGCTAGGGCCCACGGAGGCTGCTTCCAAAAGGCATCCCTGGTACAAGAGGACATCCCACACACCCCAAATGGCAAGACGCAGCCTTCTAACGCCATTGGATATGAGTGATTATAATTAGCTGTTCTCTCACAGTAAGAACTTTCATGTGTCAGAATCCTTGCATACTTTCCTTTTTGAAAAAAAGATGTATTTCGTTTTCAGGTGTGTGTGCGTGTGTGTGTGCGTGTGTAGGCTGGCAGAAGCCAGAGGCATGACATCCCCATGGAACTGGAATTACAGAAGGCTATGGACAGTTCCATGTGGATCCTGGGAACTGTATGCGCCCTTAACTCCGAGCTCTTTCTGGAGCCTGCTTTCATGCACATTTACTTAATCTTGTGCTCCCGTTGTTCTGTGTCAACACTCTTCTTGCTCTGTGTTGACAGGGATTGTGGGCCTGGGTTATTCTAGGAAGGGATGAGACAGCGAGATCTTTAATTCTCCAGGACCCATGCAACCCCTACCTGTGGGTGCCTTCCGTGCCAGCCCTTTCTTACCGGGAAAGCAGACAGACCATGCTGCAATGGTTTTCCATCTCCTTTTCTTCCCCTTTGAAATCACATCCTTAGGATCTGATGCTAAAATTTTTATCAAAGATAGGAATAGGTAAGGCTGATGATGGCTTACCTCATCAATTTTCCAATATAGGTTTTTTTTTTCCTAATGGGAACCAGTGGCTCAATGTGATTTAACAGTTGTGATTGGTCACACTGAAGCTAGGCAGTATAGAGATAATCTTATTTCTTATCAACAATTTGGATAGACTTTGAGCAAAGGACACATGCACTTGGGGATTGACTGTTTCTCCCTATTCTTTCTTGGAAAGGAGGCCACTGATTTTGCATTACAATATAAAACTGAAATTCCCATCTGTAAAGGACAGACTTTCGCTTTGCGGTCTCTTTCATTACCTTTCCTTATCCTCTCAGATGGTACCTCCTAACCAAATCCAGAGACTTTTGCCCTCATACATATTCAAGGACTAATCTTCTGCCTGAAGAAGCCTCCTGGTGCCATGCCTACTTCCAATGAGCCCTCTTTTCCTCCTTAGGATGCTTGTGCAGTTGATCCCTCAAGACCTGGGCCTAAATGTTGCCTGATACTACAGCTATAAAGAGCTTTCCTTCTCCCAAATGTCCACAAGACAGGAGTAGCTAGTGCCCTCTTCCCCATCCTAGGTCACTCATGTAAATCAGTGAAAGTGGGGGCTGGTTTGTTTTTCCATTGGGAAGTTAAGTATTCCTCTGTATTCCTGGTTTTCTCACCGTATCCAGCACACTGCTGTGCTCACCCTTAGAGAACTTACTAGCCTGTTTTATTACTCTGTTTCCCAGGCACTGTTTTCTCTTGATCGCATTGCACCTCTCTGTACTTGTCCCAATTTTTATCATTTATTTTGCATTTTAAACCCCAAGGCATCCTTCTCTGTGGTTGCTCCAAGCCTTAGAAGCCTTCTAACTTTCTCCTGTTCAATGTCAGATATGAAAGAGTCTCATTAATTAGTTATCCATGCTAGGAAGGGGAGAGGATGCAGATGAGGGGAGCCTTCTGTGTTATAGAAAATCCCACCCTACCCTCACAGAATGAGTAGGATTATCAGCATCCACCTTAGTTCTCAGATGAAATTCAAAGCTCTAGGATATTAAGCAACTGACCAATGTTGGCAAAGGAAATAATTCAAATATAAATCCAAGTTCACTTGACTAGTAGCTACCTCCATGAAGTCATCCTTGACTGTCAAGAACTTTGATTTGGAAACGCCATTTTGGAAGTGTGAAAAAATTTCCCTACATTTCCTTCCATTTCACCTTTTCTGTAACTACTATTCATCTGCTGTTGAGATATGAACATATGTCACTGACAACTGTGCACATCTGTACTCCTTTCCGGAAGATCAGAACTTAAAAATTCTGCCCTCACCTACCCCTGATGCCGCATGCTGTGCTGGGCATGAAATTCTGGAAAAGGGTTTGTTCGTGATTTAATGATCTCATCTCTAGGAGACCTTTAGCAAATATTTATGTTCCCTCCAATAAGTAGAGTAAAATACCTGTCTAATTTTTTTTCTGTTTTATTTTAACATTGTCCTCACCCAAAACCATGTCCATGTGAGATGCTATGTTCAAAGAACTAGGTGATGTCAACACTGACTTCAAGTATGCCCTCTCACTTCTCAGAACTCTGGTTCGTTTACTGTTCTGACCTGGAAAACAAAAATTTCTAATGGCATTCCATATCAAATAGTTTCAGCTAATTGTGGGGGAAATGCTAAGCAAATAAGGAAAGATTTAAAATTTTCAAGGAGATAACATTTTAAATATTGGTGGGCATTTTTGTTTTATTATAATGTGTGTTGGTCTTTACCCATGGAGAACTAACACTGGGGTGCTTACACAGGTAACACTGCATGACCATTGTTATATGTGTAAGACCATTTTTCAGTTCTAAGACAATATACTAATAATTGTGCTAGCAGATAATAAAAATAAATTTTAGAAAATTATACTTTATGGATATATGAAATCTATATAGTATATAAGCATATATTATTTGATATTTTCACAAAATACACACTCTGTATCATGAGTACTGAAGTCAAGAAACAATTATTATCAGATGCCTTAAGGCCTTTTTACTTCCTCAGTACTTCTGAGCATTGGCAAATATAAATGTTGTTTTGCAGGTACCAAAGTCCAGCTGACACTCCATATCCAGGTGGCTTCATATCTACAGACTCAACCGGGATGAGTAAAAAAAAAAAAAAAAAAAAAACTAAAGGTGCATCTGTACTAAACAGATGTTTCTTACCTTGTTATGTTTCCCAAAACAATTTGTTTACTATTTACATAGCATTGGCACTGCATTAGGTGTTATAAGTAGAAATTATTTATAGTACTTGCAAAAATATGTGTGTTGACTACATGCAAATAGTATAAAATTTTATATATGAAATATGAAGCCTATGGGGCTTGGGTAAACACCAAGACACATGCTTTCTGGAACAAACTCCCAGGAAATACAAATAGGCAACGGTGCATATATTTGGGTAGACA
Organism: Acomys percivali; assembly: GCA_907169655.1. Taxonomy (NCBI): domain Eukaryota; kingdom Metazoa; phylum Chordata; class Mammalia; order Rodentia; family Muridae; genus Acomys; species Acomys percivali. Next base: position 6,221,444 of record OU015742.1, on the reverse strand, counting down.
TGCATGTGCCTTTCTTCTGGAAATTACTAGAATGGATCCCACCAGTCATGCATACATTTGGGATTAGGAAGTAGCATTGGTTTTCTATTGCTGTGTGTCCATTTGAGTTTTTATTGCCAACTAAGAGTCACTTGGAAAGAAGATGTCTCAAATGAGGGAACTTCCGAGATCTGACTGGCCTGTGGCCAAGTCTGTGGGGAATTGTCTTAATTACTGATTGATGTGTGAGGGCCCAGCCCATGGTGGAAGTTCACACACATGTGCACACACACACACAAAGTTGTATAAGAAAGCTTGCTAAGCATAAGCACAGGAGCCAGTAAGCAGCGTTTCTCAGTGAGTTTCACCTAGTTTCTGTCTGAGTTCTTTCCTTAACTTTCCTCAGTGAAGAGCTGTGACTTGGAATTGTAGGTAAAATTAACCACGTCCTTCCCCAGGTTACTTCTGGTGGTTATGCTCCTCACAGCAACAGAAAGCAAACTAGAACACCATGTAAAGAGTCACTTCAACATGCATCCTGTAGAACTGTATTGGGTCTGGTAGGTTTAGTAGACTGCTTTGCTGAAGTCCTCAGAAGCTAAAAATCAAAGCATCAGCCAGCTGTGACCTCGCCTAGAAGCATGACCCATGAATAAACTGCTTCCAGGTACATGCAGGTTTTCAGACCCATTTGTTCCTCCTGGCTATAGACCTGGAATCTTCATTTCCTTATTGGCTGCTGTTCAGAGCAAGGCTCAGCTCCTAGAGACCATCTTTACCTACTCACAGGAAGCCTCCCTCCACAGACCTTCACATAGGGTAACCATTCAAATGCCATCTGTCTGGAAAGGCTCTGCCCCTTTCTTAGGTCAACCTGATTAGGTAAAGTTTACTAGGATACTTTCTCTTTTTATTTTTTCCATGAAAATCAACTGATGTGGTAGCCTACAAACATTTGATTATTACCCCCACATTTTCACAATCTAGTCTAGTCACAGAAGTGAAATCCATCCATTTACAGTCCCACCCCACACTGCCTTGCTCGAACAAGGAGATTATAAAGGACATCAGCAGTAGGAAACAGAAGTCTTAAGGTACCTCTCAGAATTCTGCCCATTACAGACAAGCAGTTACAAGGTTTCTCTAAGAAATTATGACATTTTACCTTTCCACCAGCATGCCTGAAAGTTCCAGTTTTCCTACACTCTCAAGCACCTTGATAGTTCACACCTCTTTGCTTTCAGCCACTCTTATAGGTGTGTGGTCATATCTGCAAAGCTTCAATTTTCACTACAGCTTTACCTAGCAAAAAGCTAAAATGAAATGCCTCACAACATGTTATGATTTGTATGCTCTCTTTTTTTCCAGACAGGGTTTCTCTGTGTAGCTTTGGCTATCCTGGATTAACTTTGTAGACCAGGCTGGCCTCAAACTCACAGCAATCCGCCTGCCTCTGCCTCTCAAGTGCTGGGACTAAAGGCATGTGCCACCACTGCCTGGCTGGATGCTCTCTTTTATTCAACATTTTTTCATAACTACTCAGAATGCTGAGAATGAGAGACTGGGTGCTCAACCTAACATGGGACATGTATTTTATCCCCACCATCTCCAAGGCTTGGGGAGTATCATGGAAGAAGAGGTAGAAAATAATTACTATAAAATGCTATCAAAGTCATGAACTCACAATGATTGTGGTTACTTGTATAAGATCTATAAAATATCAAGCCAGCCCATTTCTGTCATAGATGAGATAGATTATCTCAAGGCTTCTATTCTTTACTAAGGAGCTATTGGCAGTGGATTGACAGTTGCTGGTGTTGGGGGAAGCATTCTTTTCTGAAGATGTAACCTTTGGTAGGTTTCTTACTCACCAATGGATGGGCATATGGCCATTTACACATATATACAGTGCTAAGTGGATTTAGTGGGTTATCACAAACACACAAAAATAAATCTATGAGGATGGGAAGGGATGTGTGAGGAACATTTGGAGAGTTGGAAGAGGCATATGTGATCATATTTCATTGTATACATTTGTAATATTTTCAAATATTTTTAAATATAAAGATTATTATTGCAAAAAAGCTAATGTATGATGTGTAGGATCTGAGCACAGAGTTGGGTGCATAGAATTATATATCTTTTGTTGGTGGGGCCAGTGATCAGACAATGGCATTGTAGCACCTTTTTACATAAGGAGGCAGTCGTGTGTTGGGCTTTGGCAGTATTTGCAATAGATTAGAGAAGGAATAGACCACAGCCCAATAGCAACCCATCTGTGGACTAGTAGTAGAGTCCATGAAATGGCCCAGATACAAGATCTCCATAAAGTTGGTTTATCATAGACCATGGTAATGGTTGCAGCTGGCCATTCTAGCTTCCTTAGTAATTTTGACTGGCTAGCTGCCTTAGAGAGGAGAATGATTTCCATGAGGTAGGTACCCAGGGTTCTGGAGACCCGGATCCCAGAAGGACACTTGTAGGAGCAGCTAAAGCCTTAATCATCATCACACTCAATTCCCTTTTCCTTGCACTGGAGCAAATGCACATTTCTCAGCCTGTGCTGTAGACAACAGCAACCATGTAACATTTCTGACCCATTTTACGGGAGCAGAAATAATGTATCCTTGTCCCATGCCTGATGCATTAAAAAAAAATCCCTACCAAATGGTTCTTTATTTTTTTTTCTTCTGAGGCTGAATGATGTTGAAAAGAGCAAGAGCAACTTTGAAGGCCAAATCATGACAGTAGCATAGTCACAAAATGAAAGGATCCCAGATTTCTGATTGCTTACCTAGTAGACTCTCCATGAGTGAGAAATAGATTTTTATGATAGGACACCGAGATATGGGGGTTATCTTTAGAGCAGTAAGCATTACCCAGACTAATATGCTATCAATAAATATCCCTTTTTATGTTGTTAGAGTCAGTCTCTAACATTACAACAAACAAAACCAAATCACCACAAAAATAATCTCCCAAAGCCTTTGAGAGCTCCTACTTCCTTATCTCATGTTGTTGGTAAACTCTCTAGTTTAAAAAAAAAAAATGTTTTCTCTAGAAAAAACATAAATCTCTTTCAAAGCTCTGTCTACCTACTGCAGCCAATAATACCACTCACAACAGATGCTTAATACGTTCTTCTTCGATGACAGAACTCTTGAACCACAAGATGATTATTAGGCCATAACTACAAAAAGAATGTGCTGGAATAAAAAAAACTACCCCCGGAGGATCCTTTTCTGTGTAAGAAAGAGTTCAGCCAGGAAGTGAAAGCAATTGACAATCATCAAGTGAGCCATGGACATACATCTGTTTCCCTATAATTCCCAACTTAAAAAGCAACAGCAGTGAAGCGGAGGGAATATTTGCACACAAAAAAATAAATAAATAAATAAAGTCTGTGATTAAAGTATGATCGGATACAGAAGGAGAGAGGGTGGTGCTTCTTTTCCTAACTAGGTGTCGATCATGTTCAGCAGGACAGTGAGACTAGAGTTGTGCTTGCTGCACTTCTACATTCACCATAGCTTCTCAAAGAAGCCAAGTTTTACTAAAAAAAAAAAAAAAGTGAGGCTTAAACTTTTTCTCCTCTTTCATCTCACATTTGCACTCATATCCATCATTTGAAGTAAATAAATAAATAAATAACCAACCTTCACTGAACATGCACAGTCTCATTTGCAATCTAAGTAACTGTGACAGTCAAAAACATGGATTATATTTGAGTTCCTTTGTGGAAGTGTGTCGGTTTTAAATCCTGTTCATTAGTTTTCAGATCACAGATGGATAAGAAGTCAAGAAAACACAATTGAGTTAACGCTGCTATACTGATGTGTATAAACAGATGAAATTAATATAAATATGGTAACACTGATTTGGCAGATCATTCTAAAGTTTTTACCCCAAGGCTAATTTGACCATGGTGTTTTGAGGAGTGTGATGGGATGAAATCTTATGGTGAGCATGGGCAAGTGAAACAAACCCTTCTCCTGCATGTGAAATAATGGCACGGACTCCGACACAGAGGGAAACAACCTGAGGGCTTCACAAGTTATTGATGGTAGGTTGACAAGGGCAGAAAGAAAAGGGCAAGATCCAGGTCACTCTTTATTTATAACTTTACATTTAACATTAAATTCCATAGACATCCATTTACTTTTCCTAATTTCATTTTCTTTTAAAGTGCCAAGTTAAAAAGAGCACTGTGAGACGCATTTAAAAAGAGATGACCGTCACTGACATCTCAGTTCAGGTATCTGTATGAATATGTAGGAAAACAGAGAAATGAGAGAACTACTTAGAGAAATGGAGTCACATCATACATAGTCTTTAAGTTTTCAACCATCTGATTTAAACACTGTAGACTGTGACAAAATGGTAGAGCAACAGAAAACTAAAACTATTTATGCTTCAAATAAACTTGCCATGTAAAGGATATTTTCTAATAAATTTCCATGAATTTAAGAAAAAACATTGCCTTCTGGCCCAGTATATCTGACAGACATATTTGTGAGGCAGGAACTATTGAGGACTTGCTTACCCTGTCTTGGCAGAGCTTGGCCATTGAGTCTGCCTGCATCTAAATTTGCCCATTTTTGGGCAGAATTCTGTCTGTGGCAGAAATGAGGACATTTTGCCCAGTGGCTTGTTTGCCACATTTGAAGCCAACTCCATAAGGAGGTTCTTTGATGCTCGCTCATCTTCTTCTTTGAGGCAGGCTGGGTGTTGCCAGGGGTCAACTTGCCTTGTTGTCAAAGAATCTTTAGAATAATAAAAAATCTTTAAATGCCATATTCTATAGATCTCTGAGGTTTTTGAAGACCTTATTTCATTATAGAGAGTGTTCGGTGGCTGTTCAGACAGTAAACTGTCTCATTCATTTTTTCATTTTGGAAGCTGCTAACCTGAACTCTGGGTTCACTCAGGTATTTAAGTTTTATTCCTTCTCAAGTCTCTGATGGGTTTGAGGACCAGGTGGTTTAGTCTTTCAATTAAGCTTAGTAGGTTAGGGGTTAAGATGTTTTTAGATCAAGATAGATGTTTTAAGCTAACAGAGATGAGATATGATAAATATTAATCTCCATTCAGAAATTTAGACTCAACAAGATAGGAAATATGTTTACTTCAAGTTTGCCAAATGCAAATAGCCAAATCACTATGAATGTAACATTTATATAATTCCTGATTGTCTCATGGTTCTTCCTGCTGTATGTAGTTTATTTTACTCATGTGTAATAACATAAATGTATATGTTAAAAAAGATACACAATTTTTAAAATATTTTTAAAAAGAAAAAATATTGCATATAAGATTTATGATTTTGTCGTTACATGTTAGGGAAAGAGAGATATGTAAATACCTACTTAATTACATGTTTAGTTATTCAATCACATATTTCAAATTGTAAAGAGCATAGATTCAGTGATTTGCAAAATGAAAAAATTAGGATCCTAGGGCATCCCCTTGCCTTACCTCTTACACTGATCAGTGTTTGTTAGATATGTCCCTTTGTGTCAGTGTCACATACAAATGTTAAATTTCTACATAAATCCATAATGCATAGTATTTCTTACATTTCTTCTACCTGAAATTCATTTCTAATTCTACAAAAAATCCTTTTGTCAGACTTCTTCAAGCCCAAATTGCTCATTTTCCTTAAAGTTTTCTGTTCTATTGAAAAACAAAGAGTGTAGCACAAGCATAAAAAGAAAGTTGTCCTCAATTTGAGATTAAAGTATTAAAGGAGGGAAGCGGACAGTGAAGTTCTATTTGTTAAGCAACTGATAACCGTCAAGTGAGCCACTGGCACCCTCCAGTTTCCCTAGAGTTCCCAGCTTGGGAGTTAACAGTAGTAACATGGAAGAGATCTTTGCACAGGATAAAATAGTCTCTGGTTGAAGGTATGATCAAATCTAGCCACAGAGGAAGGTGTGGCAATGGCGTTGCTATGCTCTGAATATACTTTGGATATGGGATGTCCCCAACACACTTGTGCTTTGAGAACTTGGTCCCTAGATGGTTGACATTGTTTTAAGAGGCTGAGAACCCTTGGGACATGGTGCCTGGTTAGTGGATGTGGGCCACCAAGTAGGCCTTAGAGGGTTTTAACTCATTTTTGCAGCTGCTTCTATTGTCTGATTCTTGATTTGCCATGAAGAACAGTTGCCTCATGTTTCTATCATTGTAGACAGAGACTCCCTTGTTGCCAATGGACTGTATTTTCTGAAACCATGCGCCAAAACAAACCCTTCCTCCCCCAGGCTGCTTCTCTCAAGTGTTCTGACATAATGACAAGCAAGCTCACCAATACAAACATCCATGCCGGAGTTGCAATTATTCCAAAGGTCCAGAAATCAAAGTCAACCTTTAGAGGAAGGGAAGAGAAGATTTGGCTTGAAGGTAAACAAAAGTTTGGACACTACTTACTGATGGCAATTAGAGAGAGAGATGACAATGGACTATAATGATTTGTGGGCAGTGCTGGGACACAGTGAATAATTGGGGAGAAAGACTAAGAGTGACACAATAGAGTCATGTTCTAAAGAAACCTACAAGAAGAACATTATGATGGGCAGATGTGGGCCCAGGGGTCCTGCTCAAAGTAGGGCACCAGCCAAGGACAATACGTGCAGTAAACTTCAAACCCCTACCCAGATCTAGCCAATGGACAGGACATTCTCCACAACTGAGTGGAGAGTGGAGTCTGACTTTCACATGAACTCTTGTGCCCCATATTTGACCACGTCCCCTGGAGGGGGAGGCCTGATGGCACTCAGAGGAAAGACAGCAGGTTACCAAGAAGAGACTTGATACCCTATGAGCATATACAGGGGGAGGAGGTCCCCCTCAGTCACAGTCATAGGGGAGGGGAGTAAGGGGAAAATGGGAAGGAGAGAGGAATGGGAGGTTATAAGGGATGGGATAACCATTGAGATATAATATGAATAAATTAATAAAATATAAAAAAGAAAAAGAAAAAAAGAAACCTTCAAATTGTGTGTGGAGAAAAAAGAAGTATAGACACTAGAATTTCCAGAGCTCTGTGATACTGTGCAGTGGACTTCAGTGTTGTCCTGAGCTCTGTGATACTGTGCAGTGGACTTCAGTGTTGTCCTGTCTATAGAACTGTCTATGGTAATTTCACTTATATACTTACTGGTGGTTGATAGTTTCTCCAGTCTGGAAGTGGCATATTCTCAGAGTAGAACGTAAAGATGAAGAGGTTGTATGCACTAATGTGTAAGCCCAGGGGGCTCAGAAAGGAGCCTCCAAAGGAAAGGTCAGATGTGAAAGGTCAAAGCAAGCAGGGGTCCCCCAAATGCCAACAAGTGCCTCAAGAAGTGCGGTGGTGAAAGGAGGGAGGGAGCAGTGTGGCTTGGTGTCATTAAAATGACTCTCATGAACAATGATTTCTAGACACTTGTCACACCATGGGCAGATTGCTTCTCCACCAAAATATTGTGACATTCCTCACTAATTGAGTCTATATTATTCTAACTGGTTTATCCAGAGTCATTTACATTTTCACAAATAACTACAATTACAGAATTACAGCCTGTCGGAGCAGAAAGAGATTTTTAGAACAGTATTGGTTTTGCCTTCATTTTACACATGAGGAAAAGAAGATTAAATATGATACTTATGTTGGCTTATTTGCTGGCTTATTTTGCTGTAGTTTTTCTTTTGTTTCTGTTTGGATTTTTGTTTTGTTTACTTTGTTGTGCTGCTTGTTTTGGTTTGGTTTTGAGGTAAGAGTTTCATATATAATCTAGTCTGGCCAGTCACTATGTATCTCAGTATGGCCTCAAACTCATGGCAATCCTCCTGCCTTGGCCTCTTAAGTACTGAGATTCCAGGCGTGAGAAGCCATGCCTAGTGGTTTAACTGTGTAATTGAGCACTTATGTCGTGGTTTGAATGGTTATGCCCCCATAGACTCTCATGTTTGAAAAGTTAATCCCCAGTGAAACTCTTTGGGAAGGATTAGGTGGTATAGCCTTATAAAAGAGTTGTGTCACTGGAAGGGGTAAGCTTTGACATTTCCAAACACTTGAACCCTTGCCAGTGTGCTCTCTCGCTCCTCCTTGTGGATCCAGATGTGAACTCTCAGCTGTTCTTGCCACCATGCAAGAACTCCACCATCATGGACTCTAACCCTCTGAAACTGTAAGCTCAGTTAAATGCTTTACTTTTGTTACCTTCATCACAGCAAAAGAAAAGCAACTAAGACAACATTCAATGGACCCAGAGTCCTGTTGCTGATTAGCTGTGTTTTAGATTCACTGAGCCAATTTTTCAGGATGAAGGAGACAACAAACTAGACCAAATGATATTCCTGTGAGTAACTGGCCTCAAAAGCTTCTTGCTGTTTCAGTTAATTGAACTGACCATATAAATTCAGTTTTGGTGTGTTCTTGGCTTCTGTAAGAGAAAACATAACTTCAGCAGATAGCAGTCATTGTCTTTCATTGTGGCAGAAGTTCCAACCCAAGATGGTGGTTGACCTCCGAAAATCAATTCTAGTTTATTCTTGACGATTATATTTCCATGCACTATGAGACACAACTAGTGAGGGAAGGGAGCAAAAAAGATTAGGCAGAGGGTAAAACATGGAGAGAAGATGGGAAACAAGCCATCTGTTGTAAGAGAGATTAACATGTTTTTGTGTTGATCCCAAGTGTGGGATGGGGAACAGATTAGTGAAAGAGCTGTCTCTCTCTTAGAAGTCGAAACACTTTGTGGGGGAGCTTGGATGTTGCCAGCTGAAAACATCCTAGTAGAGACTCTGAGACTACACACACACACACACACACACACACACACACACACACACACACACA
>OU015742.1:6200426-6212613 GCA_907169655.1 Acomys percivali | reverse complement strand
CATGAGAACATACATGTGGATGAGTAATGAGCACATGAGAACATACACAGGCAGAGAGGTACATGAAAGGCACTGACATGTGCAGGTACTATTAAATAACACCAACATGGGCCAAGGGAATGCAAGTAGGACGTCACCACCATCTACTACAGAGAAGACATAAATGTAGATAAAACAGAGGGCATGACTTTAAGGAATCCCAAAGAGAAGTTCTTTTCTAAGGAAGTAAAGCATGGGTGAGTCTCTGTGTGAGTCAATGGACAACTTCATGAAGCCCGCAATGTTAAGATCCTGCGAGATATGTTCGGGTTTGTAATTTGAACAGATCAAAAGCAAAGGAAGTTTTTAGAAGAAATTACAGGATGTGTAAGAAAGTAGCCAGCCATCCTAGGAGCTGCAAGTGTTTTTTTCTGACTAGAGGCTAAAAGACTGGGAGATGGGGTTGAAGAAGTAAGCCAGGGCCAAATCATGAGAAGTTTCCCACCACAGGCTGAGAAGTTTGCATTTCACAAGTAGAGACGAGGAGGCATTCTATGATGCTTGGAAAGCTTAACAGACTGGCCATACACAAGAAACCCCAGGATGATCAGTGAGCTAACAGAAAGGGAGGGGGCCTAGATCTCAGCCTGTTCTGTTTTGTCCTACAGAATCATTCACATCTCAGCAGCAGACAGGACTTCCATTTTAATAGATGAGTTACTAGGAAGCCAGGCTATGTCTCTTTCGTCCCACTGCCACGGGCTGATGACATCAATGATGCTAATGGTTTGATTAATTACTGTCCTCGAGTCTCAACGAATAGCTGTTGGAAGCATCCAGCTATATCTATGAAGTTGAATCCAGCTGAGAACAAAACACATGCGAGTGCATTTTAGAAAACAGACTCTCATGTGAAAGCCAATTTTTTCAAAGGGCAGAGGGGAAAGGAAGAATATCATTGGGATGCCAACCCACCTTGAGGCAGAACGTTCTCTGATAACACCAGAGAAATAGTGTTGTTTCTAAGTTTCCCTTCAGGGATGATAGAAGGATGGAAATAAAGGTTAGTGGGAGTGGCGCTTCCTCTACCTGCTTTATTACCTGGCTGGCCTGGTTGTCATCCGAGACATGATAGGCCCATTTCAGTCCTTAGGCATATATCATAGTTTGAATCCCATGGGCGCTGTTTAAACTCAGCATCGAAGCAAAGAACCACTTGGCTCTTTCATCCTGCCTTGCTCTGGGTTAAAGGGAGGTGTGTTCTTAGACTCACAGAGTAGACTCTCATCCATGGAGAGAAGCTCTTCTGTGTGGCCCAGGAAGGGCCAAGGTTGGCCAGTCGTATGTTCCAAGGGTTGGATCAAAGGCTTTTCATTCCTCTCGGATTCCTTATGCATTGACCCTAGCAAATCTGCTGATTTGGGGAGAACAGTCATTATTATCTTATTAACAAGTCTTTGTTCAGCCCTGTGGAGATAAGGAACACTTGAAGTGGTGGATATTACTGGGTGGTGATAGACTCAACTTTATATGCAAAGCTTTTTACTAGTTCCTGGGTAGGCTAGTAACTTCACCTAATCCAATGTCTCCATTTAGCGTTTTTTAATGCCTGCTTTATGAATTGAAGAGTGAGAACTCTTAGCGCTCAGTCTCCCACCTTCTTAGACCACACTAACCTTGTGTAACACTAACCAGCGGAAGCTGAATGCTGTCATCTCTGGTTGCTACCTAGACAGCCTGCTTCCATTGGCCTGCGTTGACACAAGAGCTGGAGACAGCAGACATAATGAGGCTGCTTTACTGCATGAAAGGCATCTGGTTAAAGAAGCTGTCGAGGCTTCACTCCTCTAGCAAAATCGTATTTACTTTATTCATCTAAATAACGTGGCGTGCTTGCCTTCTGTATGAAATTATCTCGTGCTGCTTCTCATTGATTGAGCTTTATGAGACAGCATATGATTTTATGGGCATCCATATGCCACTCTGCCGGGAGTGGAAAGTCCTCTTGTTGAGTTGTTTCAATTACTATATCCTCTTACAGTTTTAGCATCAGTGGATGTGCTCAAAACATCCATTTTTTCACCTCCATTTTCTTTTTCACTGGCCAGCTATGCTCCCCTCCAAAATTAAAAGGGAAGAAAAAGAATAAAAATAAATACACAGAAGAACTTGTTCTGTATCTCACTCCTAATGGCTTGCTTCCTGTTTAGATAATTATAGCAATTGGAGTCCACTGAAAAAAAGCTGTGTTCACTAATTATATAGACCTTTGTATGTGGATGTCCAGAAACAAGTGAGTGAGGAGCACTGTTCATGGCCACAGATGCTTCTGCCTCAGTTTGTAAGTTTACTATTAGGCAGGTGTGGTCATAACTACTATTATGAACCTGTGGTAGCCACACTTAAAAGACTGCACATTGCATCAAGAGGCATACCTAATATCATGGCTAAAACACCTTGCATTAACATAATCATGAAAATGTAGCAGGCAAACTCCCACTGAGACACAGTATAACATAATTACTTGGCTTCTTCAAATGTGAGAAAGTGATGAAAGAAAAGACAAGACAATCCAAGGAACTCCTTGAGATTTTACAAAAAAAAAAAAAATAGTAACTCTATACAGCCAGTGATCCTGGTCTGAAGTTTACTTCCAAATATTAATTTTTGCTACAAATATTAAGACAGCTGCCAACATATGGATGATGTCTATATATTATAAAATATCAATAATTTTCTTTTTATTTTAGGGAGTGGTGAGACAGGTTCTTACTATACAACCCAGGCTAACCTCAAAGTCGTGACAATCTTCCTGCCTCAACTTGCTGAAATCTAGAATTTCCAGTATGCCTGGCTTCAGAATTAATATTCTTATTTTGATGTGACATTTGTTCTTAAGAGATATACATACCATCTATAAGTTACTCACAAATTACTCCACTAAATTAATAAATAAGTGTATATGTATCATATATCTATATATGTATATAATAAATCTTAGGACAGCTTGGATGAAAAAGTAAGTCCTTGTCTTCAAACATAATACAAAATATGTGTATATATGTGTGTACATTATGTATATATACAAATGTGCAGTCTCACTATTTCTACAAATGTATTATAAGACTAAAATTATATTTAAATTTTTAAATTGCTACAAAAGTGTGTGGGCTGACTCAAAATCGACACTGCTACCTCCCTCTATGAAAGTCAACTGGCTTAAATTTCCTCTGTTACCGTGAGGCTTTGACACAAACTAGTAACTGTCCGAACCTCAATTTTCTTAGCATATAAGCCAGATGTAAACTAGAAGCCTGGGTCCTTGGGATCTCAGTATCACAACACAGACCCCGCCCCGCCCCCATTAAATTGCTGTGGATGCTCTATGCCTTCTCCAGTATTCACACTAACTCTGGGACTAGATCTGCGTTTCATTTCTCCATCCCGTCTCCACTAAGACTTTCCCGTTAGCAAACCGCAGCTCTGTCTGTCCCACGTGCTCCTGAATGGTGACTTAACCGTGAAACTCGGCCGCTGCCATAACTGTGCCACCCCAACAGAACCCATACTGTGCAGCCAAAACATTTTCCTGATGATACTCAGGGTACAGGCAGAATTTAAATGTACCCTTAGGAAGTCTCCAGTCGCCACTTGGCCACAAGCATTGAAAAAAAGACTTCGGGGATGAGATTAGCGGCTCCTTCAGGCCGGCCAGCCTCTTACCTCCTGGCTCCTCATCCTTCTGTGCTCTGTGCATCTTTGATGCTTTGGCGTCCCCTCCTCCCATGGTGTGGCGTACTCAGTTCTGCCCAGGCACGGCACATCTTTTTCTTATCTAGGCATCTATGGCCCTCCAGACCTACCAGCCATCACAGGATTCTCTCAGACTGAAACAGTCCTCTTCCCCAAAGAGGCGTGCAGGGGAAGCCAAGATGATAAACCCTTACTCCCTGGGTCTCTGTGAAGTAAACCCTGCTGCTGACACACTATGGACTCCACTTGCTTCTAATTTTCAGAATAAAACCATCTTCATTATACACGTCAACTTTTTCCAGCTCAAAAATGGCACTACAGGAAATAATACAGGGAAGTGAACGCAGAACCGTTACATCAACTGAAATATTATACCTGATATCAACTTTCACTAGCAGGTGAACGTGTGATGTACATCTCTTCCCTGCGAACCTTGTTTCCATGTGCCGCTGTGCTTTCTCACAAGGGTACATTGTCAGGGTTGGTCTGTGTCAATGAGAAAGTCGGGAGAGCTTTCAAAGCTGTGTGGTGTTCCAGCGCGCATCTTCTCACACGCGTAGTAAACTCTGACTACATATCCCTTCTTCCTTCACCACCAACTCTAAGCTTTCATTGTTCTGTTTCACGGATGCATGGAAGCTGCCTGGAGAAGCAGCTGCTCCCTGTGCAAGGGTGGCCTTCGCTTGGAGAGTGCAGGATCCCAGGTGACAGGGGTCACTTCTAAGAAGCAGATGCCTGGAAGCACAGTTTCAGAGGCAGAGGTCATGAACACAGCCTTTCTGGAACACCCATGCACTGTCGTTGGCCTCATGGAAAGCAGGCACAAGCTCCGTCAGAATGCCATGGCTTCTGGTGTTGGGCTTCCCTGGTGCTGGGAGAAGCAAGTGTGTAGATTCAAATAAGTGCCTCAGCTTGGAGCCGTGCATGGGCAGAGAATGAAACAAGAGAGAAAGGGGAGACGCACTGCTGGCATCCATAAAACTGTGCTACATAGTGATTTTTTAACTCTCTGAAAGCCTGAGTTAGTAGCACTGCTATACTGGTACCCAGCCTGAGTCTGCAAGCTGACGGCTGGCTGTGAACCCTCTTCCCATTCATTTTCTCCTTCTTTCTGGAATTCTGTGTATTTGAACTTCAGAGAGTAAAGTGCCAGCACCAAAACAATGTGTGTATGCACGCAGGTGTCTATGGGTGTGCATGTGAGTATGAATTTGTGTGTGCACATGTTTATGTGTGAGTGTGTATGAAAGTGTATGTATGAAAGTATGTATGTGTATATGCATATGTGTTTGTGTGTGAGTATGTATGAGAGAGTGTGTGAAAATATATATGTGAGTGTGTGTGTACATATGTGCTTGTGTGTGTATGAGTGTGTGCAAATGTGTGTGAGTGTGTATAAGAGTATGTGTGCATGTGTTTGTGTGTGAGTGTGCATGAGTGTTTGTATGTGTATAAGAGTGTGTGTGCATATGTGTGTGAGTGTGTGTGCATATGTGTTTGTGTATGTGTATAAGTGTGTGTGTGTGTGTGTGTATTTCTAGGAAGAAAGCCATTTAAACATGTATGAAATGCCTATATTGTGAGAAATTTCTCGCCAGGACACTCAGCTGAGTGTTTGGGGACCTCCCACTGTTTTTAATGTCTCAGCTATTTGTAATACTAGAGCTATTCTTAGATATGGAGGAATGCAAGTATCAGCATCAAATCACTGAGATGTACGGGAAGAGAGTGCTTTCTCCCACTGGGAGGCACACAGCTTCTCCCTTCCTTCCCTATGGGGCTCCCGTTTGCACAGTGTTCCCAAACAGCTGACTGTGTCAGAGGACAGAAGATCTGGAGTCTGTACTCCAAAGATAAGAAGCAACATAGTCAATGTCTGCAGATAAATATTCCATTAATTTGTGATTGGGCAATATATCTGCTTATACATTGCCCAAGAGGAGTCTCATTAGAGTTTCTGAATTTAGCCTCCTCAAACCAATTAGCTCCATTTTCTTCCACAGTCCAGAGAGCTCTTAACAAAGAAACCAACATCATGGCTCCCAAGGGCCAGGGGTGGGGATGTCACTCACATTCTGGCTACACACATGAATTCCACTCACTTTGTCATGAATTTCAGCTCAAGGTCTCACAGATCCATAGCCGTGTTTACAAAGATAGCAGGGGGAATCCAGAATTAAGGATACTGAAAGGACTTTTGGGAGACCTGAGCCCGCACCCTCCCAGTGGTGGTGTGGGGGGATTGTTCTTTTGTGCTTCTGTGCAGATGCATACGTATGTGTGTGTGTGGGGGGGGGTGTATGTGTGTGTGTTATGCCTATGTGTGCATACCCATTACTGTATTGTGGGGGCTATAACTCCAATGTCTTCCTCTATTGTCTCCACCTGGTTTTTGAGACAGAGTCTCTCACTTGAGTTTGCAGGTTCAGCTAGGCTGTCAAGGCAGCAAGCCCTGGAAAGTTTGCTTTCTCCACTGCCTCACACTGTTAAAAAGGTAGGTGCTCTGACACATGCTTAGTAAATAATAGCCTTAAGGACATTGTGCTTAAGTGAAGTAAGCCAAGCATAAAAGGTCAAGTGTTGTATGCTTCCACTAGTAAGAGATATCACAGAGACAGAAGTAGAAAGTTAAGAGCCTGAGAAGGGAGACTGTTCAATGGGCTGTCATAGTTACTTTGCCTGTTGCCATGTTGAACTATCCTAGCAAAAGCAACTTATGGAAGAAAGGGATTTTTTCTGACTCACTCTTCAGGGGTGCAGTTCATCAGGACATATGAGTTACAAGGCAGGAGGCACATGAGGCAGCTGGTCACACCACATGCTGTAGTGGAAGAGTGGAGAAGGATGAGTGCGTGAAATTTTCATGTCTCCTTGGTTTTATGCACTCTGTGATCCTCTCAACAGGGAATGTCCCCTCCCAGAACTAAGACAGTCTTTTCACATCAGCTGAGGTCATCAAGGTCATCTTCCACAAGCATTCCCAGAGGCCCATCTTCCAAGTGATCCTGACCCTACCATGTTGATAAATGAAGTGACCATCACATGATGGCAGATTTTTTTTGATGTTTTGGTATTCTCTCCCCCCCCCCCCCCCCCCCGCTCCCGTGTGTGTGTGTGTGTGTGTGTGTGTGTGTGTGTGTGTGTGTGTGTATCTGTGTGCATGTGCGTGCGCATGCATGCACTCCTGATTATTCAATGCAAAGCCTTCCACATGTTAGCCAACTGGTCTGCCATTGAGTTCCACCTTCAGAGTTTTTGCTTGTCCTTGGCAATAGGGTCTCGTGCTACTACAGCCCAGGTTGGCCTCTTCAGCCTCTCAGACTGCTGAGAACACAGGCCTGTGCCACCACACTTGGCTTGGAGTTTGACTTGAGAGTGGTGAACTAGTTCTGACAATGGGGGAGTTGACAATGGGTACAAAGTGAACGTACTTGGGGGTAGGGCACTAATCCATACGTGTTAAAGTGGCTGAAATGGAAATTTTGACACTACTTATATTTACCACCATTCTTTTAAATGACAAGTAATAAACAATAGCATGGAGAAATGGCTGCCTTAGCTCTGCCTTTAGTCCAGCCTTCCCCTGGATGACGTCTTATATAACCATAGCACAATTAGTAAAAGTGTCAGGGAAGCACTGATGCTGGTCATTGAGGTTCTGCTCCACGTGTGTACTTTGCTCTGATGTAGGGTCTAACCCAGGATCTGTAATGTGCACATTTAACTGCCCTGTTTCCTTGTTTGTCTTCTCCACTTTTGAAAAGTGCTTGGTCTCTCATGATTACAAGTTCAAAGACTCTTGGCCAGTTATGGGTTGTCTGGATTTCCACTGGACTGAATATACATATCTGTCACTAGGGATTTTCACAGGGGAGAGTGTGTCCTTCCTGTGGACACCGAGACTTGTGAATGTGACTACAGCATCTCATCACGGGCAACTTGCTTAGTCCGCTTGGCTAAGGCGGGATCTTCTATACCTCTTTTGTTTGCCTGTTGTCATTTTCCCCATTAATTTGTCACCCATTGGTGAGGCTCACCAGCCAACCTCCTCATGCTTCTCCCCAAATGCTGCTCAACTTCATCACCTCCGCAAGCCCAAGAGCCCACTGTAAGGAAAATTTCCCTCTGCTTCCATTCAAATTTAATTTCTAATACTCAGTAAGCAAAACCAGAATAATAATAGAGTATGGCCTTCCAAAACTCACTGGTACTTAACCCCAAAGTACTTGTGCTAATATTCTCAGATTTATAGTGCCCTACTTAATAGGAAATAAAAATCGAAGTCTGTGCCACCCAGCAGTGGTCAGGGCACATGATTTTGGGTAGCCAGGGGCATTATGGCAGCATTTTCTTTCCCTCGATCCTCTTTTAAAACACAAACCTTAGAATTAGCCCAAGCACATGAGTGGGGTTAAGCAGAAAATGTATACAAGAACTATTGAGCCTGGAAAATGCACATTAAATATTTATGTTAAATATGCCCTAGAGAATCTGGTTTTTAATGAACAGGAACTAAATCACAAAAGCTACAGTGTTCTAAAGACTTGCTGGCAGAGTGGGCTGTGCTCTTGAGTCCCCTATTATAGCCACAGACCTGGTCCTACCCTCCACAGGAATGTCCCAGCAGAGTGCCTGTGGCTGACGTCACAGATGGAGAGGTAACTATTCTTGTTACAGACTTCCACACGGCCCTAAAAGCTGAGGGAATCAACCAGTTTTTTATTTAGTTATTTCTTTTCTGTTATCCCCTAACTAAGGAAAAAAAGCTAAATTTAGTAGTATAAATAATGATTAACTTCATATGGTCATGTTTGAGGGCTTAGAAATTCAGACAATGCAAAACGAAGAAACTGAAATGGAGAGTAAGCTATGAAAGTTACTCAAACATTTAGAACAAAGGAATGCAAATAAGATGGTGCATTTATCTATCAAGTTGGCAAATGTTTAAATGTTAATCAATAGCTACTAATTTCATATTGTTGAGAATATGGAAATGGATATTTGTTTTCTTACTCTGGTCTGGGTAAATTTTTGGCATATACAACCTTAGGGGAAACTTGCAGAAACGTACAGTTCTTCATCTCATTGAGTGACCCTAAGTTACAGGAAAACTTCATCTAAGCATAGTGTCCATTTTCTGTTATTGTAACAAAATATTTGACATAATCAACTTCTAAAGAGAAAAGAGATTTTTGACCTCCCAGTTTGGAAGGCTTTAGTCAGGGAACAATTGACCTCATGTGGTGGGTGCGGGGAGCAGGGATTGCCTCTGACATGAACTCTGGTGCTGGCAGTGATTGGATCACCTCCCCTTGGCAGGGCAGCCTGGTGGGGTGGCCTGGGGTGGGGTGGGGGGTGGGGGCAGGACACAGAGAGGAGGGGGATGCAGGCTACCCTGATGAGACCTGATAGGCTAAGGTCAGACAGTGGGGGAGGAGAGCCTAGGGGAGGGGAAGAGGGTGGAAGAGGGAAGGAGGAAGGGAGAGAAGGAACAAGAAGAGTGAGAGGGTAACAATCAGGATGCACTGTGAATAAATTATAATAAATAAAAAGTTTTTAAGCATTTCTTTGCCTGAGTCCATAAGGCTTTGTTTTATTCAACTCAAAGTATTTTTCAATAGCTTTTGTAACTTTTCTTTCACTTATTGATAATTTAGTAATATAGTGTTAGTTTTCACAGATGTTGAATTACATGATTTTCTTGCTTACTGTTTTTTAATGTCGTTATAAAGTGTGATCAGAAAGCATATTCTGTATTTCTACTCTTTCTAAATTTATTGACAGCCATTCAGTATCCGAACATATGGTCTGCCCTGGAAAGTGTTTCACGTGTATTTGAGAAAACTATATTTTCTTCTACTTTTAGATGAATATTTCGTGTTTTTGTTAAGTATTCTCCGCTTACAGCTTTGCTCACGTCATCATCTTAGTCTTTGATCTTTAGCCTAGCATTTTGGTCCTAACCCAAGTATGTCTCTTTGAGTCTCCAACCGTTTTCATTACCTTTCTACCACTGTAACGAAATACCTGAGATACAGAGAGAAGTGACATATGCTCGCTCACATCCTCAAGGCTCTAGTCTGTAATCAGTTCCCCCAGCCCCCATATCATGGTGTAGAGAGCAACAGAGAAAAACCACTTACGTCACAAACTAAGGGAAAAGAAGGAAGGGCCCCTGAATGACTAAAGTTCCGCCGCTAGGCCCCGCCTCTTGAAGACTGGAAATGAAGCCTTCAACATAAAGGCCTCTAGGAGATAAACGAATCCTAACTGTAGCCCTAACGTTGACTGACAAGTCACTTCATTCTCCCTGCAGCTCTGCCAATTTTTGTTTTATCTGTTAGAGATTCTGTTACTGGGTGAATTACATATTTTTATAATCTAGTGTCATTAGGTGGATTGTATTTTTTAATCATCATAGAATGTTATTCCTTGTGCCTATCAATAAACTTTGTATTAAAAATTGATTTAGTCTGATACTTATATAACAACACCTATTATTTTACTATTGCTTAGATAATATATTCTTTCATATTCTTTATTTCAACTTGTCTGTGTATTTGGATCTGAGATGTGCGCCTAGTGAATACACACATGATGCGATCACATGAGTGAATACGCACATGATGCGGTCACACATTGCATGTTTTTCTTACCAATTCTGTCAGCTCTAACTTTGGATTGAAATTTTGAAAATTTTTACTTAATACTGATAAGATTTCCATATGCAGTTTTTTTAACTTCTCTTCTGTATGTCCATTTTTGTATCACTAATGAAATACTTGAAACAGGCTACTTAGGAAGTAAAAAGAAGTTTCTTTTCGCTCATAGACCTTCAGGCTCAAAGTCCTGGATCAGATGGTCCCATCGATAAGGACCTCTGCATGGCAGTGATGAGAGCCCACGACAGAGCCAGTGGCCACACCTCGAGTCATGAGAGACAAATAATGCACTGGAGATCTTTTTCAGGGGGAACCCCACCCCCGAATAACCTAAGGACCCTCTACAAATCTCTAACCCCAAAGTATCTGTCACTTCCCAAGAAAACCAACCTGGGAATCTTTGGGACACACTCATTCAAACCAGTCTTTATATGTATGTATATATATATAATTTATTCATATTACATCTCAATTGTTAACCCATACCTTGTATCCTCCCATTCCTCCCTCCCACTTTCCCCTTACTCCCCTCCCCTATGTCTGTGACTGAAGGGGACTTCCTCCCCCTGTATATGCTCATAGGGTATCAAGTCTCTTCTTGGTAGCCTGCTATCCTTCCTCTGAGTGCCACCAGGCCTCCCCTTCCAGGGACCGTGGTCAAATATGGGGCACCACAGTTCATGTGAAAGTCAGTCCTGCTCTCCACTCAACTGTGGAGAATGTCCTGTACATTGCCTAGATCTGGGTAGGGGTTCGAGGTTTACTGCATGTATTGTCCTTGGCTGGTGCCATAGTTTGAGTAGGACTCCTGGGCCTAGATCTGCCCATCATAATGTTCCTCTTGTAGGTTTCTAGGACCCTCTGGATCCTTCTATTTCCCCATTCTCCCACACTTCTCTCACCCAGAGTACCAATAGGATGTCCTCCCCTCTGTCCCACTTTCTTGGTAAGTGAAGACTTTCATGGGACATGCCCCTTGGGCTAGAGTCCAGATATAAGTGAGTATATACCATTTGATTCTTTCTACTTCTGGGTTAACTCGCTCATTATGATCATTTCTAGTTCAATCCATTTGTCCACAAATTCCAAGAACACCTTGTTTTTAATAGCTGAGCAGTATTTCATAGTTTAAATGTACCACAGTTTCTTTATCCATTCTTTATCCATTCTTCTACTGTTTCCTATTCTGGCTATTATAAATAAAACCAGTCTTACATAACCTTGTTTCTCAATTCTTTAATAACTGCCTTTTTGTGTTAAATGTTATCCAGGGTACCATATTAGTACCATGCTTATTTTATAATAATACATTATGATATAAATTGACAAAAATAAGTAGTTGGTATTAAAAGAGAATTTTTAAAATATTATCTAGTGTGCCACCTTAAGGTACCATGCTTATTTTACCATTTTTACTGGTTGCTTTGGAGATTACAACTAATATATTAAATAATCTGTCTTGGATTTAAAGCCACAGTGATGAATATAAAGACAATGTGGCTCCACCATTGCTATTTTCCCTTCTTCCATTTTTCTGCTGTTTGTTATGCAAATTTTATTGTTATATATTATAATCCACTAAACACTTTTATAATTATTGCTTTATATACTCACCATTTATATAAGGTAGTGAAAAAAGACTATAACATGCAAATATCCATTTATAACCTCAGTATTAGTCAGCTTTCCATCAGTGATGTTGGAGCCATAAGATACCAGCATACAGAAGCAAAGCCATGAGAATATCAGCACACAGTAGGAAGTATATGCGACATCAGCACACAGAAGCAAAG
>OU015742.1:6157169-6169223 GCA_907169655.1 Acomys percivali | reverse complement strand
GGGGGGGGAAGGACTCTTCTGAGGACGTAAAGACAGGAAGGAAGGAAGGAAGGAAGGAAGGAAGGAAGGAAGGAAGGAAGGAAGAGAATGTTGTAACCTCATAGCTGTTTGTGGAGACAGTGCTGGAGACAGGAATTCTGAAATAAATATCCACTACAGGGATAATTATTCCACCTATCTCTTTAACATGGCTCAACCCTAGCCTGCCTTCCTAGGGGTGAGACAATCTTCCCAACTGGTAGTCCCTCAGCTAAGTAATTAACCTGCCTGACTAGATAAGTCTTTTCTCCTTTATGTAATTTGGAATGTCAGGTCTCCACCTAGTCTCACAATCTCATTGTTTTAACCAGAAGAAACTAGTTAATATTCCCTTTGTGGCCTTTAGTACTGCTGTGTTACCTCCTACCTCCTTGAAGAGATGATTCAAAAATCCTTTAGAAGGTAGACTGAAACTGGGGAGTAGACAGAGCCCACTCACCATGAAATTCTAAAGATCCATTCCCAAGTTGTTCAAAGAGGGATTGATTATGCATGTCTGGGCTGGAGTTTAGTCAGTCCCCCCATGCCCCTCACCTCCTACCTCCCCCACCTCACCCCACCCCTGCCCTTCATGTGCAGCCTCCAGGCAGGGGCTCAGTGAGGAGGCAGGTGGGAAGCTGTGCTCCCTTTCTGGTCAGAAAACCAAGGACAGTTCTGATACTGCTGTTTATGGGGTGCCTACCCTGAGCCGCCTGTCCAGTTTTTACCTCCCGCCCTCATTACTACACCCCTGAAGCGGGTATCCCCAGTTGCCAACAGCAAATTGGGCTATAACTAACACGGGTTCTTGAGAATTTAACTTTTTAAAATGCAATACACACACACAACACAGGTGCTGGTGGGGAGAGAGACAGAGAGACAGAGACAGACACAGGGTTTCTTTCCATCTTTGAGTATGAGGCCAAATCAATATTCGGTGTTTATATAACTGCAGGTATTTAAGTATCATCCAAGGCAGAACCACTTACACCAATAGCTTCTCTTTCTCAAACAGCTTTTGTGTTTTCCTTGGTAATAATGACTTTATTTTTCATTTTCTCAATTTTTTTTTATGTTTCTATGTCTAATTTCCCCCTAGACGGTCTAATAACTTTCTAAATCACATATGATAAACTACCCACAGTTTTATTTAATTGAGTCCCTCAGGGAGAGGTCACCCCCTGGCCTTGCTCTTTGTGGCTACTGTCTGGCCCAGCTCACCCCTCCTCTGTCTCAGTCTCACCCTGGGCCTTTCTCTTCGGCTGCTCAGTGCTGGGTCCCTTCCTCCCAGATTCCCTACATCCGTCCCTCTCAGGTCACCTCCACTCTTGTGGAGAAAAATCTCCCGACTTTCATTCTATACTCAATTTAATACCTTCGTAGATTGCTGATTGTTGAGTTGTAGATAAACAGCTCTTAAAATTGAGTATCATTCCTTCCCTCTCTGCTTCCGTGGTCCTGCTGACAGGTCGTATGTTCTGGCTGTTGCCATGTGTTCGTCTTTCTCCAGGATTGCTTCAGCAATTAATTGTCTGCACTAAATCTCCTCTGACCCTTCCCCTTTCTTCCCTCCCTCAGCCCCGGCCTTGTTTTCCCTCTCTTTCTCATTCTTTTCACTCTTTTCCATGAAGGCTGGCGTGTGCTGTGGGGGAGGGGGGCACTGTTTGCATGCTTGCTTGGTTAGCAATATTTGAATACCACTTGCTAAGTTCTGATTTATCAATTCTAAATGCCTCAGGGTATGTCTCTATGGTTCAGCCATTTACGGATGCCTGCTTCTTGGACAAAACTGTTTGTTCTACTCCTAAAGTCTTAGTTCAAATTGATTTTAGAAAACACATTTTTTTTTTTTTTTTTTTACTGGTTGTTTTTGCATGAAGCTTTTAGTTAGGCACCAGTTGGATTTCTCCACGCTTGATGATATAAGTGACTTTGGTCTTCAGCAATAGGGACTTACCATCAAGTTGAAAAGAGTAACCAGTAGCCTTGGCAATGGCCTGTGGTTTTTGCAGGGAGGGGCCTGTGAGACCCCTTTGGCCAATGACTCAACACCAGGGGCCCCATTCCTGCAACTGGAGGTTTTACTTGATGGCCTAAGATATATAGTTTAGGCATCATCCCCCATACGTTATAACTCAATTTAAATTCCTTTTATAGGTCTTTATATTTTTAGGAAGCTTCCAAAGAAGCAGGTTTCTCTATGAGCTGTGAATGGGCCGTCAGCGTTAGCTGTCCCCCCATCTTCCCTCCTTCGCCCTCTCTCCCCTCTCCAGTCCTTCTAGTCTAGTGTCCCTTATCCCTTAACTGATTATACTGTAGTTCCTCTTCCTTGGAAGCAGAAAATACATTTAAGTCATTATTTTTAATTGTACAAGTATCATATGAACACATTTATGGTAAAAATCCTGATAATTATAGAATATTTTTAAAGTTGTTCTTCAATCTCAATGTTCTCCTGACAAGAGTTGTAGGTTTCCTGTAGCCTTTCTGCATTTTACAGTCAATTTAAATCTATGTTGCACATAGAAAGTGTGTGTGTGTGTATGTGTGTGTGTGTGTGTGTGTGTGTGTGTGTGTGTGTGTGTGTGTGTAGAGAGAGAGAGAGAATGTTTTTAGACACAGTGGGGCCATGTTGTATGTACTAAGTTTTAAATCTTTCTTCTTCTTTTTCCATTTGGCAATATATCTTAGACCACTGAGCATTGTGGCCCACACTTACAATCCTAGCGCTTGGAAAGTGAGACAGGACTAGGAGTGCAAACCCAAGCCGTTGCCGCCGCTGCTGCTGCTGCTGTTGTTGTTGTTGATGATGATGATGATGATGATGATGATAATGATGATGATGTTTTAGCAATTACTACATGCTGTCTCCAAATGTATGTATGTCATTTATTTAACTGTTAATCTATTGATGGGTTGTTATGCGGTTTTAAAGTTTTAACTTCATAAACATGTTATTGTCCTTTGCAAACATGCGCAATTGTTTCCTTGAACTAAAAGATCAGAAACTGAATTGCTGAGTCAAATTTGTGTTTTGGTCCTAGATTGATGGTCAAGTTTGATCCCAAAATAATATCACATAGAAATCAGACACAAGTCCTTATGCTTCAAAAAGTGTGATGTGGAGAAGTCACAGAGTCACTCACTGCAAGTTCACTGGCCACTTTGCCGGTTAGTCTTTGTCCCCCATCTTGGGTTATTTGTTCCCTGGTATTCTACTATCAGTAGCCAGCTGCGTGCTGGGTCCTACATCCAGGGTAACACAGCACAACACTTGATCAGGCACAGTAACACGTTACATACATAGTAGGCAGTGCATAGTAGCAAGGTATATTATTCCAGAACTCTTAAGTTATGGGGAAAAATTCATTGACACATATTAGCTTTGCCTACAATAAGTAGGAAGTTCTCTGATCAGGAAGTAATAATGAGGTATGCTCCTTCGCATTAGAGCATTTAACGTCAAAATGGTATCTGAATAATTTATCTGCACTTTCCATGCACCAGCCGTCTTTCCTGGTGGCCCCTGAGTATATCTGGAAGTAAAACACAACAAAAGATAAACTCCAAAGTCAGGTCTGAGAGCATACATCTCCTCTGAAAAATCAATCTTCCCATCTTGCTTTTCCGTAACATACGCGAGATGTTCCTTTGCGCCCTCTGCACTTTAGTCCGCCTGGTGGGTCTTACCGTGATTGCTTGTGATCTCATCTGGCCGGCTTTACATTCTTCCTCTTTACTTCCGCCCTGCTTTGAAAGAGATGTTCCTACTTGAATGTGTAGTGGACCAGAAGTTTAGCACTAAGGCTCTGCCTTGGATTCTAATTGGGCATGGGACACTCCTCGGTGTATTCACATTGATGACCTATCTATTGGCAGATCCTGGGGGAAGATCTCTGTCCTCCTAACATGCAATGGAATTTGGTTCTAAATTTTTCCTTTATCTGCAGCATCCCTTCCCTAGTTCGAACCCTCCTGGATCACCTTTCTTTCTTGAATGATTCCCCCATGCTAATGAAGGGTGAGATCAGAAGAAAAACCATTCCGTTATATAAGGATTTTTAAAATGAAACACAAAGTTCCTTCCAGTCAGCCACGTGTGCTGATTCCTATGTAACTTCGTGTACAAATACCCATTTCTTCCAGTGGCTATGATTACTTTTTTACCTACCATAAATATTCTCTTTATCCCTTGAGCTGTCCCTTTCAAAGACTCAAGGAAAGAAAGAAGAAAGCTTCCATTGTTGCATCAAACACAGATAACTTCACCCGATGTACTGTCTCCCTCTCATCTCATTTCTGTAGCTGAGGATAAAAAGAACATCTCCCAAGGAGGCCTACAGAGCAGCCACATTAATTAAAGGAAAGGGATTTTTTTTATAATGACTAATGGGCACGCAGAGGAGCCTCATTAGTGGGAATGTTTCCTCTGAAAGGACAGGCATGCTGTGAAGAAGAGTGGTGTGGCTGGTTCCTTTTTTAATAAAGTGAGACCTTTTGTCTTCTTGCTATTAGTAACACAGGCTGAAGAGAATGAATCTAAGGGAGTTTTGTAAATATGCCACTGTAACAGAATTACCAGGTCTCAGGCTCTGTTTTTCTTTCTGTTCTAAGGTAAAACTTTTCCTCATTGCTTTTGCCATGACCAGAGAACAGTTAAGAATTAGGACTCTTCTAGGGAATTAGACCTAAATACAGTAACTTAAACTCCATTCATCCAACTAACCAGTTAACCACTGCCCTGAACAGCGACTGGATGGAGAAGTTTGTCACTTCACTCAAGGTACCATACTCAACTGTGAAAGGCATAATCGGAAGATGGAAGGGGAGATGGATAAACAAATAAATGATTGGCATATTGACAGATATCTACAAAAAGATAAATGTGTGGATACATAGACTGTAAACTAAACTATGTAGACCGATATACAATAAAGAAAAATCTAGTCAACTCCCAGATCCATGGGGAATTGTTTTAAGGACTCCAAGGATATCAAAACCTGCAGCTATGCCAATCTCTTACAGAAACAGTGTAGTGCTTGCATATAACATACGTCCATTCTCCTAGGAACTGTTAACCTTGCTGGCTATGCAAAGATAGTGCTGTAGGAATAGTTATTATGGGATGTCAGCTAGGAAGTAATGACAGAGGGGAAAATCTACTCACATTCAGCACAGATGCAGCTTTTAAAAAAACATGTTTTGCATCTAATCAGTTAAAATTGGCATATGAATCCCCTGAATATGGGGGGACAGATGTTTCCAAAATAAGGACACTAAAGATGAGGTTTAATCCTCATTGAACTTCAGGTAGTTCAAGGAAGCATGGAATGGCACATGGGGTTAGTATAACACACAAAATCTCCGTAAGCACATCAGGCCACATCCCGTTACTATAGTGGCAGAAAGAGCACCAGACTCTCCTTTAGAAACTGGACACCTAACCAACACCATGCACATCTCGACAGAGTGTAAGGTCTCCTGAGGCTCAACCATCACTCAAGTATATATCTAGTGATTATGGGCCGAATTTTAGGAGTGACTATACAACTACCAAGGCCAGCTCTAACTAAGCATTTCCTCTCTCCAATTGCGGTATGCCCACTATATGATTTTAAAGATAAGCTTTTATTTACTTACTTAGTTAGTCAGTCAGTCAGTTGGTTAGTTAGTGGTGCTGGTGGATTGAATCTATGGCCTCTTGCATGCTAGGTGATTGCTATACCACTGAGGTACATTCTTAGCCCCCAAGGATGGGCATATTTTGAAAGACACTTAAAGCTTCAGTTTTGGGTATTGAAGAGCTACATAATTATTAATCCTTCTATGCAAGAAGTAATTACACCAAAGATATAGGAACTCCTGGTTGTTTACTCCACCTAAGTCAGGCTAGCAGTCTAGCTTACATCTGTATCAGATTAAATAGACATTATTTACCTATTTTAACTTCTACCCATACTCCTCTAAGTGGAAACAAACAAGCAAAGCAGCCAACCAGAAGGTTCCTAACTACTTAGCTAACCAGAAAGATGAAGGAACTTGGGGTAATGAATCCTCACATTACACATCTCTACTCTTACCAACACCAGATCTCAGGGCTGGGGAGTTTGCAAATCTCTGCCATTCTCCTGTGTGCTGTGTGAGGTTTTGTCAGATAGGAACCATCCTCCATGGCTTCCACTTACTACAGAGATGAGTATAAACAGCTCACATCCAAAGAGGTTTTTACTAGCTCCACACACGTTCCCATCCACACTACTCCTGAACCGACAGGCAGCACCTAATCTACAACTGCCCTGTGCTGGGCTAACTGTTACACACTGCACACAGCTGGCAATGCCTTTTCAGAATGCAAACCTTGATTTCCCCTAGGCCATATCTTAATCACCGCCATGGCCATCTGGCTCTCCCAGAAGTTACCTACTGTTTCCTTTGTCATTCCTTGTTTGGGGGAACCGAACTTGTGTGTGTGTGTGTGTGTGTGTGTGTGTGTGTGTGTGTGTGTGTGTGAACTGTGAATCTTTCCATAGTTCTTGAAGCCGCTATATTTTGAGCTCCTCCTATGAACTAACATAGACAGAGGACCTCCAGGAAAGCAGTAACATTTGGGCCAAAGATCTGAGGAAATATTCAACTATGGGCAGATAGGGATTAATTCTGTCCTCAATCCCTGTCATCTGTCACTGCTGCTAACATATCAGAAGTGAGATTTTCCTTCCCCCAGGTCTGGAAATTGGGTCACAACTTCATCTGTGAATTGGCATATCACAGGTAGACATACAGGTTGGTGCTAACAGGTCTGGTGAATACTTAAAAAAGCTTCTTACCACCAAACCACGTCTGGCTGCTAAGAATATTTGATGTGGCGACGGCTTTCCATTTTAACTCATAAGTTGCTTGCTATGTGAATTTTAATTGATAAAATACAGTTTTTAAAGGCTCATTGGAAAATACATAAATGCAGGTCAAAGATGGCTTGAGATATCTCTCAGAATAATTCTGGATAGAAAATGCTCTGTTGCTCCCACTTCCCCCAAAGTGAACAAACTCTAGGTAATGATACAAAGACTTATCTTAGGACCCCACTGCTGAAAATGACAGAAAAGGCAATGGTACCTGACCCATGTGGCTATTTGAAAATCATCTGGAGTGAAAAGAAGCCAGAATCAGCATACAGTGTATAACAAAACCCAGATGTCTTTTGAATAAAAGGTTAATCAAATGCTAATGCTAAATGAAAGAGTTTTTAAAGGCAGGAGAAAGAATGTTGGAGATAAATAGGGAAATTATATGCAGCCTCCATATGAGTTGGAAGAGAAAGCTCTCTGCACAGAATCTTTCAGAGGAGATTAACCTTTTCTGTAACACCTAAAATGTGTCAGGTGCCTTATAAGAAAAGTGCTAACTATTATGCCAGGAGCCTAAGATTCAAAAAATGGCTAAAGTGTGAAGTTGTACAGAGAGAAAGAGTGAGACAGAGAGAGAGAGAGAGAGACAGACAGACAGACAGACAGACAGAGACAGAGAGACAGAGACAGAGAGACAGAGACAGAGAGACAGAGACAGAGAGACAGACAGAGAAATACAGCGATGCCTTAGATGTTACCTTTTGGTCATATTTCATTAGACATTTACATATTAGTCCTGATTCTGTCAGGGATTCGGTGAGTTTGTACATTTTTGTCCCCGCCTGCTTTGCTTTGTGAACGGCAGAGCAGCCTGTGCCTTGCTTCCCAGCCCCTTCAGCACTCATCTCGGCCTTGAGTGCTGGGTCATGTTCACAGCCTGCATTAGTCAAGGTTGTCCAGGGAAACAGCACCCCGGAGCAGGGGACTCATATGTGCTCTATGGAGTTGCCTTGTGTAATTGTGGGAGCTAGCAAGGCGGGCTGGAACTGACAGCAAGACTCTGGTTGCGTTTCGGAAGCAAAAATTTCCCTCCTCTGAAAACTTCCATCTGAACTGAAGCCGGAACTAACTGGATGACACCATAACGGTCAGTGTTGACCATCAACTTGATTAGACTGGTAAACAACTGAGAGACTAGTGAGGATTCTCTGGGATGACTGATGTTGATCATCAACACGATTGGGTTGATGGGTTGATTGGATAGGAGACTAGTGAAGTACTCCTGTGGGTGTGTCTGTAAAGACGTTTCCAGAGACAAGTAGATACCTAGGAGTTGGATCAGATGGGTAAACCCCTTTTGGAATCACAATTTTGATGATCTCATTGGGAGGTTATAAAAAGTAGTGGGTAGGGCTGGTAGAAGTAGTTCACTTGGGACACTTGCTTGGGGGCTTTGACTTGGCCTGACCTCATCCTATATGCTCCCTTCTCTCTGCTTCCATCTGCCAAGAAACGAAGAACAGAACCGGGCATGTGGCTCCATGGTAGGCGCTGACCTACCTCCTCAGTCTTAGGCTCTAAGCTCAGACCTTAAAATAAAGGTTAGGAAAATAAAGCACAGCCTCCACCACACACTCATCCCACCAAGATGGCCACCTCTAAGTAGCCACGTCCGACCTCTCTGAAACAATGAGCTAAAACAATTCCCCCGTTTATTTCAGTCACAGAGAGGCAAATGCTGGGCTGGCACAGAGGACACTGAGGATTGTCTACTGTTGCCTCAGTCTACCAGTCTGAGCATTAATCATTTCTAATAACTACCTTCAGGGCAACATCGAAAGTGATGTTTGGCCAAACGCCTGGAACCAAACTGTAGCCAAGTTGACACTTGTCATAGATCTTCACTCAGCCTAAGAGTCAACACAAATCAGATAGCAGCTGATGGACACGGCTGTTGGCAATGATTGGCGAGGGGCCGCCAAAGGTTATGGGGGTGAAAATACTTGTCCATGAGAACCTGGAGGCACTTCAGCAGGCTTTCGAGCAGGTGCAGTCCAGCAAACGTGTACAAACAGGGAAGGTGCAGATGAACCTGAAGAAAGGAGGTTAGAAAGTTTTATTCTGTCATGTCCAAGATGATTTATTACTCAATAACAAGAGCAAATGTGTCCAGCTTTTACTTTTTTAAACCAGCAGCTTTACCCTCAAACCTTTCTAGAAGACAGGCAGCCTGTCTCCATGAACACTGGTTCCAGAGCCAGCAGTATGATCAGTGTGTACACAGATGACTTTTTTTTTCAACGAGCACCAAACCTTCAATTCCTCCCCTAAAATTTGCCACTCCTGGCCAGCTTCCCCAACCACCCTGATAATGAAAGAACAGAGGTATGTGTCACATTTTTAGGATCCTGACCCTAAAGGTTGCCTGCCTTTCCTCTCATGTGGCTGTCATGATGATCTTAATGCCTTCACCTTACCCATAACATGCAAACTACCCAAAAGAGCAACCTGGCTGGGAGTCTGACCTTTGGGAGTTTTTCCTTTTCCGGGAGCATATATTGCATTGCTCATGAGAAGTGTCCTAGCTCCTTTGTGGTTGTGTGTGAGCTTCCCCTTCCTGTACTAAACCTACCTTAGCAAGCCAGAACCCCTCATAAGCCTTCCAGGAACTAACAACTTTGCCCTCAGGAAAAGGGTGGAAGATGACGTTAGTATGAACTTCAAGCTTGTCCTTCAGTGGATTTCCATCCAGCCTCCTTAGCAGTGACCCTGCTCCAATCAGACCCAGAGAATGAATGCTGCTGGATTGGCGGAAATCTGGCACCACATTTCCAGAAGAGGAAGAGCAGGGAACTTCACAACATGCTCTGGTTCAGAGAAGGACATCTTTGGGGCAGATGCTGTTTCATGAGGTGCTCACTCCTTGGGTGCCCAGAAAAGGCAGCTGCAGAAGGTCTCCATTCCCCAGCTGCTGTGGTTTGAATATCCCCTCCAAAACTCCTGCTGGAAGTCAATGGCCATTACATCAATGCTATGAATAATTGTGTCACGGGGATAGAATAGACAAAATCCAGAAATAGGTAAGTTGCTGGGGAAGTAAGTTCCTGGTAAGCAGATGAGTTCAGTCTGGTTCTCTCTGCCCTGGCATACTTAACCTGCCTCCTACAATGTTTGGACAGAGCAAATTATCCTCTTGACTTGTGCCGTCTTCTTGGGCCTATGAGTCAAGCACTATGTGTTAATTATGGACTGCTCGTTCAGTGGTATTCTGTTATAGCTGCAGAGCGTAAGCTGAACTACCCACTCCATTACCTATGATTACAGTGACATTATTCCTGGTATTATGGGGTGAACTATGTCCCTCCCATACTCCCAGTACCTCTGGAGATGAGTATATTTTGAGTAAGGGCCTTAAAAGAGATAAGCTAAAATGAGGTCATAAAGATAAGTCTCTAGTCAATGTGATGAGTGACTCGATAAGAAGAGAAAATGTAGACCCCACTCAAGAGGAAGACCATGTGAAGACACAGGAGAAGAGAGTCATCTACCAGAAGAGAGGCCAGAGCAGAAACCAGCCCCACTGACACCTTGACTTGTGGCCCCAGCATCATGAGAAAAGAAATGCTATCATTTAAGCTGCCCAGTGTGTGAGACTTCAGCCTTGGCAAACTTAACGCACTTAGTCTCCCTCTGAGTCACACCGTGGTTTAGGTTGTGACTCAGAAAGACTGCACAAAGCTACCTTACACACCACAGGAGTGAAAATGTGAGTTCTTCTGGTACAGGACTGGATCCCAAAAGGAAATAAAGATGAAAGATGTTACTATAACCCACCTCGTGCCTGCAAGGAAGCATTCCCTTCCATCCCACAGAGAGACAAAAACAGAGTCCCAGGAAGATCTAACACATCCCCTACCATTTTGGAAATAAATGTATGAGGTCATAATATCTCTCCACTTTGCTTAGCTGCCCAACTAATTGATTAGCCAGTCCCAAGGTGGAGGTGAATTGTAGACAGATTTGATCTTTTCAAAAGACCAGTTTGTATTTCAACTGAATTCTAAGGCAGAAAGTTCAGATACACATTTGAGGATCTGTAGGATGTTCCTTTTAAAAATAAAAAATAAAAACAAATAAACCCTCATTATAAAATGCACCACTCCCACAAGGAGACAATCAAGGCTGGCAGATCTGGACTTATGGGGGGGAGGGATGCAATAGGGGGGCCTGCACAAACTGTTGTACCAACCAAGGACAATGCATGCAGTAAACCTAGACCCCCTGTTCAGATCTAGCCAATGGACAGCTCAGTTGTAGGAAAAGTGGGGACTGCCTCTGACATGAACTCTGGTGCCCTCAATTTGATCACTTCCCCTTGGTGGTGGGGAGGCGTAGGGGCTCACAGAGGAAGGGGAAGCAGGCTATCTGGATAAGACCTGATATGCTGTAATCATATGGTGGAGGAGGCGGTCCCCTTCTGTCAGAAGTCTAGGGGAGGGGAATAGGGCAAAAGCGGGAGGGGAAACAGGAAGATACAAGTGAGGGAATAACAGTTGGGATGTAATCTGAATAAATTATAATTTTAAAAAAGGACAAAAAGTGTACCACTGTGGTACTAAACATCAGTGAAGAGCTTGTTGTAGGCATATAGAGACAGAGGCATAAGGGAAACCCTGAGCTTTCTGCTCCTTTGTGCTATAAACATGATATATGGTATGTTAATTTAAAAAAAAACTAACAATTGTCAAAATTTTTAAATATGTTACTATTCAAAAACTGTCATTAGTTTAATACTTTTACTATTTGGAAATCCAACACACTGACTTTTCAATTATATCAATCAGCTTATATCTTTAAGGGCTTATCTTTAAAAATAAGGCTTACCAAAAGAAAGTATTACCTGAGACATAGTCTATAAAATGGTGTGACTGGTGGTAGGCTGGAGCTAAGTGTCTGTTGACAGATGAGTAAAATAAATAAATGAAAACACTGCTGTGTACATACACACACATTATTTCACCTTTTAAAAATTAATTACATTTATTTTGAAGTGAAAAACTTTTTTCATTGAGTCTGTTTCTCTTATTATAGAAAGGAAAGTGTATATATAGAAAGATATCTCCCATTCAGTCCTTCAAAAGGAGAGAGAGAGAGAGAGAGAGAGAGAGAGAGAGAGAGAGAGAGAGAG
>OU015742.1:6121055-6155389 GCA_907169655.1 Acomys percivali | reverse complement strand
ATGTCTGTGTGTGATATGTGTGGTGTGTGTGGTTTGTGTGGTGTGTGTATGTGCGTATGTGGTGTGTGTTTGTGGTGTGTGTGGTATGTGTGATGTGTGTGTCTGTGGTGTGTGTGGTATGTGTGGGGTATGTGTGTGTGGTGTGTGTGTTTGTGTGTGTGTGTGTGTGTGTGGTGTGTGTGTGTGTATGTATGTGTGTGTGTGTGTATACAGAGGTTGACATTGAGTGTCCTCCTCCATCACTCTCCATCTTCCTTTTTGAGACATGGTCTCCCACTGAACCTGAAACTCACCGATTGCCTAGGCTAGCTGGCCAGTGAGCCTGGAACCTCCTGTCTCTGCCTGGCATGGGTTACAGATTCCTGTTACTACTCTTGGATTTTTGCAGTGATGAGAGGGCTCCAAACCCAGTCCTCGTGCGTGTGCGAGCACTCTGCCTACAGAGTCATCGCCCCAGCCCAACCGTAAGATTTTAAATGTTGACCTTTTTTTAATATCCTGCAAAACACCCATTAATTATGATAGACCTTTAAATACTTCTGAATTTTCAAGAAAGAAATTCATAGGCAGTAAAAATAATGATCTTGACATATCTTCTGTAATATTTGTATCACATGCATCTCTCTTGCTATGCTTTTGGCTACAACCTCCAGAGAAACGAACAAGAGACATCAGGGGGAACAGCCTAGTATTGAGCATGATTTTACTGAGTGTCTCTGCTTTGTTTTTATTACATTTGGTTTCTAATAAACACCATCTATCATGTGTTGAAAGGTTTTCATGTTTGGCTATTTATCAAAATGGAAACATCCTCACATACATCATCTATACTTGAAAATGGATCTGCCTACATGATCACATATGATTTTGCTCTTTTACACTATTAATATAGCCAAGCACATTGCTTGTTGGGTGTCCCTATATGAAACCAGTCCCCAGATTACTGGATTAAGTATATATTTAAGAGATTATCTTTTGTTGTCCTTAAATTCAGCTTATTCATATTTTTATTTAGGTGTTTAAGACTTTGGGAATGGTTAATTCCAGTATGTGGGGTTTTTTTTTTTTCATTTGTATGTTTTTAAAATGATGGAGTTTTTAAAAAATCTATATTCTGAGAGGTTTTTGTTTTGTTTTGTTTTGTTTTGTTTTGTTTTGTTTTAGTAGCCTTTGTGTCAGAATTTATCTTAGGAATTGAAACAGGACTGGAAACGTCCTGTGGCTTATGATGCCTCTCAGCATCTTCAACAGTATGGAAACAACAGGCCCTTCAGAGGTGAACAGAGACATTTTTAATGAGCTGGGCAAGGGCAGGGGGTGTAGCTCACTGGATGAGTGCTTACCTAGCCAACTTGAGGCCCTGGGCTCCATCTCCCAACACCAAAATAAGCAAACAAACAAATAACTGAGACTCTCGGGTTCTCTTTTGGGAGCGGGCCTTGGCCTCTCAGTGCCTTTCAGGCACGCTGCCTATTCAAAGTCCTCTGGCTTCTTTGGCCAGCTCTGTTCCTTTCCCCAGCCTTTGCAGGACATATGCTCATCTCTGTGATCGGACGCGTTGCTGCAAATTTCTATATAGTGATTTTTCGTTATGTAAAAATCCCTCCTTTATCTGTAACTACGTGCACTTATGGCTGATGTAATATGTAACTATTTTCTCTTTCTTCTTGTTATAGTCCTAAGAGGCTTGTCTGTCTAAGTGGCCCATCTAAAGAACCAAAAGTCGGGTTCTTAATTAATGTCACACTTTGTAGTGGGAAGAAGACATTTGCTCTCTTTCTCTCTTTTTTTTGATCATAGTAATATTATTTCCTTGCTGCCTTTGAAATTGTTGCTTTTGTTGCTTGGGTTAACACCATGCTGTTTCACATGTAATAGAAGTTACTTATATCTTATTAACATATGGCACTTGATTAAAAAGTCTTTGAGTCAAGATTTGGATTCCTGTCACAGGCTTTGAAATGAGAGCTTCCATTTTTATTCCTTTTCTAAGTAGTCTGTAATTATTTTTTAAAACAAGTTTTCAAAGAAAATGCAGGGCATCTGTTCCCTGGTTGCAGTGTTTCCTAGAGACTTATTAAAGCCCGCATCTTCCAAGACTTACTAAAGCCTGCATCTTCCAAGACTTACTAAAGCCTGCATCTTCCACGTATTTAGCATTGTCTTCCCTTCTTTCCCAGCCCTGACAATGTCCCCTTTCACCTCCAAGACTTGTCTTTATGTGTTCTGAAGTTGTTGCTTGAGTATATGATAGATACTTACAGGTTTAGGGGGAGCCAAATCTCTCAGTGGATATCCCTTTAAACAATATGAAATACTTCTGTTTCTCGCTGGGCTGCTTCCCTCTGTCTCTCCTGATGCCAACGTCATCAGAACTGTCTGAGGTTTCTTTGCATTTGTTCACGGGATCTTTTCTCTTGTTGCTCAATCCGCTGATAGACAGGATTTGCTTTTGTTTTTCCGGGTGGACAACATTTGTTTTTTGTGGCGCCCCTAAGGCCTTCACCTTGTTCCTGTCCGCTCACTGTGTACACCTGACATTTCCCTTCGTTTTAGTCTTATATAAGACTTTTATACTCTCTCGGTGCCTTTCTTTTCCCCTTTGGGGTTCCTTGCTGGAATAACTAATGCCATTTCCCCTCCCCTCACATACATAGGTTAGATGGCTTCAAAATGAATTCAATAGCAAGTCTATTTCCCTGTCAGCCTGCAAACTGCATTTCATCTTCTCCTGGCACAGTGTCTCCGAGGAAAAGCCCAGCCCTGGATATATGCATTTGATTCACCCTCCATTGTGCTTTCTTAATAACAATACCTGATAACAATAACAAATAACAATAACAATCTGCCCAGCACCTCATGCATGTCAGGTGACATTATTAACCATATTCCTAGCTTTCTTCTAACTTTTCAGGTGTAGGAAAAGTCTTACTACGTTTTCGAGACTTGCCTTGAACTTAGGATCCTCTGCCTCAGCCCGAGGCTGCAGCCCTGTGCCCCAGGTGCGGTCCTCCCTTCCCTTATGCTGGATTTTTTCTTCTCTAAAATCTTGTACTACCTTTTTCTTCCTCCTAGAATTTCAGAAATGATATCACATTTTAAAAAATAATAATAATCTTGACTGTCAGTCAGTGAGTATTCCCAGCCTAAAGACTAAAACATTTCAGAAAATTGGAAGTGTACTGGGTCTGCTGTGTCTGTCCCTCCATCCCTGTGGCCCATCCTCCTTCCTAAGCTCTTATTACAAAGCAGGGACCCCGCGGGACCCCGCGTCCACGCTCCTGCCTGTTCTTCCCTTATTGTCTTTGTACTTCCTCACTCTGTCAGGAGACTTCATTAAATCCAAATTTCTACTCATTAATCGAGTTCTTTAGTGGTGTGCCTTCTTACAAAACCAAATTTTGTGTTTGTCAGCTCTTGACTACTTTCACAAAATATCCGAGATAGTCGATTTAAGAGGAGGAGAGGTTCGTTCTGTCTCGCAGTTTCCAGGACTTCAGTCTACAGTCTGCTGCTTTGGGCCTATGAGCTGGTGATGACTTGGCTGAGGATTTCTCATGAGTTTATGGTGCCCAGGAAGCAAAAAGAGGCACGGAAAGAAACTAAGCTGCCACACTCCCCTTCAGGAGTGTCCTTCCAATAGCCCAGTTTCCTCCTGCAAGACCCCTCCCCCTGCAGTTTCCACCATGCCCCAGTGGTGCCACAGGCTGGGGAGCAAGACACATGGCTTTTGGCGGGGGCTGAGGGAGCATTTATTATCCAAATTCTGAAATATTTGCTGAGAGCCTTTCCCCCATGTGTCTCTTGGCTTATAGCAAACTGTTCCCATCACAGTGATGGAAATAAACCCCCCAAATTTCACTGATAATATCCAACATCATGAAAATCTTCCCCTGAGTTTGGAAGGCTTCTGTGAGGTCCACACAAATGCTGTCGGGAGTCCAAGGTGTATGTGCTCAGATGCCACCAGGAGCACAAGATGCCAGACATTGTCTTCAATGTGGTGCGTGCGTTCACACACTGAACCCAAAGCCGCTCTGAGGCTTAGACAGTGGACAGCTGTTACTAGCACTGTTTCTCACACAAAGACCATAGGCAGACCCAGGATGTTGATCCAGGCTGTGACCCCGGAGCCTGAAGCATGTTGCCACCACACATTGCTACCATTTGTTTTTGTGCTACTGCTTCTACCAGCGGCCACGTCTGTAATTTCTCTGGTGTCTGCCTAATTTTCATAAACAAAAATTAGAATGCATCCATAATGACAGGAAATGTGGCTACACCCTCATACCTCCCCAAGCTAGATAAGGTGAGGTGGTACCGCCACAGATCCTGTCCCAAGATGACACAGGCATGACCTGAAAGCCATGCCATCCCCTCAGGACCTGGTGACTGACTAGTTCACTACTCCAGCCTCTGAGGCTGGTGTGCCTGCCCCCAAAACAAAAACAAAAACAAAAAAACCAAAACAACAACAGCAACAAAAACAACAGCAGATAGGCTGTGTCTTAGTTACTTTTCTGTTGCTGTGACCAAGCACCATGGCTAAGGAAACTTACAGAAGAAAGCATTTAATGGTGACTAACTGTTTCAGAGATTGATTCTGTGGCCATCATGACAGGTAGCATAGAAACAGGCAGGCAGGCCTAGAGCAGAAGCTGAGAGCTCACATCCGATCCACAGGCACCAGACAGAGAGAGAGAAAGCCAACAAGGAACGGCATGGCCTTCAGAAACCTCAAAGCACACCTCCAGTGACACACCTCCTCCGACAAGGCCACACCTCCTCCGACAAGGCCACACCTCCTAATCCTTCCCAGACAGTCCCACCAGCTGGGGCCAAGCATTCAAATATATGAGTCTCCAGAAACCATTCTCACTGAAACCACCACAGACTGCAGAGTGAAACAGACGCCCTGAGGCAGAGACCTAGCTGGGCAAAAGCAAGGGACCGGGGGCACCAAGAAGGAAACAGACCACTCTCAGAAGCTCTCAGCCCCTCTCAAAAAAAAAAAAAAAGTGAGATAATGAACTTCATCAAACATAAATCTCAGGTCCCTTTTTATATAAAAATCTAAAAACTGAAATGGAAAATGTGCAGAGCCTACAGGTGGCCTTTGACACACTCCTGACACTCATGTCACCCCCCTTGAAAACGAGCCTTGCCTCTCTCTGGCAGGCTTATGCTGCTGCTGCTGCTGCTGCTCCTGCTGCTGCTTTTAACTGATAGATGTAATTGTATATATCTAGCATTTACAACTCAATATTTAGGGGCACATGACTATGCCAGGACTTTTATGTGGGTACAGAGATCTAAACTTTATGCTTACACAGCGAACTGCTTCCCACCGAGTTGTTCCTCCAGTCCTCCTGTCCCCAGTCTTAAGGTTTTTAACTGTCATTTATTCTAAGACTGGCTAGAAAGTGATTTAAGACAATTTCCCTTTAATCAGACCACATGGTGAAAAAGAGCTGTGCTTCCTAAGCTCCTGATGCCAGCATGTATCTTCTTAATGCTCTTGTGGACAGCACCCTGGAAGCAGGCAGCTTCGGTCAATCATCCATTCCTCTCCTCAGGAGGAGACGTTTCTGATAGATGGTTTTCGCTGTCGGTTTGCACATTTGAGCCTCTGTTTGCTAATTGCCTGTCCTTATCTTGCTTGTTCTCCTGCCTAAAACGTAATGTTTTATATGTATTATCTTCATGTCTAATACACATCCTACAGACAGCCTATGCTGTTCAAGATAGCATTACTGTCTTAGCTAGTTTACCATGCCTGTTCTCCTTTTTGTATAATC
Source organism: Acomys percivali (assembly GCA_907169655.1). Taxonomy (NCBI): domain Eukaryota; kingdom Metazoa; phylum Chordata; class Mammalia; order Rodentia; family Muridae; genus Acomys; species Acomys percivali. The sequence continues at coordinate 6,149,591 of OU015742.1, read as the reverse complement.
TCTCTCATGGCTTCTATCATTTTTTTTTTTTACCTCTCCACCCTGAGGTCAGGATTTGTTTTAGCCTTTATTATGGAACATCCCCTACTTGACGAACAACCCACAATTTCTCAAGGCAATGGTGGGTTTCTGGCATCGGTGCTCTAATTCATTAAACCCTTCCTCATACTAGCCTCTCGGTGTATTTTGTCTGTACGGTATGCAATCACACTGAGCATCATCCTTTAAAGAGTTGTGTTTGACAACCACCTGGCTACCTTTCCTTGCACATTTATTCCCTCAGAAGAGCTCTTGGATCTATGTTATCCCGTTTCAAAATTCCATCCCTTGGGGATTCTGATTAGAACTGCATCAAATTTATAGACACGAGGGTTGCTGCGATGCTAGGTACCACTAAGCACTCCCATGTCTCTCTTTCCTTCTACAACAGTCAAAGCCTCCTCTTATGTACGTAAGGACATTCCAGGAGGATTTCTCAAATCCACCTCTCCTTCACTAATCCAATTTTCCTCATAATTTAGCATTCTTCTGAAGTGGCAGTTTTAAGCTTCATAATCCTATGTTCTTTCTGCAGTCCTCACATCAGAGCATTTTCCTCTGGGGAACTCTCAGCCCCACTCACAGATTGCACTGGAGATGCGACAAACATTCACTCCTCCTCCTCCTCCTGTTCCTAGCTCTAAGTCTATTTTTATGTACAGCATCAGCTCTGACTCTCTGGAACAACAGCCTAGTCTTCTCTGTGTCTAGGCTGCCTCTTTTTTCCCCTCCTGGGCAGCCTAGGGAAAGTGAGTGATTCCTGTGCACTTCAGGCTCAGAGGAGGAAGAGGAGGTGAGAATCTGATTGTTCTGGTTTGATCTCGCCTGTACAGAGGCCAGGGAAAATGCTGCAACTGAGGGGTGCCTACTTCCTCCCTCCTGGACTAGCTCATCCAGGGTCCATGTGGTCCACCACCTACACATACCCTCATTAGACATTCACAACCCCCTCTCCCCAGCACAACCGTCCAGTCCTAGCATAGTCCAGTGTCTGTGCAGCAGTAGACACCTGCTTCTAGGTGACATTGGTTAGATTAAGATAACTCTCCCCAGGACCTGGCCAGCTGAGTGACAGGGCACGCCCAGGCTCTTTGGAGGTTCCTGGCTATCTGTAGATTGTGTAAGAAACACAAGTTTAAGTAGGGCACATAGCACAGCCCTTTTCTGGGTAAGAAGCAAGGCTCTCCTTCTCTGTCTCATGTAGTCATTTCCACTAACATCCCGAGGCTGGGGTTTGACAGTGGACACCCTGGGCCCAAGGTGTTAGGAGAAAGCTGAACTTTGCGCCCCATTTGTTGCAAATAATTTTCATCTTTCCTCATTTCTCATTTGTTCAACTTTATGCTATTTCATTAATTAACTAATACAAGGATTTTTAAACAAAATTCACAATAATGCAACACGTACTGAATTTATCTAAGTGCAAGTCAAGACTCTACCAGAATTATTCTCAAGAAGGAATAAGTCACCACAGAAGGGGAGCCTCTTTGAATGCCACATGCACCCAAGATTGTATCTGGAGTGGAGTTTTGTTTGGGAGAGGAACAAAGTCCTTGAGCAGCCTTCATTAATGCCACTTTGGGACTGTAGAAGTGACCCAGTAAAGTAAGTAAAGGAAGCCAGGAAGCTTAACAAAGGCACCATCAGCATCACTTTGGACACAGCTTCCTCTCATCTAAAGAATATGTTAGTAAACAAACCTTTAAAAATCAATGTAGAAAGCAGGGCTCTCGGCATGCAGACCGTGACCTAGAGGATAAAAGAAAATAAAAAGCCGTGGGATGCTTAGGAACTGGGAAATAGCAACTAAAGATGTCAGATTTCATGGGCAACATACATGGGTTTAAAGCACGCCGATTCTTGAATAACTTCAACGTGTCCTTACAAAAAATGAATTTGAGCCAGGCGCCCTTAAGCCCAGCACTCAGGGAGGCAGAGGCAGGTGGATCACTATGAGTTCAAGGCCATCCTGATCTACAAAGCAAATTCAGGATGGCCAAGACTACACAGAGAAATCCTGTCTCAAGAAAACCCAAGATATATAATAGTAAGTATTATTATCATTATAATTATAATTATTATTATCATTTGTTTGCTCACATATAGCTGAAATCGCATCTACAAAGGATTGATTTCGAACCACTGCCATTTTACTCCATGATTCCTTAGGTTTTTGAGGAGCCAGTCGGTCACGGTTGCTAGGGTGGAGGGAGCGCGCAGTGCACGGAACTTAGCCATGACAATAAGCTCCACCCACTGTTTATGTATTCATTAGGCTGTCCTTTTTGCAATTGTACATTTACTTGCATAAGTATCTGAGCAGTGTAGCTTTTACCCAGTTGGCGCACAATGGTGAAGATTTTCCTTGTGCGAAAGCTCTATAACATAGCATTCTGGCCTGGGCTAAGCACTTGATAAACCTTTGTTTAGGGAATGGGGAGAACACTTACTAGTTAATAAGCAGTGGGATGTTCTTATGGTGTACACAGGGGCTATGTAGGAAGAGTGGGCTAGCCTTCTCCTCTTTACACAGTGCGCATGGATGCTCTGTCCTGTGATGTGCACTTCAGTTAAGTCATACATGTTTTTATGGAAAGGCTGTGGGTTCAGTGCTGTCCAAACTTAGTCATTGCTTCTGAATTCTCAGGCAATTCAACCTTTAGTTGCAGGACCGTGTACCACCAAGACCCTCCACGACTCAGCTTCCCCAGACACAAAATACAGGTGACAATAGTGCCCAATTGGAGGGCCAAGTGAGCACTACGTGAGGTATCTGAGAGACCCTGGAAATAGAACCCGGTGCATACACTCAGTAAATCGCAGCTGTTATGTCACGTTATCACTCATGCTACTAATAGCAAACAAAGTTTTTTTAAAAAAGAGAATGGTGAGCATGGGAGAGGCAGTGCCCAGAAATTATAACAAAAGTTTGAGCACTCTGCCCCTCCTGACCACCTGCTGTGTGATGCTCTGCTGTGTCTGTTTCTGCAGAGTCAGGTGTCCGAACTGAGCCCACCTGGATGTGCCACAGCTCCACTCAGTGCCTCAATCTCCTTTCACAGGCCCACTCAGCCTCTCCCTGCTTATTCCTGGTACCGTGTTGGGCTTCCTATTGGTTGACTTCCAAGGGCTTCTAAGGGGGAGTACAGTTTCTGCTCCATTAAAAACTAATTATACCAAAGCAGCACTCTCCAAAAGGTTCCTATTAATACATGTTAGTCAAGAAAATGCCCCTATGCTCCAGGAGTTTAGGGCCTGCTCTTATAAACAACACTAAGCAGATGTCAATATCACAAGACTGTTTGGCATTTGAGGCATAAATGGTCACATTGAATTTCTGAAAGAAAGAAAGAAAGAAAGAAACAAAGAAACAAAGAAACAAAGAAACAAAGAAACAAAGAAAGAAACAAAGAAAGAAAACAGAATAAGGTAAGTCATTTGCAACAAGAAAATGTTGGTGGGGGTGGTGGTGGTAGTGGGGCGGTGCTAAACAATTTTTCTGAGAGGATGAGTGTTGATAAATGTTCTCACAGGACTTAAGCTCAAAAAGGTGGAATGCTTGAGGCAGGAGAAGGGCTTCAGGAATAAGAGAAGATTCACAGGCGTGCTCTTGTGACAGAACAACATTGGATTCATGACCTTGACCTGCCAACATCAGCTTGGCCATGTCCCAGCCACATGACTTAAATTGCCCATTTAATTCTTTGCTTTAAGTTCTGATTTACATGTAATAACTACACATGTGACCTAGTCAAACCAAGGACTTTCTATCATCACATTTCTTTACATATAGAGCCTATGGGCTCCTCTCTTCTACTTCTCCATAAATATTAGAACATATTCCTCACCACCATCACCACCACCACCACTACCACTACGACCATCAACAACAACACCATCACCGTTACCAACAACAACAACAACAGCAACGCCATCACCGTTACCATCATCATCATCACCACCACTACTACCATCAAAAACAATGCAATCACCATTACCACCACCACCACCACCACCACCACCACCATCAACAACAACACCATCACCGTTACCACCACCACCATCATCACTACCACTGCCACAATACTGGGCTGGAACTGAGGACCTCACACATGCTGGGAAAAGCACTCCACTGCCAACCTCTATCTCCAGGCCTCTTGTGATGTTTTTTCTTTGAGACTGGTGTCGCCCCGGCTAGTCCTGCATTCATTCTGTAGCTGAGGGAGGCCTTGAATGTTTGACCTTTCTGCAAAAGCCTTCTTAGCAGCTAGAATTCCACAGCAGCTAGAATGATGGGCCTGTGTGAACAGGCTCCTCTAGAGCATTGGCCTTAGCCCCCTCTCCTGAGCCCTTCCCAGCCTGTAAACATCACGACTCCACATTCAGATTGATGTTTAGTGCCCATGTATGAGAGAACATGTAGTTTCTTCAGCTTTAAAATGGGAATAATACTAGCACCTTCCAAGGGTCAATGAGAAAATTTAGTTAGAAAAATTAGAAGCACAAAGTCCAGTTAGTATATTTTCAGGACATAAAGCTTAAATATAAAATTAAACATAAAATAGGCCACTGATGCATTTTTCCTATTTTGTTTCTTTGTTATTTTATTTTTATGCCATTTAACATGACATCTCTAAGAGTAGACTATCAGTAAAGCTCTGTTAAATAAATAAATAAACAAGAAGTTTTATTAAATTGCTAAATGGGTAATTAATCAAACTGTAGCAGGGTTAGCACTGGGCCATGTATGCAAACACTGGGAAGAATAGTGCCGTGATTAAGTTGAACGGGATGCATTTTGTCCCTGCTAGGCAATCTCTCTGCGAATGTCACCATCTTTTCTTAGCTGGACGCTTTTCTGCAACTGTGTTACTCCCAGAATGAGGGCATAATTTGCATGAACTGTGTTTTGGTTCCAAGTACAGAATATATTAAGATACAGTGTTTGAATAGGGCTTTCTAACGCAGTTAAACAGACAATGCAGCCTTGACTGTCTCCCTTCGCCCAGACAATTGCAGCGCAATCTGGACAGGGGCTGTGGGAGCAACTTTGGCACCTTGGTTGTGTGCTGGTTTGTAAGGAAGGCCTTATGCTAAGGCGATTCATTTCTGGTTAAGCACTGACACTGAGTATGTGAGTGGGGGAAGGAAATCCATACAAATAATGCCTTTGGGCAAGTGAGCTTGCATGCTGGCTGAGAGCAAGTGCTGAACTTGCCCAAAGAGACCCGTTTGAGTCCTCTAATAATACATGTTGGTGTATCTATGCTTTGAGTCTGAGTGGGTAATGGATTACATTTTGGGCAGGGCCTAACTCAGGTGAGGTACTCAAGAAAAACACAAGAGGACTACTATTGTCCAGGAACATTGGCTCAGAGAACCCCCTCCTCCCTCCACTTCCTGTTATATTACTCCATATGGTTTAACCACTGAGTTTACTATAAAAATATGTTTTCAGTGATTCCAGAATTTTCTTTATGCCCTACATAAAGAGCTTGGGGTAACATATAATGAAATGTATAAACTCTTTCAGAATCGATAATTCTCCTGAAGCAATTAATGCCAGACCTATTTGTTACTCTTTCGCCTTAAGTCATAAAATGAAGGAGGAGACCATCTTGAAATTATGTTGGTATTTAGAAAAAGCTTTGAAATCCAAATGCCACTGTCTCTCTCATTTAGGTGTCTAATTTCAAGGGGAAAGATTCTGGATGCGGTTGATGTATTCATCTTCCCACTGGAGATGATGGGAGCAGCAAATTGGTTTTAACATGCTGTCTAACTAGGGCATCCTAGAAACGACGGCGCCAGCCACGTTACATCGCAAAGCTATTCCATTTTTTCAATTATCGTTCCCATTATCATGCAGAGTAATTTCAGTGACGTTAACTTATTTCGCTCGGTGAATTTTGGGTCGACTCTCCAGCTAAGCACTGAGCATACAGTGCAGAATAAGGAATAGTCTGTAGCTGGTGGCTTTTGAGGCTATTGGACAAGACCATCACAAAAGCATTCGTTACGAGCTCTGAGAATATAGGTGGAGAGCAATTAATTCTCTGTGGTGACATGAACTGTGGTACCCCATATTTGACCACATCCCCTGGATGAGGAAGCCCAGCGGCACTCAGGGGAAGGATAGCAGGCTACCAAGAAGAGACTTTCTACCTTATGATCCATATACAGGAGGAGGAGGTCCCCTTCAGTCACAGTCATAGGGGAGGGGAATAGGGTGAAAGTGGTGGGGGGGAGGGAGGAACGGGAGGATAGAAGGGATGGGATAACAATTGAGATGTAATATGAATGACTTAATAAATAAATAAATTTTTTAAAAAAGAAAAAATATTCTCTGTGGTGAGTGGAGAGAACTGGAGAGAGGAAATTAAGTCGAGCCTTGAGGGATGAAGGGGGATATGTACCCATGGCCACCCTCAAGTGAAGAGCACAGTTGGAGGTCACTAGCTATTCAGAACTATGATAAGCAGCCTGGTGTAGCCAAAGTGAAGTGGTGGTCATGGTAGGCGCAGCCTGAGAGACAGCTAGGGCTAGGACCCAAAACCTTTGTTAATGCAGGAGATGGCGTCCACTGGGTGGAACTAAGTTGAAAAGGGTCTCTTATCCCTTGCTACTTCATTGAGTTCCCTGCCATGTCCCAGCGGGTGTCCAAGGCCCAGGGTGCAGCCAACTTCCTGATTTCTCCTGGCACGAATATTCCAATTAGGCAAGATAGACAGTCTCCCACCCACACACACACCCAAAAGCAATAAGTAGAAAAGAACAAGAATTAATAAACACTACACAGAGTGCTAGAGCTCAGAAAAGTGGTAGAGTATATCTAGGGAGATTAACTAGGGAGAGGTCTATAAAGGGCCTTTCCAAACAGCCAACGTTTAAACTAAGACTTGAATCACAGAAAAGGAGCTAACCATACAAAGCGCCAAGGGAAGACCCATGCAAACAGAAATCTCAAAGTTCCTTGGAAACAACAAATCACTTATGTTTTAGGAATAGAAAAAAGGTCAGGTGGCTCACGTGTAGGGAGTTTTGCTCATGTATCAGATAGTTACTGCTGCGTAACAAACCATTCCAAAACATAATGACATCAAACAGTGATTTCTTCAGCTAACTCTTCTCTTCTATACATCAGTAATTTAAAATGAGTTCAGACAGTTGAGTGGAGAGTGGGTCTGACTTTCACACAAACTCTGATGCCCCATATTTGACAATGTCTCCTGGATGGGGAGGCCTGGTGGCACTCAGAGGAAGGATAGCAGGCTACCAAGAAGAGACTTGATACCCTATGAGCATATACAGGGGGAGGTAATCCCCCTCAGTCACAGTCATAGGGGAGGGGAATAAGGGGAAAGCAGGAGGGAGGGAGGAATGGGAGGATACAAGGGATGGGATAACCATTCAGATGTAATATGAATAAATTAATAAAATGCATTTTTAAAATGAGTTCAGGTGGGTAGCTCCTTCGTGTATCTGTGACCAGCTCCAAGTCGTTTAGGTAATTTTGTTACTGACGTTAGTCAAGACCCTTAACCATACAGAGAAACTTAGAATGAGATATTTCAAAGGCCTCAACTCTGGTGCTTGTGGTCCTTTATCTTATACCTAGTGGCAGTACAAGACCCCAGAAAGAAAAAATACCTCTTCAAGCCTGATGCCACAGCAGGCACATCATCACTTCTAGATTCTCTAATGGAGTTGACATCAAAGCAGGTGATAGGATCAGGCCAAACTACTGGAAGGAGATAAAGCTCTGGCTCTCAATAAAAGATGCTAAAAGGTCACATTGCAAAGGGAAGTTATATAAATAAGGAATGGCGTATCCTGTCTATGTGTTTGGAAATGTCTGCTGCCTAACCCAAGGCTAGGTATGAATGGGATCAGTGGGAAAGTTCTCTGTTGCAATGACGATGAGCTGGCAGAGCGTGGTAGCGAGGAGGAAGCAAATGCTGCGAAGGTGAGTTATGTGTAACTGATGAGATTCGTTCAGGCAACGGCAGGCTCCTCATCCTGCTCAGAAGAGTTAAATAGGATGTGGTTGTGTAGTAGGTCACCTGACTTCCATATAGGCGTCTTCCCAACATCAATGTTGTCACCTTAATGACAGATTCCCTGAGACATTTGGCATCACCATGTGACAGCAAACGTAGACCTCAGATGCTATATCTAGTGCCTCAGTCCTTACCAAAAAGTTTAAAATATTGTTGATAAATAAATAAACGTGATGACATTTCCTTTATATAGAGATTTTTATTATCTGATATCCCCTAACCACTTGATAGTTTATTGAAATATTATTAATAATATCACAGTGACACTGTTGAAAACTTGCCTTTTTCAACTTACCTTGCTTGATTGCTGAGTTGCCAAAACCAAATGTTGCTAATCTATGAATTTACAGACTCTGCATATTCAAACTTCTCCTTCATCTTCTTCTGCTGGAGTTTATGTCTCCAAAGTTCTCTCTTCCTTTGTTACGTGGTGACTTCCTGCACACCAAGAACTTGCTTCGTTCAATTTCATGTAGCCAGGGACTCACACGTGCAGCACCTACAACGAGAAGGCCACGAAGAAATATTCATGAAAGAAATGAATAAAATCTTCCTCAGGAAGAAGATAAAAATAAAATCCACTGCAAAGATTCATCAACTAGAGTAGCTTGAGGTCTTGATGTCCTTCGAGACCCTCCAGTTTCATAACTGCCTCATAATTGTACATCACAGTAAGAGTGTGCTTAGCCTTTAAGAGAAACAGGTTGATTTCTACTCTGCAGTCTAATAGATTTAGAAATTCTTCTGTTAAAAACATCTCATTTTTAAATCCAGGGAGTGCTGGATAGGTAAGCTCCAATTCCTGGGAAAATATTATTTGCAGGCAATAATTTAGTTCTTGATATTCCTGCTAACTGCAGCATGAATGTCAGAGTTGAAAAGTCTAGCAATTGGTATCCCATTAGGGTTAGTGGAGAGGGTGTAAGGTTATTGCTCTTTGACTGGCACTGTAAGCTGCTGGTCTTTCAAGGTGACCTAAGATGTAGATGACCTAATCTCAAAGTGGGTGATTTATCATTTCATTCTGGGAGACTGCGAAGAAGTTCTTCACTGTTAGGGTGTATCATGGCCATGTTGACAGTGATGGATAGACAGGCCTTTATTATACAGTTTAATATAGATACACAGGGCTGGGACAACCACCTACATTTTCTGGTCCTGGTATTCTGTTTTCAAAAGCATGCACTCTTTAAGGAATCCTGACCTGAGAGAAATAAGAGATTGTTTTTTGTTTTTTGTTTTTTGTTTTACTACACATTAAACAGTGGCTCCAACCCAGATCTGGTGAGCTTAGAAATATTGCTTTCTTCCTTTCTCTCTTCTATAATGGGCATATACCCAAAAAGGTTTTAGAGCCAGTTCATTCCTACCTTCTCAAGGGAGAGTGTTTCTTCTTTTCTTCATGCATTATGTGACCAGAGCAGGGCTTACTACACACATGTGCCAGATCGATAAAAGATATTCTATTCCATTTTTATTGCTCTATTGCTGTGGTCGGCCTCTCTGTCATTAAGAACTCCCTCCTATGGCTGTAAACGTGTCACTTTATCAAGGGTTCCTTAAAAAGCAGGGTCACTGAAGGACAGCTTCTCACTTTTCAGATTGAAAGACTACATCAGGACTTTGAGACTCAAAAATGGGAGCTGCGGAGGTAGCTTGGCAGTCAAGAGAACGTGATGCTCTTGCAAAGGGCCTGGGTTCAGGTCCCGGCACCCATGCTAGGTGGATCACAGTCACCTGTAACTCCAAATCAAACACCTTTCTCCGACTTCTGCTGGCACCTGTGCACACACGGTACACATACACATACATACACTCACGGCGTGTGCACATGTATGCATACACATACACGGACACACACAATTAATAATAAGTAAATGTTTAAAACAAAAACTCAGAAGGGACTTCCCCACTCTTTCCTAATTCTGCTGCCAAGCCCAACTTCTGAAATAAGTGTGGGAGCAGCGACAGGGATGAGAACCTGAGAGGTTAAGATATAGGCCACCTATGTTCTCTGTCACCATGTAAGAAGTAAGCCCTCTCTTCTCTGGACCAGCACTCTTTTTGTCTGAGCACCTTTAACAACCACTTAATTTAAAATCATTTAGTAATTTCCAAATGACTCCCAGCTCCACTGCTCATTTCATCCATGTACCATTGCTCTCCAGACAGCAGGCCAAATATTAGGACATTTAATAAATGAGAATGTGAGACACAGGATATGCAAACAGCTCACTCAAGGGCAAACAGAAAGCCTGGATGTTACCAAGACAAAAAAAAAAATCAGACTGGCCCCAACTGGAATTTTCCACTCTTCTGTGCACAACAACTTTTCAAAACCCGTGAGAGGTAGAGAGCTGTCATCATGGTGCAGCATACTCCAAAATATGTTTGTAGCAGCCACCGAGTTGGCCTCAAAAAAAAAAAAAAACCCTACAATTAAATTAGGAAATGGAGCAAGCGCAGCTCTGTGTCTAGACTGTGAAGACTATGGGATTTCAGGAGCTGGAGCGATGGCTCAGCAGGTAAGGACACTAATGGTTCTTCCAAAGGACCCAGGTTTGGTTCCCAGCACCCACACAGCAGCTCACAACTGTCTGTAACTCCAGTGCCAGGGCACCAGATACTGATGTTCTCTTGTGGCCTCCACAGACACCAGGCACACAAATGGTACACAGACATATACATGCAAACAAAATGCCTGTACATACAAAATAAACATACAAATTTAAGTAAAAGAAATAAGAAGATTTCTATGTTCCCAACTCAACTCTGCTCACTCTCTTCTTGGACTCTTCCCATAAATACTGACCATATTTTCTTTTTAAAAGAAAAAGAAAAAAGATCTTATGTCACTAGCATAGTAAAAGTTGCCTTCTCTAAATTCTTCAAGATAAACTACAAAGGAAACGTCATGGGTGATCTTATATTTTTCTATATTTTGAAAGCCAATACAATGTAACTAAAAAGTAATTTTAATAACATTTAATTTACCCCAACATCTTCAAGATGTTTTTATTTTAACACAGAGAATTTCAGGACATTTCATTTCAGCATGACACCCATCTAAAATTATGTTAGTGAGGCATCTGCATCCTTAGTCTCCGAGCCAGCATGTATGTTCTACTCAGAGAACACCTCAGGTTAGGTGACTGTGTGTAAAGTGACTCAGAGCCCTGTGTAGCCTGTGTAGCCAGTAGCTGGCCCAGAGCTCCAGGAAACACAAGCTTTTCCTTAAATTCTGTGACACTGTCCCCTCAGAGATGTGCTCACCTTCCTCCTCCCAGCCCTGCTGCTACTAACCTCCACCCAAGAGGGAACCCCAAATACAACTCAAAATTTCTATCTCAGGAGAGCATGTTATCCACATACAACCCAGGAGGAAAATCAGACGTAGATCCTGCAGAGGCTGGCCTTGTGGTGGAGGTAAACAGGCTGGCAAACCGGGCAAAAGGACCCCACTCCCTCCACCTCACCAATCTCCTCCCCAGTCCATTTGCATCCTGGGGAAAACAGAGGCCTCCCGAGTTGCTTTTTGGGTCACTGCTGGGTGATTCAGGCCACAATGGGCCATAATTTCTAAGGTTTCTCCCAGCAAGTCAACTACTGCTAATGGCCGCCTCACATTAATGCTGATGCCCACAGATGAAAGATAAAAGGGTGGATGTTTGTTTGGTCAGCCCATTGAAAACTCCAGGCCCAAGCCCATTTACAGAGCATTTCCGCACAGATAAATGAGACACAAATCATGTGTACCTGACTGCAAATGAATAGCTCGCTTGTCCAAGGCAAACTCTGAAAACTCCATTTCTCAGCCGAGAAAGCAATGACTAATGACATGCTTTTGTTTCCCCCTGGGACTAAGTGCCTCTTTCCAGAGAGAAACAGACCCGAGCCTCAACACCCTAACCCATCCCTACCCCAAAGAGACTGAATTACTGTGAATATTAACCTACCACCTCACCCTCCCTCCCCACCCCACCCCCCCCCAAAAAAAAAAAAAAAAAACTTGCAAAAGATCAGAAACAACAGCACTAAAGCTGAAAAACGGATGGCAGGACCACTCAGGTAGTGATTCATGGGGTAACTGACTTGCTTTGGTTACCCTGTTTATTTTGAGTTCCGCTGTGCCTCAACATGGAAATATCAGGGGAAGCACAGAGCCAAGCTTGAAAATTATGCTGGGCATCCAGCCAGGCAGATTTCTCCAAACTTATAGAAGACACGACTTCCTTGCCAGGCACCGTGGGACCTCATGGGCTGGGAGGTTATGGGTTGAGTAGGCATTGCCTGGCTTGTGCTCCAGGTGGCCAAAGTGAGGCTCTGATTGGTTTCTGGTTTGGCCAGGAAGGTGCACTTGTTTGTTCTGTCACTGCTCATTAAGCCAGATAAACCTGTCAGTACCAAATGCTACTTCTGAATGATTTTTTAAAATTACATCTCTAATAAGAATATTGATCCGCTCTATTGATTTTTTTTAAAGACCCTTTCCAACTTTGCAGTGTCTGCTAGTCGCTGACCTTAAAAATTAGATTTTCACAGTGTTATCTTTGCCGCTTAATGTAATCAGTGCCTCTGAAATGTTTACTAATGTACGAGTGGCTCCTTTTATGCTTACTGTGCCTAAGGTTCTTGTGGCCTTCCCAGGGTCACTCTTTGGAGCACGTAGATTGTTTAAGTGCACCAGTAGAGATCAGAAGAGACATCAAGAAGGACTTTCCTATAGAGTTAGAAAGCGCTAGGTACACCCTCACTGCCTTTCCTGAAATAAGCCAGTGAAGTTAGCCACTAGATTGCTCTCTGAGTCTCCCTGGAAATTCATGTAGCTGCTTCTGTGTATCTTCCCAGCCTCATCCACAGCTACAGCTTTGGTGACTTCTAAAGTCCCTGCAAGGGTTAATCCAGTAGTGCCTGCTCTGGTATATATAAACCCCTGACCCCACAGCTCCTTCCCTTGTACATGACTGCTCTTGCTTCTGTCTGGCCCAAAGTTGAGCAAATGCGACTGAAAAGCACCACCCATTCAGTCCTTTAGACAAGTCACGTGAGTGTTTTAAAATATTTACAAGAGTGTGGATTTCAGCACCTGAGTTTCACTTCCTTGGCAAGGGCATATTCAGGTAGAATCCCACATTAGCTTGCACATATAGAAACACAACTGAATGTCCCATATGTGGCTTGCTTCCTTTCTCCCTTAACAGAGCTTTCTGAAACACACACATACACACATGTATGTGCGCGCGCACACACACACATACACACTACTTGTTCTCAAACTCTATTAGTGGTTTGATTTTGTAAGACCACGTAGAGTGGTGGCCCCTTGGCACGCACCGCGGAGAACATGTACGCCCAAGTGAGTTAGAATCCCAAAACACCATCAGCTCGAACATTAGCCCAGTGGAGCTGACTTTTCTCCGCACCTTTACGTGTCCTAGCTGGTGACATCGTAAAGTTTTGCAGGTGTAGTACCAGATGTTGTGGCTTCTAGGATTTGAGAGTGAAATGTGGAGAGATTTTTCTGTTAAGTCATTCTCAGGTCCTTGCTAATCCACCCCAGCAGACAAAAGATATCAAAATTTAATTCTAGTATTTCTTAGCCTTCTCAAAGAATACTAGCAAAAGCGTTTCATGAACTCCCCATTTCCCATCTTCCCCCTAGTTACTGGATAGTGTTGAATTCTCTCCTCTTGCTTCGAGGTCACCCTGATTGCTGGGCACTTTATCCACAGCACTTCCTCCTCCTCCTCCTTCTCCTCCTCTTCCTCCTCCTCCTCCCCTCCTCCTTCTCCTCCTCCTCTCCTCTCTCAGTCTTCCGTGCTGTTGCTACCTAATCTAAGTTAGGTAAATCTCAGCCTCTCCTTACACCTTCATTTTCAGCCTCCATAATAAAACCTGGGGTCTGACTCAACTGTTCGCAGCCCAAAACGGTGGAAAACGGAGAAACGCAAATATCTATTCATACATATGTGGGAGGGGTGACTCTCCCCTCACTACAGCATCCTTGTGAACTCTGCAAATAGACGTGTGGTGCTGGTTAGAGTCACCAGAACTCTTCCCAGGCACAGCTGAGCCACTTCCCCTTATTTTCTGACTTGGGTGGGTATAATTTCTCCAGGTGTTCCAGCTGTGGTCTAGCCGGTTCGGTTCCTCCTTGATGGAATGGGACTTGGAGAACCGGTAAAACGCCTTCATTTATGACCGGTCCTTTTCCCCCCCTTTGACTAGCAGCCATCACCTGTCCTCTCAGCTCCATACAACCCCATAACCCTGACCTCCTCCTGAAACGTTTTCATTCCACGTACCCTTTATGTGTTTTCACATTCCATTGTGAGACTTTCTTTGAAAGAGAGGGGGGGAAAAGAAGTAACTCAAAGTCAAAATGATAATAAAATACCCCCAAACAGATGTGGGTAGGAGCATTTTTAAAAGAGCACAGAAACAACAAATGAAAGGTTGGGAAACAATTTGTTTTTTGTTTGTTTGTTTGTTTGTTGGTTGGTTGGTTTTTTTGTTTGTTTGTTTTTTTAGGAGAAAAAAAAGATTTAGATGCAGAAAAGAATGGCCACAATGAAAAATAAAAATGAAATTACCAGAGGCTAGCCTGTAGCAAAGATGAAGGGTATATATCAGAAGAGAAAAAAAATAGAAGTTTGTCTGACTCTGTCACAGACAGGCCTTTCAATCATCATACATCGTTCAAATTTATCAGGATATGTCCGACATCTACTGTATCCATCCCAGGCTGTAGATGTCACTTAGTTGAATGACAGCATACGTTTTAAGATATCTAGTCACAATGCTGCATTACATACTGACAGTGGGCTCCTAGCTGGGACACAGCTCCAAATGCCAAAAGAAACAGAACAGAACAGCAGGTCCAGCCCTGCTTCCAGCCATAGCGTGGTCCGAGTAAAGCCCAGCCCTTGAACTCGCACTGGTTTGTTCTGAGCCACAGTGAAGTTCCGCATGGTCTCCGTGAGTGACGCAAAATGTGAGTGGCTTCTGACTAATGGATGTTTTGGGATCCAGAACAGATTGTGGTCTGCTTGTCTGTCATCATTTCTCTCATTTGCCCAAATCCCCATATAGCTAGAAAACAGCATTACCAGCCCCTGTCAGAAAGGCAGGATGCATTCTGCATTGTATATGAGCTGAGTAACATCAAGTGGCTCTAGCTGCCGTGTGGGAGTTGTTTTGGTTCCATTTGGCTTAAGCAGGAAGCAATGAATATGTTTATCATTTTCTCAACACAATGTGATCCCAGGCCACTTATGGCCAGTAGTCTCTCCACACTGCTGACTGCTGCAGCCAGCAACTGCCATCTTCCAGGATGCCTACAAATGTCAAAGGTCTCCAGCATTCCTCAAAGCCTGCCTCTGCTTTCAGCAGCCTTAAATGGGATACCAAGGCCCATTTTTTTTTTTTTGCTTCTATTGTTATTCCTGCAGGGACAGAAAGGAATACACATCTGCTGCTTTAGATGAGACACTCAGGAGGGGAGCACACACACAATCAGGGTAGAAGTCATGGCCACTCGACTCAACTGAACGGACAGAGGGCGATGCTCTGTATCTTCACCTTTAAGACTCGTTTCTACGCCTGCGCTTGATAAAGAGACATGTTTTTAATCTGATAGAATGTATGCAAGCAAGGATTAATCATTGTAATCAACACCAATATCAACTGAGGGAGAGCATCAATTTCTAATAATAAAAATATGCTTGCTATTTTCATGGCATGTCCCAATAATTTCCTCATGCGTAGTTATTTTTTCCTCTGCTCCCATAAGGAATAAAATGGATAGTCAAAGACAAATAAGTCACACTTGTCTGCTCCACAGGTGGTTGAGGTGGAATGGGTCAGGCGCTCACTGGCTCTTGGTCCCCTAGGTCAGCCATGGGAATGGGTCAGGCGCTCTCTGGCTCTTGGTCCCCTAGGTTAGCCATAAGGATGGGTTCAGTTGGGCACATCTGTCTGTCTCCTTTGGGACATTCGTGTACATGCAGTCAGCAGCTGATGCGGCTGGGACTTGGATGGTTCCAGGTTGCCTCGCCATGTTTCCTGCTTCTGTGGTAGCTGTCGACTGGGGAAATTATGGAAATAAACTATATGTCTCTAACAGTTGAGACCAGGCTTATCTGCCTGCTGGTGGCCACAGTACGAAAGGGCAAACCCCAGCACACTAACCTTAAGCCACTCTTTATGGCGTTTGTTATGTCCCATTGGACAAAGTCAGAGGGCCTTTGTGAATAGGAAATTGGAAGAAATAAGATAATGGGCAGAAGCCAGCTAGGGCCATGATTACCACAACCGACCGGAGGAGTTTCCTTATAAGCAGTTTTATGTTTCGGGAGACCAAAACCCTGGGGACTTGGAGAAGTGCAGCCAAATGACAGGCTGGAGCTCGCTGTCTTCAAGCCCTTCCTTTAAAAGTTGAAGTAAATTCAATTCAAAGGAGTGGATTTTTTTTATTGTTGTTAATTTACTTCAAATCATGTGACTGGTTTGATAATTCATTATAAAGGTGCTGGAAAGCATTTGGGATCCATGGCCGTGTTTAGGATAGAAAAATCCTCCGCCGGGGCTTTAGAGTCTGGAACGTATTTTTAGCAATGAAATACAATGAAGAGACAGAGCCCAGGTGTCTGAGATGTCACAAGAGAAAGTTACCTGGACCAGGTGTCTGACTTTCCTCGGAGTTTTCTGGGGATTGTTTGTATGGAGATGCCTTGTTTGTTTTTGAGACACCATCTCCCTACGTAACACATGCTGCTTTCAAACTTCCTACAGCTAGAATGGGCCTTGAATTCGCCTTGATTCCCCTGCCTCAGCTTCTTGAATGCAAAGATTACAGGTGTGTGCCACTGTACCCCATTAGTTTTAGATATGGAGGGCAACACCTCCCAGACTTTGAGGTGCCTCGGAGTCATCAATAGATTTCTAAAAACAAAGATTCTGATTCAGGGTGTGGGGGTCTGAGACAAGCACACCCGATCTGATTCAGGGGGCGGGGCCTGTCACTGCAGCCATAACACACCCCATCAGATTCCGGGGCGTGGCCTCCCACTGTGGGCGGGGCCTGACACTACAGTTCCGCTTTATTCCCAGGTGAGGCTAATATTGCTTGTGGAAGAGCCACAGCATAACAGCCCTCTGGGAGTTAGCCTTGCCTAATATTCCTTCTCATTCTCATCTCTGTTCACCCTCTGCACATATCTCTCCTCTCTGGCACTGACACTTCTCACAGTGGCAACTCGGAATCCGACTGTGGTGTTCAGATATGTCCAGGGCAAGCACTCCTTCCGACTGTGCTGCATGCCTTGAGACAACCCTCACCCGTGTTATCACCAGAAATAGTATGGAATTCACAGAATATCTTCTGAAACCCAGGCACCTTCCCCTGACAGTCCACCCTAGGGAGACGCCTTACGCTGGTCTCTAGGCCCCTCTCCTGCGCACAGTGTCTTCTCATGGCTGCAGTCCACTTTCGCTGAGGCAGAGAAGGGTGAATTCTCCCACTTCTTGGCCAGGCCACTCTGTCTGGAAGGTCTTTGAACCTTTAGTGAGACCTTCATAACGCAGTAGTAAAAGGGGAGGAAGGTGGCAGGAAATGAAAATTAAGACAACAGCAGCATATTATTTCAAGCAAACTGCTTCCAGGCATCTGGGGCTTAGCCTGCTGGGGAATCTCTGGGAAACCAGAACGTGCCTTGATGTCTTCCCCCTCAGCTGGGAGGAAGTTAGAAATTCATTCACCAGATCCTTGAGTGTGCTGCAGTCCCCACATGTGATTTATTTGGGCATAGAAGGAATATGCCAGGAAAAGGCTTTCTGGGAGAGTCGCCGATATGTCCTAGTGGAGTCGTCCACTCATAAAGGCCAATGCAAAGGGCATCCAGAGGAGGCTAGAGTCTTTCCGCCTTAAGCACATGGGGAGAATTAATTAGTTCCCTCTGGTTGCTGCTTGCTCGGGAGAAAGACAGCCGTCCAAAGAAGAGGCTCTAAGAAAATGAGATGGTAATAAGTACTTCCAATAGAAATGGCACCACGTTCTGATCTTTCACTGAGAGAGGAGTGAGCCTCTACTTTCCTGCAATTTACTTAACAGTACTTGATTCTATAATTCAGAGTCAACTGCTAGAGTCTGCAAAATCCCCACCAACTGTCATGTGCAACAGAAATGTAAACCACATTTGAAAAACTAGGGACTTTGACTAACCTCCAATTGACTCTGACATACCAAGGACTATGTGAAGGCGTTGAGTATAATTTTTAAAACTGCTGACTTGCATAAGGCCCAGATTTAGTCAGACAAAACAAAGAGACAGAAGTGAGATTGTTTTGTCAATGTGGACATGACAAAGGAAGAAAACAAAAATTATTGCTCAAGCTTTGAAAACCTCTCTCCTTGTGAAGGAAGAAAGTGACCATTAGTTAAGCCCTTCTCGGTGCCAGGTCCTGTGACAGAGTCTTCATTTGTCACTGATTTGATGCTGGCCTTTCCCCCAAGGCCATCAGAGAAACTCATTGACTGAGTAAAGCTATTTGTCAGACTTAATACAGTGACAGAGAACAGTGCTTGCCTGAAGAATGGTTTATGGATTAAAGTAGACTCTGTCCCAAAAGCTAGAGTGGGCTGGCTTGTTGGACTAATATGATGATGGGACTGATATGATTATTCACTTCAGGTTGGTATAAGGGCCTTAAAGGAGTTTTAGTTTTTTTAAGTTTGTCAATCTTGAAAACTAATTTAACTCCTTGGTGTTGTCCAACTAATTTAAGTCCCTCAAAAATGTATGAGTTGAATTCCCTAATTTCATCACACCTCAAAATGGAGCACTGTTTGAAGATGGGCTTTTAAAGGAGTGTCCCCGTTAGTTTTTAATTGTCAACTTGACACAGACTAGAATTATCTAGGAAGAGAACCTGAGGAAAGGGATAAGCCTATGGGCATGTCTGTAGGGGGTTGTCTTCACTGTTAACTGATGATGTAAGAGGGCCCAGCCCACTCTGGGCAGCACTATTCCCTAGGCAGACAGTCTTGAATGTATATGGAAGCTGTTGAGTTTAAACCTGCCTGCCACCCAGCACGCAGCATCTTCCATGGTCCTTGCTGTTCTACTTTGGCTTTTAAGTGAGTTTCTTGATCGGAGGTAATGCTGTGTGCAGAAGCAAGCAAGCCTGCTTTCAAGTTCCTGCCTTGAATGCCTGCCTTAACATACCTCGGTGATGGACTATGACCTAGAATAAACTCTTTCTCCATAATATTTCTTAACCAAGAGGTTAAGTTTAAATGAGGTCACATGGGTGAGTCTTAATTCAATAGGACTGGTATTTTGCTTTGTTTTATGGGGTTTTTGTTTTGGGTTTTTATGATTGGTATTTTAGACAATTTGGGCTCCTATGAACATTATGATAGGCAGATTTGGGCCAAGGGGTCCCGCTCAAATTAAGGCACTAGCCAAGGACAATACAGGCGGTAAAATTTAAACCCCCACCCTGATCTAGCCCATGGACAGGACAGTCTCCACACTTGAGCGGAGAGAGGGATATGACTTTCTCATATACTCTGGTGCCTCACATTTCACTATGTCCCCTGGCGGGGGAGACCTAGTGGCACTCAGAGGAAGGACAGCAGGTCACCGAGAAGAGACTTGATACCCTATGAGCATATACAGAGGGAGGTAATCCCTCTGAGGAACAGTCATAGGGGAGGGGAGTAAGGGGAAAATGGGAGGGAGGGGAGAATGGGAGGATACAAGGGATGGGATAACCATAGAGATGTAACAAGAATAAATTAATAATAAAAAAAATTAAAAAATAAAATAAAAAATTTTTAAAAATAAAAAATAAATAAAAATTTGAGATTAGGCACATTACTACTGATTTTATAGAAATAAAAATGACAGACAATAAAAAATAAAAAAGATAAAAATACTTGGACGTGATTTATGAAGAGTTTATGTTTAATTCTCACAGTACCGTAAACTAGAAAATCAAAGATGAAAGCAACAAGCATAGTGTCTAGGGAAAGGCCTGGTCTCTCCTTCTAAGACAGCACTGTCCTTCTGCATCCTCTGGACGGGGAAACGCCACCCCCCAGATGGCAGAAAGGACAGAAAAACAAGTGAGGTGAAGCCTCAGATGACACTTCAGAAGGACAGTAATGTGCTTTCAGAGGTGGACGCTTCGTGTCTCTAATCACTTCCCAAAAGGCCCTGCATTTTATTATAACCCCTATGTGATTAAATTTCAACACATAAATTTGGGAGAACACCTCAACCACAGCAATTGATGCTCTCCTAAAAGAGTAGAAAGGCTCTGGCCTTCATGAGCATCAGGCACACACGTACAGTGCACGGGCATGCATGCAGACCGAATGCTTATTCTGACTACGTACGTAGCATGACCACTGCATCGTGCATGCCATGCAATGCCGGTTGGACACTGTCCGAGAATATCTCAGCTTGGATTTGGATTACACTGTTTTTAGTGCACAGTTTTCTGCTCTTATAGAACTATAGAGTTTAATTATAGAAAATAAAAGCAAAATCTTCTACCATCATTCCCACACATGTTACTCCCATTTTCCCCTTATTCTCCTCCCCCATGACTGTTCCTGAGGAGGATTACCTCCCCATGTATATGCTCATAGGGTATCAAGTTTCTTCTAGGTAACCTGCTGTCCTTCCTCTGAGTGCCACCAGGTCTCCCCCTCCAGGGGACATGGTCAAATGTGAGGCACCAGAGTACATGAGAAAGTCATATCCCACTCTCCACTCAAGTGTGAAGACTGTTCTGACCATTGGCTAGATCTGGGTAGGGGTTTAAAGTTTACTGCCTGTATTGTCCTTGGCTGGTGCCTTAGTTTGAGCGGGACCCCTGGGCCCAAATCTGCCTATCATAATGTTCTACTTGTAGGTTTCTAGGACCCTCTGGATCCTTCTACTTTGCTATTCTCCCATGCTTCTCTCCTCTAGAGTCCCAATAGGATGTCCTCCCCTCTGTCCCAGTTTCCTGGTAAGTGAAGGCTTTCATGGGACATGCCCCTTGGGCTAGTATGCAGATATAAGTGAGTATATACCATTTGAGTCCTTCTGCTTCTGGGTTAACTCGCTCATTATGATCATTTCTAGCTTGATCCATTTATCCACAAGGAATTCCTTGTTTTTAATAGCTGAGTAGTATTCCACAGTGTATATGTACCACAGTTTCTTTATCCATTCTTCTACTGAGGGACATTTAGGCTGTTTCCATGATCTGGTTATTATGAATAAGGCTGCTATGAACATAGTTGAGCAAATTTTCTTGTTGTGTGCTGGAGCATCTTCTGGGTATATTCCAAGGAGTGGAATAGCTGGGTCTTGAGGAAGCCCTATTCCCAGTTTTCAGAGATAGATAAATCATTTTTAATTGTTTTTTGTAGAAGAGAGTAGGAGACAGAGATCCACAGAGAGAAGATGCTGTACAGACACACCACACGAGAAAGCAGACATTTGCCAGTCAAAGAGAAGGCAGGCCTACAGGAGAACTCTGACCAGGCCAACTAGTTATTCTTAGACTTTTAGCCCTTGGGGCTGTGGACAAATACATTTCTTGGGCTTAAGCCAGTGAATCTTTAATATTTTGTCCTGAAAGCCATGTTAAGCTAATCCAGTTGGGAGATAACGGAGTGGAGGTGGCAGGAGTCAGCCTCACTCTGCTGTGCTGCAAAATCCTAGCTCTCCCCCGCTGTTTGAATGCTCCTCTGAAACAGAAACTAATTACAAATACAGATTAAATAGAAAGTAATGACGGCTTTGTTACTCATTTTAGTCACCACTGATCAGTTTTCTCTAGGACAAAAGGCAACACAGGACACTGAGCCAGCTTTGCCTCCAGCCTCCAAAGATAATGCTTCGCACTGTTGAGTATAAAGGCCGGATAGTTTGTTTTTCCCCAAGTAACCACAGCTTTCTGTCATGACTGACCATTTCAGGCCAAAGATTCTATGATTTTTCAGTACCCAGTAGCTACCACTCATCACCTAAGGGGGTTATTGCTTGACTCTGGCTCAGGCCAGACTAGAAGTTTCTGGAAGTGGCTATCCTTCAAAGAAGCGCCAGACCACTGATGAACAGGAGTTGGTAGATAAATACCGCTTTCCTTCTTCACATGGGTGAAGACTGTATCCAGAGCTCTGACCCATGGTTGCTTCTGTAACTCCTGGCTTGCTAATGATACACCCTCACTGGCTGCCCATTCTCCTGGGACCATCACTCGGATTAAATTGCCTTCAATTCCTTTGCCTCGGAGTCTTATAGAGGAACCCAAATGAAAATGTCAGACTGTCACTCGAGGATCCAAGCAATTCCTTCTCCTGTCTCTAGTACCGCTAAAGACTACTAGCTGTCTAGAGGAAATGTAACTGTCTAAGGTAAACATAAGAACCTCATGTTTAAAGCCGGGCATGGTGGCGCACGCCTTTAATCCCAGCACTCGGGAGGCAGAGGCAGAGGGATCGCTGTGAGTTCGAGGCCAGCCTGGACTACAAAGTGAGTCCAGGACAGTCAAGGCTACACAGAGAAACCCTGTCTCGAAAAAAACCAAAAAAAAAAAAAAAAAAGAACCTCATGTTTAGAATATTCCTTGGCTTTCGGTGCCATATTCTACTACCCAGACATCGCTCTTGTAAATGGATATACAGCTACCAACAGCCCACTGAGGAAACCTGGCAAGTGCCTTCTTAGCATAACAATAAAAGCTGAAAACTGAGATAGGGCTGTAGGCTTGACACGCTACAAGTGTGCAAGAGACAAGTCACTTGCCCTGACCACGCATCCACGGGAATAAATGGAACACCCCAAATACACAGCGAACTAAGCCAGTCCCTGTCTCTCTCTCTCCCACCTCTCCTTGTACTGAACCAAGCCCCACCAGGCTTTGTAGAGTCCTGTGAGCCACTGTTTCCTCGGGCTACAGAGTGAGCTCTTCCCCTCACAGGGACTGTGCCTCTCCTCTGCTCAGTGTGTTCTTCCCTCTTCAGAATTCATGTAGGCTTTCCTAAAGGAAGATTTCTTGAGACCGCAACAGGGTCAGATCTCCTGGAAACACTTGCACAATAGCTTTCCTTTGAAAAAGGCGCACCCCTTGGAATTGTTCTTTGTCAGCAGGAAAGGGCTCCAGCTACATTCGCTTTTGCTTTTTTCTCTCTGTGCTCCATACCAGGCAGAAAGCCCAGCACCCATTGGACACCAAATAAATAGCCATTGAAGGGATTTTTATTAAGCAGCCCAGTTTCAAATTTTCCCAAATCACTACACAGTTTCCTGATCTCTAAAGTTGTCATGTGTTTATGCTTAAATGTAAATGGCAGTTCCTATTTTCTCTGAGAAACACAGCCTCTAATGAAAACAAGTCTACAAAACATGTGGCTATTCCTTGCGTGCTCCCAGAATATGCTTTGAAAGGACTGGGAAAAACTTTCTTAAGTTTTATTGACAAGCTACTCCTACGTAATAAATACTGCCAAAACTCAGAGGTACAAAGTGACGCCAGTGACTAGCATTCACCGTTGCTGATTGGCTGGTAATGGGGCTGTTGGCCCTGATCCTTCATATGCCACCAGAGGGCTAGCACACACACCACGCTCCTCTCACTCCAGTGACAGAAGCAAATGCAACCATATAGAGTCACAGGAGCCCTAGGAGCACCCAAGCTGTCCCTATCCGACTGCCACCTCTGCCCATGTGGCCTTGACCAGCACAACTTAATATCAAGCCCACAGTCAAGAGGTAGAGATTCGGCCCAGCCACCGTGGCCACGGCAAGTACATGGATGCAGAGAAAGTTAAAAATGTATGATCTACCTTAAGAGCAGTGGGTCAAGGAGACAACAAGGAGCATTTGGAAAGCCAGAAGCAACTGGTGATCAAACCCCAGGCAGCATGCAGGTTCAAAACCCTTCAGGAGCAGCAGGGCCAGCTCTCTGGACATTTCCAGATCGTGAAAGACAAGAAAATTTGGGAATTGACACAGTCACAAATAATCTAAAGAAATATGGCAAAGGGAAGGGGGTGTCAAGAACTCCACAAAAAGACCTACAGAGTCAACTAATGTGGCCTAAGGGGGGCTCACAGAGCCTGAAAGCAAAAAGCACGTCAACCAAAGAGCATGCATGGACTGGTCCGAGGCCCCCTGCACATATGCAGCAGATGTGCAGCTTGGTCTTCATGTGGGGCCCCCAACAGCTGGAGCTGGGGCCCTCTGTGACTCTGATGCCTCCCTCTGGATCCTGTCCTCCTAGCTGCACTGCCTTGTCTGCCCTCAGTGGAAGAGGATGCACCGAGTTCTGCAGCAGCTTAGCGTGCCAGGGTGGGCTGGTACTCACAGGGGACCTCTCTATTCTCTGAGGAGAAGGGGAGGGGAAAATGGGGGGAGGAGTGGGGGTTACTGAGAGGAAAGGAGGGGGACTGCAATCAGGATGTACAGTGAATATATATAAATACATTTTTAGAAAAAGAAATATGGCAAACACAAGTGATAATGACCCAGTAAAAAAAAAGTTCAGCGGGTTAAAGCACTTGGTGTCAAGTTTGATGACCTGAATTCAAGCTTCAGAAGCTGTAGAGTATTGCAGTGTGTGTGTGTGTGTGTGTGTGTGTGTGTGTGTGTGTGTGTGTGTTGCACTATGTATATATGGGGTGTGTAGTGTGCACTCACGTGTGCATGCACACATATACATACACACACTCTATACAAACACATACACACACACACACACACACACATATATATATTATGGGATGTATGTGTATATATGGGATGTATATGTGTGAAAAAATAAATGTTTTTTAACTCCTGGATGGGCTTATGGGAGGAATTGAGGACATAGAGTTAAAACTAAGAAAATCTGAATAAAGTATGGGATCTAGTTAATCATACTATCAGGTGATCAGTTGTGAGAATATTGCAATTTTTTTACCCATTTCAGGTTTTATTTGATTATTTTAAGGGAACAGGGCGTGAGAATTAGATTAAAACAAGGCTGATCAACAACACACAAGCATACATTCATGCTTTACATGCGGTAGAGAAATGAAGACCCACAGATATAGATGAAACAGTTATATACTTAACTGGACAAGACAGCAGGTTTTAAATGTAGCAACTAAATTATGTGAGAAAGTCTGACGGTAAGCATTACTTTAACACAGTCTTGAAAATGGCACCTTCTAGTCCAAAAAATGGCACCCGCCTCTAGTAGAAGAAGGGGCCGGTTCTACTCTAGAATTAAGCTCTTGCTTAGAGATCTATGATATGTTGTAAGTATGTTTCTAGGTTTTCATTTGTTTTTCAATTTGATTTCCTTTTTTCATTTATTTATGCATCTTGTCTATTTTACATCCCGATCACAGCTTCCTGCCCCTCCTCTCCTCCCAGTCACCTCCTCTCACGTCTCCTCCCTTTCTCATCAGAGATGGGAAGGCCTCACTGTATATCTAAGATGGACTAGGACCAGGTGCATCTTCTCATACTGAGGCTAAACACAGCAGCCCATTTAAGGGGAAATGGATTCAAAGATAGGAAACAGAGTGAGAGACAGCCCCTGCCTAAGGACCCACATGAAGACCAAGCTGCACATCTGTTAGGTATGGGCAGGGGGCCTAGGTCCATCCCCCGCATGCTCTTTGGTTGGTTGTTCAGTCTCTGTGAGCCCCCGTGGGTGCAGGTTTGCTGATTCTATAGGTTTTCTTGTGTTGTCCTTGACCTCTCTGGATCCTTCAACCCTTTGTCCCTCCCTCCCATAAGATACCCCAAGCCCCACCTAATGTTTGGCTGCGAGTCTCTGCATCTGTTTCCATCAGTTGCTGGATGAAGCCTCTCAAAGAACAGTTATGCTAGGCTCTTGTCTACAAGCATAGCAGAGTATGGTTAATACTGTCAGGGTTTGGCTCTCTCTCATAGGCTGGGTCTCAAGTTGTGACAGTCATTGTTTGGTCATTCCCTCAGTCTCTGCTCCATCTTTATCCCTGTGCATCCTGTAGGCAGGAAAAAGTTGGGGTCCAAGGTTCGTGGGTAGGTTGGTATCCCCATCCCTCCATTGGTTGTCTTACCTGGCTACAGGAGGTAGATATTTCAGGCTCCATAACTCCTATTGCTAGGAGTCTTAGCTAGGGTCACCCTCTTAGATTCATGGGAGTTTCCCTTGTCCTAGGTTCCTGGCTAATCCCACAGCAGTGCCCCACCACCATGACCACCAGTTTCAGCAATCTCCCCCAGTTCTTTCTCCCTCGGCCCTCTCCACACTTGATCTCTCCTGTTCCCCTCCTACCCCCTCTGCCACCCAGGTCCCTCTCTCCATCCACCTCTGATGTCTATTTTATATCCACTTCTGAGAGTCACACATCCTCTCTTGGGCCCTCCTTGTTACTTAGCTTCTTTGGGCCTGTGAATTGTAGCATGGTTCTCCTGTAGTAGATGGCTAACATCCACTTATGAGTGAGCGCATACCATGTGTGTCTTTCTGGGTCTGGGTTACCTCATTCAGGATGATATTTTCATTTTCTAGTTCCATCCATTTACCTGCAAATTTCATGATGTCCTTGTTTCTAGTATCTGTGTAAATGTGTTCGTGCACCACATATTTTTATCCATTTTTTTAGTTGAGGAACATCTAGGTAGTTTCCAGTTTCTGTCCATTATGAACAAAGCTACTAAGAACATAGTTGACCAAGTGTCCTGTGGTATGGTAGAGTATCTTTTGGGTATATGCCCAGGAGTGGCATGAGGTAGAACTATTCCCAATTTTCTGAGAAACCGTCAAATTGATTTCCAAAGTGGTTGTACCAGTTTGGACTCCCGCCAGTAATGGAGGAGTGTTCCCCTTGCTTCACATCCTCACCAGCATGTGCTTTCACTTGAGTTTTTTTTAAATCTTAGCCATTCTGATAGGTATAAGATGGAATCTCAGAATATTTTTTATTTGCATTTCTCTGATGACTAAGGGTTTTTTGTTTTTCCGTATGAATCTGAGAATTGTTCTTTCAAAGTCTGCAAAGAATTGTGTTGGAAATTATGGTGGAAATTGCATTAAATCTGTAGATTACTTTTGGTAAGATGGACATTTTTACCATGTTAACCTTACAGTCCATGAGCATGGGAGATCTCTCCATCTCCTGATATCTTCTTCAATTTCTTCCTACAAAGATTTGAAGTTCTGATTATACAAGTCTTTCACTTGCTTGATTAAAGTTACACCAAGATATTTTATATCATTTGTAGCTTTTGTGAAGGGTGTTGTTTCTCTCGTTTCTTTCTTAGTCCATTTATCATTTGTATATGGGAAGACTTCTGGTTTTGTTTTTAGCTAATTTTGTATCCAGCAACTTTGCTAAAGGTGTTCATCGGCTGTTAAGAGTTCTCTGGTAAAATTTTTGGGGTCACTTATATATTCTATCCTATCATCTGTGAATAGCAATACTTTGACTTCTTCCTTTCCAATGTGTCCTATCACTCTAGATAGAACTTCGTGTACTATATTGAATAGATACAGAGATGCTGGGCAGCCTTGTCTTGTCCCTGTTCAGTGGAATTGCTTTAAGTTTCTCTCCATTTAATTTGATATTGGCTATTGGCTTGCTGTATTTTGTCTTTTTTGTGTTTAAGTATGCACCTTGTATCCCTGATCTTTCCAAAACTTTTAAGATGAAGGGTATGGATTTTTCAAAGGCTTTTTCAGCATCTAATGAGATGATCATGTGGGTTTTTTTTCTTTCAATTTGTTTATATGGTGCATTACATTGATGGATTTTCATGTGTTGACCCATCCCTGCATCCCTAAGATGTAGCCTACTTGATCATGGTGGATGATATTTTTGATGAGTTCTTGGATTTCATTTGTGAGTAATTTATTGATTATTTTTGTATCAATGTTCATAAGAGAAATTGGTCTGAAGTTCTCTTTCTTTGTGGAATATTTGTGTGGTTTAGGTATCAGAGTGACTATGGCCTCATAGAATGAGTTTGACAATGTTCCTTCTGCTTCTATTTTGTGGAATAGTTTGAGGAGTATTGGTGTCAGCTCTTCTTTGAAAGTCTGGTTGAATTCAGCACTAAAACCAACTGGCCCTGGGCTTTTTCTTTTGCTTTTTTTTTTTTTCTCTTTTTTGGTTGGGAGACTTTTAATGACTGCTTCTATTTTCTTAGGGGTTATAGATCTTTTTAAATTATTTACCTGATCTTGATTTAACTTTGACAAGTGGTATCTATCATGAAAATTGACCATTTCATTTAGATTTTCCAATTTTGTGGAGTACTGGTTTTGAAGTAAAATCTAATTATTTTTTGGATTTCCTTGTTATCTGCTGTTGTCTCCTTTCATTACTGGTTTTGTTAATTTGGATAGTCTCTCTCTCTCTCTCTCTCTCTCTCTCTCTCTCTCTCTCTCTCTCTCT
>OU015742.1:6109829-6121045 GCA_907169655.1 Acomys percivali | reverse complement strand
TCTCTCTCTCTCTCTCTCTCTCTCTCTCTCTCTCTCTCTCTCTCTCTGCCTTTTGGTTAGTTTGGCTAAGGGTTTCTCTATCTTGGTGATTTTCTCAAAGAACCATCTTTTGGTTTCCTTGATTCTTTGTATTTTCCTCTTTGTTTCTAATTCATTGATTTCAGGCCTGAATTTGATTATTTACTGTCATCTACTCCTCTTGGGTGTGTTTGGTTTTTTAGGTTCTAGAGGTTTTAGGTGAGCTGTTAAGTTGCTAGTATGAGATCTCTCCAGTTTCTTTATGAAGGCTCTTAGTGCTTCAACTTTCCTCTTAAAACTGCTTTCATTGTGTCCCATTAGTTTGGGTATGTTGTGCCTCCATTTTCATTGAATTTTAGAAAGTCTTTAATTCCTTTATTTCTTCCTTGACCCAGTGGACATTGAGTAGAGAGTTGTTCAGTTTCCATGAGTTTTTAGGCTTTCTGTTGTTTCTGTTGTTGTTGAGTTCCAGCTTTAATCCATGATAGTCTGATAAAAATAAAGGAGTTATTCCAATTTTCTTTTATCTGTTGAGGCTTGTTTTGTGACCAGATATATGGTCAGTTTCATAGAAGGTTCCATGAGGTGCTGAGAAGAAGGCATAGTCTTTTGTTTTTGGATGAAATGTTCTGTAGATATCTGTTAGGTTCATTTGATTCATAATGTCTGTTAGTTTCATTAATTCGCTCTTTAGTTCCCGTCTAATAAGCTGCCAATTGGTGAGAGTGGTGTGTTGAAATCTCTCACTACTTATGTATGGGTTTCAGAGTGTGAGTTAAGCTTTAGTAATGTTCTTTTACAAAAGTGAGGACACTTGCATTTGGGGCATAAATATTCAGAATTGAGACATTATCTTGGTGGATTTTTTCCTTTGATGAGTATGAAGTGTCCTGCATCTTTTTGATTGATTTTGGTTGAAAGTCTGTTTTATTGGATATTAAAATGATGACTTTGGCTTGTTTCTTGGGTCCATTTGCTTGGAAAACCTCTTTCCAGCCCTGTACTCTGAGGCAAGGTCTGTATTTGTCACCAAAGTGTGTTTCTTGTCTGCAGCAGAATGATAGATCCTATTTTTACATCCGTTCTGTTAGCCTGTGTCTTTTTATTGGAGAATTGAATCCATTGGACTTGAGAGATATTAATGAGCAATGATTGTTAATTCCTATTATTTTTATGTTGGTGGTGGTTTTCTGTGGTTGGAGTATGTGTGTGTGTGTGTGTGTGTGTGTGTGTGTGTGTACAAGTGCTCCCCTTCTTTTTATTTTACTGGTATGGGTTATTTATTTCCTGTGTTTTCTTGGGTGTAATTAGCCTCCTTGGGTTCGAGTTTTCCTTCTAGTATCTTCTGTAGGGCTGGATTTGTGAATATTGTTTAAATTTGGTTTAGGCATGAAATACCTTCTTTTCACCATATATGGTGCTTGAATGTTTTGCTGGATAGAGTAGTCTGGGCTTATATCTGTGGTCTCTTAGGGTCTGTAAGACATTTGCCCAGACACGTCTGTCTTTTAGAGGCTCTGTTAAGAAGTCAGATGTATTCTGATAGGTTTGCCTTTATATGTTGCTTGGCCTTTTCCCTTGCAGCTTTTAATATTCTTTCTTTGTTCTGCACATTTAGTGTTTGATTATTATGTAGTGGAAGGACTTTTCTGGTCTGCTTGGTGTTCTGTAAACTTCTTGTATGTTTATAGACATGTCTTTCTTTACGTTGGGGAAATTTTCTTTTATGACTTTGTTGAAAACATTTTCTGGGCCTTGTAACTGGGAATCATCTCCCTCTTCTATTCCTATTATTCTTAGGTTTAGTCTTTTCATACTGTCACCGATTCTCTGGATGTTTAGTGTCAGGAACTTTTTAGATTTAACATTTTCTTTGACTGGTGTATCAATTTCTTCAATTGTATCTTCTACTGCTGAGATTGTCTTTTGTGTATTGTATTGTGTTGTGTTGTATTGTATTATGTTGTTTTGTATTATATCTGTAGCTCCGTTCTCTTCCTTGGGTTTTCCATCTCCAGGATTCTCTCAGTTTTTTTTTTTTTAATTACTTCTATTTCCATTTTCAGATCTTGAAAAGTTTTATTCATTTCTTCACTTGTTTGGTCATGTTTTCCTGTATTTCTTTAAAGAAATCATTCATTTCCTCTTTAAAGGCCTCTATTATCTTTATAAGATTGGACTTAGGATCATTTTTCATGCTTCGGCTATGTAAGGACATCCAGGGCTTGCTGCAGTAGGATAGCTGGGCTCTGATGGCACCATATTGCCCTGGCTCTTATCTATTGTTTCTTACACTGGCCTTTAGCCATCGGGTTTCCCGTGGTGCCAGCTGGTAGCCTGAATATTGCTGGTGCTGGCAGGACTCCTGGCTACTCCTGGGGTCAAGCAGATCTGTGTCCTGGAGGATGGAGCTCGGAGAACAGAGTGCAGCTCACCACTGCTGGCTGTGCCCTGGAGGGACCTGGGTGTTCCTGGGACTGACAGACCTCATGAGAAGACAGAAAGAGCTATGGCCCAGACAGTGGAGCTCAGGGGACAGAGTGTAGCACACCGCTGCTGGCTGTGCCCCAGCGGGACATGGCAGGGGATTGGAGGTAGGGGTCTAACTTGGATGTTCCTGGAACCAGCAGGCTTCCTAGGAGGGGTAGGCAGAGCAACAGCCAGGGTGGCTGAGAAATATTCCATATTAATTGATGCAACCAGGCCATGCCTGACTAAAGCTCCTCTGCAGTGAATAGAGGCTCTGCAGGATGTTTTTTGCCCTGGGTGACTCCAACATTTCATTCCATTTTAAGTGTGAATGCAGAGGCAGGCTAACTCTGCACCACGGCGGCCATGTAAACAACACCATCTGTCTCACGCCACCCACAAAGCAGACTAATAAGTCACTTATCTTTAAAAGTGAGGAGGGGAAAGGTGTTGCTCTGTAATTTATCAAAGAAAATTGGGAGCATGTTAGTAAACGATCTTATTAAAATCAAGGAAATCAGGCTCAAATCTCAACAAATGCATCAGACTGGGGCCAGAGTATACCCTTGTTTTATGGTTTCCATAAATATGAGGACACTGCAATGATGACTTACTGTGTGCATCAAAAGCCTGACAGGCAGAGAACACCCAACTGCCCAAAGGGCTTCAGCGTGGCCCATTCTCCGCTGACCATGCAGCCTATTGCATCTGCCCACCAACTCTTTCACCCACCTAGAGCCACGCCTTCACGTTGCCATTGCCTCACCAGCCTCCACAGCCCTTCATCGTGCCTAGAAGGAAGCTTGACTTACCCCTGAAGTCAGCTCTGTTCTGACTCTGCAGCCTAACTTTACAGTGAGGCCTCCAGCAGACCTCCTCCGGGTCCATTATTTGCTTCCTGCAGAGATTCTCCTCTTCAGCAAGTCTCTGCTTCTGTCCCTCAGCAAGTCTCAAACTCCTGCAAATTCACAGAGGCCTTTCAACCCTTGGTAGCCATTCTGCAATGTGTGTGTGTGTGTGTGTGTGTGTGTGTGTGTGTGTGTGTGTAGATATGTTCACTATGTAATGTGCAGTGTGCGATCAGTTTGCATTAGTAGTTAAGAGTGAAATAAAATATCCTGTATTTGGCCCTGCCAGCTGTGAAGGAAAAGTGGAAGTACTTGGTGAATCACAGTCAACAAAACTGACATCTCTTGTGAGTTTGTTATTTTTCAATAAATTATGACACTGTGGAAAGGCACAACACATCTACCTGTGCTCCTGACATAGCATGCTTATGAGGGTAATGTTAACTACTAAGGGAAATTGAGTGAGAAACTGTCTTAGTTACTTTTCTGTTCCTGTGAAGAGACACTATGACCAAGGCAACTTATAAGGGAAAAATGTTTATTGGGACTTACAGTTTCAGAGGGTTAGAATCCAGAATCCATGACTATCGTGGCAGAGAGTGTGGCACGAGGTAGGCAGACATGGCCCTGAAGCAGAAGCGACGAATACATCTGATCCAGGAACACAACGCAGAAAGATGGGGAAGAGCGGGAGAGAGGGGGCTGAGAGTGGTGGGGAGAGAGGGAGAGAGGGGGCTGAGAGTGGTGGGGGGGGGGGGAAGGGGGGGGGGGGGGGGGGGGGGAGAGAGGGCGAGGGGGTGGGAGTGGTGTGGACTATTGAAAGCTCGAAGCTCACCCTCAGTGGCTCCCTCTTCCAGGAGGCCACACCTCCAGTTCCAGCAACTGGGATAGAATACCCCCACAATATGCACCTACTTGAGCCACTTTCACTTAAACCACCACAGGCATATAGAGGAAATCTGTATTTTCAACTTTTCTGTAAATCCAAAATTATCCCAAAGTAAGCTTATTTAAACAAAAAATAACAGAGATGAAACATAGTTTTTTAATCCAAAAAATACTTTTTCTTTAGACTCATCAGCTTCTTACTGCTGTTTGTAAATGTCTGATTTTGCCTGAAGAGAGGAGGTGTTTTCTCAGACTGCTTCCACAATGAGTCCAAGCAAACGGTGGCTTTACACCTGCACACTGTGCTCAAACTGAGATGGTAAGAACCATCTCCCTGCAGAAGGACTAGAAGCAGCTAGAGGGAGCCTCAGAAAGGACGCCTCAACTTCGTCTCCTGTGTGCTGGTGGGTCCGTCTGGACCCCTCCTAGCCTTAGGCTGCTCAGCTCTTGTTGTTGCCAAGACAGATGCCTACTCATCCCGCCTCTGCCTCCCTCAGCTGTACAGAAACCCAGACCGTACAAACTTCAGACTCGACGCCACACTTCTGTAAAGTTGAACAAGCGTACTGTATAAGTAAACTAACTTGAGGTTCATTTAGGAATGGGATGCTGCCTTTTGAATTTGTTCTTCAAACTCTGTATTATGGCTTTCCTCTTTCCAGGAAAGCTTCCTGGACTACTAGAGCCTACAGCAGCACTTCTTCTAGGCACAGGAAGTCCTTAGTTCATACAAGCCTTTCTGTATGACTAAGTTGCCCAAACTAACTATAAGCTTCCTGAAGACAAAACCCAACTGAATACACCCTACGTCCTCCAAAGATTTAACAAAGTGCTCTATCATTTACTACCTCCCCATCCTACCCAATGCACAAGGGACAGTGATGCTCTGTACCCTGTCCCAGGTGGGGTCAGCTGGCTCTCTGAGGCATAGGCAGTTCACAGGCATAGCTTGCTCGTTGTCATGGCAACGAGGCATCCCTCAAGTAGAACTCACTCCATGATGCCTTGGAGCAGCTGGTAGCACTGTGACTCCACCCGTGCTATTTCTGCTTCCCTAAATTTTATATTGCCTGGAATAATAACACAAATTAAGGTATTTACTGTTTTCTGTTGTAAGATTTTACTAAATCACTTTTTTAATATTAGCACTCAGGAAAGAGACAGTCTACAAATATACCATTTGATTTCACTGAAAAAGACTTCTAAATGCTCAGTCATGGTTTTTTTTTTCCCTCTAATATAATTCACTGCTTCTAAATTTATTTACTGTTGCCTCAATATGTCTGAGCAAATCATGCCTGTATGCCTGTGTGCTGTGCCCATGCTGAGGCAAGACTTGCTAATGAGCTGTTTGTGGGGTTCTGAGTCTGGATGTGCACACAGGACAATCATACTGAAGGGCTAGGTGGTAAAGGATGGAAGCTAGCAAGGAATTGCTACTTTATCCCCGAAAGAGCCTGTTTGGGGATGACAACCCTAAGTGAAAAAACAAAAAACAAGGAGAACAGGAAGAAAGAAGGTCTCCATCCACACCCCAATGCTGTATTTTCAGTGCTGTTAGAAAGTGCTTTTCAAACAGCATTTTGTTACAGATTTGGAACCACAATTTTTTACTTCCTCTAGTCTCATCCAGAGAATGTTTTGAAACCTGAAAGCTTATGAGTATAGTTACCAAATTGGAGAGTCCCCTCTATGAGTGTGTGTGTGTTTTGTGTGTGTGTGTGTGTGTTCATATGTATAATCATATGTAACATAATTGTATGATATTTGCATATAATTATATAATGCATAAATTATATGTCATTTTGTGTAGTCTCCATTATTATAGATGATTATAAAAGTATGTGTAATTTTTGTTTGAAGTATATAATTACATGTAATTTTATATTTTAATAATTACATACACTATAACACACTATTTAATAAATAGCATATATTTACAGTAGAAATATTTGAAATGTAGCTGACAGGCTTTAAATGCCAGACAATCTTTGCTGACAAAGCTGAGCATGAGCTAAGAGAAGCTTCCAGAAAAGAGAGGAGGAGGGGGAAGCAAACTAAAAGCTGAAAAATGACTTCCAGGTCAAATACCTATTGCATTGGCCTAGAAAGAGAGATCTTGAGGGGAAACTGACCTGGCCAGCAACCCAGAGCCACTTTGAGACGAAGCTAGGAATAAACTGATGAAATCAAAGCAAACCATTTTAACTTCTGCTTGAATCATGGACAATCATGAAACTGTGCTGGAAAACTCCATTGTGTCTTCTGAGTGGCAATAGGACCTAAACTCTGCAGCAACCCAGGGAGCATCACCCGGGGCCACACCCTGTGCCTGCTTCCTTCCCTGTGGCCTGGACCATGACTGATGATCCCACTGGTTCCCAGAAGTCTGTTAGCTGCTTTCTCACCAGCTGTACTGGCAGGTTAGGAGTCACATGATGTCTTTTTAATTAAAAATAATAATAATTAACATACTAACTAGTATTGAAGATAAACAAACCATTACTCTTCCTTAATCCCTGAGACCCAGTAATTTATCTTTGTATTTGGCAAATTCTCAAAAGAAATAAATCAATGCTAAACCAGAACTCTAATGACTCGGAGATTTGGAAGGAAAAAGTAAGCTCATCCCTGAACCAGGAAAAAAGCAAGCGCCAGGGCATCTTGGCTGTTTTACAAGTTGCTGTATTTCCTGTGAAAAGAGCAGCATCATAAATATGGCTAGTCACATTCGAGCTGCACAATTCTAATGCCTATGCAAGCCAGCTCTTATTTGTGTTGCTGAACTCATAAATATGCCCCAATTATTCAAAAGCAAGGTAGCTTTATAGGCAGGATTTGCTGTTCACCTATGTCATTGTTAAAACTGTACCCACACTCTGTCAGCCCTTTGTATAGGAGACTGCATATGGATGAAGACTGCAGAGAGCAAAAATTTCACCAACTGCACAGTCAGGTTCAGTGCATGCAGTGCTCCAGAACAGAGGTCATCAAGCTTGACGTCCTCCTTATAACCAACATTTGTATGTTTGAATACGTGTTAATTCATTAAGTATGAGCTTACATTTCTAAAACTAACAAAAGTGGCCTGCAGGAGTATGTTCAGTATGGGACATGCCAAAGAGCGCAGAGGGAGGACGCATTTCTCCATATGCCATAGAAGTAGCCGTTATTACCACGTCCGCAACAGGCCTTCTATCACAGGGCTGTGCATGAGAAGTGGAAAGGGAGCCACACTGAGTGCATGATGTTAAACTGCCACATTCATGTCAGTAAGGAACGGTGGAGGCGGCCACATGATGCCACCAACGGGTGGGTGACCTTTCGAGCACAACTTGAAGGCAAGAAGCAAATGCTTCTCTTTCTCTGGCTTCCTGAGCTACCACCAGCAGGTGCCTTCACGTTGAGGGGGAACTTCCCACTTCAATTACACTGGTGAAGAGCGTGCCTCATGGGTGTGCCTTACTGCATGTCTGTTGGTTGATTCCACATTCAGCTAAGTTGGCCACCAAGACTGGCCATCACAGACAGCTTTGACGATGTGCCTGTGACCGCTGCTTTCAGGAGGAGGAACGGGAAGAAGGTTTTCCCAGCCTGGGAGAAATAAAAGAAAGGGAGAAGGGGAAGGAAGGAGATGAGATGAGGGAGGGAGCAAAGAAGCCTTGGTCAGTGTAAGTAATCTCAAGGCTGGACCAACAGCCCACCAGCCCGGATCCTAGTTGCTGTCTGAAGTTTTTCCATTTTCCCCGTGGTTTCAAAATCGTTTCTGCAGATGCAGGCAATGCATCTTCCTACCCCAGGCTCCAAAAGACAGGATGCAAGAGGATGGCCGGGAAACTGAAACAGAGATCTCTCTTTATTCATGGAGGAGGTCAAGAGAAAAAAAACAAAATAAAACAAACAAACAAAAAACCCTTTCCCAGGAGTCCTTTCTTTACCTCCTTGCCACCACAGATTTGGTAGAAGGAAGGTGCCAGCGGCAGGTGGATGGACTCAGTACCACAGTACCACGTGACCTGTGCTAATTGACACTTTCGCCAATGCTGTGAAAGAAACATGTTTCATCACCGTTGCAGGAGTATAGGGCATTGTTGGATTCTCAGGTAAATATGTGTGGTGTATAAATACCACCTTAATTTTATCCATAAGTTAAATAATTTCCCCAGACCGAAAAAGAAGAGGTTGATCCATGAGCCATCCCTCAATATCAACTGGCTGCTTTCTCTACCCTCAAGTACAACCCATCTGACGTGAAGAAAACAGTTCGTAAGAGTTGAACATACAGTTAAAGAACCTCAAAAGCAAAATTCTGACTCACAAGCCAATCATTCCCAGCGTAAGCTCTCAGGCACTCCAGCCAAGCCAGAAGGGCAGATCTTAGAACTGAATGATCTGCCTGTAAATTGTGAGAACAGCAGCTATTCTTAAAGAGACAGTGAAAAACAATGACAATATGGTGATGCCTACCTAGGCTTCAAGATATTCTTATGCCCATCATCCCTTGCAGTTTGAAAAGAAAATAGGCTCCAGCCATAGCCCTTCTGGGTACATTCCCAAAAGATACCCCACCATACAACAAGGACATTTGCTCAATTATGTTCATAGCAGCTTTATTCATAATAGTCAGAATCTGGAAACAACTTAGATGTCCCTCAACTGAAGAATAAATAAACGGTGGTACATTTTCACAATGGAATACTACTCAGCTATTAAAAACAAGGAAATCTTGAAATTTGCAGGCAAATGGATGGAACTAGAAACGATCATCCTGAGTGAGGTAACCCAGACCCAGGAAGATATACATGGTATATACTCACTTATAAGCGGATATTAGCTACATAATACAAGATAACCAAACTACAATGCACAGACCTAAAGAAGCTAAATAACAAGGAGGACCCTAGGGAGGATGCTTAATTCTCATTTAGAAGGGCAAACAGAATAGACACAGGAAGCAGTTGAAGAGAAGGAACAGGAAGGGAGCCTACCAGAGAGGTCCTCTGAAAGACTCCACCCAGAAGAAGGTCCAAGCAGATGCTGAGACACACAGCCAAACCTTGGAGTGAAGCTCAGGGAGTCTTATGGAAGAATCAGAGGAAGAATTGGAGGCGTCAGGAGCTCCACAAGGAGACCAATGGTGCCAACTACTCCAGACAGAGGAGGTGGGTTGCTGCAGAGACTGATGCACCAACTAAGGACCATGCACTGTGTGGACGTAGACTCCTGCTCAGATGTAGTAGATAGGCAGCACAGTCTCCTCATGGGTCCCATAATATGAGGAGTAGGGACTACTTCTGACATGGACTCTGGTGCCCACACATTGATCACTTCCCCCTGGTGGGACAGCCTTGCCAGGCCACAGAGGAAGA
Organism: Acomys percivali; assembly: GCA_907169655.1. NCBI lineage: Eukaryota > Metazoa > Chordata > Mammalia > Rodentia > Muridae > Acomys > Acomys percivali. The sequence continues at coordinate 6,111,453 of OU015742.1, read as the reverse complement.
GGAGACAGGCAGTCCAGATGAGACTTGATAGGCTGGGGTCAGACGATAGAGGAGGAGGGCTCCCCTTTGTGAGCACTGGGGGAGGAGGGACTGGAAGGCATCAAGGGAAGGGGCTACGATTGGGATGTAAAGTGAACAAATTAAATATACCAAGTCTCCAAATTTAGTTGACAATTTTAAGGTTCAGAAAGGTAAAGTAATTAGGTCAAGATCATACATGTGGGCTAAGACGAAGTACTAAAAAGTCAGAAGTGGGGACTGAAGAAATGGCTGAGTTAAGAGTGTTTGCTGCTCTTGCAGGTTCAATTCCTAGAACCATCTGTAACTCTGATTCCATGGTATCCAATGCCCTCCTCTGGCCTCCATGGACACTAGGCATACATGTACATGCATAATAAAAATAAATCTTTAGGGAAAAAAAAGAGTCAGAGGTAGACAGTGAGGGCCTACCAACTAGCTGTGGTGGGTTCTATAACATATGGGGAACACTTTGGGCTCAAAAGGTTGTAGGAGGGTTCCTTGTCGGTTATTATCAAGGCTCCTAAAAGTCTAGGCACAGGGCACAAGGACTAGAACTCACGCTGGCAAGGCAGCTACTGCATGCTGGTTCTATTCTGATCTGTCTTGTCCCTTCCTGAACTTCACAGCAGTCCTATAAAGCTGTGCATCAGCCAGCTGTCTCTAGATAAGAAACTAAAAAGCTTGGCCAAATCTAAGACAGCAGACACTCTTTATCAGCGTGTACACAATTTGGTTAGGTTTGGGGTAGGCTCAGCTGCCATAGTTCAAAGCCAAAGGCTATGTTCTGGAGTATTTCTTGATACACATCTTGCATGTGAATTAGACATATTCCATAACACTCACACACACACACAAAAAAAAATGCCCTTTTCTCTGAACTCCTAAATAGTAGTTAGAGTGCCTTGGTAGAAATGGGACCATTGAAGCAGAGAAAGAAATGCCCCCTCAATCACCTCTAGCCAAGAGTCAAGTAGAATTGAGGATGAGGCATTGGAAGCTGGTAAGAGGGAGCTCACCGGCTTGGCCATCATGTAAGTCTATTTGCATGAACCATTTGACACCAGCTTTTCCAGTACAGTGATCCCCAGTGTGGTCTTTTGGACCAACCACACCAGTATGGCCTGGATCCACCAGGCCTACCACACTGCTGTCTCTGGAAGTAAGGCCATCAGTGAGTTTCAACAAGCTTCCAAAGCATTCTTAACACCTTGAGAGGCCCTGTTAGGACAGAGGGAATTGGAGATACAAGCAACATTCACTCCTGCTGACTGCCCAAATGTCAACTGTTTCCCATGGTGATATTCACAGTCTTGGTTGCATAGCCTATGCCTTTGTTTTATATTATGTAGAGCAGCTGAAAAAGTCATCATCTTAGTCCTTGTCCTGGTTTCTTTTCCTGTTGATGTCATTTTTAAAAAAACACTCTGACAAAAGACACTTAGGGAAGAAAGGATTCGTTCTGGCTCACACATCATGGTTACACATCTATCATGGCTGGAAAGTAAAGGTGGCAGGACCTCAAGCCACCTAGTCACATCACATCTTGATAAGGAAGCAGAGAGAGAGAGAGAGAGAGAGAGAGAGAGAGAGAGAGAGAGAGAGA
>OU015742.1:6093054-6109819 GCA_907169655.1 Acomys percivali | reverse complement strand
CCCAGGTGATTCTAAATTCTGTCCAGTTGACAACTCTAGCCATCAGCCCCTATCCTACAAAGAGAACTCCATATTATCTTTGGCTTTCATTTTTTAAATGAAAATGTGGATGTTGGAGCATGGAGACATTAATGGAGCAATTTATAGAATTTGAATAACGTACAGAGATTAGTGTCACAATGAAGTGACACCAACTTCCCGGCTTTCACAATTTAACTGATTGTATAAGAGAAAGGTGATTGTTTTTAGGAAATCCACACTGATGTATCTGAATTTGAATGGACATACCGTTTACAACTTACTCACAAATTGCTTGTGCATGTGCATCTGTGTTTGCATGCATGGGTGTGGACAGATATGATACAGATATGACAAAGCGTTAATTTAGAACATGTGAGTGGAGAGTATGTGGGAACCGTTGCACTGTTCTCCAACACCCCCCTCGTGTGTGCGAGTGTGTGATGTGTTTGTCTGATGGCGATGATGTTTACTTGCCACTCTTAAGAAATGGCTTGATGTGGACATGCAAATGCTAAATGCTCTGACTGGGTTACTTACCATGTGCTCACAACTGTACATCATGAGGTTATCAGTATGTTTGTTGCTGTTAGTCTCTGTGTATGTTGCTGATGTTACTTCTCTATGCTTTTTTTTTTATTATGTATGTACCTCATTTTATATATATAATATAACATAATGTAATATAACATATAATCTTCAAATTCAGATATTTGTATGTTCATATTATAGCCACTTCATCTAATCCTCCCCCTTTAGGTCAAAAGAAATAGGCTCAGAGAAGTCACTATTTCCCAAGCTATGACAGTTTTTTACTACTTACCAATCCAAGCCCTTTGTGTCTGAAATAGTTCCTGCCAACATGGTCCCAAGGCTGGGATCCATAAAAGCAGTGGGAAGGGCCTGTGTTCCAGAGATGGACTTTTGTAGGACCCAGTTTGGTCTTGGGGTACCAGGTCCCCTTGACCTAAGATTAATATCTATCACCAATTATCAGAGTAAGAAACTTCCAGGGCCCACAGGAGTGCTGAACCACAATTTCTTTTTCAAATGTTTAACATTTTTAAGAGAAAGGAAAATAACACAGTATAATGAGACTCGGGAAATGATTTGGGGCCTAAATGTACCAATCAAGCAGAGCAGGTGGCTGGCTCTCTGTTAGCTCCCATCTCTGCACCCATGGAGTACAGTGTCCTACTTTCATTCTATTGCTGTGAGAAAAACACTCAAACCAAAAGCAACTTGAAGAAAGAAGGGCTGACTTAGCTTGCAGCTCCCGATCACAGTCCATCCTTGAGGGAAGTCAGGGAAGGAACTCAGGCAGGAGCTTGAAGCAGAAACAAAAGAGGAATACTAGTTAGTGGCTTGCTGGCTGGCTCACTCTCATGCTCAGATAGCTTCCTTAGACAGCCCAGGGCCACCTGCCCAGGACATGGTGCCATCCACAGTAGGCTGGGGCCCTTCTACATCAATTCAGGCCATCAAAACAATACCCCATATAGACACACATAGGCATATATACACATAGACATATATACAGATAGACATATATACACATAAACAGACATATACACACATAAGCATATACATACATAGACATATACACACATACATATACACAGATAGACAGACATATACACACATCGACATAGATACACATAGACATAGATACACATAGACATAGACATAGACACACATAGACATAGATACACATAGACAGACATATACACACATAGACATATACACACATAGACTAGACAGACATATACACAGATAGAGGCGAGTATTCAACTGAGACTCTCTTTTCAGGGCATTCGGGGCTGTGTCAGGTTGACAGCTAGTGGTTACTAAGAAACACAGTAAGCCCTGCAGACTTTAATCCCCTTGTGGTGTCAAAAATGGAAGAAAAGGTGGCAACTGGGGATGTGGAGAGTGCATCGATGATCCGTTCGCATTTGTTCTTCTCTCCCCAACGGCTGACTTTGGGCAGAAAAACTGATGGTGAAGTGGAGACTGGGCAAGTCAGCAAGAAGAAGGCAGGAAGGGAAGCCAAGCCCAAAGGAAAGCTTCTGAGGAGTCTCCTCAGAGACACGATGGCAGCCTAGCCCCACCTCCTCCTCCTCCACACACTGCAGGGCTGGGACAGCCATCCTTACCCAACACGGGTCTCCAAGGAAGCATGCCAAAATAGAAATACTTCACTTCTTAGTCACCTTTTCTCAGCCATTTAGAGTTCACTTACAATTGACTGATTAATTAGAAAAGTCTTATGGTATAAATATGCTATTGGTTGCTGAGATGAAATAACAGGGCCCCTTCTCTGGTCCCTAAGATGCATTGATATGCTGTTTTCCTCCCCAGCACTGGACAAATATCTCTGAATGGTGAGAGTCTGTCTAAATGGGCAGAGATATTGATTTTCTTTTCTACCTTTTTTGAAAGCTCTGTGTTTACCAAGTGCTGAGCAAACAGCAGGCAAATGGTAGACTCCATTGAAACAGATCAAGAGAAGCAAAGGCAGTTCCAGCTTTCTAAACATGGAGCTGGTTAAGCATCAGGTGTACACGCACACGCACGCGCACACACACACACACACACACACACACAGGCACACACACATACACACAGGCGCGCACATGCACAGCCACATGCACATGCGCACACACACACATGCCCACACATGCATACACATGCACACACACGTGCATACATACATGCACACATGCACACGCACACACACTTTAGATTGAAAAGCGCTTGCCTTTGTTCACACATCGTTACCAGATCATAGTGCAGCTGGCCCAGACGGAGCTGAGTAGCACTGCAGAAAATACTTCAGTCAACCCACAGAACTGAAACGTGAGCTCTATCTGGGGTGAGCTGGCTAAAGCCTGGGGTGAACTGAGTGTCCCCTGTCATGGTAGGGCCCCATCTCACAGGGTAGGGTAAGTAACCTGGTGTGTAAGGACAAAGTTGATTAGGCCTTTAGCAAAGGAAAGAAGGTCTGTGTTAGTCGGCCTCGGTGGTGACTGATAAGCTCAGGTTCAGAGATTGCAAGGACAGAGGACATTTAAGAACCGCTTTAGCTTGGCATGGCAATACATACCTATAATCCCAGCACTTAGAAAATGTGGGCAACTTAACAAGCCTGTGTCTCAAGAAAACAAATACCGAAAAAAAGAAAGAAACCAATTATCAACAGTATGTTGCTGTTGAGACTCAAGAAACAGAGGTGCTATTGTCTTTGCTCAGATAAAAAGCCAGAGGCTCCCTCAGGTAGCCAAAGGGACATGTTCTGATGCCACTTGTAACTGCACCTTACAAGAGAGCCACAGATAGGGTACAAGGCAGAGTTCCAGGGCTTGGCTCATTTCCTCTACACAGCCCAGAAGGTCGGTATGGCTTCTGAGAACAGGCAGGGAGAATCCCCAGAGAAGAAGGCTTTAAGTAATTTTGCCCAACCTCCTGATTTCAGTGGGCTACTTCCATTAGCAGAGCACACCAGAAGTATAGTAGGGCGTTCTGGGTTATGGCACTAGGTCTTTGTAACATCCTTGAGGGAACTGCTTTAGGGGAACAAGTGTGCCAACAGCTGGCCACAGGACACACTTTCTGCAGTTGGTGAAAGGACAGTCACTTCACCCTCACCTGCAACTGAGAATAGGACACATTTTTTTTTTCATTAAAACAAACAAATTTCAAAGATAGCTTTCCTATTCAGTGTGTAGAAGGACCAGTGAGAAAAAGCCCTTTGTCTTACCTGCAGAGATAAAGTGGGGGGGAGGTGTCACTTAGATCAGTGGTTCTCAACCTGTAAGTCATGACCCCCGTGAGGGTCACATGTCAGATATCCTGCATGGCCAATAATTATATTACATACAACATGACAGTAGCAAAATCACAGTTATGAAGTAGCAACAAAATAATTTTCTGGTAGGAGGTCACCACAACACAAGAAGCTGTATGAAAGGGCCTTGGCCTTAGCAAGGTTAAGAAGCACAGGCTTAGGTGATCACTCACACTGTTTAAAAATCACTGGAGGAAAAGGAGGGGACAGTCTAAGCGTCCTTGCTTGGCCATGGCACGGACAAGGCCCAGTCATTCTCACCTGTCCCTCTGGACTTTGGCTGTTTCTTCTAAGAAGAAACTTTTAGAAGATACTTTTCTATTTTTGTTGCTGTTTTTTGTTTGTTTGGTATAAGGGGAATTTTTTGTTTGTTTGTTCTGCCAAGATCATTTCAGGAGAATACTGATCTTATTGTTTGGTTTGTTTGTTTGTTTGTTTGTTTTGACACAGGGTCTCTCTGTGTAACCTTGGCTGTCCTGGACTCACTTTGTAGACCAGGCTGGCCTCGAACTCACAGAGATCCACCTGCCTCTGCCTCTCCAAATGATGGGATTACAGGCGTGTGTCACCATGTATGCCTTGAGAATAACAATTTTAAAAAGACTCTCTTTGGCATATATCTCTCTTAAAATCCAAAAGAATAATGCTATGTATCTCTTACCAACCTAGATGTCCTGAGACATGCATCCCTGTGCGGTTTTTGGTCATTGTGTGAGCATCAGTGTTTGCATAGAGACTAAGATTACCATGAAAATGGTGTGATTTTTTGAAACTATAGTCTTTTCTGTGGTCCACTCTTGATAATCATTAAACTGCACATGACTGTATTTAGTGACCACCTACCTTACGCTTGGTACTTCTGAACTCAGAAACCAAGAGACAGAGGGTTCCTTCCCAGGAAAAAGGGCAGTACTGGGGGCAAAGCCTGTATCTATAGGGACCTGCGTGAGAAACTGTGAAGACAGACCAACCTCATTCAAAGAATGACTGATGACTGCTGTTTGCTGTAGCCCAAAGGGAAAAGAAACTCAAAACCATAGTGTGACAGGTGTATATGACTCTATGGCTGAGGTCTGTGCAAATCATGCCTTCCCAAACTGCAAACATTGCTCCAAGAAAGGGGTTTGAGAGTGATACGGTCTCATGACATCATCTTGCTTTCAATGTAATTATGTTAGGCTAATAGATACAGGGCTCTGTGTCTTCGTTAAGAACAGTATACCCTTCAAGGAAGAGCCTCTCAACAATTAGTATAACAGGGCCCTTGGCTTCTTGGGAATACACAATACTTGTTAGAGTCCATAAAACACTTGCATAAAGAAGACAGGAAATGTAGCAAGCATCAAAGAGTGAGGAAGGTGTGAGGAGTGATGCACTGGGTCAAAGCCATCAGGATATGAGGGAACGTGCTCTAGGCAGGAACTAATAGTGGCCATGTAAGGAAGTACCACAGTATGGAGTGGAGGGGCAAGCAGTCCTCCCCAAGTGTCATGAAACCCAGGCGAAAGTAGTGTTGCATCCTATAGCAAGAGGAAGGGGCTTGGGACTCTAAGAAGAATTTGAAACTGTTAAAGTGTCTTTTATTTGGCTGATTTAACTGCCATCTCTGAGACTTACTTCCTCCCACCCCTACCCCTGTCAGCTAACCTAGGCCTAGTCCTGGAAGTCTCTAACCTCTGTAGATTCTTATCTAGACCCAGAACATTTTCAGCCTCTGAGACCTACCGTTGAACCCTTTCTAGTTCTTTCTGAACTCTGGCTGGCTGGTTCAACTCAGCTGTTCTGGCTCAAACTCCTCTCCAAGCTGACTGATTCAATGTGGCTTCTCCAGCTAACTTTAGCCGTGTGTTTTAATCTTCTGGCTCCTTCTCATTCTCTGGCTTGTTTTGTCTTCACCTGTGTCTAGCTTGTTCTCTCTCTACAACTGTTCTTAGTAAAACAGTTCCAGTAAAGCTACCTCCTCGCTCTCCCTGCATGTTCCATCAAGTAGCTTCCCTGTCCTCTCCGTTCTCCTGAGAGTTGGGCATATGCTATTCTGTCAAACCTTTCTCTGATTCGTCACTTCGTCTGCCACTCAATTATACATCAATTTCAAACCTGGGTGCTTCATTCTACAAACTAACTTTACCTTCATTGTTTGGGTTTAAAGGTGTGTATTAAAAAGATGTGTCTGTACTCCAACCAGAGGGATTACGGGTGTGTACTACGGGCATGTCTGTATTCTAGCCAGAGGAGCCATGCTGCTGGATTAAAATTCCTCTACCCAAAACTGAGACATTTAAGATATATGGATGGAAAAATGCTTGCCTACCTAACTCTGAAAACCTTTTTCTGTTGAGAGGAATGACGCAAGCAGCTAACACGCAGAGCTAAGAAGGCAGCATTGTTCCCTCTGCCAGATCCATCCTGAGCTCCCACCCAGAGACACAAGGGCTATGCAGCCCTCACTTCTCAGTCACAGGCAGCCCTGAGTCTTTCCAGCTGAGGCTCTTGAACAACATCATAGAGATGAAACTCCCTTCTGAGGCTGGGACTGTTGCTTATTAGAGGAGACCTGGTCCAGAAGCACACATGTGTTTCTGGGTTCCACAGGCAGCAATTTTTTTTTTAATTGAAAAAATAAAATCTTTCTGCATACCCTCCAAATTTCTGACCCATGGAATTCAAATGATGAGATAGTGGCTTTAAGCCGCAAGCTGGGTCAATTTGTTATATAACAACAGTAACTGAATACACCATTGACCTTGAATGATTTACTAATTGGCTTGTGCCATTTAGTGATGGAGTCTAGCTTTGTATTTCACCCTCTCTCTCTCCATTAACATGTGTCCTTTTATCTGCTTGGATGCTTCTGGGATTCTGTCTCTATATCCCTTCATGCAAATATTCCATCCCTATCCCTCGTGGTGCCCTTTATCTTTCCTGGAGTGTGCTAAGCCGTTTGATCTATGTTCACAAGTGTTTTGCTTTGTATCTATCTCAGTGCACTGTGTGCTTATTTTCCTAGAACATTGCTAGAAATAGTCCTAAGCTGGGGAGTGGGTCCCCACTGGTAAATTTGGAGTGCAGAGTTCAAGCTATTCCCTCTGCTCTTGTTTATTGCTGCCTCTGATCAAAGGACAGCAACAAGAGTCAAAAAGCCTTTAACTATGGGTAGACTAAAGACTCAGTTTATTATAAACTATAGAGAATACTGGCAGTCGATGTGATTTCAATAATACTTTTGGATCTCTGGGTCTTAAAACCCAGCATTAGTTTCCATGACCCTCATGGCACCCAGGTATGCTTGATTGTCTGTTGTGTGCCATAAAATTCCTCTAAGGATCAGAATTGATGCTTCTCACCAACCAAAGTGCATGCATGGACTGATCCTAGGCCCCCTACACATATGTAGCTCATGAGCAACATGGTTTTCATGTGGGTCCTCTAGCAATTGGAATGGGGCTGTCTCTGACATGAAAGAAGTTGCCTGATTTTAAATCACTTTCCCCTACTTGGGCTGCCTTGTCTGGCCTCAGCGAAAGAGGATGTACTTAGTCCTGATGTGCTGGGGCCAGTGGGGGGGAGGCTCCCCCTTTCTGAGAAGGAGGGAAATGGTAGAATGGGGGAAGAGGTTGAAAAGGTGGGACCAGGAGGAGAGGAGAGAGAGGACTAGTATTGGGGTGTAAAGTGAATGAATAAATTAACTAACGAGGAAAAATAAACCCTTAGAAACAGATTTTTTAAAAAAGAAAGAGAAAAGAAATTTATGATTCTTTAACTCTAAATCCCTAACAAAGATGTCTACCTCAAATACCAGCACCCATAAACACAAAAGAGCCAAGCATCTCTCCTAGCTCCCCCTCTTTAGGCTTTTTATCATGGAGGCATTCCTCAGCTCTTGCTTTGTTAAGAGATAAAGTTTTGAAAAGAGAAGTTTGAATAGAACTTTATTTAGCAAAGCTAAGAGCCCCAAAGAGTGATGGGGTGGACTGCCCTACAGCAGGAAGCAATAGGTTCTGTGTTATGGGCTACCAAGTTCCTAATGAATATTTATGAGATAAATACCCTTTATTCCCTCCTAATCATAGTTCCGCTAGATCTCTCTTTTAAGGTACTTTTTCTCATGATCCTTCCAAAGAGGAGGTGTCAAACCACAGGTGATTGTTGTGAGTTCTTCTGAGCATGCTGCCCCTTCATTAGTGGGAGCATGCCCTAGAGCAGCGGTCCTCAACCTTCCTGATACTGTAACCCTTTAATATAGTTCCTCATGTTGTGGTGACCCCCAGCCATACAATTATTTTCATGGCTACTTCATAAATGTAACTTTAATACTGTTATGAATCATGTCTTATGGTGGTCTTAAGCAACCCCTGTAAAATATTTGTTCGACCCCCAAAGGGGTCTCAAGGCCCACAGGTGAGAGTCACTGCCGCAGAAGCTTGGATACTGACCCAGCAGGAATCACAGAACTGTGAGGTCTGGGATGCTTGATCACAAAGTGCATCCTGACCATGAAGACCACAGGTACCGAGGAGATACAGCTGCAGTATCCTCAGTTATTCATATCCGGCTCCTTGTTTACCCAGCATCATTGTCACTACAAAGATTAATGAAAAACTCTGAAGCAAACGCACACTCTGCTTACGGACAGTCACCCAAGCATCATGCAAAGGTTGTCTGGGACTGGTTATCTTCATCTCCTATATGAGCACCAAAACTCTAGTCCCCTCACCCAGAGTAGCTGTAGCCTTATGTCTTATCTGCCTCTCTGTTAGAGTCCTACGGTCCCATCATTTTATTGTTTGGCATTTCTCTTTTTAAAAGTTTTAAATTACCTTTCCCCGTTTCCTGTCCATTGTCAATCTGTGCGTTCTCAGTCCTGCCCTGTGACAGCTGTGAGGCTCGCCATCCTCTTTGTGTTTCTATGCCTCATCAATGCATCTCTTTGTCTTGCTCCGATGTAGTTAATTCCTATCCATTCTATGGACTTGGTCTTCAGTTTCATTAAAATCTTGATTTATCTCCTGGCCAATATGCCAAGGAATTTCCCTCTGGCTCTCTATTCTTTGAACATTGCTCATCTCCAGGTCTTCAGCATGATGTCTTCTTCTCTTGGGTTCCTGGTTTCTTGCTTTCCAGGCCCCATTAGTGGGCTTCTTTTCCTGGTTTCGTTCTTTAATGGGATTAGTTCTATTGAAACTCAATACTTTTCAATACTGACGTGTTGCCGTTGCTCTATCTGTTAATTAAATCAGTTTCTGAGCTATATGCAAAATGTCTAAAGAAGAGTCAAGATTGAGATGTGTCCTTCTCCTGCCTGCACTGGCTGCTGCCTCCTCAGATGTTATCCCACACTGATGATGAAATGGCAATAAACCATATACATTGCCTCCAGGTTTCTCTCCCTGAATGTACTCAGATTTTATGATGTCTTGAAGCAAATTAGGCCAGCAGCAGCATCTTTCCACCCTCAGTGAGTTTAGAAGTAAAGTCTTGCCTGGGAGCAGCCAGTCGGGAAAGGAGAAAGGGGGAGGTGGCACCATCTTGCAGAACAATAGAAACGCTGTGCTCCCCAGCTATGACTAGGAGTAAAGCAGTACCAATTTGAGGGTTATATTCTTTTAAACAGCATCTTACTACACAGTCCTGGCTGGTCTTGAACTCACAGACCTCAGCCTGCCTCTGCCTCCCCAGTGCTGGGCTTAAAGACGTGAGCTACCACATGAGCTAGAGTGAGAATTTTTGTTGAAAAGTCCTCTTGTTTTCAGGACTTGCAGGTACGTCATCAAATGTATTTGTTCAGCTGCACTGACCTCACACTAGGTAGCAAGTATCTTCGGATCCTGGTTCTAGATGCGCTGTAGTCCCACATCTCCAGGAGCTTTCAGCTTTTTAAAATATGTCTTGAGTATTTCCATAAGACATTCAAGGGAGCTGAGCCAGGAGGCACTCTCCACACTCAGGATCAAAACTCCCCCTCAAAAGACAGGCTGTCCTTACTGAGAAATTGTGTGTCTTGTTTCTCCTGGTCTCCCATGCCAATGACCCTTCGTCGCCTCTCGAGACCCACAGGGGCAACAACGTTTGTATCCTCCGTTACTGTCCAGCCCCCTTTAGCTGCTGCTCAGTGGGAGTCAAGTGTGTAGCCATGAGTACAAGGTCAAGCCAAGTCATCAGGACAGTGTACTCTTCTCTGATAAGTTTGTAGAAAGCAGATCCTAGTTCTGTCTTACAGAAAGGAAAAATCAAATGGAGAGTCAAAAAAAAACCAAAAAACAAAAAACAAAACACAACCACCTAGAAGAATAGCCTATGTACTGCAGACTTTTTTGAGTGTTAAAGTGTGGCTGTCTACACACCCAGCACCAGCAAATTGCATGCTTATACACATATGCACACACATACATACACACACAGTTGCACACATGTATACATATACACACATACAATGTTAACATCATTTAGAAGTCCTTCACATGTATTCAAAAAACATGACTGATACAGCTAATATCTCCTATACATTACTTAGCATGCATGGCTCATGTCTTACAGTCAGGAGGCAGATCTATTCATTTATAAATTCCCAATGGCTGCAAGGGTATCTGGTATCAATAAGCTGCCTGGGGATGTGTGTGGAAATGAATGTAATACAGCAGTTTTAACAGCTTTGACTGAAAAAAGACAATAGTGTATCCCACAAGTATCCTTTCAGGAGGCCTCCCTCTCACTCCCTGTAAGCCATGAGGCAGGAGTTGATTTTCGTCAACATCCCTTAAAATACAGATGCACACAATAAGGTACTGGGTGGCATGGGTTTGTCAAAACTCTTTTTATGGCAGAAAAGGATTTGTATCATGCCAAAGAGTTTAATAAAAGTCCTACTAGATTTATGAATTCTCCCCATGAAAATCTCTCTTCAGCCAACAGCGATCAAGTCACTGCCATATCTTTATGGATTGCCTTGCTTTCCCCACATCAAAATATAATCTAGAATTAGAAGCAGTTCATCTCTGGCCCCAATTTGCATGTCCTTGAATTCAACAGCACCTCAGTCTCACAAGGATCTGAGCAGCCCTACCCTCTGCTGAAGGCAGAAGCACATCCCTCCCAGGGGCTCAACTCTAGGCAGCCCCTCAGTGTGCTCCCAAGAACAATGGGTCTTCCCCAAAGTGTGGGGAGGGAGCTTCTTCCTAGGAAAAGCTTTATCCCAAAGCCAAGCCATTTGTTGCAGCAAGGCCTCGGGCTTCCCTAACAAGGCTGTGAGGTGAACCCTCCCCGTCCATCACAGAAGCCGGCCGGGTCATGTTAGTCATCGTTTTACAGTGTGCATAAAGGAAAATGTCTAGTTATGTAAGAAGACCAGATTTATCGCTGAGGTGTTAGAAGTGATGGGAAAGAACAAAAGTTAAAATTACCTACTTCATTTTGTTTTCCTTCTACCTTTCTCCTGCATCGGGGGCTGTACTAGCTCCATGCATGTTCGAGGCCCGTGTCGTCATACCACTGAGCTATAATCCCAGCCTTTATCTTTTCACTTTATATTTTGATACAGCCTGCCATTGAATATGCCTAGCATATTTCAATCTCCTTGCTTGGGGCTCCAGACTCCTTGGATTGAAGGCCTTTGAAAACAGAGAAAAGGGAGACCATGAGCCTAGGAGTACAGGAAATCCAATGGAAGAATAAAAGGAAAATGAAACAAACAAACAAAACCCCCCAAAACACAGACCCACCCTTGGAGGCCCCAGAAGGAACACAGCCTGCCGCATTAGCCTTCCAACCTCCAAAATTCCAAAGGCATAAATTGATGTTTTTAAGCCACTATGTTTGTGGCAGTTTGTTACTGCAGCCCACACACAACTAAGATGCCTCAGAAGGAAAATCTGTTTTCTCTGGTCTTTCCCAAAGGGCAGACCTAAGAGAAGAAGCCTTCCAGGAGCGCTATTTGCAAAGCCGATTCCCCATTTGCTCTGCTTTGCTGTGCTAGGGCTCATTAACGCCCTGCCACTGGGTGCTCCTCGTATAAGCAGATGTGTGTTAAGAATCAATAGCTCTGACCTTTATTCCTTGTTGATATTCTGTGATCTCGGGCTGCTCGGCTTGACGTGAATCACTCCTCAGCTGCTGCTGCTGCTGGGGATGCACTGCCACTGGGGCCCAGCAATCTCGGGCATATATGCCAACTGCAGTTTCAGCACACTTCTCTGTTCCACTGGCAACTAGTAAAATACCAATAGAAGGAAGGCTCTGCTGCTGAAGAAGATGCTGGCCTTCCAAGGACACCACAAGCACATGCCCTTGAGGAAGAAAGAACAGAGGGCTTCTACCCTTCTCTTGAGCATGGCAGTCTAGCTCTTAGTAAAAGGGAAAAATGGTGCTCAGTGTCCTGTTGTTTAAGAAATGGAGGCTAAATTTTCCATAATTCATTTGCGGTCTGTAGCAGTCAGCTGGTTTTGTCCACTCTTAGGACTGAACAAACCATACCCTCTGTAACAACATGTGAACAGTGCGTCTTTCCTGCAGGAAAAAAAAAAAACACCACACAGTCAGACTGTGCGAGAGAAGCCAAGAAACCCAGCGAATGCTTCCTCCAGCACCCTTGCCGCCCACCCTTAGGTCTCCCTCCTGCGGGTTGCCCAACCCAAGCCTGCTCATTTGTTGTTGGTGGCAGTAACACTTCTCCCTAGCTTGCAGAAACTGGCCAGGGCTCTCAAAATCACTTTTCCACAAACTCCCATCCCCTCCTTGTACAGGTCTCCAGCGTCACCCTTGAAAAAGGCGTCTAATTCCTAAGTTCTGTGCCGGGGAGCCTGAGTGAGAACACCTGAGTGAGAACGCCTGAGTGAGAACACCTGGACGAAGCCTCCTTCCCAGAGGACTTGTTTTCTAAATCACTTAAATTGAGTTGCAATCAATCTGGAGAGCAAACGGTTCAAATTAAGGCTTAACTCCTTCATGGCTGGATTCAGTCCAGGTGCGCGCTTGGGGCAGGTGACTCTGGTCACAGGAGGCTGCTCTCATGCCCAGCAAGCCACACCATGCTCTCATTAGCCTAAACTCTGTCCCTCATTCCGCCTTGATGATATACATTCTGTGGGTATAGCGCTCAACATAATTATCTCAGGAGCATTTATAGAACTGTTTCCCGGTTCCCAACAAGGAGGGTTTCTTCCACTTGAGTCTCAGCAGTAAGGTCAGGAGGTCAGGAATCGTATCATCTCTGGGCTGGGCATCAGAGTCAACAAAGGGTCCGAGAGCGAATAGAATACTGCAGGCTCTAAGGCTATAGAGTCTCCTTCTCACATTCTATGTTACGTGCTATATATAACACGCCGTGTTATGCATCACAGAGGTGGCCAGAGGTGATGGGTAAAACCAAGAGGACCAGTTGGCTTCCAACAAACTTTATTTACAGAAATAAGTTCCAATCTCTGCTCTAGATAAAAGCAGGACTCAAAGAAGTTGACCTACCCGAGAACACCTACATATATGGAGCCACTATGCCTGGGCTTGAGGCCAGGTTTTTCTGATTCTCTATCTAGTGATCAACCTCTGAGCCTTTAGCACTTGGGAGAAACATAATTTTGATGAAATGTGCCACCATCTTCACCTAGCCACGCCTTACCACTGCAGGCATGGCATCAGCTGGACCTGAGTTGTCATCCTTTTCTTCTGTCTAGAATAGGGGCTCGGCAACCCAGACACATCCCGCCCAGCATCTCCCATGTCCTGGTTAGCCAACTGTACAGCATCATGGGCTATGTGATGCAGTGTTGGAAGCTGTGCTCCTGTCCCGGCCTAGAGCCATCTGCCCTCCGTAGACTGCCTTGCGCATCTTCTTGAGTACTTTGCTGGCCTCACGTCTTCTTTCCCTGCCCCTAATACCGGTGCCTTCCCGAGGAAGAGGCGCAGTCAGGATGCTAGCTGGTCACAGCTATGGCGAAGGGCAGCAGAGCCTTTTCCTCCACCCACTTTTTCCCCGTCCTTATCCTCAGACTGTTCCTCCAAATTACCTCCCCAGGATCCTTCTCTTGTTCCACTAGGGTCCTTCTGCCCACCTGTGATGGGAAACAGAGTTGTCTGTGCAGCTCGTGCAGGCTCTTTGGAGTCAGCCGGGGGGGGGGGGGGGGCAAAACTATCATTATGGTATAGTGGCTAAACTTTTCTTAGACTCCTTTCTGTACTCAGCTCTCAGGAGAGTCCCATAGAGAGAATAACATCATTCAACCAAGGAAAACACTTAGGGGCCTCTAGCTTCCATGTCCCCCACGCCCACCCTCACCCACACACACACCCCAGTCTAGTCAACCCCTGATTAACATTTGGCAGAGTATCTACCATCTTCTAATTAGTCTTCGCTTCCACAAACCTGGCTCCTAACATTCAGCCACAACCCTGGTCATGGGAACAAGAGGGCATTCAAGCTCCTGCTAAGCAAACTCCACATGTTCCTATGGACATCAGAGCTGGGATTTTATCCCCTAATAGCAATCTCGTTGGTTCTCTCTGCACTTTGCTCCACTGGAAACCTCTCTCGTTCTCTCTCTAATTGCATTGATTTATGTCACTGCATACCTTGTGCACAGAGCTTCCGATGACGGATAGCAGTTCGTTAATATCTTGTCACTGAGACGCAGCAGCTCGAACCGTGGTCAGAGGCCCAAAGCCGTAGTTTGTTTCCTCAATCGATTGCCTTCATTCTTGCAAGACGGGCAGGCCTCTCTAAATGAGGCTAAGCAAGGCTGCGCGTTCAGCCATAATTGTGGCTTAACTCCGTGTTCTTTCAAAAGTTAAGCCCTGCGATTTGCACATAATTGGTCTTTTCAGAAGTCACACCTGCCTGCTCAAGGAAGAAATTAACAGTCTGGGCCACCTGCTCCCTCCCTCCCTGAATCTGACCTCTCTCTCAGCCGCATCCTTCCTTCACAGCCCTCTTCACACTGTAAAGCTCTTTGGATTTTGACACCCAAACAGATAAACTAGACCATGTGCAGCTAGCTACGTCGCCAGGCGCTACACTTGTGGGCTGCAGCCGTCCCGGTCCACAGTCAAGAAATTTTAAGCAACAGAAATGGATGGAAACTAAAGTCAAAGGTCAGGTCATTGGCTAGGCTGTTTGAGGGGACCATGTGGTTGGTTGGGTCTTTTTTCATAGCTTGTAGTCAGCCTTCTCCAGGCAGCCTTTTAATAGTCTCCTTAATGTCTCTCACATGAACACACAATGTAAGGAGAAGTATAGCTCGGGACCCCTAAAACCAAGTTCTCAGCACAACAGAGATTTGTTGGCCCCAGAGGGACAGAGGGCAGGGAATAAGAGACAAACCCAGGAGACTCAGCATTGTCTTTTTGGCTTGGTTTTAACTTACCAGTGTGAAGCAAGCCTCCACCCAAAATAAAGCCGAGGGAGGAAGCTGATGGCACATATCGGGACAGCTCTCACAAATAAGATGTATGTGTTCTTTGAGACTTTTGCACTATTCTCATGCCCTATGCTGGTTCTGCATCACCTCCATCCCGACCTGGGAGGTGAGCGCAGAAGGCTGTTGGTCCTTCAAAGATGCTTGTCTCTCAGCCCTCCTCCTCGGTCAGATTAGATTTCAGTGTCCAGCCTTTGTTTTGTCAAGTATGGTCAAGGGAAAGCAGGCAAGGGCTGGACTATGCAGGCCTCAACCCCAGACACCCGTGTAAATCACCCAGAAAATCACTACAGCAGCAGGTACAATCCTGCCCTCATTCATTCTAGCGTTCTGGGGTCTGGTTTGCGCCTCTGGGTCTTATTAAATTCCAGGACTGTGTAACCAGAGCTGGGGGCCTCAGATTCACTGCCGAAGGCAAGACAAATGCCAGGGAGGCAAAGGAGCTTGGCTACTCAGAGGGTTTCCACCCAGGATAGGAAGCACAAGACCCAGGATTTCCCAAAAGGCCAAGTTGGTCGCTGGTTCCCAGACTACTGGCTCAAGATGTCTGAGATTCACATATTTCTGAAATTCTCACACTCTTACACATTCTTATTGGGAGTGCCATTTCATACAAACATTCTGGAAGGCATTTAGCAATAATTGCCTTACGAAAATTTAAATATCGCCTATTCATTGACCAGGTGTTGAAAGACACCACCAACACATGTGAGCATGACTCAGTGTACGCCGTGTGTATGAGGATATACATCGGATCATTGTGCAAACCTACCGCCCAACAACAGCCTTGTTGCTGGGTTGGGAAAGCTCAGGATGCATTGGGCCAGAGAGGCAAAGCACAAAGAGAGGAAAGAACTGGGCATCTCAAGGTGTTCTTGGCCACAGTGAGGCCATTTTAGTTTTGTTTCCCAAGGCATAGGAAGCTAAGACTTCATTACATCTTTCAGGACACAATTCAGCTCATAACAGTTGTAAGTAACATCATTTTTTCTGGTACATAAAATGACAGGGTAACACAGTCAATGTCGTGGCCAACAAATCATAGTACAGGCTAAAGCAGAAGCCGTTTATTCAGGGGTGTTTTAAGGAACTACAGGAGACACAGGGTCCCTTAGCAATCAAATGATATTCTGACAGAAAAGAAAATCTGTTATTGTTATTGTTGTTGTTTTTAAATGTTTTGTTGTTTTATTTTGGTTTTTTTAATATTTTATTAATTTATTCATATTACATCTCAATTGTTAGCCCATCCCTTGTATCCTCCCATTCCTCCCTCCCTCCTACTTTCCCGCTACTCCCCTTCCCTATGTCTGTGACTGAGGGGACTTCCTTACCCTGTATATGCTCATAGGGTATCAAGTCTCTTCTTGGTAATCTGCTATCCTTCCTCTGAGTGCCACCAGGCCTCCCCATCAAAGGGACATGGTGGTTTGGTTTTTTAATCTGGGCATGAGTCTCTCTCTCTCTCTCTCTCTCTCTCTCTCTCTCTCTCTCTCTCTCT
>OU015742.1:6070885-6093044 GCA_907169655.1 Acomys percivali | reverse complement strand
TGTGTGTGTGTGTGTGTGTGTGTGTGTGTGTGTGTCCACATACCCACAGAGGCCAGAAGAGGATGGTAGATTCCCTGGAGCTCGAGGCTGTGAGCTGCTCACTTGGGTGGTAGAAACTAACTTGGGTCCTCTGGAAGGACAGCCTAGCGGTAGAGTTTGGAAAAGCAAAATCCACAAGCACACAAGTAATTTTGTACAAATTATGACTGACAGAAGCAAATGGTCAGACTTGGAGCCCAAATGTCTGCTGGTGATTGCTGTTCAGCTGCAGATCCTGCAAGAGCAAGTGATGACCCAGGATATTGTGGTCCCGGCGGTCTGAGCTGAGATGTCTATCCGCTTCTACAGTGACTTCCCTGACCTATTCCAGTGGCTCAGAATCAACACGCCACCATCTTACGCTCCGAAGTTCACAGCAGGATTGACAAACCTCAGTACTCAAAATAACCTGGATATGTGCACTTTAGTTTCTTTCCTTGCGTTCACTTCAAGGCAAACCCTTCTCACCCTGTCAGAGGCAGGTGTCTCTTTTCCTCCCTTTCCTCTTGGCTCCTCCCAACCCAGCACATTCCATGCTAATTAACAGCTGTTTAATTATCAGCCCAGCAGGGAAGTGATCACAGCCCAGGCCTTACCCAGTTATTTCCCCAGTTAAGCTGTCCCAGATTTCTGGAAGGCTGACTGCTCTAAATGCCTCAGGGAACAGCAGTGTGGCTTAACGGAAAGTTCACGGCATTTAGAATCAATCCGGTCAACCTGAGTGACTCTGCCATCCTCTCTCTCACATTGTTGGGCATGGCTTCTGTACCTCCACATGCTCGGCAAAAGGGTCAGTTCAGGACCCCGAGACCAAATTCTTAGACCAAGTTCTCAGCACCAAGAACACTGATTTGCCTCAGAGGGACAGAGGGCAGGAATAAAGGGCAAAGACAGCAGACAGGGGAAGAAGGAGACGGGGAAAGGAACAAGGGAGAGAGGAGAGTAGGGGCAGGGCGGAGGGGAGAGGTGTATTTGTTGGGGGGGGGGGGCAACTTCTGATAGAGAAGAGAAAGGCATGGCACACAGGAAAATGGCAGTTTATAAAAGTACAAGGGGTCATCCTGTGTTAGGACAAGGTATTTAATTTTAACTGGGCTTGTTGAGTAGGTGAGCCAAAGGGGGCTTTTGATTGCTAGACTTCAATACTTCGATAGCTGGGCCTTGACAGTCAGCCTCAGGAGGAGGGACTGACTAAGTAAGGGAATAGACCTTGGGGACCAGCTTTAGGAATGGAATGGTTTCTCCGCAAGGCCAGAGTCCCTTCAGTCAGCTGTGACAATACTCCATAGTTTTGTCAGAAAGGTGGCTGATGGGGCATATGGCTTGTTCCCATTAAACAGGAAGTAACACGCTGGTTTAGTTGAACTGTCCTTACATGGAATACCCTAGGCACATGAGAAAATTCTCTTGAAGGCTAGGAAGTTCTCAGTCTAGAGCGGGAAGGAGTGGGGGGTGGGGTGATTTGGCCCCCACATGAGTACACATGGCAAAGGAAGGTGTGAAATCTGAGTAAGAACTGTGGGGTGTCCATCAGCTCCCTTTCCTCCTAAGAAGTAGTCACAAGCACTCCTGCCCTCCCACGGTTTGGGTTGGACATTTGTGCAAACGACCAACGGTCCACTTTGGGGAGGCATGCATTCTAAACCTATGCACCTAAGTTAATTGTGCACTGTATTTTAGGAGGGGAGAAAGCCATGACCAAGTCATGCAGATGTCACTGGGACTGCATACAAGTGGTGATGGCAGGCATTGCATGAAATATGTTAAAATTCGAAGGACAGAGCGGGGAGAGTGAGTCAGGTGGTCTTTTAGCTATTGTGAGGACTATCCTTTAGACGCTAGAAAAACACTATGCTGTTATTAAGGGACTTACCACACATAGAACAATAGCATTGAAGTCTTCTCCAGGGCTCCTTAAAAATGGCTTGCAAACTCCTCTCTCTTGCCTTGTTTATTTCAGTTACAATAGAAAGCAACCTTAACAATAAATAAAGGGGAAATAGTTGGGACATGACTCTATGGAGGCATAAAAATTAAAATTCCATAGCTATATAGTAGCATATTAAGGGAAGAAAGAATGCATGGTTTTATCTACAATGTGATTATTAATTATATTTTTAAATTAAGTATAATTATGAATATGAATTGAACATGGACTCAGAAAGCAAGAATCAATAGATGTGCATGGAAACAACACACTTCTGGAGTGACGTGCGACATATATTTGTGATGACAACCTGCGGAAGTGCGCCTCTGAAGTTGGTGAAGGGTGGGAAGGCGGAGATGCAGAAAGCCTGCTTCAGGCATAAGATTCCCACATTGCAAAGGAGGGTGATGTCCAGGGACCGCAGCACCCTACAGCATCACTGGTTTCCATTGAAACCTCATTTATGGAATTAAAATTAATTATATGGAAGTGGATTAAGCAGTCGTTTCATTAGTGAGCTCCTGGCCTAATTGAGTTTAGCGTGATCAATGAAGACATTCCTACACTGTTGCTCCTGACCTCAAATCTGCTGTGGGTCTTTTCTTCCCTAGACTGCTAGAAACAACCTATAGGTGAGAATTTTCAAACTTCCCCCATGGCAGTTGGTAGTTATACTTGCTTCCCAGAGATCCTAGGAAGGCAAGTTACTGTTTCACAGAAGTTATTCATGGCGATGAGTCCAACACAGAATCCTTCAGTGGAAATCAATAAAGGTGTCCCTGTGGTGAGCACTGGGGATAAAGGCCTCCCTGTGAGACCAAACTGGGGAAATGAGTTGGTGAATTCAGACTCCATCCTTCATAAACTGAAGGGATGCTCAGCTTATATTCTTTTCACAGCTTAAACTCTTCTCATAGTAAAAGGTCTGGAAAAGAGGCACATAGTGACTGTCTGTCTAGACTGAGAACCACACAGTTGCTGGGATCTATTAAATGTCCTTTGTAGTAATGAATTCCAACACACACACACACACACACACACACACACACACACACACACACACTCACAGAGGGTGGGGGATGTATGAAAACATGTTCCGAAGACCATTGGCTTTATGGAATATAATTAGCCAAAGACCCGAGCTGTGGCATTTTGAAAGTTACAGGCCTGTAGCAATGAGGCTACACTTCCCACAGATGCTCCAAGCCAGTATTGGCATGCGTAGGCAGGCCCACCTCCCTGGAGAGTCCCAGGGTACCAGCAGTGACCAAATTTAGGTCCTTGTCAGCCGTCTGGTACTTCAGGGCAGTCGCGAATGCACTGAGGTCAACTTTGCACACCTACCATTTACTTGCATCTCAGTTTCTTATATTTTTTTCCTTAATAAAATCTATACATGTTTCATCCAATTTGGGGCAACTATTTCTCACATGTGATAGTTACATAAAATGAATGTGCACATGACTATCCATATATATGCATGTGTCTATAGGTCTATAGGTGTGTGTATAGTTGAGCTGTAATTTATCGGGTTTGGTAGACATGAGCTATGTCAATATTTTACCATTATAAAAGAAACCAATCCACCCCACTTTTCCAGTTACTCTGCTATTAGCTATACCTTTTGGAGAAACATCTGAGAACACAGAGCAGTGCTGCACAAAGAGGTTTGCTGTATGCGCATGGGTAGCATTCCTGGTGTGGTTTGAGTTCTTCTACAAATGAGGCCGCCTTCACGGGTAGGGGTGGAGAGTGCTGAACTGAGAACTAACCTTCCCAATGGAGGGGGAAAGACTAGAATAAAACCTGGAGTCTCTTCACTCTTCCCTTCCTGCCTCACTCTGGACTTGGCTCTCCTTGCCTACTCTCATACACAGCAGTGAGAGTTGTTTCTGGTATGGGAAGCTGAAGGGTCAGCTTTGGGCGGTCGACCGGCAGGAGCTCTAAACCAGGACTCTTCAGTGAAAGAGAGTCCAGTAAGTGGATTCGGATGTAAATGGGCTCCAAGCGGTCCCTGTCCTTGCCTTGGCTTCCTGAGGATCAACTGCTAAGAGAGAAGCCACTAAGAGGCATCGTGGGGCTGAGGAAGCCCTTGCTGTCTCGAGAGTGGAAGTGCTCAGAATTAACTCCTACTAACATAGAACTCTGTAGACAAGAAGAATGTGTCCCCCCAAACATCCTGGGGAGAATTGGGAAGACATAAAATGAGCGCTGGGTCACAAAATCTAATAGGAATAATAATAAGGCTCTAGCACACACCCTCTTGTGGTGGCCCTTTGCCCTTGGGTTTATAGGTAGTCAGAACAGCCACAGCAGTTGGATGATAACACAGTGAATGCCTGGTTAAGACAAAGTCTGGTCCTGGCCAGGAGCCTGCTCGTACTAACAGCTCCCAAATTTCATTTCTATCCGAGAGCCTGGGATTCTGCCTGGCTGCCTGTGGGAACAAGGAAAGCAGTGCAGCCCTTCAGCCTCTCTCCCAGGGCCTTCCCCCCTGCCTTCCAGAGCCTTGCAGTGGGGCTTGCCTGCTCCTCAGTAGGTGGCTTTGTGTCTGTTAGGATTTTTGTCTAGCTCATTCTCAAATGTGACAATGCAGCACTCACAACATATGCAAAGGTCTGAAAGCCTCCAACAGTATGAGCCATTCTAGTTTCATCCTGGACTGTCGGCCAGTTTCCATGAGCTTCTTCTAACAGAAATATTCTATTGTCTCTCTTTACCTCACTCAATGACTCTGGACCCCTCTTATCTTAAGGGAATGTGTCTTGAGTTATTGTTAGCTACTGATAGAGGCAGGTACCTGAAGGGTCACATCCCTGTGTGAACATAGCTTCAAAGTGCCTTTTCCCTTATCTTCAGCTAAAACTTTATGTCACCATCTGAACGTGCTGTGAGGCATCCTGTCTCTGAGTTTGCTCATTTAAACGTGTTTCAGGACTGTGCACTAAACATGTGTGTCTACTGTCTTTCCTTCTGAAATGATGAGCTTAAGTGAGCATGCTCAGGAATGACTCCTTGTCTGAGTGTGCTCAAGAATGCCCCCCCCCCCATCGTATGAAGAGGGACAGGCCTCCTTGATAAGACCCCAGGTTCCTATGTTGGAAGCAGGATTACTGCTTTGGAAATAATCCCCCTGCTCTCCTTGCAGGTAACAAATCTCTCTCATTCTCTATGTATTGGCTCTGCCTATGTGGCTTTGCACTCACCAGCCTGTGAGCTGACCCCCGTTCAGTGATACCCTCGCCAATGCCTGGTTGTTCTGTAAAACACAAGCAAACGCTCTTAGACAATAAATACTTACAGAATGAGATCCTACGTGGGATAGCCTTACTTTTGCTGGAGAAAGCACGCGTGTGCTTGAGCACAAACAGTGTTTATGAATAAAATTCTAATTCACAGCAATGGGTTTCAGAGGAAGGGCACTTGGTAATCCGCTGGTATTGTCATCCCAGGTAAAGATGGCCCTGCAGCAAGAAGGATTTGACCGTAAAAAGAGAGGGTACAGGGACCTCAATGAGATTGACATCAACATGAATGATCCTCTCTTTACAAAGCAATGGTACCTGGTAAGTTTCTCTATTGTTTATAATGGCCTTCTCTTTGAAAGATGAACTTCTATCTCTTGATTGCATGGCAGAGTGATAGCCATCATCCAAGTCAGTGAATGCCTCTCTGCCCTCCAGCATGCTTGAATTTCTATCTATTACTCCCCATGCTTCTACCAACAGTTGGTCGCATCGTCCCGGACTCTGAACAAATACACTTGTATGAGAGTGAAGACTTGCAAACTACCTGAAAGTCAAATCAAATATTTAGAAGTAATCCCAAGATGTCAACAGGCGTAGAAGGATGAGAGGGACATATTGAAGTCACAGCCACAAGATTAGGAATCAGTATTGTCATGAGTGAGAGAGCTGAGAGATTATCAAAGATGGCATTTTAGCATTGCCTAAAACCATGGCAGTGAACTGGGATTCACAGCACCGACACCTAGGCTGTCTCATGGGTAGTACTTTCTACTTTCTGGCTCATCTACAATCTATTGTAAGCCATAGGAGTTTAAAAGAAGGGTAATAGCAGTAAGAGAGGCGACGCAGTGAGTAAGAGCATATACTGTCCGTCCAGATGACCCACATTCAGTTCCCTGCACCTATTGGCAAGCAGCCCACACCTGTCTGCAACTCCAGCGGATCCCAGATGTCTGGCCTCTTAGGCACCTGCATTCGCTTTTACAAACCCACACATCTACACATAATTACAAATAATAAAAATAAATCTTTGTAAAAAGGAGGTCAATGACCCCAAACCAACTCAAGTTGCAGAGCACATTATAAATGGCTGATCTGTATCTGTGAGTGATGGCTTACTCCAT
Source organism: Acomys percivali (assembly GCA_907169655.1). Classification (NCBI taxonomy): domain Eukaryota; kingdom Metazoa; phylum Chordata; class Mammalia; order Rodentia; family Muridae; genus Acomys; species Acomys percivali. Next base: position 6,086,706 of record OU015742.1, on the reverse strand, counting down.
TAGAATTAAAAGATGGCTTGCAAGGTGGAAAAGCAAATGACATGGACTACTACAGCACAGGGATGCATCTTAGTTTCTCTCCTGAGGCTTCAGGATTTGCCTGTGCCTTATTCTTTTAGACATAGAATTCTGAAAGTCTGGGTAATTGAATGAGCTTGTGTATGTTAATCAGGAAAAAGTGGGTTTGTTGCAATAACAAATAACTCCAAATCACAGTAGCTTCTTAAAATCGCAACATGCTTTTTCCCTAGGTCCACCCGAAACGCCTCCACAGCACCTCAGCAAGGGAAGGGACGAACTATACACAGCTCTCAGAACTTCTGCCTAGGTGTGACAAATAGCACATGAGCTCACATTGTGCTGGCCAAAACCGGTCACATGACCATTCTAAATAAACAGGGTTAAAAAAAGGAAGGAGGGAGGGGTATTGTCTTTGATGTGGGCCTGGAAAGAAAAGAGTAGTAGCTTTCATGAGGCATACCAATGACACTAATGGCATTCCAATAATGTCCTAGTGACACTAGTGACCCTCTGGCCAAGGTGGGTCTTTGCCAGCACACACTCCAACCTCATTATTTCCTTGAGAAAATCTGCACAGAGCATACATGTATCCAAAGAGGCTAGTGAATGTATTGATGGCGATCATCTCTTAATCTTCCTTTAAGACGAAGACAATGACAACAACAACAGAAGGGCTAGAATGATATCCCTGTCATTAAAATGCTCATCACGTAAGCATGAGGGTCAGAGGTCAATCCCTGAAACCATGTGAAAAACACTTGTAATGGTGCTTATCAGTGGTGGCATGCACTTGTAATCCCAGAAGTGAGGTGTGGGAGATGGGAGGGCCCTTTGGGTTCACTGGCTAGCTATCCCAGCCTACTTGGTAAGCTCTCAACTATCTTTAAAAAAAAAAATGGTCACTAAGGAACAATACCCAAACAATACACATGTGCACATACAACTGTGCTGTGCACACACTTGCATCCACGTGGACACAGCATGCATGCACACAAAAACTGAGAAGGACTTTCTTTTTCTATACTATAATATACACCTAAGAATAGCACCTATACTGAACTTAGTTCAACAATTATTTGGTTGGTTAAGCAGCGGTTAAGACTGCTCTTCCAGAAGAGCAGGGTTCAAACCCCAGCACCCACATGGCAGCTCACACCTGTCTATAACTCTAATATCTGACACCCTCACACAGACATGCATGCAGGCAAAATAACAATGAACATAAGATAAAAACATTTTTTTAAAAAGTTTTCTCCAAAAAAAAAAAAAAGTTGTCGTTTAGTAAAGGGACTTTATTCTGTAATAACCCAAAATATTCCATGCTAAGCTCAAAATTAAACAGAGCTTTGACAGTAAACATTTTATTCACTATTTGGAGATTTTGCTGTGTTGGCCTCTCTGGGACAATTATAAAAGATTATTTTAGTTTTCTGTGTGGTGCCAGGAATTGAACCTGGGGCTTTGTATGTGCTGGAAAAACATTCTACCACTGAGCTATATGCCTATTCCTATAAAGTGAGTATAAAGACAGCAATTTAGTTATGACAGGAAGTGATTAAAGCAGTATTGAATATTTATATAAAACAGAAAACCCAGTTGTTTATGTGAAACAAATGGAGACAGAAGCCTCTGGGGGTGAAGTAGGCCACCCAGAAGCATATTTCATGAAGGATGTAGTCTTTACGTTGGCCAGTCCGACTGAGTCTTGCAACCAAGCACCAGCGTACGTCACAGCACCAAACCAATCAGATTCTCTGCTTTGAATTCCTCTATCAGTTCAACACCGGGCAAGCTGATGGCACTCCTGGGCTAGACCTGAATGTGGCCGAAGCCTGGGAGCTGGGATACACAGGGAAAGGCGTGACCATTGGAATTATGGATGATGGTGAGTATCTCGTAGCCCTGGCATCATTTGCAAGTGAGTGTCTTTCGTGCCTCCAGATGTGGAAGATTTGGGTATTGTAGAAGCTAGTCAGGTTGATGCTGGAACTGATGGCCACAAGGCACTTTGACCAAATCCTCCCCTTTATCCTGCTTAGTATCAGGTTAGTTGGTGATGCTCTCACCCGGTATCGCTTGAACTGATAAATAAGAAACTAAAGAAACCAGTCTGTCATTACCATGTTTCCTTACGGACTGGGTTCTTACATTGTGTCTGAAATGTCTCCTAAACCCATGTGTATTTGCCTTCTGTTTCTCTAGAGCCATGCTGTCCAGTGTTATAGCTGCTGACTATACATAGCCACTCAGAGTTAGTTAATTAAAGCTCACTGCAATTTAAAATTCCATGTTTCACAATAGCTCCAGCTCACGTTTTTGTGGGGAATCCAACACAGGGCCTCGCACTCATGCTAGGCGATGGCTCTACCACTCAGCTCTTTGCTCAGCTTCACTTGTTTTAGGTAGCCATGCAGGCTGTCCTAAATGCTGAAGTCAAAAATCCATTTCAATAATCACAGAAAGTTCTAGCTCCGAGTGTGGCTTTTGGTCCATAACAAGATTGCGGTTTAGACAATGTGCCCTTAATGCTAATTTCAGAATGGGCCCCTGTCAGGCAGGTAGTCATGTGATTGGCAGGTCCATATGCTCCTCTGCTACGTTGGCTAGAGACTTAACAGAGCTTTGTGAGTTAGTGTTTTTATAACTGCACATGGCCTTGCCTCTCGAGAGACCCTGCAGCGCCGCCACCACCACCCTACAGTCATTTTGCTGCTAAGTCCTTCTGCCCTTGGTCAGCTCATTAGGTCTCGCTCTAAAAGCCCCACTGCATTATGAGTTTAATTACTGACAAAGCCTTCATAGAGATGAAACAGTGGAGCCTCTCCCTTCTGAGCATCCTCAGAGAACATTGTTGACTAAAAGCAAGCCTTTGATGCAGAGTTGATACAGGGAGACGGGGGAGACCAGAATGCTTCAGACCTGTTCTGTCTTTGTTAGAGCTCATGAAGCAATGCAAAACAGAGTCCATAAGCATCTGATGTGTGAGATGTTTTGAAGTGGATATAAAAGCCTTTTCTAGTACCGAGAGCTTTCCCTAGAAGAATGGAACAATGTGGGCAGACGTTAGAGCTTGTGGGCATGGCTTTTCCTTCTGAACACTTTGCCTAAGACCACTTCCCAGAGCAGCTGAGGCCAGCTCACCCAGAACACGAGGCATCTGTCCATGGGCTAGATCTGGGTAGGGGTTTAAATTTTACAGCCTGTATTGTCCTTGGCTAGTGCCTTAGTTGGAGCGGGTCCCCTTGACCCAAATCTGCCTATCATAATGTTCTACTTGTAGGTTTCTAGGACCCACTGGATCCTTCTACATTGCTATTCTCCCCTGGTTCTCTCATCTAGAGTCCCAATAGGATGTCCTCCCCTCTGTCCCAGTTTCCTGGTAAGGGAAGGCTTTCGTGGGATATGCCCATTGGGCTAGTACAGGACAGTCTCCACATTTGAGTGGAGAGTGGGATATGACTTTCTCATGTACTCTGGTGCCTCACATTTGACCATGTCCCCTGGAGGGGGAGACCTAGTGGCACTCAGAGGAAGGACAGCAGGTCACCGAGAAGAGACTTGATACCCTATGAGCATATACAAGGGGAGGTAATCCCCCTGAGGAACAGTCATAGGGGAGGGGAATAAGGGGAAAATGGGAGGGAGGGGAGAATAGGAGGATACAAGGGATGGGATAACTATAGAGATGTAACAAGAATAAATTAAAAAAATAAAAAAATAAAAAAATAAAATAAAAAATAAAAAAAAAGAAAACGAGGCATCTAATTTTGGAAGAAACCACCTAGGATATACTGTGAGAACCAAGGTAACATCACATTGGGAGTGAGAGTCACTGGGAAGTCAGCTTAACTGAGTGAGTGAGCTTGGGGTCCAGTGAGAGGTCCTACCTCAAAGAATAGAGAGAACTGAGGAAGACATGTGGCATCTACCTCTGACCTCTACATAATAAGTACATATGTATACATACATGCAACACACACACATACACAAAGAGCATGTGTTCAATATATTCTACTTTAAGAGATAATCAAATATACAAGAGCATTAAATATTATCTAACAGGTTATTACTTTCATTTCAGTCATTCTTTTATTGGTAAAAAAAAAATGTCTTTCATCCTTCACAATTCCATCAATAATATTTTCTTTCTCAGGCACAAGTCTGTAACCATTCTAACAACATTTTTCTCTTAACTTAATTAAAGATTCTTTCTTATAACTATAATAAATATATTTTAATTAAATCTAATTTCCTCCTGGTCTCCTTGCACTCATATTTCCCTTCAGAGACAAGAGATGACCAATCCCTCTCTTAAACAAAGTCCATTCCATTGACTTCCAATTGAAAAGGCATGCTCTTTGTGTGTAGTGGGGGGTGTGGTGTCAGCATTTTGTTTACATTTGTTGTAAAACGTTTTGCTTAACAATGTTAAATAATATCAGCAAACATAGTCAATTTCATTTTTTACATAGATTTTAATACCAAACCAATTTCCAAAAATGTTTTTGTTAGAAATTTCTTCTGCTAACATTACTCCCAGTGATATGATAGATTATTTTATCAGTTATTTGTCTGTTATTATGATCAAAAACCCTGACAAAAAGCAGGCTAGGGAAGGACGTGTTAACTATGGCTTACAGTCCTGGAGGACAGCCCAGAACATCCTGGTGGGGGAGGCAAGACAGCGGGAGGGAGAGGCCAGCCTGGCAGTCAGGAAGGTGACTGATCACATTTCATCACCACACAGGAAGCAGAGAAAGAGAACAGAAAGTGAGACTGTGACACAAACATCAAAGCCCACCTTCAGTTATGTACTTCCTCCAGTGAAGCCCCACGCCTCAAGGTTTTGCAACCTTCCCAGCACCACAAGCCGAGAATCAAGAGTTCAGATGTTCCTACGCCTGGTCCCCAAAGTCTCTAGGGCATCTCATAACACAAAATACATTTGGTCCAATTTCAAAAGTCCTATAGTCTTTCAAGTCACAAAACTATTCAAATGGCCAAAGTATCTTCTCAGACTTACAGTGAACTGTAAAATCAGCATACGAATGATATACTTCAAACATACAGACTATACATTCCCAATCCATAAAGGAGGAATGGGGACACAGTGAGGAAAGCCGAACAAAAACTAGCCTGAAACCAGCAAGATAAACACCAAAACCTGTAGCTCCATGTCTGGCATCTGGAGCTTAAGTTTCAGAACGCTTAGGCGACTCCACCCTGTAAACTTTGCTGCCTGCCATATATCTCTCTTTTGGTTCTACTCCCTGTATGCAGCCCTCACTCACAGATATCCCACACACAGCTCTTTCATCTCCAGCATCTTTGAATCTCATCACAACCCAGGCTTCATCTTCACAGCTTTGTAGAAGAGCATCTCAGGGCCTCTTTACAGAGACTCCAAGCTTAACACACATTGCCTAGCCACAGTAGCTCCCTGAAACCACAGAGCAAGTGGTCATGACTCCACCACCACCATCCACCCCACCCCTGCCACCTACTGCCAAGTTCTGGGACCAGCTTGGGGTGGAGCTCACTTCCTTTGAACCATAGCTGCAGCACTTGTACATGGTCTGGTAAAAAAATGTTCCCTAGGTATTAACTTTCTAGCACCAGGAAACCCCTGGTCTTGATGTCAGGGGTCTTGATCTCAGGGCACCTTTCCTGATGTTTCTATGCAGAGCAGAGCAGGAGGCTTTGTCAGCGGCATGAATCCCTTTAACAATGCAGTCTTTTTTTTTTTTTTTTTCAGAATATGCCTTGGCTGCAACTTTAAGCTTCCCAATGCTCCTTTTCTACCCCTTGTATACATTTAATCAGGAAGAACCATTAGATAGGATATTATTCTGTCTTGAAATTTCCTCCACCAGAGTAAAATTACCCCTATTATCTTTTAATTCAGCCTCATGCAAGTTCCCAGGACACAGGCAGAATGCAGCCACACTCTTTGATGATATGTCACGTGCATGGCGTCTAGCCCAGCTGCTAATAAAATCCTTGTTCCCTCTAAAACTTCATCAGCTGGGTCTCTACGGCCCATTGCACTCTCAGCACTTGTGTCTTCCAAGGCCTTACAAGAATGACCCATTAAGCTCTGCCCATGGCACTTTACAGCCTTGCTAGCCTAAAGTCTCAAAGTCTTCCACGCTCCTCCAAAAACCAGCATGAACAGGTTTATCACAGCAGCAACCCCGCTTCTCAGAAACCAACATTTGTATTAGCTACTTTTCCATTGTTTAATGAAATGCTCTCACACAAAGCAAGTTGGGAAAGGGGGTTTTATTTTGGCTTACAGTTCCGGAGGAAATTCAGCCTGTCACAGCCTAACCTTGAGCATGAGGCCAGACCAGCAGTCAGGAAACAGACTGGTCACATCTCCAGTCACACAGGACCCAAAGATAAATAACAGGAAATGAGGCTGTGATGCTTCACCTCACAAGGGTTCCATAGCCTTCCCAAGCAGGGCCACCAGCTGGGAACAAAGTGTTCAAACATGAGCCCGGAGGGGACATTTTATATCCAAAACACAACAGTGGTATTTCTAATGATGATAATAGGAATTTATTAGCATGACTACTGTAAGCCAAACACTCCCATCAATTGTTTCTAATCTTTAAACGGTCATTGCAAGGTAAACTCTAGCCCCATTTCAATCATAACAAAGTCAAATCCTAGAAATAGTAGGTTATTTGACAAAATCCACATCAGTGTTACAGTGGCTGGCCCTTGAATAAAACTGGATCTGTTGCTCTCAACGCATGTGTTCACCCCAACTCTGTAGACCACTTTCCTTCTACAGATTTCTGTCAGGAGAGTAGAAAGAGGAAGCACCACCACGCCCACGAGTGACAAGTGACTAGCTATATTCTCACACCATTTGTTCAGTAACTGTCAGCCCAGAAATTGTTAGTGTGACCTGGGAAAAAAATGGAAATTTTCTTTTGGAATATATGCATCCTAATTCAAAAGGTTTGGTTTGGTTTGATTTGGTCTTGTTTTTTTGGTTGTTTCTTTGGTTGTTTGGTTAGTTGGTTTTGCTTTGTTTGTTTGTTTGTTGTTTTTTTGTTTTTCACCACAGTGCCTTAGCATGGCTGGCACAACCCCAGTTAATAGTGGCACAGCCTTAGTGTGTATACAGAAAAGATGCCAGCAGAAGGTGCTTAATGATAATTCTAGCTCATAAGTCTAGCATCCCACAATAGTTATAAAATGCACCTGCTGTGAGACTAAACATACCACATACATGAGCTCCTTTGAGCCCTGCCCTCTTCTGGCCTCCAGTTGTTCAATAAGTACATAAGCACAGAGAGGCCAAGCAACCTGCCTGAAGTCAATACTACTGGTTACCATGGTGGTTGGGTGTCGAACTCTGCCCTTGGCATCCAAATACCTTCATTTATGACCCTGTGTAGCTGCAGGGTCCTGCTCCACTGCTCTGTTTCCTCATTGGCCGTGTATGCACAAGTGTATATATGCAAAGATTCTATAGCGCTGCGGCTCTGGATAAGACCTTTTCAGTTGCCCCTGGTGTTCTACCATGATTTCTGAGAGCAGAGTGTCTTCACAGAACTCAGCAGCATAAATAGGCTGCAATTCTACCTAGGCATGACTCCTGGGTGCAGAATAATAGGCTTTGGCTCCAGAGCAAACACAGAACTCCAGCCATGGGAACTGAAGCCTCTGGCTTTCCAGAAAGGCACATTCTAGAGAGACAAGCTCCCAGCTGGCAACACCTCACTAGAACACGATAGCTTTCCCCTAATGGCTTTTCTCGCCTAGCCACGTGCTTCTTATTTCCACGCTGAGTGTGCTCTCCTAATCCGTGGTTTTCCTTGCCCTGTTAAATAATCATGGCTTCTCCTCCCCGGGGCCAGCTTCATTTCAGAGGGGAAGCTAGTTGATGCTTTAGAACGTCAGGGTTTCTACAAATCTCTTTTACATCACGGCGGTGATGAGCCATCCATCTTGCAGTCACTAAGCTCCTTGCTGCTGACATTTATCCGGAAGCACTATCCGTGGGCCCAGAGCTGTAATTGGCTTCCCTGCTCTGCAGTATATCTGGGGGCAGCTGTCTCTCCACCAAGGAAGTGATGCAGCCCTCCTCCACACAGAAAGGCAAGGCAAGGCAGAGGGTTCAGGATAAGCACTCCTCCCCCTTCAGCCGCTCACTCCCACAAGTCTCCTGCACCCTCCCTGCAAGAAGCATCCCTTCCTGGGCAGCCTTCTTGAAGGCACAGTGGCAGGCACTAACCTCCCACTCCTGTGTTATCTTTTCACAGGAATTGACTATCTTCATCCAGACCTGGCCTACAACTATGTAAGTACAAGCTGACTTTAAAGTTTTGGAGAATGTGTGCTTTTAAGCAGCCTGCTGCGTTTTTGGTTATCAGAAACACAGTCAAGTCCATGCAATATGATGCATGCAGAGGATCAAGTACACACACACACACACACACACACACACACACACACACCAGGAGCACATACATGCCCAGATGCAGGAACAGTCACACACATACATGCAACTCAGATGTTCGTGTGCACACAGAATAACACCCACATACTCAAATGCACGCACGTGTGTGCTTGTACACAGTGAATCCTCCCATCTTTTTAGAGTTACTGCTCAGATATGGGAGCTGGCCACATGCTTTTTGAGAAGAAAGGAGAGCCAGCTGAAGTGGGGAGGAACAGACTGCCAAGAAAGTAGAGAGAGAGAGAGGCAGAAAGGAGAGCGGTGTGGCAAGGTTGGAAGGGACGCCAGCTGCAATCTTCCAGTGAAAGAGTAATCAAGCTATCTGGGTACTTGTTGGCGAAAACTGAGGACCAAAGAGCCAAAAAACTGCAGTATCTCACGTTGCAACCATCACTCTGTGAGAGTAAGAATCAACAGTGTCCTTTTTTTTTTTTGGTAATTTTTACTGTTCTAAACATTTGATTGAGCCTCACCTTTAGGACCCCTTGACATGCAAGTACTGTCAGCAGAGACTCACGCCACAACACTGGATTAGAACCTCACACTCTGCTTTTGTACCCCAGCAGGTCACATGCTGTTTTCCCGGTGAACCTACAAGCACTTTAAACACAGTCAATCTCCTCCTTCCTCCTGCTTCCAATATGCGAGCATTGGCATATTTGTTTAAAGTCACCCCAGCCGAGCTACACTTTCCCCATAAACTCCAGCTCTTGCGTTTAAAAGACATGGTCTTAGTGACTGAAGACTTCCATTTAAAATAAGGGTTTACATAAAAGAGATAGTCAGTAAGCAAAGCTGTTCACGAGTCAGCATTCTAGGTCCTTTGCCCTATATGTATCAATCTATTCTGCATAAAAGTCAAGGGAGCTGCCTTGGCTTTGTGCACCTGGGTATCAGGAAACAGGATAATAAAGTTTTTGTTATTTGCTACACAGAACTTAGCAATCTAGAAGCATAATGATAGAGCTAAACATCTTCTCTAATGCTAATATATATGTATGTATATATATATATATAAGATTACATATAACTATTACAGACAGATTCATATATGTACATACACATAATCATAACACATATATGAAATATATATATATATATATATATATATATATATGTGAAATGCATGGGCCATCCAGTCACTGTGGCCACCAAGGGAGATGGCAGGAAGTTAAGCTAGAGCTTTATTGTAGGTGATAATAGCCCATTGCTGTGGAGAACACCCTCATGGGCTGCCCGCACATGGCAGACTGCACCACTGATCCTGTGGGTCACATCTAGGGAGCCCCTCTCTAGCCCTGTCCCTGTGGCCGCCTGCCCCTCTGCCAGCTCACATATGCCTGGCTATTCATTTACTTCCTCAAAGTGGCCTAAACTCCTGACCTTGGACAACTCTTCTCTGTATCCCTTTTCTATTCCTTCATAAACACAGAGCCCTGAGGTGTCACTGAAGGGGACACTGAAAGGAGCAAATGTTTCACTTTCTGCCAAGCTCTGGTATCCCAGGGCCTTCCCTCTTGGAGGCATGCTTCCCTCAGGGATGCTATCCTGCAGAGTAGAACTGCCTACACTCACCACAGGCACTGGTATTTCCCATAATTCCCTTCGGCTCCAGGGCCCAGGGCATGAAAAGCAGCCACGTAGGGCTATTACTGCCTTGTCTCCTGCAGGACCTCAGGGTGGGGCGTTTCCCTGTTGGCTGAAAGGCTAGTGACCCCTTGCTGTGCACAGATTTTTTTATCTCTACAAAAGCCTAGAACAGCAGTTTTCAACTTTCAGCAACCCTTTCAGCAAACCTCTGCCTCCAAAAATATTTACATTACGATTCATAACAGTACCAAATTTACAGTTGTGAAGTAGCAATGAAATAATCTTATGGTTGGGGGTCACCACAACACGAGGAGCTGCATTCAAGGGTCACAGTGTTAGGAAGGTTGGGAGCCACTGGTAAATCCGCATCTGAATCTGGAGGGTGACAGCTGGACTCAGACCGGCATTATCAGAAGCACGTGGAGCCCTCGTGCCTGTGAGCTCTGAGCTTTTCCCCCTTCATTCCTTGTCCAAAGGTGTGGATAAAGACATGGCCTATTTGGAAAGGCATAAAAACAGATTCAAAACCAGCGATAACCTTACCAACATTAATATCTGGAAGTTTTGGTTCTATACGTCTTCTTTTTTTTTTTTTTTCATAAAACTGAATTCTGATTCATGTTGTATTCCCACGTCTTCATATGTGATGAACATTTTTACATCTTTAAGTATCTCCATTATTTTGAGTGACATTGCTTCACACTGTAATTTAAGCACCACAGTCCCCTATCATTGGACAACTGGGTGTGTGTTTCCACTGATCTAAGAGGGAGCATGACAGATGGTGGCATGCGTCATGGTGAAGCCACATAAACCAGCTATTCAGCTTCTTTCTGGAGCTGAGAGAATTCTGGGGGAAAAGGAAAATCTAAGAGGCATATTAACTACATTTCCAATTGTTTTAATGTGCACTATGGAATAAGTTATTCTACATCTTCCATAAGTTCTCTCAAGTAAATTGCCACCAACGGGTTGGCAATTGCTGGGCCAATTGCCTGTGTTGTGATTGAGGCTCGTAAGTACTGAGGAGTGATGCTTTCTCCACATCTGAAAATACAGATCCGGTTTGTGGCCATTGGGAGGGGATGCCGAAGAGACAGTGAGCCCATTAACCTTAATTTAGATCACTGGTTCTCAACCTTCCTGACACTGTGACCCATTAATGCAGTTCCTCATGTTGTGGTGACCCCAGGACATACAATTATGTCCATTGCTATTTCATAACTGTAATTTTGCTCGTGCAGTGAATTGTGATGTGAATAAATATCTGTGTTTTCCCATGGCCTTAGGAGACCCTTGGTAAAGGGTCATCTGACCCCCACGAGGGGCTGCAACCCACAGGTTGAGAACCACTGATCTCGATGCCATCTAACAGATGAGTAGAAAATGTGAATTGTGTTTAAAGATGTACATCTTGAGGATCTCATCCAAACATTCATTAAGGCACCTGGAACCTTCCAAAGAATGTGTGCACACCTCTGTCCCTCCTCAAAGCTTCCTGCCTCTTTGGCATGGTGAGAAAAACTAAGCATGCGACTACGTCACTCTCAATTCCCCAGCAGAGAACCCCAAAAGACCACTTCTCTTAAATCATGTTGTCTCTTGGTCTACATGGAGTTGAGACAGGGCCTAACAATGAAATTTGACTTATTTATTTTTGACTAAAATTTTACATAATCATTAAGTGTACACAGAGTCAACCTGCTGAGGAGAGCGACGAAGTCAGCAGATGACAGTAGGCTCGAGCACCGAGTGAGAGAAGAATGGACAGGGTCACACCTCCGCGTCATCACTAAGTGTTTTAATGGCTCAGGTGTGATGAGCTCACTCCGCGCTCTTCTAGGAAAAGGTACTTTGGACAGGCATTTGTTTGGGTTTTCCCAGAAACAGACCCCTGAGACAAGAGTTTCAGCAAAATTACTTTCTTTCTGCATGGTGCCAAAAAGCAGAGATGGAAGAGAGCAGGGAGACACCCATGGTAGAACATGTGACCACTGCTGGCAGCTGGAACTTTACCTCACTAGGGCAACGTGAGAGACGATGTGGAATAAATGCACCAGAGTGCCAGAGCTGTCTCACTTAGCATGGGATGCCTGAGTGGTCTGGGGACTCAGGGGATAGTTTTTTGGTTGGTTGGTTGTTTTGTGTTTAGGGTTTTTGTTTTTGTTTTTGTTTTTGTTTTGAGACAGGGTTTCTCTGTGTAGCCCTGGCTGTCCTGGAATCACTATGTAGACCAGGCAGTCCTCAAATTCACAGAGATCCACTTGCCTCTGCCTCCTGAGTGCTGGGATTAAAGGCGTGCGCCATCACACCCAGCCCCCAGGGGATAGTTATACTGCCTCGCCCGCCAGCCTGGAGGACAGGCTGTCAGCCTCTAGGACAGCCCCTACTCGGTATAAACAGTGGGTGCTCAACAGGTGTGGAGCAGGTGATGGCACCTGTTACCAGTGCATGCCTTGGAAATCTCTTAAAGGTTAAAAGAAACCAAAACGTTCTATCTTGTGGGAGCAAACTCCTCCTCTTTGTTATTAATTTATCTTCTAAAAGAAGTGAAAATTCTACCCAAAGCTGTTCAGCAAAATGTCTTCATACTCAAGCCAGGCAAAATGTTTCCCAAAGCAAAGTTCTTTTCATAGCTTTGTTATTCTGTATAGCCAAAGAGAGAGAAAGGGAGTGTGCTGGAAGTTCACGGTTCTTTCCACTAAAGTAAGAATTAAAATACTTTGAAAACTGCAAATCAATATATAAATGTAAGTCTTTAGTGTTAATTTAATTCAACAAATCTACTCTGAGCCTGTTGAGTGGATAGCAAAGGATAGTAACAGCCACGTCTATGATCATTCTATTGTTCAAACGTTGAACTAAATCTCAGGGTCTGGTCCCAATTGTAAGTGCTTACTTATCATTGCAAACAATTAAAATTCTCCTTTTTTCCATCCCAATCACAATAACCACCAAATGAGTACTGGCCAAGAGACTATTTTGGACCAAGTCAGAGCCTCATTTCCCCGTCTTCCCTATGCTGCAGCCGTCTGAGTGGTTTCCTTAGCTCAGAACAGTCACCATGTGTTTAGCCATGTGCAAGACTGGGGAAGAGATGCCAGGAAGGTACAGGCACCGGCTGAGTCGGGGTGCAGGCAGGGAGCGTCTCACAGCGCGGCTTAGGAGCAAGCAGATGGGAGGTGACTCTGTTCTGTGGCTTTTAGCCCATGGTATTTCCAGACTTGTAGCTGCAGCACTGGTCCAACACTGGGGCTGTGCCAAGCCTGGGGCTGAAGGACTGCTTCATTGGGGATGTGTGACTTGTGGGAAAGGTGGCAGTTTTCAGAGCTTGGGAGCAGGTAGTGCGGAATCTCATCTTTGCTTCATAGGCCTGCCTTGCTGAAGTCACGGTTTGGAGTTCTCTCTCTGTGAATTCCAACTGAGTATCTCAAGACATTTTCCCCATTATTTCCCTAAACAACAATCTGTTAAGAAACAACTAAAGCATCCATATTGTATTCATTGCTGTAAGTCTTGTAGACTTGCAGACATGGGCTCAGTGATGTCTCCTCTATGGTCTGTGGTCTGCATATGGCCCAAGATGGCTTCCCTTTATCCTTACATCCACTCAGCTTGAATGGAAATTCTGAGAGTCTTTGGGATTGCTTTTGGTCTCCCCCACTCTTGGCTCTTAACTTTCCTAACCTCACAATCTTATACTTAACCTGGGTCAGCTGACCTCTTCTTTTCTTCTGGTAACTCTGAGCTCATTAGGAACCGGGCTGAGTAATGGGACTTGTCTCCTGAGTCACTACTGTACTGTTTCTTCATCCGCATAATCTCAGCTCTTTAGAGAAACTCCCCAAGACGCTGGTGCTAGCCTGGTCTTTATTTTGGCATTCACTCATCCTTCCAACAATGCTATTTACCTAAAATGTACGGCTACTTCTCAACTTGATCAAAAAACCTCTATGCATGCAGTTTGAACCTTGGCTGTATCTCTTTAATGTTTAGCATTGCGGTTATCAGGCATTTCATAAATAGTCACATAGTGCCAAGTATTTGCTGTTGTGAATGAAGCCAAGAGCTGAATCAGACAACGCCCCTCTAGTAATGATTGGAAAAGCTGGCAGACAGAACCCTCTAATTCCCAGCTCCCAACCACCTCACAGGTGACTACCACCCATGGGTCCCCTGTAGCACAGGACACCAATGTCAGAAATAGTGCACCATGGACCCTAACTGAGGACCCTCAGGCACAGGCCTGAAGAAAAGATTCTCATGGTAGGTAATCTACACTCAGGTAGCCTCAAGCCATTTCTTTTCTCTAACATCCCTCCCCTGGCCAGGGCTGGTGAAAATATTATCAAATGATGATACAGTTTGCCTCTCAGGTTTGAAGATGATGAATTAGGCTTGGTTTTAGTTCAAACATTGGACCATTGTAGATTCTGCAGTGCTGTCTTTCAAGTGACAGACGTGCTTAAAAAAACAGAACGGGGCCACCCCTGAGGACCTGCACTTCCGCCCTCTTCTGATGGGTCATGACAGATCACCTTCTCTGAGAAGGAACCTGTGGAGAGTTCTGAAGGTCTGCCAGTGCTGAGCTGAACGGAAGGGCGTTGGGCTTGGCAGCAGTGTACACACCGGAGCTCCAGGTGGCACAGGGCTGCCATAATGAAAGAGTGGCAGCTGCAGACACTGTCCTCAGCCCTGGGTGACTAATACATCATGCAGTATTGATCACATACATTGCTCCAGGCTTTTAGGCTTATTAATATTTAAATAAGTGCATTAATAATGCATTGAAGTTGAGGCTTAAATACCCTTTGTGCCTTATTGAAAGGGAGGAGTGCTATTTTCAGCACTGTGTGTGTGTTCTGACCAGCTCACAGAAAACTTCGTCACCAGAATGAATAAACAGTGCTGTCTAAATGATCTCTTGGATAGACCCTGGGAAAAATGACCAATCTCCGGATTAGAGAAATGGTCCATTTTTATAGGGATATATTTGGTATGAAAATGGAAAGAAAATAAACCTACCTTGATTAAATGGAGCTCCTTCCTTGGACTCCTTGTTTGTAGCAGAATTAAAACTAACAGCAATGGTGAAAAAAATCTGGTTAATGAACTTTTACAAATTGTTCACTGGACTAGACTTCGCTCCACTGAACCTAGTCAGTTTTCAGGAGACCTGTACGCTGCTCTAGGGCCAGGATTGTGAAAACCTGCAGGTAAAGTGTTGTTCCCCGCCCCTGGGTGGCTTCCACGTAGGTAGGGAATATGCTCAATACTCTCTTAGAAAACAAAATGCTACTCACTTGTGAGTACAATAAAATCAACAAGACATGCAGACCAACAAGCTAGAATAATGGATTTTAAGAGCAGCAATTTGCACTCTAGGGACGGACTTGCTTTCTTGAGAGAGCATATGGCAACTTGCCTAGAAAGCCTATTGGTGTGATTCCTGACACATGGGCGATTCGATGCTCATCAGAAGATCTGCTTGCACCCAAAAGTCTAGACTAAAAGTGACCCACAAAAATCACTTCCTTGCTCCAAATTCCCTAAAAGCCTAAGCCTTTGACATAATTTCATTTCAAATCTGGAGTTTAAGTCACTTACAAACCAGGATGCTATCTTTCACTCATGAAAGACCCACCTAGACATCTCATTCTTCAAGAAGATCATTGACTGAGAGACTCTCTCTCTCTCTCTCTCTCTCTCTCTCTCTCTCTCTCTCTCTCTC
>OU015742.1:6052847-6063097 GCA_907169655.1 Acomys percivali | reverse complement strand
GAGAGAGAGAGAGAGAGAGAGAGAGAGAGAGAGAGAGAGAGAGAGAGAGACTTAAATATATGTGTGTGTGACACTTCTGGTGTGGGCACTTTCTTGTTCACCTGTCACAAACAGAAGGCTGAAAATCAGAGAGGATAGAGCCTTACACCATCAGTAGCAGGGAAGCGTGAAGGTTTCCTTCCACATGATCCTCCCCCAGTCACCTTGCATCTACAAATACCGTTGCCAAAACGCTGTGATGAACCTCCCGAACACTTAACTCTCTTCCCCTGTCCTTTCCCCCAGCCAGCCAGCCTGCTCTTGCCTCAACATAGTCACTACTCTGGTCCTCTTGTAAGTATCCCGGACCAACATCACTCCCATCCACAAAAGCATCTTGTTTCCACCCTGTGAACACATTCTCCCTCAGACAAGCAGACACTAAAGGAAGCCCTGACACTTCCCTGCTTAAACCCACCAGATGGCTTCTCTGCCCTTAGAACTGCATCTTTCTCTGTGGGAACCAGGATCCAGGAGAGAGTCAGGGAGTGAGGGAGCCGGAGTCACCAACCTGGGACACAGACTCCAGAGTGCAGATCTACTTTCCTAAGCAGCAGCAAGCATTTTCACACAGTTGTTGGATCAATGGGGAGTTGACACAAGCTCTGAGGTAGACAACCATCCCACTGTCATTATGGGTAAGTACCAGGCCTGCCAGCACCCAAGGGAAAGCAGCCACTGCCCTGCTCCAGGCCCACTCTGAGGCTCTACCAGTTTTCTGGGATCCTCCTTTTGTGTCATGAAGTTTGCCGGCGGACATGGGCACTTGTTCTACTCCTGAGCAGTATGGGAGCCTCCCTCACCATCCACCACGCCCTACCTGGGAGGCCACAGCACCCACATTTCTCCTTCCCTATGAGGCAAAGGATGGCCTGACTTCCATGACATTTTTAACCATGTTTTTGCCCCAATATCTGAGACACAGTCAACTCTTCCCCTGGACCCCCCCCCCCCCCCGCCACTGTTAGGGCCATCTCAGTTTAAGCACTAGGAAGCTTAGTCACTTCCTGGTTCTTCATACAAGTTATGGTTATGTGTATGCTTTTGGGAGCATACAGTGGGAGAATATTGCCCTTAAAGCACCAGCCATCTTGGCTGTCAAATTCACCTTGTCATCATCCACATCACTGGTGGCCAAGTCACATAAACAGTTAATAAGTACTCATCATATGGTGAGGAATGAGTGCTTTGCTTACTTGTTAGCCTACACCCTTTTGTTTCCACTGGCCCTGCACGGTCATTTGAATGATAACGGCCCCTCAGATTCATAGATTTGAACACTTGGTCCTTAGTTGGTGGAACTGTTTGGGAAGGATTAGGAAGTGTGGCCTTGTTGGAGGAGGCGTGTCACTGGAGTCAGGTTTTGAGGCTTCAGTAGCCTCCTGCTTGTGGCTCAAAATGAGAGCACTCAGCAGTTGCGGCCACCTGACTGCCACTACCTCCCCTCCCTTCACCGTCGCGTACTCTTATCACTCTGCAATCTTAAGGCCAGAACAAACGCTTCCTTCTAAAAGTTGCCTTGGTCATGGTGTCTCATCAGAACAATAGAAAAGTAGCTAAGACGCCATGCTTTCTCCCCACAGCTCCTCCCTTTGGTGGGGATTATTTACTTATTTACCACCAACACTTCACTATAAAAGAAAAACTGTGTCTATCCTACCAAGAATTGTCCAATCCAGCAATGGATGTGTTTTCATGTTTCCTGGGTGGAGCAGAACTGTCATGTTTATTCATAGGCTACTGCTGAGGAATAGAAGACCCCTCTGTGCAAGACTGCCTTGTCCAGTCCTAGAGAAAGCAAACCAGAAGGAACCAGAGATAGGAATGGAATGGCTTTCTCGTTGCTTTTAACTCCTTATGTGCAATTAGCTATGGTTTGACATGCAAGGCATGCCTTTTCAGACTGTGGTAGGGATCAGTATTCAAAAGACTTCGAAAACTAAAAAGAAAAGATTTGTGTGGGTTTGTTCTTAGCTAATAGGCTTTGTTTAATCACTACTCCAATAGAAGGGAATTCGCAGATATGGAACCTCACCTCATGGGACTCAGCAGAAACACGGCATTATAGTGTCCTCACTGTTAATATGAAACTCTAGGCACCATATTTACAAATCTTTGAAGGGGAAAACAAACCTGCCTTGGAAACAATGTTTATAATTATAATCATGGATGCTATCAGTTCCTCAGAGGGAGCACTTAAAATATCAATTTAAATGCAAATGAATTTTATCATTCCAAATTAGACTCACCCCATTATGTTGAAATTAATATAAAAATAATATTGAATGCTAAATTGCAAGTAATTAATATTGACACAATGAAAAACATACAGTTTCATTTTAGTATCGGGTAGGGGGGAATCTTGTCTGCATGTACCACTGTGTGTCATGACGGATGCCTTCCATGAATGGCAACAGGGTATGTTGATTAACTTGAAAGGAAGACAAATGGCAATGGGACAGCCCTGGGCCAGCAAGATGTCCTTTGTGTCTAAGGAAAAAAGCATTGTAACCTATACTTAACTGGCAAACATAGCACTTAAAAATATATTTCCTATTTGCACAAGCATAAAGTAATAACACTAAACAGAGAAAATAAGACCTCTTCTGTACTCTGTAATCTAGCCTTGAGGTTGGTAAATCAAATATACTCTCTGTCTGCTGATTTTTACAAAAACAAAATTGTATTAGAAACAGCCACACTCATTTATTTCCTTTAGTTTCTTAGAGCTGAGCATCAAGCCTAGGGCCTCACACACACTAAGCAAGTGCTATACCACCAAGCTATCTGACCTGCCTGTTTACTTATTGGTGATGGCTGCTTTCATGCCATAAAGGCTAATATGACAGACATTAAAAGCCTGAAACTTTTGCTATTTGACCCTTTAAGAAAAGGTCTGCTGAAACCTAATGGTCTGACCAGAGAATACAACGTGAGTCCGGTTCTGGCTGGACCATTTTCTAGCAGGGTGGCATCTGGTGGAATGCTACCCATCTCAGGGACAGAGCTCTCTCACATTTGGATTCTTGTTGTAACTCTTACATCATACAAGACTCTCCTCCTTTCCAGTAAAATCTCTGATTAAGAAGCAAAAGCCCAATTGCTTTTGTAAGGAAACGATCATCAAGTACTTTGAATCTACTTTAAATATGCTCTTGAGAGTGGCAAACACGTCTTTACACTCACCACAGTAGCGAAGTGACTTCAAAGGGTTTGGGTTTTATGTTTGTTCATTTTCTTGTTTTAGGGTTTGGTTTTTATTGTTTGGCTTGGTTTGGAGTGTTTGGTTGGTTGGTTACTTGTTTGCTTTTTCGAGACAGGGTTTTTCTGTGCAACCGTGGCTGTCCTGGAACTTATTCTGTAGACTAAGCTGGCCCCAAATTCACAGTAATCCACCTGCCTCTGCCTCCCAAGTGCTGAGATTAAAGACACACGAGCTACCACCACCAAGCTGGCTTGAAAATGCTTTGAGTTCAGATGCCATCATCATCTCAGCTTCTCGGAAGCTGGCATTGAGAGGCGGGTCACAGGGCAGTAGTTTATTTAGGACTTGGTTTCCGGAAGCACAAATAGAGGAATAGAGAAACTAACAGGGAAGGCAGGGCCACACTGGTTAACACAAGAGGCTCACTGTCGGCAGCTGCAGCTTGCTGCCACCCACATTCCTGTGACACGTTAGGATGGAGGAGGCAAATTGTGGGCATTACTATACCCACTCCCACCAGCCATCTGTCGGTCAAGCAACAGGCTAGAAGGGGAGCAATGGCCTGTCCTCTGGCCTGCTCCAATCAGAGGGAGATAGAGCTTCAGAGGTCCAGTTTCATGCAAGTTGGGTCAGGGTGCACTCATATGCTAAGAGCAAGAGATACTAAATGGATGTCCACCAGCACCTGCCAAACTTATAAAATCAACACTCACACTTGTCTGTGAACTCTCCCTGAAACTACATGGTTACCTTTTACATAGGATATGTATTGCTACAGTAATCACGTACTGTCCATATAATCCAAGAGAGGCAATCCTAAAAGATGATGGAACATAAATATTTAAAAGGTTAAGATTCACACCTGTGTCGTAAGAGCCTTCTTCACCAGGACTAAAACAGAGGAGAAGCAATAAAAGGGTTGATGGGCGTGAGAAAAGAATTATAATATGCAACATTACAGTGGAAGAGCACAGAGCTTTAAGTGGGGAGGAACCCTGAGAGGCTACAGCATGGATGAGCCTTGAGTGAGCTAAGCCAGTCACAAAGGGCACACTTAAGTGAAATATGTGGAGTAGCCAAGTTCATAAGGTCAGGAAGTAGAGTTGCGAAAGTTTGTATAAATGGCTCATACTTACAGGTTTGCAAGATCAAATGTTCTGGAGATTGCTTACGCAGTAATGTATTTTACATATTTTTAAAATTTATGTCGATGGGTGTTTTTCCTGTTTGTATGTCTGTGCATTGAGTGAATGCAGTGCCTTTGGAGTCCAGAAGAGGCCATAAGATTCCTGGAGTGAGTTACAGACAGTTGTAAACTTCCATGTGGGTGCTGGGAACCGAACTCAGATCCTCAAGGAGAGCAGCCAGTGTTCTCATCCACCGATCCATCTCTCCAGCTCCACACTGACATATTTAAACACTACTGAACTCAGCTCGGAAAATAGTGAAGGAAGTAAAATATACCTCACATTTCTACAATGGTTTAAAAATAAAAATTTAAAAGTGTAACCAAACTCAAAAGAAGCTCTGGTATTTACCCCTCATACCCTGCACTAACAGAGGGCTTGCATGGCCCTGTTCTCCGTGTGGCAAGTAAGGAGAAAGTTTCTTTGCCAAAGAGCTATTGAGATTTAAATAAACATGAAAATGATGTAGTCAGTTACACACCTCTTCCTCTTAAAAAAGACAATCCTTGGGAATACTCAGCCCTTGAGATGAGATGCTAGAAACAACGCCAATATCTCTAAGTAGGGCAGATGAAGATGCTGTCCAGTAGTGGTGGCCTTGTTAGGCAGCTGGTCAGCCAGGCACTAGGTCCTGAAGGGGTCTCCTCAATGTGCAATGGACTCGTGGTGAGCAGCACACTGGATGTCTCCCTCCACATCAGTAGGACCTGGGCTGGTCCATCAGAGAGCTCTGAGTAGCATTTATGACCCAAATCGGAAAGCACACAGCTCTGATCTGGAAACTAATTGCATGCTGGAATCCTCTACACATCATGGAGTGTTGTAAATTACAAAGATTTTGGTGGGAGTATATTTAGCAACAGTGACATTGATGTTGGATCCCAAGCAGGGACCTACATCTACTTGGGGCTCATACTTTGAGTGACAGCAGGCGCTCAGTAAATCTCTTTTGATCATGATCAGCAACTGAGTTTCTTGGAGAATCTTTAATGGCTAATGAGGAATTGCATCAAAGTTGAGGCTTTTTCCAAACAACCTACTGTCCTTTTTTATTTATTTAATCACTTTCACTTGCCATGCTATTTTTATCTTAACAGGTTATTCAAAAGCTAACTGTATGTTACCTCCGTATTTGACAACCTCACTTGCCATATGAATAAGATGGTGTCTGCTCAGACTTGAAGATATGGGGGTTCTCATAAGAATGTCCCCCATAGGTTCACTTATTTGAATGTTTGTCCCCCAGCTGGTGGAACTGCTTGGAAAGAGTTTTGTCAGGGGAGGTGGGTCTCTGGGGGTGGGACTTAAAAAGCCTTTGTCATTTGCAATTAGCTCTCTCCACAGCATGGTTGTATGTCTTTCCTACTGACCCAGCACCATGTCTGTCTGCCTGATACCATGGTTCCCCCTTGATGGTCATAGACTCTAGCTCTCTGGAAGGGTGGTTCCCCCAGATTGAATGTTCTCTTGTTCAATTTTGCCTCGGTCATGGTGTTTTGTCATGGAACTAGAAAAATAAGTATGACAGAGGACTTCTTAGATTTCACTGCTCCAGGGACCACAAGCAGAAAGAGACTTGCTGCTGGGGAAATCTTCTCATGATCTTTTCTCCAAGGCCAAGCACCTGCAGGCATAGGTAGGGGTGAGTATTTAAGGCAGGCAACCTGTCTGCCGCCTCAGCCTCTAGGGTGCAAATGCCCATGCTGCAATGTCCCCCAAGTAACAGGTTTGTCAGCTTTCTATCAAGTCAAACACACTTACCACATAGCCAGGAAAACACACAGCTTCCAAAGATGCACCCATCAGTAACAGAAACACACATCCACAGAAAGGCATCCATGCCACAGCTGCATCCATATTAGAAAAGCAAAAAAGAATTGCAGTGTCCATCCGGAAGCAAATAGGTAAATACAACTGGTGTGGGGCAAGTTCATGCACCAGAACACTCTCTCACAACAACATAAAAACTAATGCAAGCCACAGAATAGGGCAAATGACAGAGCATTATGTTAGCTTGAGAAGGCAAACCCCAAAGGAGCACATACAAACTTGCTGCCATATACAGGGATCGGCGGCGGTTGCCTAAGGCATCTAGAGATAGACTGAAAGTGAGCGAATTTTCCAAGGTGATGAAAGTCTTGATTGGCTATGATTGCAGGAATGCATCCACTTCCTATGCGTCAAGCCACCCTTTGGATCACACAGTTTACTGTGCGTAAACTACACGTGCAGAAAAGTGACTTCCAAAGTAATTGTTAGTAATAGGACCAATTCAGAAATCAGTCGCTACTGTGAATGTGCTAAGGATGCAGCCCCCAAACCTCAGGTCTCAGCTTTCCCACTGACCACTAGGGAGATGCCGCCCCATCCCTTCCCCCAAATCACTATAAACATAGAAATGAGGAATCCTAGTAGATACTGCCAAGGTCTGAACACCATTACCGAATTCTTGGGAGAGCGTCCTTCTTGCTTTTTTTTTTCTATATTTGCCTTTTAACATAGAATTTAATGCTTGTTCGTTGTGACTCATACATACAGAAGAGTAATAGACAAAGACCCGCAATTTCTCTTCTTTATTTCTTCCTCCTTTGTAAATCCCACTCGCTTCCCAGTTTGGGTGCTAAAGCAATTCTGTGTGAATCTTTCTAGATTTTTCTCCTTCTAAAACCAGAGACCTACGGTACATCATATCATCATGCAACTTCCTCTTCTATGTAACAGCATATTCTCGCCTGCAGTACGGATACACCATAACTTATTTAACCAACCCATAATGATTGACGTCTTGGTGTTCCCCCCAAATCGTTACTATTAGAAATGTCAGGATGACTGCATGCCTCGATTCAAGGATCTTTGCATGCTTGTGTGACTATCCTCAAGGGGAGGGCAGGTCTTATGGTGGCCTTCATTAGGAGGGCAGGTCTGACGGTGACCTTCATTAGGAGGGCAGGCCTATAGGTCTGAGGGTGGCCTTCATTAGGAGGGCAGGTCTGACGGTGACCTTCATTAAGAGGGCAGGTCTATAGGTCTGAGGGTGGCCTTCATTAGGAGGGCAGGCCTATAGGTCTGAGGGTGGCCTTCATTAGGAGGGCAGGTCTGACAGTGACCTTCATTAGGAGGGCAGGCCTATAGGTCTGAGGGTGGCCTTCATTAGGAGGGAAGGTCTGACAGTGACCTTCATTAGGAGGGCAGGTCTGACGGTGACCTTCATTAGGAGGGCAGGCAGGCCTATAAATGGTGACCTTCACTAGGTGGGCTGGCAGCACCGTGAGCATGACGGGAGCATGTAGGGAAAAACAGATATTTTGGTTTCAAAGAGATAAGCAGATTCCTGACTCTTGCAGGTTTTCAGGGGTCTGAACGAGTTTCACACTGCATGGTCTAGCCTGAGCTATGTGTCAGTCGTACGGAGGCAAGCATTAAAGGGAACCATAATCCTATCTTGAAGCTATAAGGCAGAGCACAGCACGAGGCCACAGCACAGCAGGCTCTGTTATCAACTCCACCCCAGTGAAAGAGATGCAGGGGATGGGGTGCGTCCTGATTGGGAAGGCGGCGGGGGGGGCCCAGCAGCGTCTGTAATCTAACACCAGACAGCTAAAAAAATAAATATTAATATATAAACTTTAAAAATGTAAATCACCATAATCATACAGTCCCTAATATACTCAAGCTCATGGTGATTTCTCTTCAAAATGAAGACTATTTTTAAATTCCCACCTCCTTCCAATGGCCACTGAGCAGCACTGAGTTACGTATAGCAAGCATTCAGCTGTGACTAAAGGTCCACTGTTTACAACACGCCTATGATCTCCATTGTGCATCAATTTTAATATTTGTCTGCAACCAATCAGGTGTCTTATATTCCTATTTTCCTAGAATAACAATAGCAAAATAATTAAAACATGCGAACAGTGCTGCTTATGATTGCTATAGCAGCATGTGGCATAAAGCTAACATTGGCTCAAAGAACCCTGGAGCAGAGTCAGGTGGCTCGGCTGTGTAATGCCCGCCCTCAGGAGGAGAGGCATAACTATGCAGTTGGAGGCTAGCCTAGGATACCTAGCTAAAGCTAGACCAGCCTGAGCTATACAACAGGATCCCGTGTCCAAAATAAAGAAGTAAACTAAGGAGGCTTGGAGATATCATATCAGTATGTTTTCATTGAAATAGAATTATATCACTCTCCTTCCTACCTTTCCTCTCTCCAGTCCTTCCCAGCTACCCTTATCCACCCCCCCATGTCCCCACTCTCAAGTTGACAGCTTCTTTTTGCTTGATGATTACTGTTATATAAATATATAAATGAATGTATCATGTGTATGCACAAGGAGATATAAAAACAACCTGATGAGTCTGCATGCTTGCGTGGTGTGCGTGTGTGTGTGTGTGTGTGTGTGTGTGTGTGTGTGTGTTTGTGTGGTCTTGAGGCTGACCACTCTGTCTGGGAATCATGCCTAAAATTAGCCTGGGAGGCTAATTCTCCTCCCAGCGTTCACTAATTGCCTGTAGTGCGTTGTCTGCGGGCGGCACACTGTGAGATTTCCCCCTCCACATTAACACGGCCGTTGATGTTGCTTTTATTCCAATCTTACTTATGCAGCCATTTCTAGAAGAGAGCGTTTCACATAAGACTTCCTGGTGTTTTGGCGCTTGCGAACTTTCTGCCCTCTTCTGCAATGTTCCCTGAACCGTAGATTCAGTAGCTGTGATGTAGATGCATCTGGTGGGCTGTGCCCCCCACACTCTGTTGATCTCTGCATTGTGCCCAGTGGTGGTTTTCTGTCATGGTCTCCGTTTGCCATAAAGAGGCTTCTTTAATGAGGGGTGGTAGCTACACTTAAGGCCGAGATTTAAAATAAGTAAGACATTATGCTGGACTAGCAAACATTGTAAATATCAACATTTTAATTATATGAAAGTACAAGGAAAAGTTAAATGTCAAGTGTTCAATGATGTGAAATCTCTGAGAAGTGTGCTTATATTGTTCTGTCTAGTTCCAGAAGCAAACCGTTGTATTCTAATAATTTTGTTAGTGCACAGAATGTGGGGAGGCTTTGCCTGATAGCTGTCAAAATGCTGAATATATAGAAATCAACAAAACAGACAACTCCTGAGATTTGCCCCTTCATTCATTCATCATGCTTTTTTAGACTCTCCTGTGGAGTCAGTGATTTCAAGTCAAAGCCCTAGGCCACACCCATGGGCCAGCCACAGTGACTGGAATAGCAAACAAGTGCTATGGACCAACACAACAGCAGACTGTTGGGGGAGAGGGGTCCCCTCTAAACAGAAGAGATGTCAGCTCATTTCCTTAGCACACTGAGGAAGAAGAGAGATCCAGATGAAGAAAAACTATGGAAGGCCAGGCCCCAGTGGGATGCCTGCAGCATAGTGGGAAAGGGGCACAAGGCATGTGTGTTTCCTGGGGCTGCTGTGACCACAGCCTGAGTGACCTGAAGCAGCATATTCTCTCACAGTCCAAAACCAAGCTGCAATCAGTGTGGTTGCTCCTGACCCTGCTGTTCCAGCTTCCGGAGCTACTGACGACCCTCGGCATTGCTTGGCCTGTGTTGTTGCTTCTGTCACAGACACTGCCTGTGCTTCTCCTTCTGATGTCTCTGTGTCTGTCTCTTCACATGGCGTTAGGAGAATAGGAGCCATTGGAATGAGCCGATCTTGTTTGTGTCAGCAAAAATGCTATTTCTGGTATCATTTTCATTAGAGATTGAAAGGATCTGGGCTCCTATATCAGAATTACAGTCTCAACCTATCTGTGAAGGAGACTCAGCCCCCTACAGGCAAGTTCTAAAACCAGC
>OU015742.1:6039623-6052837 GCA_907169655.1 Acomys percivali | reverse complement strand
ACACACACACACACGAGCTTGGGGTGAACAAAGGGTTTTTGCAGGACACTCAGAAAGGTACCAGTGATGGAGAATGAAAGACACAGAGGGCAGAGAGTGAGCCATTGGTCTCTGTGGTTTGAACAGAGTCTTGGGTCTAGAAGCCCTCAGAGATGCTGAGATGAACTTGAACGAATGTTGCTGAAAACCTAGAGGTCAGATGCTCTCTCCTCCTGGTTCTTAAAAATGCTGAGGACATGGTGGTCATGGAAATGCCAGAAGTCAGGAGCCTGTCATCTGCAGAGTCTAGACCTGAACACTTCCCTCCCAAGAGACTGTGGTACATAATTCACCTGCTAGAACCCAGAGCATGTGGGCATAGTGTGATTAATGTGGACCTGATATTCCATCTTGTAGCAACTTAATAAAGTATGTGCACAGCCTCCAAACGAAGGCTGTAATCACTTTTCCATAGTTTATGAATTATGAAGTTGGATTCCCATCAGCAGATGCTGTCAAAGTTTTTTTGGCATCAAAACCAATTAAAATGATGAATCTCTGTGAAAGGAAGCGGGAGTACATTTAATCTTTCTCTAGAACAGTTGGGGATCACTTTCTCTCTCTCTCTCTCTCTCTGGCCACATTTCACATTAGCAGGGAACATAAAATTGGTCTCATTCAAAGGTAAGCCTCAACTTCTTCACAAAAGGGAACTGATCCCTTTAGCGTTTTGTCGGCTGTAAACACTGCCGTGTTTATGGGCTGCCCTGGGCTTCATTCCCACTCATCTCCCAAGGTCACGGCCCTCTATTTTCAGGTTCTTTTAGCAAGGCTGTCCTTCCTAAAGCGTCAGGCGAGCAGAGATTAGCTGCACAAAGTACAAAGGCAGATGAGAGAAGCCTGCGGGCACATCTTTGAGCTCAATTTATTATGGCTATGAAGGTAGGTAGGACTGAAAGGCCCAAGTCCCCACTGCTCGTCCTCATCTTGCTGTCACTTACACATCTGAGGTCTCCGTGGCCCAGCTCCCCACACTGAGCCCGCAGGGCTAAGCAAGGTCATGTTTTTTCCCTCTTTCCCCTTTATCATCAAAATGCCCTGCAAAACATCACTCAGCTTGCTGAAGAGCGAATATGCCTGAACCAAAAGGAACCAGTCCTAGCCGGGCGGTGGTGGCGCACGCCTTTAACCCCAGCACTCGGGAGGCAGAGGCAGGTGGATCGCTATGAGTTCAAGGCCAGCCTGGTCTACAGAGTGAGTCCAGGACAGCCAAGGCTACACAGAGAAACCCTGTCTCAAAAAAAATAAAATAAAACAAAACAAAAACAAAAGGAACCAGTCCTAGGACTCTCCAGCTGGAAAGCCTGGAGCAAAGCCCACAGCCTTGCCCAGCCTCTGTTTTCTGACCTGTGAAATGGGGTTTACAATGTTCAAGTCTCAAACCTGTTCTGAGGCTCGAGTGGGCAGAACTGTATGCACAGGTGTGCACATATGAAACATATGTGTGTGCACATCGCAGCCACAGATTTCTGGCTGATATGTTTCTATCCACGTGGCTGTGCTCTTGACAGGTGTGGAAAAAAACATTCTATAAAATGTGTGCAAGATGAAATTCCTAATAAGTGTTACTTGCCCAGGACAGCCCCCTGGAAGAGGTGACTCAGCTATCGGTGAACTCATCTTTGCTATTTTTAGGGCCAAAAGAGGGAGGGGCAGGTGACATTGAAGTTGTATAATCGTTGAGGTGGGGAAAGCATAAACTACTCACCCCATCTCTCCTGGGACATGCAGATTCAGAAGTTCTGTCCTTGACCTCACCTGCCACTCAGAGCACACAGAACTCCCACCATGGGGCCACGCTAGAGATGCCTACGGCACGGAGGAAAACCCGATGAAAGAAAGGAAGACAAATGTACTCACACCGCACCATGTTGACAAGACAAATTGAGGCCATGGCTACAACATCACCTTGCAGTTCTTCTCTGGCTGAGTCTCTGAGGTCTTGGTGTTAATTTACATGGTGACTCTTGGAAACTGTGAGAACCAGCTGGGGGCTTGCCTCATGACCCCTGAACCTTGCAGCCCACCAGATCCACAACAGCAGGGGTGCTCTGCTCAGCTCCTGACCTCTCTCCTTCTGTCTCAAAGCCACAGGGCATCCCCAAAGTCACCTAGGTGACTTATAACTCTCCCATGAAGTTATCAAGGCCAAATGCTGTCTCTTTTCCTCCAGTAACCAGGACTTCTATAAGACTCTTCCATGTGAAGGTACAGGAGCAAGATTCACGTTGCAGCAAGCCACTTGCGTTCTGTTTCACGACACATCTCATTTCAGGGTTTAGAGAATGCAAAGCAGGTGATGCTTTTGTGAAAAGTGGAAGAATCCATTCACAGCACAAGCACTGTCTACACGTCGGTTGTGCCGCAGCTCGCTTAAAGTCAAGTCGGTGATCCTAAGTGAGACAGATTTCAGCAACGGAGGCTCCTGGGAGATAGAGCTAGCACAAGGCTGGGAGAGTGGACTGTTCTAGATCATGGCTTAGAGCTGGTCGTGAACTCGGATTTTATTTAGGCCCCATCGGTCATCACGGCATCCTTATGGGTACCCATATGCACTTCGTCTGATCATATCCAAATTATTACTCTTTGTAGCAACTTCACCTTGTCTACAACTTTTGTTAAAGTCCTAAAAACATATCACAGAAAAGAGGCAGGATTGGGGAAAGCATGCACTGGGATATAAAGATTATTTTTTAATTTTTTAAAAGGCAGAGTCTCACTATATAGCCCTGGCCGGACTTGAACTTACAAGCCTCCTGCCTCATCCTCCTGAGTGCTAGGGCTACAGGACTTTGTCACCACACCAAACAAATTTAAACACATTTTTAAGGGATGATTTCGACTCCATTTCTGTTACTGCAACACGATATTTTGCCTATAATTAAACGTATTTTGAAGTGTTAACAGAAAACTTATTTTAAATGTGAAGGAGTAAAATAATTTAGATTTTAGTGTTCAAAATGTGTTTGCTAACAGAATGCCTTTCACTGTGAACTTTTACTGTTACTATCATCATTTTTTTTTCAGAACCAATCTCCCCAAAAGCTGTCCCTGCCATAGGCACAACAAACCCAAAGCCATTGCATTGGGAAAGAGATTTATTGATTTATCTTCACTCACGGGTTAAGAAGGGATACCGCCTGTGGTGGGAGACATAGTTGGCAGCAGAACGTAACCATGGCTAGGAAGCAGAGAAAGACGGACACTGGCGCTCAGCTTACTTTCTTCTTTTTCTTCAGCCTGTGACCCCAGCCCATGGGTGATGTTACCCAAATATAGAGCTGGTCTAATCTCCTCAACTCAACCCAACCTTGGGAACACCTTCAAAAGACAGGCTTGGTGGTGCGTCTCCTAGGTGACTCCAAATTGAATCAAGTTAATAAGATTAACCATCACAGAAGATTTTTCTACAGAAAGGGAAGGTTTTGGTTTTGGTTTGATTTTACGGAGCAGGAATAAAAGGCTCTTGTGTCACCATAAAGGCCCCTGCTCAGTATTTGTATTTCTTTTAGTTTTATTCTATTTG
This sequence comes from Acomys percivali, assembly GCA_907169655.1. Taxonomy (NCBI): domain Eukaryota; kingdom Metazoa; phylum Chordata; class Mammalia; order Rodentia; family Muridae; genus Acomys; species Acomys percivali. The sequence continues at coordinate 6,049,272 of OU015742.1, read as the reverse complement.
TAAGTTCATGTGCACCACATGAGTACAGTGACCTCAGAGGCCAGAAAATGCCATCGGGTCCCGCAGAAACAGAGTTATAGATGGTTGCCAGTCACCCTTTTTAGGAGCTGGGAACCCAATCCAGGTCCCCGCAAGAGCAGTAAGTGCTCTTAACCACTGTGCCATCTTTCCATGCCCCCAGGATTTATGTTTCTAAAAACCCTCCAAGTGATTTTCTTGATGTTCTGTGAGCCTAGCCTTTAATGGCTGAAGGAGCTCTCCAGCCCTGGGTGATTTTTCTCATGCAGCCTGATCTAGGAATCACTGCTAATTGGTAACTAATGATTCAATTAAAATTTCAGCAACAAGTGTTGACATCCAGGGTGTTAGTATACAACCAGCCTACCTAAGGCTTATTGTTGGTTAATAGTGACTTGCACAGTGTCTGAAAAATAGCAGGTACATCATGGATGTCTGTCATGCAAGCAGATGGCAGAAGACATGTGTTGAGTGGGTGGGGACTCCCGAAGACCAACAGCCTGCAGGATTGAAGTCATTGTGTCGTAACAGTGAGCTGCCATGTTGAGAGCTAAGGGCAAACTATCTTTTTCATTTCTTTTTAAATCTCCCACATCAACAGATCGTTTCAGGGCCACACTTAAAGCTGACTCAGCTAACACCTGGAGAAGCCAGAGCTCTGCATTTCTTCATTACTTTCTCCCAGCGTTTCCCAGCCATCTCTCAGCCGTAACTGAAATTTTTGTGACTGGTAATAATATTTACCCGGCATGTTTCCTTAAATTGACTCGCTTTTAACATTAAGTAGGTGTCATTTAAAGGGAAACTGTAAATCACTATTTCAAATAGAAAAGCCACCCTGACCCAGTGGAGTTGACTGCCGAGTAAACACCGCCAGGGAGACTAAAACAAGATGTTTCTTTGGGCCAATGCTTGCCTCTGTTAGACAAGCAGATTAGCAAGTTCGGGGGAAGCATTAATCAAGGAAGCGCTTAGCAGAGGCTCAGCCGAACAATAAGGATGGAAAGGTCTTCTTTTAAGTAGCTGCCGTTCTTCCCTACAATACTAGGTTATTTAAAGTGGGGAGTGAGGCCACAGCTGGGCAGCCTTTCGTCTGCTTCCTGTTCCTGCCACCGAGACCCGACATAACCAACTTAGAAGGAAGCGACCATTTTGGTACATGGTTTTAGAGGTTTCTGACTGTTGCTTTGGAGCCTATGTTAAGTAGGCATACTCTAAATTGTTCACCTCATGGGCTGGAAGTGAAAGAGAAAGAGGCGGGCAGTGTGCCTACACTGCTTTTTGCATGCATGCCCCAGACTTCCATGAGGCACCACAGCTAAAAGATCCCCACTACCTACTGATAGCACCATAAGCTGAGGACTGAGCTTTTGTCACATGGAGCCTAGCGGACATTCTAGAGATACTACAGCAGCAACTTAGGAAATTCCATCCCCAGCCACTGCATTTCAAACTGCAGTTAAGAACCCAAGAGCCGTCGGTGACGCTGAAGAGCTTCTGGGGATGAAAAGGGGTGGGGGTGGGGGAGCCCAAGATTTCAGCTTCTGAGACCCCAGTGTCGTTCATCTCATCTAGACTTCAGCTTTATCTGGGAAGGGGTGCTAAACTAAGTATGTCTACGCATGCGAGTGCAGTTGCCTACAGAGGCCAGAGGAGGTTATCAGATGCCCTGAAATTGGAGTCACGGCTGATTGTGAGCTGACCAACGTGAGTGCTGGGAATTGACCTCATGCCCTCTGCACAAGAAGTACTTGCTCTGGAATCCTGAGCCGTCTTTCCATTCCAAAATTTAATTAAAAAAAAAAAAAATCCTACTTTCATACAGAGTGGTATAACCAACAGAGAATCGAGGAACAAGTTTGGAGAGCAGGAGAGTTTTCCACCCCAGACCCCGCGCCTCTCCACCCCAGACCCGGCGCCTCTCCACCCCAGACCCCGCGTCTCTCCACCCCGGACCCCGCACCTCTCCACCCCAGACCCCGCGCCTCTCCACCCCAAACCCCGCGCCTCTCCACCCCAGACCCCGTGTCTCTCCACAGAGGCAAAGCACTACATAGCTTTTGTCTGTGTGATTCTTAACATTCTATGTGTTCTACGTATTCTATGAATTTGCCATAAAGTCTATGCCTCTCGTCCACACTAATGAAAGCTCGCTATGCATTCTGCTTTGCACAGTGCCATTTCTGCTTAATGATATTTCTTGGGAATGAGTTTACTGCAAGCTTTGTACTTCATCCTCTGCCAGAGGGAGAGAGTGTTGCATCTTAGTGAACTATAATTTATTTAACTCATCCCCAGCATTGGCTATTTGGGATACTTTTAGTCTTTTAATATATTACTAATAGATGTCTTGAATACATTTAAATATGTAATGTGCAATTAAATATGTAATTCACATGTGTATACATGTAAATATGCAAGTGCACCTTTAGAGTAGAGTCTTGTGGATGGGGTCATTGTTCAAATAGTTCATTTTTTTATTTTTATAGATATTGCCAATTTTCTTTTTAAAGAAATTATACCAACTAGTTTAACCAACAAGTGCTCATGACCTTCGCTTTCAAGGTCTTATTTTAAACACTTAAGACACATATAATAACCAAGTTTCTTTGTTTATTTTGGTTGCTATAACAAAATAGCTCAGGCTGGGTAATTTATAGCCAACAGAGGTTAATTAGTTATAGTTCTGAAAGCTGCAAGTCCAAGACCATGGGGTCAGCACACCTAGTGTCTGTGAGAACCTGGTCTGCATTGGAAGTGCTTTCTTATGCCATCCTCCTGTGGTAAGGTGCAAGCAAGCTCTTTAAGGCCTGAGCCCACTTGCAAGGGCCTCACCCACATGACCCCAGTCACTTAAAATAAAAAGAATTCTTTTTTTTTTTTGATACATACTTTCATTTTTACTGGATTTATGCCTAGGTCATGTGATAACTCCGTGTTTAACCTTTTGAAGAACTTCCGAATTATTTTTCAGAGTGGCTCAATGATTTTATATTCCCACAAGCAACATAAGTGATTCTGAGTTCTCCTAGTCCCTAGTCTTGCCAGTATTTGTTAATATCTATCTGTCTTTGTGTGTGTGTGTCTCACACAAGCATTGGGGAAGGTTTTTTGGTTGAACCTAGGGCCTCACACATGCTAGGTAAGCACTCTGATATTGAACTCTTTTTTTATTATTATTCCATCTTAATAAATCTGAAAGAGTATCTCTTTTTTGTTTGTTTTGGTTTTGTTTTTGTTTTTTATTTTTTATTTTATTAATTTATTCTTGTTACATCTCTATGGTTATCCCGTCCCTTGTATCCTCCCATTCTCCCCTCCCTCCCATTTTCCCCTTATTCCCCTCCCCTATGACTGTTCCTGAGAGGGATTACCTCCCCCTGTATATGCTCATAGGGTATCAAGTCTCTTCTCGGTGACCTGCTGTCCTTCCTCTGAGTGCCACTAGGTCTCCCCCTCCAGGGACATAGTCAAATGTGAGGCACCAGAGTACATGAGAAAGTCATATCCCACACTCCACTCAAGTGTGGAGACTGTCCTGTCCATTGGCTAGATCTGGGTAGGGGATTAAATTTTACCGCCTGTATTGTCCTTGGCTAGTGCCTTAGTTTGAGCGGGACCCCTTGGCCCAAATCTGCCTATCATAATGTTCTACTTGTAGGTTTCTAGGACCCTCTGGATCCTTCTACATTGCTATTCTCACATGGTTCTCTTATCTAGAGTCCCAATAGGATGTCCTCCCCTCTGTCCCAGTTTCCTGTTAAGGGAAGGCTTTCGTGGGACATGCCCCTTGGGCTAGTATGCAGATATAAGTGAGTATGTACCATTTGAGTCTTTCTGCTTCTGGGTTAACTCACTCATTATGATCATTTCTAGCTCAGTCCATTTATCCACAAATTTTGGGAATTCCTTGTTTTTAATAGCTGTGTAGTATTCCATAGTGTATATGTACCACAGTTTCTTTATCCATTCTTCTACTGAGGGACATTTAGGCTGTTTCCATGATCTGGCTATTATGAATAAGGCTGCTATGAACATGGTTGAGCAAATTTTCTTGTTGTGTGCTGGTGCATCTTCTGGGTATATATTCCAAGGAATGGAATAGCTGGGTCTTGAGGAAGCCCTATTCCCAGTTTTCTGAGATAGCACCAGATAGATTTCCAAAGTGGTTGTACTAGTTTGCATTCCCACCAGCAATGAAGGAGTGTTCCTCTCTCCCCACATCCTCTCCAGCATGTGGTGTCGCTTGAGTTTTTGATCTTAGCCATTCTGATGGATGTAAGATGGAATCTCAGAGTTGTTTTGATTTGCATTTCCCTGATGACTAAGGAGGTTGAGCATTTCTTTAAGTGTTTCTCAGCCATTTGACATTCTTCTGTTGAGAATTCTCTGTTTAGTTCCAAGCCCCATTTCTCAATTGGATTATTTGGTTTGGTGGTGTTTAATTTCTGTCTCCAGCCTTACAGAAGCTTCTCAGCCTCATGAGGTCCCATTTATTAATTGTTGACATTAAGGCCTGGGCTGTTGGTGTTCTGTTCAGGAAGTTGTCTCCTGTGCCAATATGTTCCAGGCTCTTCCCCACTTTTTCTTCTAAGTGACTTAGTGTCTCTGGTTTTATGTTGAAGTCTTTAATCCATTTGGATTTGAGTTTTGTGCAAGGTGACAAATATGGGTCCAGTTGCATGAAATAGTATCTCTTTGTGGTTTTGATACTTATTATTTGGGGGGGGTGGTTGAGACAGGGTTTCTGTGTGTAGCCTTGGCTTTCTTGGACCTAAAAAAAATAAATAAATAAATAAATAAACAATAAAAGGGCAAAATAGCCAAAGGATTAAAATAAGGTTTTCTTCCATAATTTCCTCCTAAACTTACCAGTACTTGTTAATGTCTATCTGTCTGTGGGGGGGGGGGTGCGGGGATAGCCAGTAACAACATGAAATACATTTCCTATTTACTATTGTTGCTCACTAAGATGATAAAAATCAGTCAGGCGCGGTGGCGCACACCTGTAATCCCAGCTCTCGGAAGCAGAGGCAGGTGAATCTCTGAGTTCGAGGAAGGTCAGCCTGCTCTATAAAAAGCATTCTTACCAACACACTGGAGATTTCACTTCAATATATGATTGCTTGAGGAAAACCAAGAGATGCCAGCAAAGGGATCATAGTTGTAAATATTAAAATTACACGAGTGAAAGCCTCACAGGGACTGCTCATACCACCGTGACATTCACTCCACATTTAGAAGAAGAAAGATTTCAAACAAGGTTCTGACTGTAAGTATTTTTGGAGAGCTGGAGAAAAGCTAAATTCCATTAAGTTTTACAGCCAGACTTACATAGACATATTGCGAAGGATAAGCTCAGTGTGAGGTGGTGACTAGTGAAAATAAAGCTGTCTACTTTTTTCCCACCTGAGTCTTAAAGCCTGTCTTGGAGTGGACTTTGGACGATGAATTCCTATGAGTAGCAGCTTCCAAAGGCCAGCCCAGAAATGCACACTCACATGGCAGAACCCAGAGGGCTCGGGTTGTATAGAGTACTGCCAAGCAAGCGTGAAACCTAAGGTTGAGCCTCAGAATCCATGTAAAAGAAACCCAGTACAGTGGAGTGTGTTTGTGATCCCAGTACTGAGAAGTGGAAAGAAGCAGAACTTTAGGGCTTATTGGCCAGCCAATTTAGTCTATTTGTGAGTTCCAAGCCAGTGAGGAAGAGGCCCTGCCTCACCATCCTCAAACACACACACACATACACACACACACACACACACACACACACACACACACACACACACACACGTAAATGCGTGTAAGGCAATCAGCTTCAGCCTAACCTTGTGTCTGCATCACTGGTCACCTGAGATCTGGAGACAGGCTGAGGAAATATAGACAGTGGTCCTCATAAAGGGGATTCTAAGGACCCACCTTGGCTATTTCTTGCCTACGTCCACCGCCACAGAGCACCGTGAGAGAGAGAAAAAGTAAATGACCTTGGAAACCTGAAGTGTATAGAAGGAAAACTGCAAACAAACTTCTGACTGAGCATCTTTTTTTTTTTTTTTAATTTTTGGAGTGCTAGAGAAATGTTAAATTTCATTAAGTTTTACAGCCAAGCTTAATATAGACATAAATCCCTTTAATGTTGGTTTCAGTCAAAAGTGAGCCGAACATTGTCGTTAAACCAGTGCAAGTGAGAGAATTATTTGAGGAAAATCAAAATAGGCACAGTTGGGAACGTTCAGCCATGACCATATTAGATGCAAGTAGGCGCAGTAGCAAAATTCCTTAGACACTAATGGACTGGGCTATTTTGTTGCTCAGTTTCCATATAGATGAGCTTTGTGCTGGGGCAATATGGTTGCGCTTTAAAGTCTATCTGGGGAAACTCATTTCTCTTTCATTAGCCCATGAGCACAGTGCAATTTCAGCTAATACTGTTACACAGCTCCTAGCTGGGTTATTTGGTTAAATGCCTTCAGGGAATGTAAACAATCCAGAACAAAGGGACAAAAGCGATGTTTCCTATTCTAAATTCTTGTAGCTTGGCTTTGCATTGGCAATTAATCACATGCCACCCTATACCCAAGTCACACACATACCTATAGTTTGAGACATTATTTAAGTCTTGTATTGTATGTCACTAGAGATGTCTTATCTCCCTGCCTGGCTTCTCTGGGGCCCAGACTCGTCCAAGTACAATACTGTAGACCTATTTCTTATTGTGACTGATAGCTACTCCAGTGCATGCGTGATGCCCTTGTGTGAGACTGAAGCAAACACTCCTTGCCACTTGGTGAATTGCAAAGCAGCAAACCATTTGAAAAGGCGCTCTGCTAGGCAGGTGGGTGGGGAAATGGCAGGCCCTCTCCCTAAAGTGCCGTGGAGCCCAGCTGCAGCTCCAGTTGCACCCCTTGGGCAAGGCGCGTCTTGATCAATTGCCCTCATTTCAGAAACCACTTTCTCAGTTGGTTCTCAAAGCATGATCTGTGACTTCACATGAGCAGGTGCCCAGATTACACATGAGCTAACATTCAAGCCTAGCACGGTCAAAGTGCTATTGTGCTCCCACTTTCTGGGTGAACTTGGGGGGAGTTGTAAAGAGAATTGGGGATAGATATTATCATATTTCATTATATACATGTGCGACACTCTCAAAAACCATGGAAGTAGGTTTTTGGGGTTTTTTTAATAAGATGACAGAGACCTGTAGACAGGCACTACATGTACCATGTACCCATCTCCACTGAGCGTGGCTTCTGTGCGCCTTCTGTCTGGAACAACGACCTTGAGGACAAGCAAGTATTTGTTTGTGAAAAGAGAGAAGAGCAACAGAGGTGGTGCTCCGCCCCCAGCTGCCTTCAGCCAATAGTGAGCCGAGCCCAGTTTGTGACCTCATCAATTTGCTCAACAACCCTTCTCGGTGGGGAGGAATCGTGAAGTTGAGTAAGCGACAAACCACCTCACAATGAAGTCAGCTTTGTTTGTATCAGATTCCTTTTCAGCAGCGTCATTCCGCCCCCGCCCCCCCCCCCAGTCCCCCAGAGAGCACAGCTACAGACCAGAGGTCCAGGAGCAAACGGAGCGGGAAGGGGTTACCCAAGAAGACACAATCTGTGTGAGACTTCAGAGTGTGGGCTACTGGAGCCTGGGAACAGGAGTGGGTCCAAGGTCCCACAAACTAAGAGCCTTTGCAAGCTTTACACCACTACGTAATTCTTCTGTTTAGTGTGAAAACAGCCACAGGTGATTTGAAATAAAGGAGGGGAACTGGCTACTGCAAAAAAACTGTATTTATATATTTAAAAAAAACCAGACAAGCTGTGGACGATATTTTTGTAATCAAAAAAGGAAAAGCTTCAAATTATGACGTGAAGGGTTGCACAAACAAGAAAGATAGTAACGTCAAAAGCATGAGACTTTGGGAGTGATGCATGAGGCTTTTAAAAGAAACTGCTAAGCCGGGCATGGTGGCGCACGCCTATAATCCCAGCACTCGGGAGGCAGAGGCAGGCGGATCACTGTGAGTTCGAGGCCAGCCTGGTCTACAAAGTGAGTCCAGGATGGCCAAGGCTACACAGAGAGACCCTGTCTCAAAAAACCAAAAAAAAAAAAAAAAGAAACTGCTATCCTGATGGGAAAGAACTTGGAAAATTCAAAACTGTAATGTTGCCACAGTTAGTACCACAGCTGGGAAATGTTACCATAATTTGTGGACATCCACAGATGTCGCTGTTAAAGGATGTGCTGTCCCAAATCTACCACCCCTGGATTTGTCAAAATGTTTGTATGGACTCTGGGAGACAAGGCTTACCTGGATTTCAGCTCATTGACTATGTCACTGAAAGTTTCCTGAAAAAGACAGGCACTTCTATGTGTGCTGTGCTGTGACCTCAGCTATGATGGCATCTTTGTTTGAGTTCTGTTGCTGTGAAGAGACGCCATGACTATGTCAGCTCTTACAAAGGAAAACAGTTCATTAGGCCTGGCTCACAGGCTTAGAGGTTTAGTCCATTATCATCATGGTGGGAAGCGTGGCAGCGTGCACACAGACATGGTGCTGGAGAAGGAGCTGAGAGGTCTTCCTTTTGATCTGAAGGCATCAGGAGACTGTGTTCCACACTGGGCAGGGCTTGAACATAGGAGTCCTAAAAGCCCATGCCCTACAGTGACATACTTCCTCCAACGAGACCCCACCTACCCCAACAAAGCCACACTTCCTAATAGTGACACTCCCTACTGCCAAGCATTTAAACATGTGAGTCTATGGAGGCTTTTCAGTGTGCGCAGTTGTCTGTTTCTGTCAGTGAAGATTGTTAGCAGAAGTTAATTTTAAAGGAAACGTTCCTTGAATATTGGCACTGATCAATTGCAATGTCCTTTGCTGTGTTGACTGCTTGGCTCATGGGCCACCTTGGAGCAGAGAAGCATCTGGCAGCAGGACCCTTAACGACAGCCACGGGAGAAGGAGGGCTCTGTTGTCCTCACAAAGTAGGCAGAAGCAGACTGGCTGGAGCCAGGCCTCAGGTCGGCCTGAGTCCAGACACCAAGAAGATAGAGGCCTAAAGGTTGATGTAATTGAGAAGATGAAACCCAAATAAATGGCCATCTCCCTTTCAAATGGATATGGCAAAAGTATTTGTTACTGTGCAAGATTGTTTTTCATACTGAATAAGTAACAAACTACATTCTTCTGTAGGTGAGGGAAGGCAATGAGGGGTTGGAGAACAAGCTACGATCAACCATCTATCCTTTTGGGCCAACCCCAATCTAGAACCAAAACCAGGTCTCCCTGACTTTGGCACTTCTCCATTCCCCATCAGGCTACTGTCTAAAGACTGAGAGTCTTGTGCATCCTGACCAAAAGGCCCTCCGGGCACTGAGGTATTCAAATCTAGTTTTGACAGTGGGATGGTGATGTCATATCCACCTTCAAGCTTAAGGGCTTCGGACTTCACTGTAACATGGAAGCAATGAGCGTGCCTGTTCCCTGAGCTTGATATCACCACCATCTCCACCACCACTACCACTGCCCCACCACCACACCACCACCACACCACCATCACCATCACCACTACCACCAATCACCACCACCACCACCACCACCATCACCACCACCACCACCACCATCACCACCACC
>OU015742.1:6025104-6039523 GCA_907169655.1 Acomys percivali | reverse complement strand
CACTACCACCACCACCACCATCACCACCACCATCACCACCATCACCACCACCTCCACTACCACCACCACCACCATCACCACCACCATCACCACCACCATCACCACCACCACCACCACCACCATCACCACCACCATCACCACACCACCATCACCACCACCACCACCACCACCACCACAACAACAACAACAACAACAACAACACCATCACCACCACCACCACCACAACACCACCACCACCACCCCCATCTCCCTCTCAGACTTCACAGAGACAGTGGCCCCACCCTCTGAAGTGTGTCTTTGGTCAGCCTGCCCCGCACAAACACAGCCTCCAGATATGGGAAGTGAAGGGGGCTGTGGAAATCAGTACCTCCCTGATCCTTTCATAGTTCTGTACACACTTTCACCCTCTGCGTGAGTGTATGAAGGCAAACACTGGCTAGAGTTCTAATATTTGAACATTATAACTAAAAGCAAAGTAAGTCTCACTTTCTATGTGCTCAAATATTCAGAAACTTGGTCTTTTGTTAATGAATTACTGGAAAGCCCAGAGGTGTTTGTCCCGGGCTCCCTGCAAAGAATGTTAAGAAAAGAAAAAAGAGCTATGTTCAGAAGTTTCTTCCAGAAACAACCTCTAGGGAAGCCCTGAGGTCACGCTGGACTCAGCCCAGTCTTTTCCCGCCTGTGTAATGACACAAGGATAATTCAAGCTCTTAATGATGCCTGAATCACCATGGTCCTGAATCACGGAAGATTGAGTTATATTTTCCAAACAGCTTGTATTTTCTAAGGCAAGAAAATATAACAGTGTATTTTATAAAAAAAGTCACAAAAATCTAAGCAAGTATCTAGCTAGACCTGAAATAGCCAGAGCATTCGATTGACTACAGTTGTCACATCCTCCCAAATGTTTTCTGAGGCAGCCAGAGAAAAGTTCAATATAATTCAAAGCCAGTTAACTTCTTGTACTCAGATAGTTTTATAGCAGACAAATTGTTGTTCAAGTCAATCAATGATTCAGTTTGCCTATAAAAGTATAAACAGAACCTTTGAAAGTATTGCCTTTTTGTCCTTTCTTGCTATAAACCATTAGATTTTGGGCCAGAAAATAGCCCAAGCAGAACAAGGAGTTGCCTTCTTAATATTCAGTGCAGATTCTTACCCAAGGAACTAAGAGTTAGTCATTAAATTCATCATTAAAAAAAAACAACAACAAAATTTCTAGGTTTGTTAAACCACTATCTGTTTTTATGTTGGGAGGCAAATCTGACCCTAAACAATACAGGGTCTTTCTTCTTTTTATAAAAGTGGCCTCAGAGTTCAAGGCTTTTGAGTTTTGAGTTTTCCAAAATTTCTCAGACCTTCCTTCTAATCCATACCTCTGTTAGGGCAGCATCTTCTCTAGTGCCAGGAATACAAGCCAAGAGACCTCAACCCCTAGCCTAACCAGAATATATGTGCCAGGAAGTAAGGCAGAAAGTTTATGAAATCGGTTCTTTGGGTAGCAAGCACAGAAGGGGCTAGAGAGGTGCCTCCATGGGTACCAGTGATACTGCTCTTGAAGAATAGGAGCTTCGGTTCCCAGCCCCACCCACATCAGGCTCACAACTGCCTCTGATACCAGGTCCAGGAGACCTGATGCTCTCTGGCCTTCATGACTACCTGCACACATGCTGTGCACATCAACTCACTCAGGCACACACGTGTAAGTAAAAGTAAAAGATAACTCTTTTTTAAGTGAAGAGAATCTGTTGACCTTGGTCAACTCAGGTCGTGTGCCCCGCTTCTCCCCGCCTCTGGCTTCAGACGCTAGCACAGGGTTAAGGAGGAGGCAGGTGTCATGGTGCTAACTCTCCACCATTGTCCTCACAGTCTTCATCAGCATTGTCTTTCCCATGGACCCCACTTGTCAACTTATGAGGCTCCTGTGCAAAACCTGGGTCTTCAGTGTCCTGACCACCAGAACTTTCTAGCTAGCCTCCCACAGAATATTCTGCTTTCTTTCTCTGAGATGTGGGGTGGGGGGATGGGGGCAGGTTCAGTGAGGCACAAGGCAAAACTACCATGGGATTAGAAAGTGAGATGCCTTGCAAGAGCCTTTTCTGGTCTGTAATCTGTGACCCTGTGATGGAATAAACCCAGACCAGGGTCAACTTGCCATTCTAGCCTGTACTCATCCCCCAAGCTCAGAAGACAGAGGCAGCACTTGGGGCTCCCTCCAAGGACCCTGTAAGTGCTACTCATCCTGGATGTCATTACCAGCCCACTCTAGACCACAGAAGTTGATAACAATACGAACCAGACTCAGCAAATGTGTTTCAAGACCTTTTGATTAGGTCTCAATCTCAACTCTGAAGCCCCAAAGAAAAGACAAATGTATATATGTTTATATTTTGTAAAAATGTATTTATAAATTTTATTTCCTTTTATATATTAACCAAATATTGATATATATAAATTTCTGAAAACTTCAGAGAAAGTTAAGAGTAACAACGTACTTTAGGAAGACTAATAAGTTATTTCTTCCTTTTAAGATGTATTTATTATTACATATACAATGCTCTGCCTGCATGTACACCTGCACGCCAGAAGATGGCATCAGATCACATCATAGATGGGTGTGAGCCACCATGTGGTTGCTGGGAATTGAACTCATGACCTCTAGAAGAGAGGTCAGTACTCTCAAACAACGAGCCATCTCTCCAGCCCCTAATAAGTTATTTTAAAATAGTTTTCTTAAAAAGAACTGAAAATACCAATATCTTAAAGAAAGTCAAGATAGGGAAATGTCACATCCAAGAGAGCAGGATGCCCCTGACATACAGACAGAAGCTTTGCTAACGACTGGGGGTTCCTTGGCATCTAAGCCTACAAGTGGAACTTAGTCATCTCTGTGGCCGGTGCAGACAGGAGACCTCCTTCTGCAGACCTGCAGTTGGATGAGATGTTAGTACTCTTCTCACTACTGTGACAAACACAGTTCAAGGAAGAGTAGGGTTGTTTGGGTTTTCAGCCTGAAGAAACAGTCTGCCCCACTGGAGAGGGTCTGGCAGTATGAAGGGCTCATTGTGACGGTGGGGTCGTGTGTCATCTCATCACCATGAATCTACCATCAGGAAGCAGAGGGAGATTAAGAATGTTGCAGTTTACTTTCTACTTTTTCTTTTTTATCCAGTCCAGAACCCTTAGCCATAACTTGGGTAGATTGCCCATTGTCAGCTACATTACTCTGGAAAGGCCCTAATAGAGACCATGTATGTCTCCCGGGCAATTCTAAATCACCCAAGTTGACAATGAAGATTAAGCAACACAGATAAAGACCTCGATTCTGGAAAGGGGGGACTGACACTTACAAGGCTCAAAGGTCCAAGTCTGAGGATGCTCAGGCTAATATTTCCTTAAATAAATTAATACAAGTTGAGTATCCCTCATCTGAAATGCATGGGACCACAAGTACTTGGGATTGAGATTTTTTTTTATTTAAGATTAGTTACACACACATGAGATATTTGGGGGATGGGACCCAAGTCTACACACAAAAGTCACATATATATATATATATGACCTTATCATAAAGTAATTTGATGCAAGATTCTTAGCACATCAACATTTTGCCCATGAAAGTGAGGTCGAGTGTGGACTTACATCTACTTTTAACATCTCACCAGGTCACAAATAGTTCCCTGTGTTGGAGTTAGACGTTTCACAGTTGGAGGTTCTGAGTACTCAGCGTGCACTATATGCTGATCACTGTAACCAGTGGTGCCTAGCAGCTCTTTGTCACCCAACAAGTCAAAACAAGCATAATTGGAATCAGTCCATATCCTGCCCAAAACACAACAACACTAATACATTCGCTGTTCAAGTTAGACTGTGTCACATTTAAAAAAGTATTTTTACCTCATAAAGGAGCACATGACTTTTCTTTAAATGTCTCAGGACCATGGAACACTATATAGGGAATGAAAATCTCCTTCCTAAGCCAATGTGAATCAAGAAGCTGTCTGGAGTCTTCTTTACAAAACCCAAAAGGGAAGAAACAAGGGAGAAAAGAATTTCCACGACCAGTCTTCCTGGGAAGGAAGAGAAGGCAATGCAGAAGGAGTGCATTATTCACTCAGAAAGAGCAGGCATCTCACAGCATAGGGGGGAAAAGGCAAACCAAATAGAGACCTGAGGACATGTCTAAATCACTTAAAGGTGCTTGAATAGAGTACATGATTGATATATGTGGCGAAAGTCTCACAACGGAAAAAGGAAGTTTTAGGACAACAGAACTTCATACTCCTAACAATTTAAGGGTGTAAGAGCACATGACTATGAAAATTTAGTTACTTGTTTACTTGTTGAAACATGTGATGTTTGTTCCTCCAGTTAGGCTGTAAGATGCACGGCCAGCACTGTGCCGTCATCCTAATCTAAGTCTCTGACATGCATTGAACTCTTCCTGCTGCACAATGTGGGGGGACAGAACATGGGGGGGGGGAATTGAGAGGAAAAGAGGCAAGCCTTAAATGAGCCAATCTGAAGTAAGCTTATGGAAATGAGCCTTGAGCGTCTCTCCCGGGACGCCAGGACTAGAACATTCTGGTGACCAGAGAACAAAAATAGTAAAGAAGCTCAACACCAGCGGATTCTAGGTGGAGTGCGCTAGGTGGGGTGAAGTTACTCCAGCTTCAAACTAAGCCAGACGTGGAGAGCAAGGGCTCCCGTTTGCCACGCCCTTGAAATAGGGAGATGCAAGCTCTGCCACAATGTTGCAAGGGGTGGTCCTTGCAAAATACAATATATGCAAATATATATTATATACATAGATATAGATGAAATAAAAATCCTTCAAAATGCAATAATAAAAAGTGTTAGCACAACCCTCCAGGAAAGAGCTACAATATAAGACTGTTTGTTTAGAGCACCACCCTCTGCCCCTTCATGTGTCTGCAGCCATGCTGACCTGAGATACCTTGTGTTTTTCAGAACTCAGATGCAAGTTATGACTTCAGCAGCAACGACCCCTACCCATACCCTCGCTACACAGATGACTGGTTCAACAGGTAAACTGACCCTTGAGAACATGTTCACTATTGACATTTGGAGTTTATTTCCCTCTGCTTAGGGCTTGAGTGCCACCAGCAAAGTCATACCAACCTTGTGCAATGCAATGTATCTTCTTCTTCATAGTGGCTACATTTCTAATTCCCTGGATTTTTAGTATTGCAATGCCCCTGAAGAATTATCTTTTGGTTATCTTGTTCTATTGAAGTGGAAATTGTTTTCCAATCTAATCTATTACAGATAAGAAAAAAACAGAAACAAGAAAGCTTTTCTCAAATTATTATACAATGATTTAAAAGAGTCCACTTGTTCCATTAAAGCTATTTCAGAGAAACTTTTTTGTTGTTGTTTTGAGACAAGGTCTCACTATGTAACTTTGGCTAGCCTGGAATTCACTATGTAGACCAGGCTGGACTCAAACTGACAGAGAACTAACTGCCTCTGCCTTCCTAGTGCTGAGATTAAAGGTGTGCACCACCATACCCAGCTCTATTCCAGTAATTACCAATGGGTCAGTGTTGACATATTTTAAAAATATTTCTGCCATAACATCATAACAGCCTCAGTAGTTCTCTCCATAGAAGGAGGTTTGAAATACAGTATAATATGGTTCATCTAAAGGTACCATTTTTCTCCATCCTATTTTTCTATTAACCACAAAAATATGGCTTCTTTTTTTTTTTCTTCAGGCAAATTGCTTGCTTACGTGGTTAGCTGCATATGAGCAATATTCAGAAATTTCGGTGTCTGTCTGACTCCAAGAAAAAAAATGTTTTAAGTTTCAAACATGGTGTGCAGGGAACAGTTGCCTAGTGGGAACTGCATCACAGTGAGAGATGATGAGTCAGGGTTCTGGTGTGTGACTGCAGAGCAGGATGGCAGTAGATGGCAACGGTGTCTGCGTGTTTCCAGAAGCTACAGAACAGGACTTAAAGGATGCTCATCAAAATCAAATGGCTGAATGTTTGACAAGACGGAGATGTTAAGCCCAATCTAAGTGTGATGTATTGAAATGTCACGTGGTAATATTAATGCGTACATTTTATGTGTCAGTTAAAAATAAACTAATTTAAAGAAAATTAAATCATAAATAAAACTGCTGCTTCCAGGCTACCCCTGCCCTTGGGTACAGATCATAAAAGCATATGACTTTTAATCTCAGCATGAAAGCACATTGTGCACACAGTGCTTTCTCCGTTGCTTTTGCTTCTTGTGACAACCTAAACTATAGATAAAGCAGAGGTTGTTGTCTTTAGTTTAGTGACAGGGAAAAGTTGGAGAAAGACTGGATGGCTTCCCTGATCAATCAAAGCCAAAAATAGGCCATGCTTTACGTTGTTTTAAAATCCGAATTCTTGTATTTTTTTTTCCTTTTGTTTTTGGTTTGAAGTAGGATCATAATTTGTAAGCCAGGTTGACCTCAAATTTACTATGTAACCCGGGGTGGCCTTGAACTTTCAACAATCCTCTTGCTTCCGTCTCTGAGTGCTGGGATTCCAGGTGTGCACCACTATGCCCGCCTCAAATGTGTGCCATGTTTATATATATACCATTATTTTTTTGTATTTTATTTAAGAAGTGTGGTAACCAGAGGTGTCCAGGGAAGATTCTAAGTGAAGCGGGTGGCTTGAGCTAGCTTCCTCCTAAGCCAGCGAGCATGGGTGTAAAAGCTCAACAGTTTCAGAAAATGCACAAAGAGTGAAGAAGAGAATTCAACTCAAACATAGAACAGTTCTAAGGGACAGTTACTCATGTGAAGGAGCATAATTTGTTCTTATGATCATGCAGCGCTTAGAGGGTGTCTTTGTAGGGTGACAGGGTGACCGCGTCTTATCTTACCTAATAAGATCTGAGAACTCTGTGGCCACAAAGTGTTTCTTATTCCAGTGACTTAGAAACCTGCGTCCTAGCATCTTACCAGGTAAGTCATTTTCAGACACGAAGATATGACGTTACTAAGCAAATGTCCCTAAGCAAGAATTCAGAAATAACTAGCAGTGACTCAGAGTTGCTGTGTTGAGTGGGATCTGGCTTCAGCGTTGACTGGCTCCTGGACCTCACGTCAGTGTAACAGAAGGGCAGCATCCCACGCTCCCATCTCTCTGTAGCTACTAGGTATTAAGTGTTGGTAAACCGACTCAAGCACCCAGAAGATTTTTTCCTGAATATAAACGCAGTCTCCTCCAAGCCAAATATTCTTTTTTTTTCCTTTTTTTTAAAAATTTATTTATTAATTTATTCATATTACATCTCAATTGTTAGCCCATCCCTTGTATCCTCCCTTTCTTTCCTCCCTCCCGTTTCCCCCTCTACTCCCTTCCCCTATGTCTGTGACTGAGGGGGACCTCCTCCCCCTGTATATGCTCCTAGGGTATCAAGTCTCTTCTTGGTGACTTATTATCTTTCCTCTGAGTGCCACCAGGCCTCCCCATCCAAGGGACATGGTCCGATATGGGGCACCAGAGTTTGTGTGAAAGTCAGATCCCCTTCTCCACTTAACGGTGGAGAATGTCCTGTCCATCGGCTAGACTGGGTAGGGGTTCGAAGTTTACTGCTATATTTTCCTTGGCTGGTGGCCATAGTTTGAGGAGGACTAGAGGGCCCAGACCCGCCTGTATTTTTCCAGGACCCACTGGATCCTTCTATTTCCTCATTCTCCCAGGCTTCTCACCCCTAAAGTCTCAATAGGATTTTCTCCCCTCTGACCCACTTTCTTGGTAGGCAAAGTTTATCATGGGGGCGTACCCCTTGGCCTAGTGTCTCGATATAAGTGAGTATATACCATTTGACTCTTTTTAAAAAATGTATTCTGCTCTCATATATTACATCCTGACTGCAGTTTTCCCACCATCCCCTCCCCCTACTCCTCCCCACTACAACACCTTCCCTCCCCACCCCCATGCCAAGCTACCCCTCACCCCACCCCCACGCTTTTCAACATCTCCCCTCAGAAAAGAGCAGCTCTCCCAGGGACATCAATAAATAAGGCATAACGAGCTACAATAAGACCAGACACGACACATCGTCTCACATCAAGACAGGATGGAGCAACCCACTAGGAGGAAAAGGGTCCCAAAGGCAGGCAAAAGAGGAAGACACAGGCCCTGCTCCCACTCCTAGGAATCCCACAAGAACACCAAGCTACATGACAAACAACCGTAACGTGCATATAGAGGACCTAAGTCAGACCCATGGGCTCCCTGATCACTGTGAGCACACCTGAGTTCCAGGCAATTGATTCTGTAGGCTGTGTTCTTGTGGCGTTCCCTAGCCCCTATGGCTCCTCCGATCCTTCCTCCCCCTCCTCCTCAGGACTCCCCGAGTTCCATCTAATACTTGGCAGTGAGACTCTGTATCTTCTCCCATCAGTTTCCTGCAGAATGAAAAGACGCTGGGCCTGGTGTCGTCTTCAGTACTGCTTAGTATAGCTTAAGGCAGGAGGTGGAGAGTGGGTTGAGGTGTTGAGGGAATGAAACTGCTCTCTCTGATGACGATTATGCTGGCCTCCAGCCCCAGCACATCCTACAGGCATGACAAACCATAGGTCAGAGCTTTTGTGGCTGGTTAGTGTCCCAATCCCTCCACTTGAGGCCTTGCCTGGTTGCAGAGGATGTTCAGGGTCCACGTCCACCATCACTAGAAGTCCTCACTAGTGTCACTCTCAACAAGTCCATGTACTTTCCGTTACACTAGGTTTCTACCTCACCCCTCAATACCCCAATAGCAATGACCCCCAATTCTAGTCATCTCTTCCAGTACTCTCTCTCTCTCTCTCTCTCTCTCTCTCTCTCTCTCTCTCTCTCTCTTCCTCCATCCCTCCCTCCCAGGACCTGATCCCTCCTGTTCCCATCTCCACCCACTCCCAAGTCCAACCAGGAAACCTATCTCTCTTTCCCAGGGAGACCTTTGCCTCCCCCACTAAACCCTTCTTGTTACTTAGCCTCTCAGGCTCTGTGGATTATAGCACAATTATCCTTTACTTTACAAGCTAAATCTTCTTGTGTGATACATGTAGAATATTCCTTCAAAAAAACTCTAAGGAAAGGCCTTATCTCTTAAATATTTTCATTTGCAAGCTTGTTCTTGAAAGTTCCATTTTAAACAGGCTAACAGCCTCTAATTAGATCTAATTAGTGTTTAGTGTGATAAAAATCCATCACTGTCAGCAATGAGAATTCCCAAGTGACAAGTTTACCAGAGATGCAGTTCTAGTGAGTCAGGCAAGTGTAACGCTTGTGTCCTAGGAAACCAATGGCTCAAGACAGAGTGTCCGTCCACTCTGACCAATAAATAACTTTCCCCCAATTATCAAGCCATTCTCAAACACTTCCATCCACTACTGCGTGTATGGCAAAGATCTTGTGACGCCAGGCTGAACATAACAGACACTGTGGCTAGTGGTATAAGGGTAGGATGAGAAAACTCAAGACCACCACATTGGGAGACCCTTAGCCCAGAAAGATGGCACCTGCTCGGCATGAAGAGAATTAAGATAAGGTGTCTTTCTTCCGTGTTTACGATATACTCCTAAAGGCAGGAGGTGGAGAGCGGGTTGGAGAGTCGAGAAAATGAAACTTCTCATGAGTTAGTTGTTGTCAAAGCTGAACGCTGGGAACATGGGCGTGTGCTCTATTTTTATACACCTTTTCCATTCTGCTATGTTTTGGACTTTTGTCATCGTGTCAAATATCTAAGTGAAACAATTTAAAAGTAGGAGAGTTTCCTTTGGCCTCACAGGTTCGAAGATTTCAGTCCACGATCATCTGGTCCTGTCCCTGGGCACTGGGAAAGGCAGAATGTCATGGTGACAGGAGTAAAGCTGAGCAAAAGCAGCTCACCTTATGGCTGACAGGAAACAGAGACAAGAAAAAGCCAGGGCGAGTCTAGCTCCTAGGTCTAAGTTCTACCTCCTCCAGCTAGAGTCCCCCTCCTCCAGTTAGAGCCCCCTCCCCCAGCTAGAGCCCCCCTCCTCCCGCTAGCGCCCCCTCCTCCAGCTAGAGCCCCCCTCCTCCAGCTAGAGCTCCCCTCCTCCAGCTAGAGCCCCCTCCTCCAGCTAGAGTCCTCCTCCTCCAGCTAGAGTCCCCCTCCTCCTGCTAGAGTCCCCCTCCTCCTGCTAGAGCCCTCCCTCCTCCTAGTTTCCTTCACCTTCCCCAAAAAATGACTCCAAGTGGCAGCCACACCTTCAACACACGATCCTGTTGGGGACATTTCCTGTCCCAACCATAACATTAGGATAAGAAATAAATTTGAGATGCAGGAAACGTAGAAGGAGGCAATGAATAGTCTTGGGAGTTGAGTTCAGTATTCCTGAAAGCACTAGTTTTGCTGTGCAGGCTTCTGAGGAGGAAGCACATGTCTGAATCACCACAGCACTGGCAAGACCCAAGGCTAAAATTACACAAGCTAACATACTTTGAGGTAACATTACTATCTCTAAGCATGGTCTTTTGTTTTTGGGGGGTGTTTTGTTTGTTTGTTTGTTTGTTTTTTGAGACATAGTTTCTCTATGTTATCTTGGCTGTCCTGGCCTCACTTTGTAGACCAGGCTGGCCTCGAACTCACAGTGATCTGCCTGCCTCTGCCTCCTGAGTGCTGGGATTAAAGGCGTGCACCACCACTCCGAGTTTCTAAGCACGGCCTTTTTTAAAAATATATTTTATTAATTTATTCACATTACATCTCAATTGTTATCCCATCCCTTGTATCCTCCCATTCCTCCCTCCCTCCCATTTTCCCCTTACTCTCCTCCCCTATGACTGTGACTGAGGGGGAACCTCCTCCCCCTGCATATGCTCATAGGGTATCAAGTCTCTTCTTGGTAGCCTGTCTAAGCACTGTCTTAATGCTTCGGATGTGTTAATTTAATTATCACAACTCTCTGAATTACCAGAATGACTCCTAAGCACATAGCTTATGCCGTTGTACAAGGCCCAACAGTGACTAACTGGTAGGGGCCAGTTTTGATGCCAAGGTGGTCCAAAATCATTGGTTCAAGACTTGAATGAAGATCACAGGCAAAGCTGGAAGTGGGAGGAAGGAAGAAGAGGGATACAGAAAGCATTCGAGAAGTGCCCTGGACCTCTGGGTCAGAAGTTGGAGATAGTGCAGGGAGCAGCATCCTAAGAAGGATGTGGAGGAGGAGAGATGAAAGAACACAGACTTTGTAGCTGGGTGAAGAAATGGAGCCAGGGTCACAGATAAGGGTCCCTATCCCATTGTACCCAAAGAACACTGTCACCCAGAGACACAGGAACCTTGAGCTCAGCACCTCTCCTTGGCCAACATAAGACCTGCTGATGTTCCACCAGAGCCTCCTGCCAGCTGTGCCACCACAGGGACATGCCACTGGCTCCTCATGTGTCTTTTTCTGGAGATAGGCATCAAGCCTGGGACCACACCTCCATTCAGGTTCTATGGTCTCTTAAGCGATGCTCATCACGGCATGTACTATGTCTCCTGTAAGGCTAACTGCTGCTGGCCCAGAAAGAGCATGCTGCCGTTCATTCCAGCCATGCTGCCTGCCATGGAGGCTAGTTAGAGCCCAGAAGTGATTGCTGCACAGGAATCCTCACTAGCAGCGGCCATCCGTCCCAGGATCCCACTACTGAGGAAGGAAGCAGATACAGCAAAGTGCCCTCAAGCAAGCGACTGAAATGCAATCCTTGGATGGGAACCCAAGCTCAACAGCTGCATGTTTCCCCTGGGTTTTCCCGACCGTTTTAAAGCATCGTATCGCAGCCCTTGCTCTTACTGACGAATCTGCTTTCCTTCAAGTATGCATTTCTGATAGAATATACCTAAAACTCCAAGCCAAGAGATGTTTATGAAAGAAAGCTTCATACGTATGCAGCACTGCTTTCAATATGTGGGCGTGTCCTGCCCTATGCTTGACTGCATTTTGTAGTATATTCATCTCATTATGGGCCATTCAATAATTATATGCGGTAACAGAGCTCCAGAGGTATTTCTGAAGCACAGTTGAAGATTTTTGCAAAGCATAATTTTCTTCTAGCTTGAAGTTAGAGAAACCATTTGGCCCAAAAAAAAGTGATAACTCAAATTACAGAAAAGGTAGGAAATACCACACATTCAATGATCATTAATAATGTGCAGAGCAGATATAATTGATTTCCTGGGAGGCCTTGGGATCTAACAGTGCGGGTTTTTTTTTTTCCTGGCTGGCGTTCAGTCAACACTGATTAGCTGCCTGATGGATGGGCAGCCTACCTTTTTAGGCACACTGTTGAGTGGCCTTGACATCTGTCTGTTTTTAGAGCTGCCTGCTACTCACATGGCTTGCAGCACACGTCTGGTCTCTACTCTTGCACCCTGCTTGGCTTTAAGAGACTATCTGGTGATGCACCGTGGATCTGTATTCCATTACAGTGCTGTGGCCCATAAAAACCCCTCTTGCATAGCGCATCTCTGACAGGCACTCACCACGGAAATGTCACTCCTGCCATTGCTGATATTTATGAAGCAGAGGGGATGCTGCGTGTTCTCTCTATTAAGCCCTAAAGAGGAAGAGCTTTCCGACTAGACTCGACTCCTGGCCATAAAAAGTTTACTATAAATTCAGGAAGAGGGAAGAAAGGTATTACTCAAACAGCCAAAGTCGAGGGAGGAGGAGACAGATGTGGGCTGAGAACTACTCATATCTATGGGAGCTAATTTGACTGATAATATAGCAAAACCTTCAGATGTGAAATATTCACAGTTGGATTATGGTTTTTGCTGATTAAAGACCATATTTCATTTTAAAGAACCCTGTGCAACAGGCCATGGAAGAACAACTGAGAGAATTGTACCTCCCTGGCTTGCTCCTGCCACACTGATGTAAACTCATACTTCACCTCGGTGATGTTTAGCGGCTTAGGAAGAGATGCACATCTTCTTCTTACATCTTTACGGACTCATTTTGAATTCACCTCCTGGACAATAGCATTCAAAGCATTTCCGAAGATGTAAACAAATTTCTGTGTTGGTGTGAACACTGAGATGGCCTGCTAAGTGGAGATCACCTTAGAGTTTGTGCTGTAACCACGCCAGAACTTAGTAACACCCAGAGGAGTATCATATTCTTAGTCATTTGTAGTCCTTGGTCAGATGATGTCAGTCTCTAGTCCTCTACCCTGACTTCACAAATGTCTGTCATTTATTCATTTATGTTGTCCCTTCAGCTAAGGAAATAAGAAGATTGTAAAGGTGGCATAATACCTTACATTGGTGTAATCATCTCAGCTTTCAAAGCTAATTTTTTGCACGTTTCTCACAGGTGTTTTATGGTCTTCAAGTGACAGTAATCCTTTTCTCAAGCGAGAAGAAACGTACCCAACTGTGACAGGCAAATATAATATTCTACAAAATGTTTGATGTGGAGTTGGTGATGCCTAAATCAGCTTCCCTGGTATAGAATAAATTAACACTCTTGACTTTGAAGGCTTACCTTGGGCAATGGAGCCGTGAGCTGTGGGAACTCCCTCAGTGGAGGCACATGTCACTCTGACTTTGTTGTTGTTAATTTGTTGATTTACTTTTCGTCCTGGTTGGGACTTCCCCTCCCTCCTCTCCTCCTAGCCCCTCCCTCTCGCCTCCCCTCCTTTCCCCCATGGCCCCTCCCTTTCTTCTCGGAGAAGAGGAGAGTTCCCGTTGGTATCAGCTCACCCTGGCATATCAAGTAGGACTGGACGCATCTTCTACTGAAGCTAGACAAAGCAGTCCAGTTAGGGAAAAGGGATTCAAAGGCAGACAACAGAGTCAGAGGCAGCCCCTGCTCCTGCTGTTAGAGGTCCCCCATGAGGACCAAGCTGTACATCTGTTACATATGTGGGGGGCAGGGCCTAGAGCCATCCCGGGGATGCTCTCTGGTTGGTGGTTCAGTCCTGTGAGTCCAAATCGGTCCAGGTTGGTTGATTCTGTAGGTTTTCTTGTGATGCTCTTGACCTCTCTGGCTCTTTTGTTCCTTCCTCCTCCTCTTCCATAAGATTCTACAAGCTCCATCTAATCTCTGGATGTGGGTCTCTGCGTCTGCTTTCATCAGCTACTGTGTGAAGCCATTCAGATAACTGTTGCTAGCCTCCTGTCTGCAATCATAGCAGAGTATTATTAATAGTGTTAGTGGTGGGCTCTCTTTCATGACATGCAACTCAAGTTGGGCCAGTCATTTGTTGGCTGCGTCAAAGATGTTGTGTATAGTTGGTGTCCTCCTCTCTTTACCGGAAGTCCTGCCCAGCACAGGAGGTGGCATCTTGAGGCTCCCTATCCCCCAGTCCTAGGAGTCTCAGCTAGGGTCAACACACACACACACACACACACACACACACAGAGAGAGAGAGAGAGAGAGAGAGAGAGAGAGAGAGAGAGAGAGAGA
>OU015742.1:6010889-6025094 GCA_907169655.1 Acomys percivali | reverse complement strand
AGAGAGAGAGAGAGAGAGAGAGAGAGAGAGAGAGAGAGAGAGAGAGATTTCATTCTCTATCCCAGGGCTCCCTTCCCTTTCCCCACACCTGATCTCTACCCACCCCATCCACCAACCCATCCCCTCTCCCAACCAGTTCTCTCCTTCCATCTACTTCAGATATCTTTGTGAATTTCTTTTTTATTATTATTTAGTTATTCACTTTATACCCCTCTCTGCTCTCCTCCTGGTCCCACCCTCTCTCCCTCTTTTCCCTATCTCCCCTCCTCTACCCCTCACACAAGGGGAGCACCCCCCCAAACCCACCTCAGCACATCAAATAGAGTACATTCTCTTCCACAGTGGCCTAGCAAGGTAGCACTTCAGGTGGGAGTAATCAAAAAGCATGCATCAGAGTCCATGGCAGAGGTATCTCCTACTCCCCTTACTAGGGGACCCATATGAAGACCAAGCTGCCCATCAGCTACATCTGTGCAGGGAGCCTAGGTCCAGTTCCATGCATGGTCCTTAGTTGGTGCCTCAGTCTCTGCAAGCCCCTCTGGACCCAGGTTAGTTGACTCTGTTGGTCTTCTTTTGGAGCTTCTGTGCCCTCCGGATCCTTCTATCCTTCCCCCCAACTCTTCCACAAGGCTCCCTGCACTCTACCCAAAGTTTGGCTATAGGTCTCAGCATCTGTTTCAGTCCATTGCTGGGTGAAGCCTATCAAAGTTAGCTATGCTAGGCTCCATTCTGCAACTCAGCAGAGTGTCATGAAGAGTGTCAGGGGTTGGCTCTCTCCTATGGCGTGGGTCTCAGGTTGGGCCAGGCATTAGTTGGACATTCCCTCCATCTCTGCTCTATCTTTATCCCTGCACATCTTGTAGGCAGGGTAAATTTTGGGTCAGAGTTTTTGTGGGTGGGTTGGCATTCCCCTCCCTCCATTAGGAATCCTGTCTAGTTAGTTAGAGGGTATCCTCTTCAGTATCCATGGCCCCCGCTACTAGGGTTCTCACCTAGAGTAACACTCATATTCTCCCAGGAGCCTACACTGTCACAGGTTTCCAGCTTGTCTCAGAGATGCCCCCACAACATGGCTTCACTTCTCTCTGCAAGCCCTCTATCCTCCCGTCCCCGGTCTCCCCACATCTGCTCCCCATGCTTACTTCCCTCTGAATTTCCTCTCCCATCCTATTCCATCTCTTCAAGCACTTCTGCTGTCTGTTCTAATTCCCCTTCTGCGTGTGATTCAAGCATCCTCCCTTGGGACCTATAAAGAGATTTCTACAGATGTGAAGACAGAAATTCCTCCAATGAGTCTAAAGTCGGAGAATGCCTAACTAACCTGCAGGTGAGGAGACCTGGTTCCAGACACCTTCTCTCTCACCTGAACTTTGAGTGGGGAAGAGATCACCCACATGACAAGCTTAAACTTTCAATATTTTTGTTGATGGTAGAAAGTTCAATACAAAGTTGCCATGTGAGAGAGATGTGATTGGCTGAAGAAAATGAAAAGTCATAGAAAATGTATCCTTAGAAATAGTAAGTGGTTCTGTCACTTGTACAAAATTAAACAGACCTCCAGGCTTCACCAAAGGAAACTTCGCAGCCTCCCACTAATCATCAGTCCATATAGTGCATTCATGTCCTATTCCAGCAAGCCTGACCTTACATAGGAAAGGTGAACCAGGTCAGGCTAGTTGGACATGCTCTACATTCAAGCTGTTATAAGCCTGACGCTAAAGTTCTCGCCTCCAGGGACATAGATGAAAAGCCTGCCTCTAGCTGCCATAAAACTCTTGCTGTCCAAGACAGCAAAACAAAAGGAGAGCTGAAGACTAAAAGGTTGCATAGAAACTACCCAGTCTTGTGACTAAATCTGCATTCTCCCCCATAATCTGTGAATCCAGACTTTGAATCCCATTATAGAGCCTGGGTGTGATACTCACAACCAAAGAATCAACTAAATGAAATCATAAAATCAATAAGCAGGAAATAGGTCCAATGGTGGGGAGAGAGAATCATCAAAATTCTGCAAGCCAAAATTCCAAATGCCTTAGCGGGAGGGACTCACACAACAAAATTCAAAACCAAATGCCTGGGGGCAAAGAACTCACACAACAAAATTCAAAACCAAAATATAAGTATATTATACTTTTTACAAATTAATTTTGTAAAGCGGTCTTGAAGAAAATTATGTAGATTGTTCAGAGTGCTAAATATATATAGATGTAACATTAATTTAAGAAGAAAAATAAATGATGGGAGAAATATTGCCTCCCCTCAAAAAAATCCCATAAACATGAGAAAAACAATTATGTTTGAAATACGCAACTTTTGAAATACAATCTCAATAAATGAGATACAGTCTAGTCTGGCTGCAGGTAGCAAGATGCTTATTGAATTGATGATAATAGAGTCTTTTTATCAAAAACTTACAGCAAGTATTCTTAATGGTGAAACTTTGCTAATGTTCTCTTCAGCTGAGACAAGATAAGAATGCTATCAACCATTCCTTTTATTCAACACTTATATTTCATAGCTGATCAAATAATTGTAAATCTAAGAAAAGAAAGAAAGAAAATCATAAAACTTAGAAAAGGCACTCTTAAGTTGTAGAGTGATAAGCTAAGTTGGTGGATAAAAGGATTGGACAATCATAAAAATGTCAGGTTAATCTACTAATTCAATGCAATTACAATCAATGAAAGTTTTAGTAAGATTTTACAGTAAAGCCAGATAGGTGATCCTAAAGCTGATATAAAAAAACATAAGGCTAAGAATAGAAGAAACTTAAGAGGAGGAGGAAGAGGAGGAAAGGGAGGAAGAAAGTGGAGATAAAGAAATCTGAAGGATCAGGTAAACAACAAAAGCAAAGCAAAATGGGAAAGCCTCAGAGAGTTTTCAAAAAAAACATTTCAAAGAGCTGGATAGATGTCTCAGTGG
Organism: Acomys percivali; assembly: GCA_907169655.1. Classification (NCBI taxonomy): domain Eukaryota; kingdom Metazoa; phylum Chordata; class Mammalia; order Rodentia; family Muridae; genus Acomys; species Acomys percivali. The sequence goes on along the minus strand of OU015742.1, from coordinate 6,022,172 downwards.
TTAAGAGCAGATGAGCTCTTACAGAGGAACTGGGTTTAGTTCTCAGCACCCACATGGTGGTCCACAACCATCTGTAACTCCAGTTCCAGGGGATTTGACACCATCTTATGATCACCACAGGTTCCTGCTCATGCATAATGTGCATATAAGCATTCAATCACATACATATACACATAAAAATTTTTAAATCAAAAATAAAATAAATAAAGAGCCCAGAGATAGACCCCACATAAAAGAAACTTACAAAGTAAGTGTCAGTGCAATAAAAATGAAAGATAGTATAGTCTCATTCAATAGAATTCAGTAGGAAATATCTCTATGATCCTGACATTACATGGTTTTCTTAAACAAGACTCTAAACCAGTGGTTCTCAACCTCCTTAATGCCATGACTCCTTAATATAATTCCTCTTGTTGTGGTGACCCCCAATCATAAAATTATTTCATTGGTTACTTCATAACTGTAATTTTTCTTCTGTTATTTGAGATGCAGGATACCTGATGTGCAACACCTCCCAATGAGTCACAACCCACAGGTCAAGAACCACTGTTTAAACTATAAAGAAAAGATTGATAAAACCAATATAATAAATTTCATTTATTTCAACAAAAAAGTATTAAAATTGGACACCAAGACACAAACTAAAAGGCATATGCAACAAACTGTATAGAAAAGGATTAATATGCAATATTCATAAAGGACAGCTATAAATAAGTTTAACAGAAGATGCACATCTCAATAGGAAAAAAAAAAGAGTATCAAGGCTATGAACCAGCAGAAGAGAAACCCTGAGAGAATTAAGCACATGAAAACATGGCCTTGCTCATAAAGATGAAAACGTAAAAGGAACTAGTGAGGCACCATTTCACAGTAACGAGATGGGTGTGATGCTAAAGTTTGACATTGAGTGCCTGCCAACAAGGCTATTGAGTATCAGAAACTCTCCCACAATGCAGAAGACAGCTTATAGCCACACCATCATGTTCATTCCTATGAGAGTATATTCCAGAAAAACTCTCCCATGTGGGCATAAAAATCAATAGTCAATAATTTTTTCTTTTCAAATTATGTGTGATATTCAAGAAAATTGTTTATAGAATACCTACCATGGGTAAACAGTTTACAACGTACTATAAGCCAACTACTGCTCAACACCAAAAATTGTCAAATCATGAATCTCCAAGGAGCCAAAGAAGGAGTGATGATGGGAAAGGCTTCCATCATATGTGCAAAGACTTAAAAATTCTGAAGTCTGCAAAATATTTAGCCTTGTTAGGCTTATGTGGTGACCACACAACAGACACTGTATTTATTCATCAACACTGTTGTAATGCTTTAAATGTTTCATAAATTAAAATATCCACATGTTCTGTGGCCCAGCCAGGTTGATAAATACAATTAAACAACTCGTTTTCTTTTTTTATTATTTATTTTTAATTTGTTCACTTTACATCCTGATTGTACTCCCCTCCCTTGTCACTTCCTGGTCCCATTCTCCCTCCCTCCCTCCCTCATCTCCCCTCTCTCCCCTCTCCCCTCCCTCCCCTAGTCCTCAGAAAGGGGAACCCTCCTCCACTAACATCTGACCTCATCCTATCAAGTCTCATCTGGACTCCCTGCATCCTTTTCCTCTGCGGCCTGGCAAGGCCACCCTTCCAGGGGGAAGTGATAGCCATGTGGGGGCCAGAGTCCATGTCAGAGGTAGCCCCTACTCCCCATATTATAGGACCCACAAGGAAACTGGGCTGCCTATGTAGAAGGTACAGGAACTCCACAAGGAGACCATTGGACCCAACAAATCCGAGCAGGAGAGGGAGTGCTGCAGAGATGGGTACACCAACCAAGGACCACGCATGGGGAGGACCCAAACAACTCACTTTAGTTGGCACAGTTCCAATAGCTGGGAACAAATGAGAGTACGGGCAAAAATAAAGTCAGAAGTTTGGAAGCAGTGACTTGAATTGAATTGTGGTTGTGCCTCTTAGCTGAGAAGTGACTCAATGGTTCTATGCCTCTCTATCTATAATGGAGATAATAATCAACTTTTTGAGGGCTAAATATGATAACTTATATAGCAGTCTTAGCATAGTTCCAAGCCCATAGTCTGCACCAATGGGGAAAAAGGAGTCATTGCAGGCATCCAGCCGACTGTAAGTTACATGTGCCTTCATATAGTGTATTTAGAAATAGATGCTTTGAAGCTATGCATGATGACACAGATCTGTCTGTGGTCCCTGCCTTTGGGGGACCTACACAGGAGGATTAGAATGAGTTAAGGCCAGTCAGAACTACAGTGTGAGTTCCAGACCAACCTGGGCTATACAGTGAGGTGTTGCCCTCCCCCTGGCCCCCCAATAAAAGAAGAAGTAAGAACAAAGAAAAAATGAGGGGAGGAGGAAGATGGGGAGAAAGAATAAGAAAAGAAAAATAAAAGAGATCCATGCTTTGGGCTCAAAAGATGAAGGATATGACAAAAGCACCCTAAAGCAAAAGTCAGCAAAGAGAAAAGGAGGAGAGAGCGTGCCAGTCCTAACTCTTGGAAGACCCACGAGGTTGGGAGACAGAGCCTCCTGTTGTCACTTGGACACCCCAGGAGCTGATTGCAGGCCTTTCCAGGAGGACCCACTTCAGCCACAGTAGTACAGGTTAGAGCCTCAGGTCCCTACAGTGAACACTGAATTACCCCTATAGCCTGTCCTGCATTTGTTTTTGGTTTGTTTGTTTGTTTGTTTGTTTTTTACAGTTATGTATCACCATGATAATGCCAGATAACAAGTTATCCAGAATTCAGAAGCTTAAAGTAATAAGCATCATTGCTCTACACAAGGCATGTGCTTGTTAATTAGCTAGATGTACTCATTCATTCTACAATATATACAGACTTCAAACTACCGCATTGTATGCAGTGAATACATATGGCTCCATCTGTCCTTTTAAAGTTAATTCGTTTGCTTAATTTTTAAGAAATGTGAAAAATACAACTAGAATTACCTCTCTAATAATAAGGAAAGTGCAAATTAAAGAATAAGAATAATACCCAAACTACTCAGTTTTGCAAAAGTGGTCAAGTGTGTCTTAGTTACTTTCTTGTTGCTGTGATTAAGCAAGGAAGGGTTTACTTTGGCTCACAGTTTCAGAAGGATGTACTCCATCACGGCATTAGGTAGGCAGACAGGACAGGGTAGCAGGAGGCTGACTGGTGGTGCTGCAAAGAGTGAACAGGAAGCAAAGAGTGAACAGGAAGTGGAGTCGGCTACAATGTTCCAAGGCCTGCTTCCAATGACCAGCTTCCTCCAGAGAGGCTCCGCCTCCTAAAGGTTCTACAGCCTTCCCCAACAGCGTCACCAGCTGGAGACCAAGGGTTTAATCTGTGTGCCCATGGGGAACTCGAACCACAACATTCTATCCTGGTCCCCACTAACTTATCATTTCTACTGCTTTCTTTTGATCAAAGCAAGTCACAAGGCCAGTCCAGAGTCAGAGTCAGAGAAAATACACTTCACTGTCTCGTGGGAGGAGCAAGAGCATCCTATTACCACGGTCATGACCAAGAATGTGACAGATTTGACAAAGCAACAGCCCCATGACCCTGGCCACTTGCCCACATTGATCATCATTAAGAGGGTAGCCGTGCAGCAGGTATTTCTTCTCGCCCTCTGAAATTCTTGAGACAGTAAATTGGCCAACTGAAAATGGACTTGGATTTTTCTGAAGTGCAGAGAGAAAATCTGTGTCATGAGCACACTCTGTCAGGAAAAAATAGACAAGTCTGTGGTTTTCCACAGTGTCAGCACTTACTGAATAACAATTTCACAAGCTACATCAGTTTGCTTGGCAGCAGTTCGCAAAATCTTCCTGATTTCTCTTGATAACTGGTAATTTGAAGACACAACTTCTTTTATTCCAATCTTAATTACTAATATTAACTCTCAGATCATGTTGTACACATCACACCATAGATAGATGATAGAGAGATAGATAGATAGATAGATAGATAGATAGATAGATAGATAATAAATGGATAGATAGATACATGATAGGTAGATATACAATGATATAGATAGATAGATAATAGAGATGATGGATGATAGATAGATGGATAGATAGATAGATAGATAGATAGATAGATAGATAGATAGATAGATAAGTAATTCCAGAATCAAAGGGTAAAACTTCACTTAAAGGAACTCAACGAGTTCTAACTGAACACAGAGGGAGGATACAGATGCAGAGTCTCTGCGGGAATAAAGTAAGAAAGCTCTTGGGGGATTGCAGGAGATGCAACACAGTGTTGAGCCCCAGGGTTAAGTCAAGCTGTAAGGCTGTACAGGAAAGTTACAGGACAGAGTTCAGACAGACAGACAGTGGACAGGTAGACAGTCTGTGCCTCATGAGTGCTGTCAGACAAGGGTGTCATTATATGTCCACCAAAGCGCCAAGTCACTCTGCCTCTACGTTTGCACTCAAAATGGAGTCAGAAGTGCTTGTGATATGAAGTCACCCAGGGCAAAGCAGGGTCCCAACACAGTTTTGCCCAATATCAAGTCACTTAGAGCAATGCAGCCTGATCTCAAAATTTTGCCTCAGTAAAGGATTATGGGAAACTCTGTTGTTTCTCATTGTCAGCAAAGCCTAACTTAGCAACACAATATGCCTTCTCATATGGCCCTCAGGAGAGTCCATGGCATACACTCTTCATTTAAAGAATTCAAGGGACCAAAACACCTGTGCAAACCATTTCACAGGCGTATCTCCAAGAGTCTTTAATGAGCCCTGGGAGGCAGGACTGGCCTTTTCCCTTAAGGCCTCACACCTGGCCTGACCACTTTTCTGTGCATGGTGCACTTTGAGTAAGGGTTACTGCTCCCCTCAGGACTCAACTTTGGTACCTATGGGCCAAGCAAACTTAATTAAAATCCAGTAAAGTTCCATTTTAGCATGAGTGACTGAGTGAGTGACTGAGTGAGTGTGTGTGTGTGTGTGTGTGTGTGTGTGTGTGTGTGTGTGTGTGTGTGTGTTAGAAACTGAAAAAGCTGAAATCACAGAAATAGGAAATCGAATACAAGTCACTGGAAGTTGGAGAGGGTGAGGAGGAGGGGCACAGAAGCTGACTGGATAGCTAGTACTAAAATATACTTTACAGGATAATAAGTTCTGATGTTCTACAACACAGAAGGGAAACTACAGTCCACAATAATTTGTTATATATACTGAAAAAAACCAGAAGAGAAGACTAAAGTTTCCCAACACTAAGAAATGATAAGTGTCTAAGGAAAGAGAAGCGCTCATATTCTGATTTGATTATTACACATTGTGTATCATCATATTCATATGTCAAATTACTACAACACACCCCATAAATATGTGTTATGTTATTTATTAATTCAAATACTTATGTAAAATTTTAGAAATATAATTTGTGTACATGTATATGAAGCATATGTGTGTTGTATGGTATGCATCTTATTTAAGTATATGCTTGAATATATAATGCTTGGGAAAGTATATAATTGTATACTACACGTAATGTCATAAGCATGGGATGGAGAGATGGCTCAAAAGTTAAGAGTACTAGCTGTTCTTCCAAAGGACCTAGGTTCAATTCTCAGTTCCTACATGGCAGCTTATAACCATCTGTAACACTAGTTCCAAGGAATCCAATGACATTTTCTGGCCTCTATGGTCACCAAGAATCCATGTAGTCATATGTGAAGGCAAAACCCTCATACACATAAAATAAAAGAAATAAATCTTTTAAAAAACAGATGCTATAAGTATATAGCTATACCTACATTGAAATATGTACATTTGAAGCATATATGAATCAATGTACATATGTTTCAACACGCGGCACACCTATACATGAGCTCCATGCTTTTTTCCTGGTATTTGATTTGAAATTTTCTTGAGTCTTGAGAATAGGTGGACGTGGTACCCATGATAAACTTCCCTAAGTTAATCAATAACTAGGTGCCATCCTACAAGTCTCAAATGTGCTTTACAAAAACCCAAGATGTGCAGATAAAACCTCTGCTTGGCACTTGAGGTTTTCACAAGTCTCCATCTTTTAACGAAAGGATCACCTCTGCAGAGACTGTAGGCCTCCTGTGTGTGCCATGCACAGACTTCATTCTGGTTATTTTTTTTTATTTTTTATTAATTTATTCTTGTTACATCTCAATGGTTATCCCATCCCTTGTATCCTCCCATTCTTCCCTCCCTCCCATTTCATTCTGGTTATTTTAAGCACATGAAGAGGTAGGTAGCCTTTATAGAGATAGGATTTACTGTTACTCATTTAGAGAAAGAAAATGTATGTGTATAAAATATGTAATGAATATATAGATCTATCTAAATATACTTATGAATATTATATTTAATGATAGAAATATTTTATAATTTACATCATAAAATGTTTCAATGAATACATTATAATTTTAAAAATCTAAAAGTATATATTGAGGGGTTCTGCATTTGGAAATATTTTGATTGGTTTTTTTGTGACAACTCCACACATGTATATGACACTTTCAGCTTACCCCTCCCCCTACCCTCTCTTATCTCCCTCTGATCTCTATCAACAACTCTACCCCTTACCAAACTCATGGCTTTTGATTTTGTTTTGTCACCCTGGCTTAACCAGGGCCATCTCTGTGACCATTGGGTTGGAACTACTCACTGGCACTTAGTGGGACCCCCAGTTGGTGCACAACAAAAGGCAATGGCACCTCCCCTTCCTGAATCTATCCAAAAAATTAAGCAGAGACGAGTAGAGCCTCTCTTCAGTCTGTGTCTGGCTATTGATAAGTCCGTGCAGGCATCCCTAGCTGCTTTGAGTTTGTGATTCCAAGGGCCGCGTCTGGGTCCTGAAGATGACATGTAATAGCCCTTCTCCCCATCTTTCAGCTCTTACCTTATTTCCACCCCGCTTCTGCCATCTTCTACAATTACAGTTCAGAGGGAGATTCTATGACCTCCATCATGGGGGAAATGGCTGCAAGCAGGCAGGCATGGAGCTGGGGCAGTAGCTGAGGGCTTATTTCTAATCCACAAGCAAGAGGTAGATAGAGGCAGAGAGACAGAAGGACAGGAGGCAGGGGGTGGGGCAGGAATGATTGGGCTTTTGAAACCTGAAAGTCCAGCCCCAGGGACACACATCCTCTAACAATGGTCCCATCAACTGGACTCCAAGTATTAATGGCTACTTCCATAACATTCGTATCGTTATTGCAACAGTGGACATATCTTGCCAGGCAAGTTATTTTTATAGTTTCCAGGACTCACAATTGGATGAGTCTGATGGTTCCTTTTCTCTTCTGGTGATATGCGTAGCACCTTCCAGCACTGTGAAAACTAGTCAGTGTGGATAAAGCTTTCAGCTTAGTACTACCTAAATTTATCCATGTTTTATAGACTACAGTGTTTATAAAGGACAAAAATGGGAGAATGGAACAGAAAGTATGAAAACGCATGGAGACTGAGAAGCCAGGGTAGGAAATAGAGAGAGGAATAACTAACCCTAAAGACCTTTAGTGTTTGAAAGACTCATATGGAAACATACTACTTTAGAAGCTTTCTAATACGTATTTTAAAAGGTTTAAATGGAATTTACTCTATAATGGTGGTACAATACCACAACTAGATGCCATATGCTACCAAATAAAACCTGGCTACCTCATGTTGAGTTGTTGGCCAGTGGGATGACATAACCCCCACCAAAAAAATTACAGGCTACTGCCAATCCTATGAGTTACCCTCTGAAACATGACAACAAAATGCTATTTCTCAGACTTTTTAAAGTTTTCAATATAGAATTCCCACATTCTTGTTTAGATTACCTCACAGTTTGTTGTGTTGCTGCTGCTGCTACTGTTTGGCTATTACTTGGCTATCAGGATTGTTTCCCTATTTTTTAGTCTCAGTATATTCATCATTGGTGTCTAAAAAAGATATTGGATTTTGTATGCTAATTTTATATCCTGATACTTCAGATTTTTTTTTTTTGGTGGAATTTTTAACTTCTTTTCCAAAATACTGCCAGAGTGTGCTTTCTTATTTCTGTGTCAAAGTGGAAAGCTAGTTCAATGAAGGTGAATGACCATCACTCCATCATTGGTAGGAAACCTCTCACCCCTGTATGCTGAGGCACCCTTGGTGTAACTACCCACCCACAGATCCTAGAGTTTCTGAAGAATCGAGCTGGCCAGCCACCAGCCCATACACACCTATTTTATAGTATGTTTGTGTCTTTCTTCCTTTCTTTCTTTCTTTTTTCAAGGAAATTTGTGTGTTTTCTCCCAGAATATACTTCAAATTTTAAAATAAAGACTCATTGTTACAGTTTAAAATGTTCTCAGAAACATCTTTATAATAGAAACAACCCAGGGTCAGGAAGGCCAATGAAGAAAGGAGGAAGGATAGAAGGGAATTTGGGGGTTGACAGACAGAAAATTGGATGGGCCATTGGGGGCTCAACCACAGCTGAACCATTGAAGACTAAGTAGTCTCCATTAGACAGACTTGAAGAAAGCCCCTACAGACGCTTTGACAATGTGTCTGACTTGTCTCTATTTTCCCCACAGCCACGGAACTAGATGTGCAGGAGAAGTTTCTGCTGCAGCCAGCAATAATATCTGTGGAGTCGGCGTAGCATACAACTCCAAGGTGGCAGGTGAGCCAGCCCTGCCAGAGACGGGCACCATGCCAGGCAGCTTTCCCCGGGGGCTGTCACATTCTCATCTCCAGTTTGCAGGGCTCAGCAAAATTATACCACTGGGCAGAGCCCAGTGAGACCCACAGGCAGAGCAAGCATGGGGAAGATATTTCATTTTAACCTGCATACAACATAACCTGCACCCGATAATAGGTAGATCGCAAGCACATAGCTCAAATGGGGATGGATTTTCATTAAAAAACAAAATGTATCACCCATGTAACCAACAAAACCCAACCAGACCCCAAAGCCCTCTTCCTCATGACGCTGTGCCCAGATATTACCCACACCTACCCAATAGTAACCATGTCTTGTTTTCTGACAGAAAAAAATCACACCTGGTTTTAAACTTTATATTAATGCAAAGTTGGTACTTTAAAGTATTGGGTCCATGTCATCAGCACTTCATAGAACATAAGAAAGTATATAGAATATAATGCAGTGTATATAACATAAGGACATATGTAGAATATAAGGCGGTGTATAGAGCACAGGGAGGTGTGTAGAATATAAAAAGGTGTGTAGAACATACGGAGGTGTGTAGGAAAAAGGAAGTATACAGAATATAAGAAGGTGTGTAGAACATACGGAGGTGTGTAAGGATGATTTGTAAAGATGCTGGGTGGCCTTGAAACTGTTTTATTTCACCCATCTCATCGTTAAGGAGACATGATCCACCTGTGACCCTTATAAAGCCTCACCAGATCTGGTACTCACACTTCCCTCTTCACAGGGACTTTAGGAATGGGAGCAGGAAGTCAATGGAGAGTTGGAGAGAAAGAGAAACAGACAGACTCGTGGTTTCAACAAGATGCCTGAGACTGGAAAGTTTTCTGGTTGTTCTAAGCTCTTAATTCATTCACTCTTAGTCACCTCGCCTTGGTTTTCTTTTTTTTGTTTGGTTGTTTGGTTTTGGTTTTGGTTTTCATTTGGGTTTTTTTTTTAACAACTTTCTTGATAATTTCTTTCCTAGCAATTTAATTGCAATTTAAGTGCTGACACTTGTATTTCTAGAAGCCTAAATACAGCAAATGGATGCTCTACAAACCCATCCTTAGCTCTTTTCAGAATGCTTACAGAGACACCTGCCTGAACTGGGTGCAGAATTTTACACACATGCACACACACACACACACACACACACACACACACATATATATATATATACATGTACATGCATATATACATACGTACACGGAGTGCTGGAGGCTAGCTCTGTCAATAAAGTCCTTGACCTTTAATACAAGAACCTGAGCCTGATTCTCAGAACCCACACAAAAATGCCAAGCATATGAGCCAAAGCAGCATGGCATGATAATCCTAAGGGTACACTAGTGGTGTGTATACTTTGATGGTATACACCATATACCATATGCCATGGTATAATTGGACTTAAGGCCTAGCCAACTATCCAAAGCTAGTGGAGTCAGAGCTCTTGGATGAGACTCTACCACCACCACTTTACTAAACCAGCCTAACCTCTTGCTACCTTCTAACCTCTATAGCTACCTATATATTTAGGAATATATGTATAGACATATACAGACACGCACATAACAACAATGAATGAAAACACAGAGACCACGCATTTGCAAGAAAGCAAGGAGGGATACATGGGAGGCTTTTGATGGAGGAAAGGGGAGAGAGAAAATGGTGTAGATAAATTATCATCTCAAAAAGAAAAGAAAAAAATACCGAGCACGGTGGTCCCTGCTTGTGATCCCAGTGCTGGGGAAGGGGCAGCAGAAGGCTCTCTGGCATTCTCTGGGCACTTATTCTAACCAGGCCAGTGAGACACTGCCTCCAAGGAGATGGATAATGCTAAGGAAAGCACCCAAAGGCGTCCACGGGTCTCCACAAGCACACATGCTTGAACACAAGCAGGCGCGCGCGCGCGCGCACACACACACACACACACACACACACACACACACACACACATTCTGAAAGATAACAAGAGTTAAGAGATTTAAACACGTATCAGGGCCACCCTGTCTCCGTTGCCTTCTTCCTTTCCTCTCCTTCCACTAGATGTTTCCTCTGAAAATATGTCAGTTCCCAGCCCGCGGCCCCTGTGCTGCCTAAAGCAACACCAGAAACAAGGAAGTAGGTGCATGCTGTTTATTTAAGAGGTGACTCCAAGAAGCCAGTGAAGAAATTTCAAGGGAAAGACAGGCGAAGGAGCCAGCATCCGGGGATGATGAGCTGGACCAGTTTCTGGACAAGAGCTCAGTTCTGATCACTGTCTTGTTTCGGGAACATTTGCAACTATTCTGAGTCTTACATGGCCTCTTCTGGCCAGCAAGCCACAGGTTGGACGTGCTTGACCAGTGCAGTCCTACCCTGTACCCCATTAAAGTATCTTCTCTACCTCCCAAAAGACAGGAAAGGCTTCTACTTAAAATAACACCAGAATTGGTTAAGAACTGCAAGCAAAACCAGTTTCATCATCCCCAATCATACAAATACGAGAGGGCAAAATATTTTACTCATTTGAGTTGACAATCCTGAAAGCTGTCGTGAGTGTGTGTGTGTGTGTGTGTGTGTGTGTGTGTGTGTGTGTGTGTGTG
>OU015742.1:5992853-6010879 GCA_907169655.1 Acomys percivali | reverse complement strand
TGTGTGTGTGTGTGTGTGTGTGTGTGTGTGTGTGTGTGTGTGTGTGTCTGTGTCTGTGTGTGTGTGTCTGTGTGTGTAGGGGGGCGGGTGGGGGGGCTCACTGAAAATGAACCAAACTCTTCCCAGGAACTTCCCTTACCTTTCCACGCTGTGGAGAACTAATGCGCCACCTGGTGATCAACTGAGCTAACTGCTGGTCCGTGGCAGGCTGGAGGTGTTTGGTGACAGGTTAGGGAGGTGCTGGTAGGAACTCTTGGTGTTTGAACTTTGATTCAAGCTATCTTAAAAAGAAGAAGGGGGAAACGGCTTGTCATGGTTTAGTGTTTGGTGGCACAGACCTATAATGCGATTGCACTATGTATGAAAATGTGAAATAGAAAATGAATATTCTAAAGGGGAAAAGAGAGGGACCATTAAGTGCCGCTCCATCTGCCGTCCAGCTCCTCAGCTCATAGGCTTCCCTCATGCCTCCTGCTGGTGTTCAGGCTCTCTTGGCATGTCATAGATACCTGGCCATGAGTTTGTCTCAGTCGGAGCAAACACGAGGCCTCCAGTCCATCTAGAACCTACTTTTGTAGATGCTAAGTTGACTAGCAATTCCGTTTTTCATCAAATTGTAAACCAGTGCTCCTAACACCATCTATGCAATAACCCCCACTGACAGTCACATGCAAACTGTGTATTGTATATTAAGTTCTCTTATACACATGAGTCAATCTCTAGGCATATGCAGTTTAGGTAAAAAAAAAAAAAAAAAAAACTCATAAAAATGAATTCGAAAATATGGCTAGGAATGTCTGCTGTCACTGGAAGATGGATCTTCCCCACTAATCCCCCTCAGGCTCAGTCAGTACCCTCAGAGACACATCCAAAATGATGCTTTGACAGGTTCCTAGGTATTCTTTCATCGGTCAAGTTGACACCTAAAGTCAAGCACATGTCAGGCATGGCCATTTGATTGCTGCTCCTCCCCGAGCAACCACAATCTCCACAAAGACAACGTCTGTCTACTTGGTCTTACCTCAGCACCGCAGCATCTAAATCAGACTCTGGCTAACACTCTATGTGCAAATCCTATTTGCTGAACAAAAAGGAAGAATGAAAAAGAGAGAGGGAGGAGGAGAGGGGGAGTCAATAGATAAGTCCACCAAGATATTAATGATCACTCGATGAAAGAATGCGTAGATCTGTAGAATTCAGAGATCAGAGACCTAAGGGTCCAAAACCTGTGGGATGTCAACCCAGCAGGTAAAACATGTCCTCCTACCAGAACCATCAACCTTTGTCACTTTGCACCCATCGTATCAGTTCCTTGCAATCAGGAGCCTTCTCCAGACACTCCAGGCTCATTTCTTCTCAGACATATTGTAGGAATGCCTGGGGCTCAGGCATCAGGAGAAGCTGCCCAGGATGAAGCAGCGACCCCAGCCTAGTGAACCCTTCGCACAGCACCCTGGGACCCTCCAGGCAGAGCAGAGTGAAAGATCATCTGTCAAGTTCCTCTGTCATTCAGGAGTTCAAAATAGACTTCTCCTGGGCTCTCATTTTCAGAATCTCTAAATACTGGGACCCAAAAGGACTCTACAGTTCCAAATATCCACAGACACTTGCGTAATGACAGCTATAAAACTAATAATAACAATCAATGTCTTGCCTCTCTGTCAGGTACAATGCAAAACTCACTCGTTTAATGTTCTCCATAGTTCTATCGCATTATTATATCTCTACGTGACACGTGCTGTATGCCACGACCTTCTTTCACGTGCAAAACGTAAACACAGGCACCACAGTTGTTTAACTGAATCTGGGTGGGACTGAGAGCCTCGGTGACCGGAAGCCAGCTCCTTTGTTCCACTCAGGGGCATGTGCAACCCTTAGAAATCTCCTTAAAGGGACCTTAAAAGCCACACACTCTGGTTTCTAGCATCTGTTTTTATAAATATGGTTGTTACTGCCTCTTCTGTACATAGCCAGGCAAGGAGGGAAGAATTCCAGCCAGGCTGGCTCCCTAAGAGTAGTCTTCCAACATGGAAACTGCTGTCCCAGGCTTATTGGTATAGTCTGGAAGTTCTAATCATTTCAAAAATCTGAATATTTAATTATTCATAATCCCTTGACCATTTCTTTAATTTTATGAATTTTGAAAAGAAAGACCAATTTTATTTATTTTGAAAAAGTGCCTCTCTTAGGAGTAATTATGTAAGACAATAACCCAATTGTTTTCTCTTTTTTAATCTTCAATGTTAGACCATATTTCATCCATTCAGCAAAAAGGGTTGGGCTTGAAAGGTGGTTCAGCAGATGAACGTGCTGCCATGTGAGCCCAGTGGCCTGAGCTCAGTTCCCAGAACCGAGAAGGGAAGAGGAGAACCAGCTCCTGACAGCTGACCTCTGACCTCCACGCGCGTGCCGTGGCATGTGTACACACACATGCACACATTGTACACACATACCAAAAGGGGGAGATTGAGGAAAATTTGAAATTTAAAATCTATCAGTCATAAATAAGTACATGCACAAAAATAACAAACCTTCATAACAGCATCACCTGCTGGTTTGTCAGCCTAGTGATGCCCAGCCTTTGGGGAGATGCTGCCTCCTGCCTTCAGGCCATTTATGTAGTCCATGGCTGCTATGCAGGAGGGGACCCACGGTGACTAGCAGGTGAAACACCTCCCTCATCCCAGCTCCCAGACAGGGGTGGGGGAGCAAGACAGTGTGGCATAATGCTTTTCACTCTGAGCAGAGTGAAGCAAGATGGAACACAGGAAAGTCTGTGGCTTCTGCATGGGCGCTGCAGCCAGCCCCACACGATCTTGGGCTCTCCAGAGTGATCCAAAGTGTAGCAGGCCCGGGTGGAGTTGGCCGTAACCGCTTTCCTCTTCAAACCCGAACATGTGAATTTGCACAGGAAATGAGATCGCCTTTAGCTGATGTTTTCACCGTAAAAAGATAAACACTTGAGGAAGCAGACATGCTTATCAAAACATCTCATGGTAGTCAGTTCAATTTAAGTGTTAATTAAAAACAAAAGGTAATTTCAAATCAAATTTTGCAAGGACAATGAAAACCATGCTGTTGGCCACACAGAACATAGAATTTTTCCATCAGCAATGAATCACTTTCATATGATCATCATCATTGTTATTGGCCAATAATTTATATAACACTTTAGTGAGTTTATGTATTTCATATCTGGGTCTTTTAAGCAAATCTGTTAAAATTGCCATAAGCATCCTGAGTGATGGCTGTTCAGACCATAAAACCTGGCTGAGCAGGAATTTACTCCTTAGCCCCTGGGGCTCATACTCCTGAGCACAGCAGGTGCCAATTATCCATGCTGAGGTGCCCAGGTGATATATTACAGCAGGCCCTGGTGTCAGATGAGAGCACATCTCAGGTGACAGGAGCAGGGCAAAAAAGGATTTTGCTGAAATCCACTGGGCCCTTGCAGCCTCAGGGCACCAGGCTCTTCATGGTGCACGCTAAAGCAGGGAAGCAGCCATAGCCTCTAAATGTGTGGCGGGGGAAAGACGGAGTGCCTGTGACCGTTAATGAGATGTGCAGACCTGGGGGGAGGTGAGGTGTGGGTTGGGTGGAAACGCCAGCTAGGCAGTCTGTCGCTGTCCTTGCCTATCACGTCATGTCAACACTGCCTTCCAGCTCCCTGCACACGCCTCTCTTTCTATCTCCCACTACCCTCCCTGGGTTATCTGGGAGCACAGCAGAAATAGAGGCCTTCCCTAAAACCCTCAGGTCACCCTCAGCCTGTGTCTTGGTCACTAATAGTACTGTCATTTGCAAAATTAATACAGTATCACATTCAATTAATGCATGCCTCGGTCCTCCAGAGCTTAACATGATTAAAAGAAATGCCAGGAGTCTGGCCCCAAGAATATAATGAGTCCAGCTCCCAGTCTGGCCACCTTGCCTCCCTCGATGCTAAGCAGCCGGAAAAACACACATCAGCTCCTGTGTTCTTGTGCAGCACAAAGCATGTTAGGGTGAAAAGGGAAGGACACCAAGGAACCAGAGTTGTAAAGAGGAAGTGGGTTCCAGGTGCAGCCGCCTGCCCCACGCTGACTGACAAACCCAGGGCTGCCGTCAGCTAGCTGCTGGGACAGTCAGTGCCTACTTTGACCAGTGTTAAGTTTCCTTCACCTTTCTTCTTTTTGAGGTTGGCTGCTCAAGCCTGGATAATTTGTACCAGACAAAAAGGCACATGAGCTTTTTCCTTAACACAAGAGAATATTGGCCTCTCTGCTCATTCACCTCCCACAAAGTAGACACAGTTTCACTTAAATTTTTTTTTCTGTTCAGTTTATTCTGTAGCCCAGTGGTCTGTATGTTAGATTGTTGCAAGCTTGCTAGGGATTGAACAGGTGTGTGTGTGTGTGTGTGTGTGTGTGTGTGTGTGTGTGTGTGTATCCACATGCATAGGCAAGCACTCCACCACCGAGCTACATCAATGTTTTGTTTTGCTTTGTTGGGGGGGGGGGTTGTTGTTGTTTTGTTGTTGTTGTTGTTGTTGTTGTTGTTTTGTTGTTGTTGTCATTGAGAGGGTCTCTCTGTGTAGCCCTGGCTGCTCTGGACTCACTTTGTAGACCAGGCTGGCCTCGAACTCACAGAGACCAACCTACATCTGCCTCCCTGAGTGCTGGGATTAAAAGCATGCACCACCACGCCCAGCTCACATCAGTGATTTTTAACCTTTGTTTGGAACAAGATCTCAGTAAGTAGACCATCCTGGTCTTGAACCCACAGTCTTCCTACTTCAACCTCCTGGGTTGTTTCTCTTAGAGGTGAGCTGTTCAGGCATAAGAGTGTAGAACTGAGCAAATCTGAAAGCATATGAGCTTTCTCCTTGAAGCAAGAAAAATTATAGGGATGTACCACTGTGCCCTACTACATTTCTTAAATAAACAAATTAGATATAGGTCCATAGCAAAGTGTAGATTTAAGCTTTCTTAAAATGCAACTTTTCAAAAGTTCAAACCAAGTCTTAGTCTAAATGAGCTTCATCAAAAAAAAAAAAAGATGTCAATTCATAATTGAGTGTTAGTCGGCATAAATGTGCGCCTGACTTCAGGGTTAAGGCAGAGGCTGAGGGACTAACGGCTGTCTATGGCATTTATTGCTTGTTCTTTTGAACCTGTTATTTCTGTTGAAGAGGAAAATTAACTAAATGAAATGATGACATCAGACACAGACATTCATTCTTAAGAATTCATCCACCTGGGGGTAACTAGCCAGCATCATGCTGAGCCCAGGGACAGAAGTAAACACAGGAACTGCACCCAGGCACCCAGGCACCCAGGCACCCAGACACCCAGACACCCAGACACCCAAGCACCCAGACACCTCACTGTCCAATATGGCATAGAGCACTGCTGCCCCTGCAATTGGCTAAAGGGGTTCTGGGAGAAACTCTGATCCAAGCGTAGGGAGTGACCCTCACATCACTAAGGAGGGAAGAAAGAATGCCCAGCCTCTTGAGGTAAGAATGTGTTGTCAATTCCCCATGTCCTGGAAGACCTTCAGTGGCCTGGATTTAAATTAGTTTGCATACTGTGTAGAGATTGATGTTTGAGAAATTATGTCCTTAAATAATGATTTCCCTTGACTACAAGTCTTTTCCTATGGTTTCACGGGGACTAAGAATGGAGTGTTGAGATTCAGATTTTGGCTGGGCAATTAGCTCAGCTTCTATTGCTATAGCAAAATACTTGAGGCTGCGTTATGTATAAAGAGGGTTATTTGGCTCATATCTTTGAAGGAGGAGAGGTCAAGATAAGGGAACCTCATTGGTTCAGTCTCTAGTGAGGACATGGCAGAAATACATGCAAGAGTGATTATCTGGTGATAGGACACCAGAGAACAGGGAATTTCAGGTTTTCTCTATTTTTAGCAACTCACACTCATGGGAAAGACATGAGTGAGGTCTGAAAAGGAGAGAATAGGACAGTCTGAACACCATTTCCGACCCTTGGACTATGAGGGCACTGAAGATCCCCCTACTCCTCTGAGAATCCAAGCTTTTCTTCCCTGCCTGGCCCCTCCTGCCCCCGCCACCGTGTCTTCTGAGAGCTGGGATGCCAAAGTCTTGTTTCTCTGTTCACACCTGTGCACAGGTATCCGCATGCTGGACCAGCCCTTTATGACAGACATCATTGAGGCCTCCTCCATCAGTCACATGCCTCAACTGATCGACATCTACAGTGCAAGCTGGGGCCCCACAGACAATGGGAAGACAGTTGATGGTCCCCGAGAGCTCACGCTGCAGGCCATGGCTGACGGCGTGAACAAGGTAAAGACATTCCTGTCACCATAAGGCCCAGCCCCCCCCCCCCATGAGGTAGGATATGGTGCACAAAGCGGTGTGTGACAGTACGGTGGATGAAGTGGCAGGGTCAGGGAGAAGCGGGTCTACGGCTCTAGGTGTTAGTTTAGATCCTGCGGAAGGTAAGCACAGAGTGGGGTTTAGTGGTGCAAGAGGCACAGGGGAGAGAATTTCTAGAGGTTATATGACAGGACAGGGGTCACCGAGACAGGACATGAGCCAGGCTCAGGCCTCGGAGCACTCCTAGGCCAAGACCCCGTTAGTCCCTAGTACCCGCGAAGCTATCAGCAAGGGATTTCATCCAGCCAAGCCTGCTTTGTTGCCTATAAAACAGTCATATAATGGAATCCTTCAAGGGATTGGGATCATTAAGAGATGTAAATTTGGTAAAACGTGGTCGTGGCACTGGAAGTGCCCAGAGTCCCACGCATCCTTAGTCAACTACTCAAAGGCTCTGTGGCTTTAACACAGCCTCTGGAAATGTGTGGGTCAGGAATTCAGGGAGGGTACACTCGGGGTGACTGACTTTTCTTTAAACTCCTGGGGACTAAAATGCCATAATACTTGTGATTTGAGTGCTAGATGCCAAAGTGTCTTCACAGGCCATTTTGAATTGCTGAACTTAAAGCATGGGCCCTGGCAAGCCTTGGGGAGGAAGGTGCCATGTCCTGGCCTGCCTCCTGTAGCCAATGCTTTCCTTTTAACAAGACTCTATCAGGAGCTGAGGGGCATTGTTGTTGATGACTCGGGCATCCATGACTCGAGACCCCGAGATACTAAGGCCCTAAAGTAAGGCCCTTAAACACACACGCGGAACAGAAAGGACAGTGGCAGCCACATACGTTCTGGATGTTAGGTGACCAAGCCATATGCCCTGCTTATCTGTGCGTTTCAGGAGCAGACATCCAGGTATCTCAGCTGAAGGGACATCTTTTGAGGAGGCAAGAATGAGAAGGGAAGGAAGGTGACCAGGCAGGTCCTCAGATAGTTGAAGGAGAGTTTGGCCTCCTGGGTCCCAGATGACTGTAAGATGTGTGGAAATCCACACTGGGGGGGGGGGGCTCTGCAGTCCACATACTAGGCCACCCCCCCTCCATCTTGTCTTTCCTGGCTTCAGATCTCGTTCTCTTCGGTGGGCTCTTCTCTTTCGTTGGGCACGTGCACCACCCCCTTCCCATCCTTGCTCATCACGACCTGGCAGCCTTGACCCCCGCTGCTTCCAAGGACAGCAAATTAGGAGGCACGTCTCCTGCCCCAAGCCTAAGCTTTAGATGTGATATGGTTCTGTGTGAAAGGCTCAGAATCTGAAGGGTCCAGGGACAGTGACATTTCCAACGCTTTCTTTTTCTCTTCTGCTTGGGATAACAACTCATGATAGTGGTGAAGTCTCTCGTGTACTGATGAATTCTGTGAAATATCTGAATGGA
The DNA here is from genome assembly GCA_907169655.1 of Acomys percivali. Taxonomy (NCBI): domain Eukaryota; kingdom Metazoa; phylum Chordata; class Mammalia; order Rodentia; family Muridae; genus Acomys; species Acomys percivali. The sequence continues at coordinate 6,003,112 of OU015742.1, read as the reverse complement.
GATATAAGACCTTACATATGTCCCTCTCTGTCACAGTATTGAATAGTGTACCCAACTTCTCCTCTCGAAGTCTTAAGCCTGGGTGGCTCAGAACATAACCTAATGTGCAATTCGGGTTACTGCATATGTAAGTGGTTAAGATGAAGGCAAGGGCCAATGGGTCGGGGCCCCTAAGCCAGTATGATAAAGATAAAAATCCATAGTTATTAATGAAAATGCAAGTGTTTACCCACAAATATGCACAATGTGGCACAAAAAAAAAATGGAGACAGAGATCCCAGAATCCATATATACAAGAAAATAAATACCAAGATGCCGGGAGGTCACCAAAGATGGGGTGAGGGTGTGGAAAGGCCTTCCTCTGAGGTGTGGAGAGGAAGCAATTCAGCTGACACTTCGGCCTCAGACATCTGGATTCCAGGAAGACTGAGCAATGGGTATATCTACTGTTTAGAGTGCTTGCTTTGTGGTGCTTTGTTACAGTGCTCCTAGAAAATTAATGCACCCTTCCAATCTTAGAACACATAATCAGAAAGGAGATTTGGCCAGACTCCGCAACAGTGTGAAAAGACCTGTTCACTTTTCCAAGTCACTATGATGTCCCCTGGCTCTCTCTCTCTTTTACAGCCGAGATGGCTGATCACTGATCCAAAGACAGTTTTTTTTTTCTTCTCTTTTGCAAACTCAAGAGACCATCTTTCTTTATTCTTTATCAGAGTTGAAGAGCATACATTCAAAAATCCACAGAAAACCACCCTCAACCAAAATTCAGAGTTGGTGGCACAGGACCTATAATCCCAGCACTCAGAAGGCAGAAGCAGACAGATCGCTGTGAGTTCAAGGCCAGCCTGGTCTACAAAGAGAGTCCAGGACAACCAAGGCTACACAGAGAAACCTTGTCTCAAAAAACCAAAACAAACAAAACAAAACAAAACCAGAGTTGTTGAAGCCTAGTCCCAAGGGATACATCTACAAAACACCCCCGTATCTAAGGTTCAGGAATCACTATGGAAGAGGGCATGGAGAGATTGTAAGAGCCAGAGGATCAGGGAGTTGGCTGTGAGATGGTGTTTCCTAATAACATAAGACGCTACACCCCCAAAGCCTCACCAACGCATCTGCCCTAACATGAGCTGAACAAGGATGGCACTGTGGATTTGCCAAAGGGATTGTTACAGTTTAATTTTAGTGACAGAAATATTCTGCTGTGATGGAGTTGCTCCTGGTGATGTCACACTGACAGCTTGGAGTCAGACATGGAAGTTGGCAAACAGTTTTCTTGTCCCCTTTAGAGAACTTCTTGCTTACCAACACAGGCTTGCTTTTCCTTCAGTCATAGAAGGTGCATGCATACTCGATATTCTCCATATAAGCAGAAGCTAGCCTTGCCCTAGTAAGGCTTAAAGCTTCCTTTGGGAGGGGAAAAGCCAGAATAAAAGCACCTGAAACCCTGAATCGTATGTATTGTTTTAAAATTACATGTATTATCTATAGGCCCGGCTAGCAATCAATCAAGACACAGACACTTGTTATATTTTAAAATAGCCTTAGTTAACCTGGGGCAGGGCAGATATCAATCCTCTAAACTGCTTTCCATAGTAGGGCCTCAGGCATGGGATCCCTGCCTCAATCCCATGCCATCTGTTTCTAATAACTTCTATCAAGCTACCTCCCATCTATAAACCCATATACTTGCTCGTATTCTTCATCTGGGCCGGATTCTCCATCCACACTGGCCATGTGCTTCTCCTCCAGCTAACCCATGGAAGCCTCCCTTTCTTCCCTTCAGGTCTCTTTCTTCTCTCCTTTTTCCTTTCTCCTTTCTCCTCTTGGTGGTCTTTCTTCTCTCTCTCTCTCTCTCTCTCTCTCTCTCTCTCTCTCTCTCTCTCTCTCTCTCTCTCTCTCTCCTGCCCCACCTATATCCTTTTCCCTGCCCAGGTGGGAATGGCTTTTTATTAAGCAAAAGGTAAGTCACAGAGACAGCAAGCAGTAATTAGCATCAAAATACATCAAACCATCCTCCAACACGTGTGTTTCTGCAAAATGGCATGTTTTTTTCAGCCTGAGTCACTACGTATTCTGTGACCTCGCTCTGTAGAAGAGTTGTCTCCTTTGCATTCAGTACAAGATTCAAGAAACACAGAGTCCTGATCATGAGTCCTGATCATGAGTCCTGATCAGAGTCCTGATCATGTCATCCAGCCTTGGATTTGTTAGTCTCCTATTGGGAAACTAACAAAATCATGTCCTGTTACAAGATTGTGGCAGTCTGCTGTTGAAAATGACCCAATCTCCATCAGAATGGAGGACGGTGACACTGGATGGCACAAGGCAAAGGCTACCCATGGGGCCTCGTGGCAGGAGGCGGTGACACTGGATGGCACAAGGCAAAGGCCTACCCATGGGGCCTTGTGGCAGGAGGTGTTGCCACTGCCACTTTACGTAGTCAAGGCTGAACTCTTGACACAGCAGCCGCTTGCTTTCTTAACACATGATTCACATCATGGTTGACAAAAAGCATGCAGCCGATCCAGGGCCAGAGGGCAGCAGGACCCTAGGGGAGCGTTTGACAGGTGTCCATTTCTCCAGTAGACATGGTGTGTTTGGGCACCTGAAGCTGGGAGCTGGGAGAATGAGGCAAGTGTTCCGCAAGTGCCCTCCATCCACATTGGCAGTGCAGATGTGCTCGAAACAGGGCATCCCTAGGTGGCTCCTGTCACTTACCATGCTTCTGAATGTCACATCTCAGAGATGGATCTTTCTCTATGCTCAATCTATAACCTCCCTGACTGCAACTGAAAGGCCTCTTCAAGTGCGATGGTTCTGCAAAACATGCCAAGATTGCTGGAAAGTAAGGGGAAAAAAATCTTCACGACTTAGCGTCACACAGCAGCAGGCAAATATCTTGAAGAGGGGCATGTGCAGTGTGGTGGGAAGCATGCCTTCTCACTTGACTTCTCACCAGGATGTGTTTCAAGGTAACACTTTTTAGACAGTTTTAGAGAGCTTTGTAAGTGACAGCATAGTATACAGACAAAAAAGAGCTCCTCCTCGTTAGTTCAGTCATCTGATAGACTCTAAAGAAATGCCCACCTAGGAAATATGATAGCCTTCCACACACAGGAGTCTGACAGGTACGTATTACACAGAAACAATTCTTACACTTGTCTTTGAATATTAACACCCTGCATATGGGTTTTGTTTGACCAATATAACAGATAAAAAATGAGGAGGAAACTGAAGAACAAGAGACCCTTAATTCTTGCCCACACTGTTTGCCAGACTTTACCATTTCCGAGTGCTTGGCACCTGCTCCACACACAAACCTCAACTTTGGGATCTTTAGACATGTCAGTTTGCCCCTTCTATGTTGTTTCAGTAGATGCTTGAAGAGGCATCAAAGAACGGGCAAGATGGGAGGAACAGGACGAACTGATGAGGTGTCGCGGTGGTCAAGTGCTTTCCTGGCATGCGCGACGCTCAGAGGCTGATTCCCCAGCATCTAAGAAGAAGAATGAATTGCTTTTCCTTGGCATATTGCAACCTTGCCTCTTTAACTTGACAGTACACCTGTTTATAGTTAAAGCATTTTTTTTTCCGCAGTATTGCTGGGAATTTGGTGACAGAGACCCTGAATCATGAGATGGCCAATAATTAACCTCTACCTGTGCTGGCTAGTTTTGTGTCACCTTAACATGAGCTTCAGATGTTTGGGAAGAGAGAACCATGATCAAGAAAACGCTCCCACCAAAGTGGCCTGTGGGTATGCCTGGAGTGCATGCTCTTAATTAGTTACTGACATGGGAGGGCCCAGCTCCTTGTAGGTGTTACACAAACACAGGCTGACACACCATGGAGGACAAGCCAGTAAGCAGCACTCCTCCCTGGCCTCCAGGATCCTGCCTGGAGCTCCTGCCCTGACTTCTCTGGAGTTTGGACTACAAACTGTAAACTGAAACAAACTCTGTCCTCCGCTAGTTGCTTTGGGTCATATGTGTTTATCACCATGATAAAAAAAAAACCTAACTGGGACGCAGCCTCAGTTTGGGATCATTCAAAAGCAAACCCTGAGAGAAGACTTGAGTTTAAGATCTGAGCTGAACTCAAGGCAAAGGGAGCACCAGGAAGGAGTAGGAATGTCTGATAAGAACCAGAAATGGTCAGTTCAGGCTATTTACTCAAGCTAGCCAACCCCATGAGCAATTACAACCATAGGATACCAGAAATACATGCAGAATACACAGTGAAGCTATTCCATTCTCTGCTAAGGAAGCTAAGATAGAAACCACTGGATGAGATTTACTGCCAAGGGGTGACTGTGCCCTAGCAGTCAAAACCAGAGGGAAGGTACACGGAGAAGCCTTCAGCCTCTTGGGAAGAAGCCCTAAGACAAAGAGATGGCCACGCTGGCATTTGGAAATTTCCAAGCACAAGAGTTCTGAGGTCCAAGGGATCTGGGTTAACACCCTCTGCCATCTGTTAGAGTCACAGGAGCTCAGCGGAAGCAAAAATCTCATCAGAGACCTGGTGTCATCACTCTCCAGACAAGCAAAGCACTGAAAGGTATATATATATATGTTCACCATGTGGAAGGAAGGATGTGGTCCTTACAGGGAGACAGATGAAGCAATAGACAAGTCATTGGAGAACACAGCATCTCATCTTGCAGCATCATTTTTCCTCTGACAACCATAAAAAGAATTAAAAAAAAAAAAAAAGAATTCAGACAAACGAGAGAATCTTGACCATGACAGAGGCCCTGTGAGGCTCCTCCCCTGCATAAAGGCAATGCAGCCACCCAGGACAGCCTGGGGCACTTTGGCTGGCTCTAATGACGATATCTAAGCCCCCTTATCAACCACTTCTATAGACTGCTACTAGAGAGAGTAAATAATCAGTTTAGAAGTAGTTAAAGACAAGCTGCAGGAAATCTTCCTGTGGTGCTGATGAGCCCGAGTGGGGATAGAGGGCAAAGTGAAGGTTGTCACGTTTCCAAGCCACAATATATGAGGATGAGGGCTAGAGAGATGGCTCAGAGGTTAAGAGCACTGGCTGCTCTTCTAGAGGTCCTGAGTTCAATTCCCAGCAACCACATGGTGGCTCACAACTATCTATAATGTGATCTGGTGCCCTCTTCTGGTGTGCAGGTGTATATGCAAGCAGAACACTATATACATAATAAATAAATGAATGAATAAATCTTTTTTTAAAAAGAATATATGAGGATGAGCACTTGCAAAAGAATGGCTCTAATGCCGCCATCCAAGAGGGAAGGGTAGAAGGCTGACTGAGGAGAAAGTGATTACTCGGGTGTGGGCCAGGCAAAGCCCCAGTGCTCCTCAGTGAAATTTAATCAGAGTGTGTGTCAGATACTGGGGCAGCAGTGCCAGGGCCTCGGCAGGCGATGGATGCCTCCTGCCACAGAGCGCTCAGAGACACCAGGCCTGATTTATCCTCCGAAGCCAAATGAAGGCTCACCTTTGGGCAAGGGCTGCTTGGCATGAAGCCTGCAACTCAGTCTCTGAAACAGTTTTTGTACTGTTACAATATTTCTCTTTGTTTCTGGGACACAAAGAAACGGAAGAAGGCTGAGGCCGTAGGATCAAGGCGCTCCCACTCATTTTTGGCTAGATAAGGTGTTCAAGGCCTGGGCTACATAGGCTCCTGTCAGAAAGGGGAGGTCTGCCTGCCTAGGAGGTGCAAGGCCCTGAGTTCAATCCCCAGCACCACAGAAAACAAAAATATTTTTGTATTGGCAATTACTATTTATAGATGTTAACACTATAGTCATTATACAGAGCAAAAATATGGCTGGGTAGATGAAGAACCCCCAAACTTGCACTTCTTCTCATCAACAATTCCTTCTTTTAGTAACTCCACCTAAGTAAAAACAGAGCTAAAAACACATATATAAAAGTGTGTTCATTTTAAACATTAGGCAGGTTTTTAAAAACTAGAAGTAATCCCCCATGTATGTCTATAAGGGAGAGAATAAATTGTGAAATGCCTATTTAATTATACTAATAAAACATGATATAGAATAGTATTAATCACATGAGTAAATGTTAATTATATAATAGTAAAAATGCATTTTAAGCAGGCCAAATAAAATGAATCTATTTCATTATCCCAGCTTTATTTCTAAATCTATTCTAGTACTTTGACTCTCTATATAAAATTGTCAGGAACCCACAAAATCACACTAGGAATCATTTATCCACAGGTTAGAAAGAGTTTCTATTCTCCTCTACATATTTCAATTATTCTGTATTGCATGTAATTTTCACAGTAAAAAATTAAATAACTTTTTTAAAAACATGTTAATGTACTAAGATGTCAAAGTGGAAACCAGATGTGGTGGTGCACACCTGTAATCTGAGAATTTGGGAGGCTGGGGCAGAAGGATTTCTGTGAGTTCAAGGCCACAAGGCCAGGGTGGGCTACAAAGACCTTCACTTCCATTCGGTGGCAAGCCCTCTGCAGCCCCATGCCCTCCCGCAGCCTCATTCACACACCTGCATAATCAACTGCAAGGTATGGTAGAGATGGACAGGTCTAAGAAAGCTCCTGCCCACAATTTTTGGGATTTCCTTGTTTTTTATAGCTGAGTAGTATTCCATAGTGTAAATGTACCAGTTTCTTTATCCATTCTTCTACTGAGGGACAGTTAGGCTGTTTCCATATTCTGGCTATTATGAATAAAGCTGCTATGAACATGGTTGAGCAAATGTTCTTGTTGTGTGCTGGAGCATCTTCTGGGTATATTCCAAGGAGTGGAATAGCTGGGTCTTTAGGAAGCCTTCTTCCCAATTTTCTGAGATAGCACCAGATAGATTTCCAAAGTGCCCCATATTTGACCATGTCCCCTGGATGGGGAGGCCTGGCGGCACTCAGAGGAAGGATAGCAGGCTACCAAGAGACTTGATACCCTATGAGCATATAAAGGGGGAGGAAGTCCCCCTCAGTCACAGTCATAGGGGAGGGGAGTAAGGGGGAAATGGGAGGGAGGAATGGAAGGACACAAGGGATGGGATAACAATTGAGATGTAATATGAATAAATTAATAAAATATATATTTAAAAAGAAAGAAAGAAAGAAATCTCCTGCACGTGTCCAGGAGCTGTTGACTATCAGCCTGGGCAGTGAATTTGGCTGGGCTGTATGACTGTCATCAATCTGACCAAGTCAGGTTTACTGCCATGGTATAACCAAGTTCTGGGACATAGCAGAGATGGACAAGGGTTCTTCAGTCTTGGGCTTATTCAAAATCTTTGCCTACTCAATGTCTCTCACATTTTGATGGTCAGATCAAGACCTGAAGCCAGTCAGGACCCAACGGGTAGGAAACAGAAAGACTCCCTTCTCCTCTTGGGCAAAACTACAAAGTCATATTACAAAGGGTGTTGATACCTGGAATTACACAAGTGGGGGGCACAGTAGTATCCCCTACACCAAGGTGTTTCCTTGTGCCAGGATTGCTTCGCTCACTGGCAGCCTGCTCGGGAATTCATAAGGGAGGGCTCCCCAGGTATCTTGCCCTAATCTGAGCCTGGGTATATGTCCCTCCATGCCAACTGTCACAAACATCTGCTTCTTCTCTGCTGTGGTCTCTGAGAGCTGTCGCTTGTTTTGATGGGGGTTTTTGGTTGTATAGATTCACCAAGAATCTGAAGGCAATTCCTGGTTCATGGTCAAATGACTGTTTGTGGACTTATTGACTGGCTCAATCACAGGCTAATTAATCTGCAGTCCTGTTGAAAAAAAAAATTCAGAATAACGCTTCTCCTGGTTAAGAGGCAGACAGACCTTTGAGGTGATTCAGTCCCTGCTTTTCTAGTGACGTCTCATCTTAAGTCACTGACTCAGAACTACAAACCCTGGTAGCCACACAAAGGCCTGTCGCTCTGCCCCCCACCCCACCCTACCTTGCCCTCTCCTCTTCTTCCCTCTTTCCCTCCCCATCTCTCTCCACCCCTCCCTTTAAAGGGTCATCCAGCCACACTGCACCAAGTCGTGGAGAAAGGGGAGTTTGTACACCTGCCCCCCCCCCCCCCCCACCGCATGGCTTCCCTTCTCCTCTCCCCAACCACCACCGCATGGCTGCCCTTCTCCTCACCTCCCCACCCACTGCATGGCTGCCCTTCTCCCCACCTCCCCACCCACCCCTAGCCCCACTACCTCAAGGATAGCAAAGGAGAAACCAAGAGTCAAGTGGCTCTATCCTGGCTGAAGCAGACAAGAGGCCACTCACAGAGAGAAAAGCAAGACAAAATGGAAACATCAAACACTAGGAACATGGGTTAAACAGGAGCGGGACTGAGTCGTTTATAAGAGGGCTTGTCTTCTGTAACTAACTGCCAAATGCGACTAACTACCCTGCTATCCTCTGGAGTTCAGATGTCATTGGCTGTTGGTTACTTCCTCCCTTTAGGCTTTATTCCTAGAGCTGCTCTGTTGCACAGATCAAGCAGCCTGTAGCGTTTCCAGTAGGAATCTGTTAGGATTCAACTGGATTTTTTAAAGCTATCTAAACATGTATAAGAGTTTTATGTTAGTTAGTTAAGCATATTCTTTATACTTCCATGTACATATACCTCTTATGTGGTTCAGTATAAGCATAGACATGTATATTTAAATTTTCATTGAACATTTACATGTAAGGATAAGATTACAGTAATTGACTCTGGAGGTTAACTGTTCTTTTCCATATACTTTGAACTTTTTTCTTTTTATTTTTTTCTTCTTTTACATACTTGGATACTTTTTCCAATGGGCATGCATTACCTTTACAGCTTTCTAAAATATCAGTTCTTTGGTGAGTTTTAAGACTTTTAATTTTTTATTTTATTGGTAAATTTTAAGGTGATGTGTCCAGCTTTTGTTAACCTGCTATTCTTAGCTACAATTATAAGTTCTGATGACTTTATATTATATCATTCTTGGGCAAAATATGCATATATATATATATATATATATATATATTCTTACTATCTCCTATGAGAAGAATAATTTCCAGCCAGATAAAATGAAGACAGTTATTTGATTGCATAGTTGCATGAGTTCAGATCCTGACCCTCCCTAGGCCAGGACCTTCCCTGGGCAGGAAGACCTCCCCCACCCACAGGCCAGAACCCTTCCATTTCCTGGCTCCTCAATGTTGGACTTAGCACCATGTCTTCCTTCCCTTACCAGGGCCGTGGGGGCAAAGGCAGCATCTATGTGTGGGCCTCCGGGGACGGTGGCAGCTACGATGACTGCAATTGTGACGGCTACGCTTCAAGCATGTGGACCATCTCCATCAATTCAGCCATCAACGACGGCAGGACCGCCCTGTATGACGAGAGCTGTTCTTCCACCTTAGCATCCACCTTCAGCAACGGCAGGAAGAGGAATCCTGAAGCCGGTGTGGTAAGTGCAAGCCACTTCCTGATCAGTTTCCTTGTGGCCAGGGCCCCCTCTGTGACAGGCTGGTCTCCCAGCTCCACTTCCTTCTCTTCATAAGGTAGCACAGCTTCTGAGGAAACAACCCACTTTCTCCATGTCTGATTGTGCTGTACCAAGGTGGAGACCTAGCCACTGCGGGTTCATTTTCCATGGATTTCCTTATGTAATGTCCTGTTCTGGCATACAAGTGATGACGATCTCTGGTTTATCAATAAGTTTCCCTGGGATGTCACTTATGAGAATAAAAATAATCATAAGAACTGAAGCATCATGTCACACCACAGGCCCCAAGAAGCCACCTCTGTGTTACAACACTAAGAAATACCACCAGGGCTGGGTGTATCCCAGCACTTTAATCCCAGAACTTGGGAAGCAGAGGCAGGCAAATCGTCATGAGTTCAAGGCCAGCCTGATGTACATAATGAGTCTATTACACAGAGAAACGCCATCTCAGAAAAAAAATTTAAAAAAAGAAAGAAAGAAAGAAAGAAAGAAAGAAAGAAAGAAAGAAAGAAAGAAAGAAAGAAAAAGAAATGCAACCAGGCTAGGAATGAGGCTGCTGAGGGTAGACCTCTTAGTATATATTCAAGCCTGGGTTAGATCCCCAATATGGCAAAATAATAATAAAAGCGCCCATGGGTGCACTTACAGGGTTCCTTAAACCTCCTAAGGGTAAGCACGGTTGTATATTTTCTCACGGGAAAAAGAGTGATTTCATTATATTATAAAACAGATCCATGATTTTTAAAACACAAATTAAGATTCACGGGGTAAGCTCATTTACTCCCTCTCTCTCTCTCTCTCTCTCTCTCTCT
>OU015742.1:5972189-5992753 GCA_907169655.1 Acomys percivali | reverse complement strand
CCCCCCCCCCCGCCTCTCCCTTGCTCCCTCCCTTCCTCCCTCCCCAGGAAAGCATCTTCCCTTTACCCCCTCTGTAATTCTCTCATTCTTTCTCTCTTACCTCTCTCCTCTGTCTCTTTGTCTCTCTATGTATCTCTCTCTTTGTTTCTCTATGTGTGTCTCTCTCCCCTTGAGGAAACCATCTTCCTTCCAGGCCAAGCAGGTGTAATAGTAAAGTTCTCCTCCCCTGAAGAGCACAGGGCCACTTCGAGGGTGTCCTCCTCTCTGCTTGCTGTGCTCACATGCCAGTCTTTCCTCAGTCCTCCAAGCCAGACATTCTGCATATGATTCAAAGTCGTGAATAAGCCACACCCTGGCCTGCCTCCCACTGCCATTGAGACCCCCCCCACCCCCACAGAAGAAGGCAAGATCTCAGAACAAAGTCACTATTACCATTAGTGTTTCAACCCCAAGATCTCTCTCCTCTGGGCTATCAGCCTTAGCCACACAGTCAGCCTCAGGGTGAGCAAGAGAAGGAAGAGGCAGAGCTGTCAACTGCTCATCCTTCTGTGGCCCTCCTGAAATTAGGGAAAAGGATATGCCAGCTCCTCCCAAGCAGAATGGGACTTCAGCCCAGCAGAAGGGAACAGAGGAGAGCAGGTTCCATCCTGTTCTGTTGGTGGTACCTCACTCCGCCTTCTGGAAGCATGGCTCCTTGCCCAAAAGCCCCAAGTGATGAGATGTTTGTCTTCGGCCCTTACCTATGGCCCTTGCTGTGCTTGCTTGGGAAGGGCCCTTTTTTGAATATTGTAATTTTCCTAATAGACAACTTGAAATCTTCCCAATCCTTTATTCCTCAAAATAATAAGCTCTCTTCGCCAGGTGGTGGTGGTGGTGCACACCTTTAATCCCAGCACTTGGGAGGCAGGGGAAGATGGATCACTGAGTTCAAGGACAGCCTGGTCTACAAAGGGAGTTAGTTCCAGGACAGCCAGGGCTACACAGAGAAACTCTGTCTCAAAAATACTTTTGATTTTTAAAAATCTCTCTTGAGAGCCCTCTAGAGTAGTGGTTCTCAACCTTCCTAACACTGCAACCTTTAATACAATTCCTCATGTTGTGGTAACACCCAACCATCACATTACTTTTGTTGCTACTTGATGACTGTAATTTTGTTACTATCATGAATAGTAAGGTAAATATCTGATATGCTTACCCCCAAGAGGGCCACTACCCACAGGTTGAGAACCACTGCTATAGAAAAAGAATGTCTGTGTTTTATACATGATCTCAATGAAGACCTCTGCTCTTACAAATATTGAAATAAAATTTTTCTCATTAAAAAGTATTTTAACACTCAGGTATCTGTGTCTCCCCTGAATAAAGTTGGGGAGGTGACCAGCACACACTAGGGTTTCTTGGCATGTCTCAGGATCTCTTTGTATGTTTTAAGTTGAGAGGAATATTTGTTTTGAATAACCTGCTCTTCCTCAGAGGACTTCAGACATTTAGTCTTCCCATTTAGGGACTAGCACCTTTCCTTCTGGAAGAAAGCAGAAATGCTGATACGAGTCATGGTATCTCATGATGGACTGATGAAGATGAGTCCAAAAGCCAAGCTCAGTGCAGCCCAACCCACCATGGACTATTAGGATAGTTTAAATAAGATAAAGAGATGTTCCCCTGAGCCTCATGGTCTAGGGTTCAAACTGTGTGGTTTGTTTACTCATTACTCAATATCTTCTCTTCCAGGCCACCACAGACTTGTATGGCAACTGCACTCTGAGGCATTCTGGGACCTCTGCAGCTGCTCCTGAGGCAGCTGGCGTGTTTGCACTGGCTTTAGAGGCTAAGTATGTTTCACCTCAGAACTAGAGGTCAGCTCTGAAGAGCGGACTAGTGTGTGCCTCTCCACCCACATACCAGGTGCCCACAGAGACAGGCGTGGCTGTGAGAGCCTAGAAAGTCAGGGCCAATGAATTCAGCCAGGCATTTTTAAATACCTCATGGTCCTTAAATGACACACAGTCATATGCATACATCATAAACCTATATACCTGAAATGGCAGAAGGCTGCAACACCTACAATACAAATCAGCAACTTGTTTGCACACCAAAATACAACACAAAGGAATGGTTCTTCCCTCATGGAATCTCCCTTTATCTTCTGTGAGTTACACGGCTATTTTACCCACAATGCCCTTGGCCAGCTACATGAAGGAACAATGATGGAGGTTGTTCCTGTATGAGATGAATCCACTTCTTTGCACCAAGACTAAGCAGGTGAAACTGTGCAGAATAGTACATGAAGTACGCTTTACTAGGAAGCCCGTCAGGCCGCAGATAAGGGATTGTTTCCTGTGTTCTAACAGCCCGTGGAGAGGCCATGTGAGGATCCTCCTGGGTGGAGCTCAGATTTAAGCCTCAGTGCCAATACCTGTAGGCACTGCTTACCTTCTCTGACAAATCAGAGGCGGGGACTTACATTCAAGGAGTGCGCCTTGCCCTCCTGAAATGATGCTGCTGTGCACATGGGTTATACGGAGTGTTCAGAGAATGGCCCAGCCAGCAACTCGTGAGAAATGGGATTCAGGCTTCCCAGGTGAGCGAGTTAAGTTGCCATCCTTCCCAGAAGCTGCTAGATAGCCACAGTTTCTAGCATCAGCATCCTCCAGGCAGACTTGCTTGTCTCTCTCCACATATGCAGTGCATACACTGATCTGCAAAGGAAGTAAGAGTTGAGGAGGCGCAGTGCTTGTTACAGGCTGCCACTCCCAGCTCTCAGGAAACTTCAGCAGGGTAATATGGAATTTGAGGCCAGACTGGGCTACGTAGAGAGACCCTGGCTCAAAAAAGCAAAAACTGACAAAAGAGGCAACCATTCATTCTCCCCTTCTCTGTCTAAATGTTGTTTTTGTTTTTGTTTTCAACAAACGTTGGGTGTGAATTTTAGTGCAGCATGAGTGGAACGCTGTTCAAAACTTGACAGAAGGACAGACAAGCCCAAAAGCAAGTCTTACTGACAAGCCATAGGCACTATCAATAGCTGAAAGCAATCATCACAGGGTCTGAGCAGATCCTGGGACCTAAGCTGGCTTTGCTCACTCAGCCTTTCAACCTCACTGGACAAGGATTAATGCAGTTACTTGGGATTCAGGCAAACACAACTCTCACTGTTTCACTATTGGGTTGCCCACCTGCCCCTAATCTATGGGCTCTGTGAGGACAAGTGCCTGGATGTGGCAGACACTCAATAGACAATGCATGTAATATAGCATGTGCTGTACCTCTTCACATACATGTGACCTAGTATCCCAACTGTTCCACAGAACAGTGAAGAGTGTGTCACATTAGTTATTCTATAACCTCCAACACAGCCTTTAATACTGCAGATATTCTGCAATTTTATTCTGCCGTTATTTAATAGCTGCTGTCTGTGAGTCTTGGGCTGATATAGTAGGGTTAAAGCTTAGGGCAAGTTAGTGAAGTATCTATTTTGTAGAGCAGTATCAGTTGTAGAACTGTCAGTCCTGAAACTTTTCAGACAGGCAATTATGAGGGACCCAGTTTTACTTTACAGAGGTACACAAACAGCTAACCCAGACAATGCCACACACAGAATGAATGAGTCTAGACTGTTCCCATTTATCTCGGAAGTAAGAACTGTTCTGTTCTGCTACACACACACACACACACACACACACACACACACACACACACACACGAGGAAAACTTCAAAGGAGCTTGTGAGATGGACCTCCCCAGATACTGGGAGCACACCACATTTGTGTGGTGGACACGAAAGGCCTGCCACCTGCCTCCTGCACCTGCCTCTTCCACCTGCTGCCTCCACCTGCCACCTCCACCTGCCTCCTCCACCTGCTGCCTCCACCTGCCACCTCCACCTGCCACCTCCACCTGCCTCCTCCATCTGCCTCCTCCACCTGCTGCCTCCACCGCCACCTCCACCTGCCTCTTCTACCTGCCTCCTCCACCTGCTGCCTCCACCTGCCACCTCCACCTGCCTCTTCCACCTGCCTCCTCCACCTGCTGCCCAGCACTTGGGTCCCTCAGATTCTCCTTTGTCAATACTTCTCAGATTTGTAAACTCAAAATCCCATTTTGTAGAAAGGCCTACGGCAATTAGCCACAGTGAGCTTCTGGTTGGGCCAGATGTGCTCACAATCTTCCTGAAGGCATTGGCCTGCCTTTGAACCTTCCTCTGGAAGCCACAGGGCAGTGTCTGCAGAGCACTTTGGCTTTGGCTCAGGGTTTCACACCAATGCGCTTCGAAGGTGTTGAAATTATGCCAGAGAAGTTATGTCATTCCTTGTCCTTTCCACTGTTTGTCCTTTTGATTCCTAAAAGAACCCTTGTCCTTTTGATTGCTTGGCTTCCAAAGAGAACAGTAGTTCCCAGGGTCACTCTTTCCCACCATGACCCTCAGTAAAAAAGTTAATTCTGCATTACAGCCCAACACACCAATCCCAAATGTTTCATGGAACTAACCATATCCTTTTATGTCCTGTGCACAGTCTTTCTTTCCTATTCCAATCTTCTTTAGCAATATTATTAAGTTTTGAGACATTCACACAATGTATCCCAAATGGATCTCAAACTTCAGTCATTCTCCCACTGTCCCTTAAGTGCTAGGATGGCCTGGATCTCAGTCTTGACTATTAGAATACTATGGTATGTTACCATCTCCCAAGACTATGACTTAGTTTGTCTTGGAAGGGGACTGAGTGGAGGGATATCGAATGCCCCCAGGAAGATTTTTAACCTGAAGCCCAGGTAGATTCCCAGTACAGCAAACTGACTTCCTGATTCACAAATAAGTCACTGTTAAAAACTGACACTGAGCAATAATGGACGCTGGCTTCCAAAGACCATAGTGAGCATTGTCAGGGGCCTGTGCCTCTTTGTGCATACACACATGCTGAAGGTATTGCCCCGGCCTTAAAGAGACAGCTTCATTTCAGACATGGAGTACATCAGAGAGTGAGCACCCGGATTAAGAAGCCATGCACTGCAAACACCAAGAGGTACATCCCCAATTCCCCTTCAGTCATGACTCCCAAAACTAACCTAATCCATCCCAGCAGCATTAATCAGTTGTTTCTGGTTTCATGCTTTAAACAAATGGGATCATATAGTATGTCCCCTATATCAGTTCATTTCCCCTTGCTATAATAAAATGCCTGATGCTGATTACTTAACAAAGAAAAGAGGATTTGGAACTGATAGACCAAGACCAAGTGGTGCCCCCTCAGCTTGGCCTCTGGTGGAGGCCACTCTGATAGGTCATGGAAGGAGCACGTGGTTGAGGAAGGGATCACATGACTAAACAGGAAGCCAGAGAATGGTAAAAGGCTGTACGTGGCCTTTTGTAATCACTTTTCTCTGGAACTAGCCAGAGCCCATAAGAACTCTATTAATGCTCCCAAAGGGCAGTGCTCTGAATGGCCCCCTCCACGGCCACAAAATCGCCTACAGCTCCCACCATCTTCCAGCAATGACCCACTGCAGACCAAGCTTCCAAGACACAATCCCTTACGGATACACTCAACCCTATCTCAGCCACAGCTTTTTCTTCTCTGCCTGCCTCCTTTAGTTCAATATTATGTTGGTAAGATTCGCCCACAGCAGGCCAGAGAGGTTGCCAAGCATACACACATCCCTGAGTCCAATCCCTAGCACCACATGAACCAGATGTGGTGGCACATGCCTAGTAATCCCAGTATTTAGGAGGTAGGGACAGGAGGATCAAGAGTTCAAGGTCATCATCAGCTGCATAGAGAGTTTGAAGTATGTCTAAGTTACATGAGATTCTGTCTCAAAAATTAAACACACACACACGTATGTATCTCTGCATTTTGTTATGCATCGTCATAACTCGTTAATTTTCATTTTGTTATAGTACGCCACATTCTACAAGTCATATCTCAAATTTTCATTCTACTAGGATGAGCATTTATGAGAACTGTAAATCAGAGCTACAAAGAGTCTGTTGTACATATCTGCTGAATATGTGCACATTTGGTCAGATACATGTCTAAGAATGGCATTAGCAGGCTATGCCACACACACGGGCAACCTTAGTAATATAGCCTAACGGCCTATGCACATAATCAGCAAAGTCTATGAGTCCTAATTGCACCACATCTTTGTCAATACTTGGTATTACCAATCTTTTTCATCTTACCCACTCCAATGCACATGCAAAATTCTCTTAGAAGTACATTTTAAAAATATGAACAGCAACAATGCTTTTAATTGACATCTACAATGGTTCTAGATAGTACGTGCATGCCTTGAGTTAAAAGTTCACACGTGTGGCTGGAGAGATGGCTCAGTGGTTAGGAGCACTGCCTGCTCTTCCAAAGGTCCTGAGTTCAATTCCCAGCACTCACATGGCAGCTCACAACTGTCTGTAACTCCAAGATCTGACACTCTCATACTAAGGCACATAAAAATTAAAATTAAATAAAATATTTTTTTAAAGAAAGTTCACACATGTTCCATAATCTCCTAAGGGGACATGTCCCTGTTACTCACCTTGGCCATGCTATCTCTTCCTTCCCCGCTCTCGCCCTTGCTCTGCGTCCTCTGCCTCCCATAACCAGCCTGGATCTGACCTGGAGAGACATGCAGCACCTGACCGTGCTCACCTCCAAGCGGAACCAGCTTCACGACGAAGTCCATCAGTGGCGGCGGAACGGGGTCGGCCTGGAATTCAACCACCTCTTCGGCTACGGAGTCCTTGACGCAGGTGCCATGGTGAAAATGGCTAAAGACTGGAAGACTGTCCCCGAGAGATTCCATTGTGTGGGAGGCTCCGTGCAGAATCCCGAGTAAGTAGGAGTGGTATTTCTTCTGCCACACGTGGAAGGTGCCCAACCGGCAATAATACCAGGGCCCCTCCCCATGCTGGGAACTACCTGGGACATTTCCCTCAGAACAACCAACTTGAGGGCAAAGCTGTAGAGATACACAGCTACAGAGGGGTCAAGCACTACTTTTAGGTGCATGGATCAATAAACCAATACAGCAAGCATGCATATCAGTAGTGAAGCATGGCTAAGGTCCTAGAGGCATCCCATAATCTCTTCCATCATCGTTTCCCCAGGAGCAATCACTATTCTAACTCCATAGAGTGTTTTGCCTATTCTACATTTAATATTAATGGGACATACATTGTGTTCTCTTTTATATCTATATTCTTATGTAGAAAATTGTATGTGTGAAATCTGACCACTTTCGGTGTATGCTTGTAGTTTGTTATGGCTGTTGAAATGTTATCCGATGCAGGACTAGCACTATTGTTCATTTATCTGTGGGACAAGGGAAGGGCTTCGTTTTATTCTGCATGAGGTGGGCTGTGATTTAGGGGAGTCCGAGTGTGTTACCTATACAAGAGGCACTGATTGTGTCAAGTATAGGTACTCTCCATCCCACTTCCCCTGTGTGACAGGAGAAGTGGTCAGTAAAGAGACTTCTTCATTTAATTTCTATCCTTATTGGTCCACCCGTTATATGAAGCTAATAATTTCTGTATTCCATACATACCATGAAAAATCACAGAATGCAAGTATTTGTTTGTGGGGAGCAGAGTTAAGATCTCGCAGTGTGAGGGGGCTGGAGAGATGGCTCAGTGGTTAAGAGTGCTGCCTGCTCTTCCAAAGGGCGTGAGTTCAGTTCCCAGCAACCACATGGCAGATCACAACCATCTGTAATGTGATCTGATGCCCTCTTCTGGCCTGCAGGTGTACATGCAGGCAGAGCACTGTATATATAATAATAAATAAATAAATCTTTTTTTTAAAAAAGGAAAGAAAACAATGTTCAGCTGGGCGTGGTGGTACACGCCTTCAATCCCAGCACTCGGGAGGCAGAAGCAGGTGCATTGCTGTGGGTTCAAGGTCAGCCGGGTCTACAAAGAGAGTCCAGGACAGCCAAGGCAACACAGAGAAACCCTGTCTTGAACAAAAACAAAAACAAAAACAAAAACAAAAAAAAAAGAAGATCTTGCAGTGTGGTATAGGCTGACCTGATCTTGCAGTCCTCCTGCCTCAACCTCCAGGGTGCTGGGATTGCAGGTGTGTCCTATGGCATCAGTCTTGATTGAGTTTTGATGAATATATGCTACTGGGGAACTGTCACTCACAAAAAGCAGCAGATGCCACCCACCTGGAAGTGTCCTTGTGCTCCCTTTCAGCCTGGACACACCGCCACCTACAGCCATCACTCTTACTCCTCTCACTGTAGATTAGTTCCACCTGTTCTTACATTTAGCTAAAATCAGACAACATAGGTGCTTCTGTGTCTGATTTATTTTGCTCAACATTAAAGCGATGAGACGCACCTCCGTTTGTTGCATGCAGTAGTCGCTCATTCGCTCTCACGGCCGGGTTTTCCACTGTGGGAATTCACCCCTGTGGAGTATTGTCATTTAAGTCCACCCCACTGTCCCTTCAAGCACCTTCCACTCCTGCCTTTTCTGATGATCATTTAAGATTAATGAGACCTATTCATACTAAGATGCTATCCTCTCCTGCTTCCTGTTGGTCTTGGATGCTCTGCCGCTGTTGCAGTCAGGTACCCAGACCTGAGTTCAAATTTGGACTTCGCCAATTTAGACCTCTCCGCCGCCGAGCTTTTGAACTTCCTGACCCTCTATTTTGCCAATTTTCAGTCTTTGTGATCTGGCCCCTTTAGCATTACGGAATCTACAAACCCCATCCCAATATAATGTTTTTGAACTTATTAAAGAATATGTAGGCCGGGCATGGTGGTGCATGCCTTTAATCCCAGCACTCTGGAGGCAAAGAGGCAAGTGGATCTCTGTGAGTTCGAGGCCAGCCTGGTCTACAAAGTGAGTCCAGGACAGCCAAGGCTACACAGAGAAACCCTGTCTCGAAAAACAAAACAAAACAAAACAAAAAAAAAGAATATGTAAAAGGTTACAGAGAAAGGCAACTTTCATGAAAACACTACAGTGTTTTTAAAAGTCAATGTGATTTTTTAAAATTTTTGCATGTTCTTTCCTATAAACAAATTAAACAAAGAGTTCTGATGTCATCTAATTTATTGTGTGCATCTGTTGTATACAATAATTTCAGAACAATGATCGGGGGAAGAAAATGCCGCTGCAAAGCCAGGCATAGTGCCACACACCTGAGATCTCAGCACTGGAGAGACTGAGGCAGGAGAATTACAAAGCCCAGTTATACAACAAGATCCTGTCTTTTAAAAACGTCATTGTGAGGTGTATGCAATATAAGACATGAAAAGCCCTCACGACAAGGAATGAGAAATTGTAAAGGCCATTCTGTGTCAGGCCCTGCATTCATGAGCCAGACAGAAGCAAAGCTCCCCTTACACATTAGTGGAAGTCAGGGTGCAGGGTTTCCTTTCCATGTGAGTGCACATACTTCTTGGATTCTATGGGCTCCAGAAGGACATCTTCTTTTATCCCTTACCAGTATGATGGAACCAGTGCCTCTCTCCTTACCAGGCTTCTGAGATGTGCTAGTAACACACAGTATAAAGCTGGCACATGGTGGGCACTTAATGAGTGTAGCTGTGCCTCTTCCTTTCATCCATGATTTCAAACACTCCTAGTTCACACTTTAGAAAAATATAAGATGCTAACCTCTTAAAACTCAGGAAGAAATCATTGTCTGGTTCCTTGTGAATTCTGACTTGTGCTCTATGAAAGGTTTGGATGTCCATCCTCCAATGAGCTAGCATTTTCTCGTGAGGGGGGAGGGAATCCTCCTGTGAGCAGGCATCCTCCCATAGGTGAGCATCCTCCCACTGATGAGCAACCTCTCTAAATGAGCATGCCACCATGGATGAGCATTCTCCCTACATGAACAGTCCTTGGTGAGCATCCTCTCATGGGTAAACATCCTCCTGGGTAAGCATCTACTCACTGAGTTCCAAGAAAGTGGCACAAAACACATCCTTGCAGAGCCCCCACACTTTCCCCAAAAACCATTCCATGATCTCATAAGGTATCACTTCAGTCAGCACTGAATAGGAAAGCAAAGATTCAGGCCAAATCCCAGGATAATCTAAAAGAATAAGCCCCAAGCAATGTTACAGATTTTGCATCAGCTAATTGCATTAAAGGCAGCATCAGAGGCACCAAAATGCATCAGTGTTTACTAAGGGGAAAAAAGGGCAGCACTTCCCCTTGGATAGATCTGACCAAGAGCAAGCTTCAGTTTGAATTCTCCAGTTCTCTCCCTGTGACTTTTATTCATCTATTGCTTATAGTTAGTGGCCTGTCATGGATGTGGCTGTGTCTGGCTGTGGCTGTGACTGTGTTTGTCTGGCTGTGTCTGGCTACATCTGTGTCTGTATGTGTCTGTGACTGTGTCTGTCTGGCTGTGTCTGTGTCTGTCTGGCTGTGTCTGTGTCTGTCTGGCTGTGTCTGTGACTTTGTCTGTGTCTGTGTCTGTCTGGCTGTGTCTGTGACTGTGTCTATGTCTGTGTCTAGCTGACTGTGGCTGGCTGTGTCTGTGTCTATGACTGTGTGTGTATCTGGCTGTGGCTGTGACTGTGTCTATGGCTGGCTGGCTGTGTCTGGCTGTGTCTGTGACTCTGTGTGTGTGTGTGTGTGTGTGTGTGTGTGTGTGTGTGTGTGTCTGTGTCTGTATCTGTGCCTGTGCCTGTGCCTGTGCTTGTCCCTATTTCTGTGTGTGTGCCTAGGCATGCCTGATGTCCTAAGCAAAGGCCTTTGGTCTATATTTACTAATAACAGTATCACATAAGGAAGGAATGAGGAATACTTTATAGAAATTTTTGACAGTTTTATAAGAGATTAAAATATTTGCTTTAACTAGTCCCAATGCATTCAATACTGCAAGCATGCCCCCATCAAACAGCATCTTATCTGCTTCCAACATTATTACAGACATTTGTCGGACAGTTGCTTTTGACCTGCTTGCTGTTTTCAACAAATAATTATCATAACATGCATGCATTGCTCTCTGGGACAGGGCATGGAAAAGTAAATAACTTAAGATTAAAGCTATCCATTAGCTTAAATTGAAAAAAGTAGATTACGTGGGAAATCCAAGGCAAGTGATATTGGTTGTTCCACTATTTTCTTAAAGGTTAAACAGACAGGCTGAGCACACAGCAGAACATCAGGCGAAATCTTACTTGACCTTGGGTTGTAGCCCTAACTTGGCTCTAAGTCCAGTAAAAAGTTTCAGTCTCTCAATAGAAGAGATCTTTTCATAAAATTGTATCACCACAGATATATATGCTAAAAATGGCTACTTGAAAAACTTCCTAGAAGCTCCTACACACATTGTATTTAGTCAGTTCTAGGCTGGGAAGTGTGTTCTAGCACAGTTCCTTTTACAGACAAGGAAGCTGAGATGCAGAATGCATCAGAAATATGTACAAGGTCGAGGAAGACCACAGGCCAAGGCCAAGGTTCTTTTCACTATATGATTCTGACCTTAATTCATTTACCAAATGACATTCTATGCCCTCATGGCCTATATCAGGCCATGTGGCTGTCCTGCTCAAAGCTCAGTGGTGTCTTTATGGGTCAGGACCAGAGGCTGGCTTGATGACATAATGATAGTTATAGCTACTGAGTGGCCAAGACTGGATTCGAGGGAAGGTCATGCAGGGCCTTAGGTGTCTCAGTGATTCTGCACTGAGGGAGGTGGTGCCTGGGGAAATCGTCCAACAAGAAGTTTCCTGAAGACTTTGAACACCTGCCTATAGAGTAGTCTCCCAAAACCCCTAACTGCCATTGCAGAGGCTCTGTCACTGCGGAATATCCAGTGTCCTTTGGAATAGCTGAACAGCACTAGATGTGCTGCCTGTGACATTTAGAGCTCCCTAGTCAGCATAACTAAGTGTACATGAAGTCAGTCACTGAAGTCTTGCCCACTATGTCTCTTGGTAGTTTAGAAGAATTTCTTGGAAAATTTGGAATCTGTACCATCCAAAATAAGAGTAGATGGCTATCAAGCAATAGAGATGCTAAAAGTGCAACTGAGTAACTACAGTTTCCCTTTGCTCTGATTCCAAATAATTTATGTGGAGGTAGCCACCAGCATCCAGTGCCTAATGCACAGCCCTACAGCTCATGTGGCAGTTCCTCCTCACAGGAGAGCTGTTGAACAGGGCCAATAAAACAGGACATGGCAACCTGATAGCATCAACTCCACGCAGAGTGTTCAGAACCTGAGGCTAGCAGCGTGCCTGGCCAGTCCATGCTACAGCCTTGGGCCTCCCGTGTGTGGCTGGACCGTCATTGCTTGTGCCTCACACACAGACAGCAGATCATCATGGTTTCAGAGAACTCAGAAACTGGACAGGCGAGGTTGGTGAACAGTGCACCGCTTGGCAGAGAAGACCCTGATGACCTGGAATCACTTCCAAAGATGGAGGAACGGACAGCCTCCACCACCGCCACTTTCCACAACTCTCGGGCTGCACAGGAGCAGCACGTAGGGTGGAGAGAGTTCTAAGAGCGGTGATTGTCAGGTATATGGGTTTCCTCAGCGTTTATCTTCCCAGAGAAGGAGTCAATTTGAAAAGCAATTTTCTAAAGAACTTTATCAAGAGAGTCAGTGAAGGGTGCTCAAGGAGGATCAAAGGGAAGATCAAAGTGGCTGTGACCGGCTGTGACCGGCTGTGACCGGCTGTGCCAGCCATGTGCAAAGAACAGAATGAACTCCACTGCCCCATCACCTGCACGGAAGGGAGCGCTGAGCTCAGGCCACTCACACCCCCCACCCTCTGTGAACCCCAAGGAAATTGTTGCTGCAGCTCCTCTAGCTGAGTGCGTGTTCCATCTGTATCACAGGGGGTGGGAAATGTGTTCAACCCTGATATCCACTCCAGAAGTGGCACAGAGGAGAGTAAAAACAGTGTGCTTTGCCCTGTAACAGCTGTGCAGCTTAGCACAGCACTGCCGCCCCCATAGCGTCTTCCTGTGAGGGACATCAGGTACTTGACCGTATTGCATGCAGGAGAGGAACCCCCAAATGGACACGCCACTAAGGAGTTCTCACAAAGGCAACCCTGTAGTCTGTGACTAATGAAACAGTCAAAAGGACACAGTAGAGGGTCCATCGAACAAGAGCATTCTGGGAAATGCCTGATTCTAGGCAGGAGTCAGCTGACTGCATGCTTATTGCAATATATAACAGGATAAAGATATGAGCTGCCCCCTGAAATCCTCAAGGCTTTCTCTCTAGGACTTGAGTGTTAGGCTTTTGTGCGTCTCCTCATATAAGGTCAGCTGCTCTGAAGTGTCTTGCTGAGTGTGCGTGTTGAAGGCAGTTCACTAAGAATGGGCACTCTGTGGCTACTCAGGATGCATCTTGCACAGCCACCTCCTATTTTAACTTCTTCTGAGCTAATTCTTCCTAAGCACAGAGCTTGTTTTTCCTTTAAAATTAACTTTTCCTCATTTTCTTTTTTTTTTTTAAGAAAACAAGATGCAGCCACTGTAGCAAATCAAAATACAAATGGGAAAGGGGGGGAGAACCTAAGTAAATAAGAAACCCCTGGGAAATACAGTCATCCCACAGTGTGTGCAGCTTGTGCTCCAGAACAACCCAATTAAGCATGTCCTCTTTGGGGGACCCCGGCTCCTGTGCAGTAAGCAGTTTTCATAACATGGGGATCAGGGGAGTTTACAGAGCAGGAATTTCCCCCATGGCCCCAAACAAGCCATACTCCCCAGTCATGGCGTTCTGATCCCTTATACACGTTCCAACCTCCAAGGCTTCAAGGCGATTTTGTGATTCTTAGCAAAAATCTATATGTCTGTTCCCACCCCAGTCTGTCTTTACGTTTTCCAAATGTATAATGACCTTCCAATGTTTTTACTCGCTCCCCTCCATCTCTCCCTGTACCCACTCTCAAACGTGCACAGTGTCACATCTCAAGCAAGGAGATGCTGAGCCTTCTTAGGAGGGAAGCAGCTGGCCTGTGTCTTTGCCGTCTTTGCTCCGGCTTCTCCCTTCGTCTCTGTCTCTAATATCTGCCCTAGGTGGGGTAGAGCAGAGCCTAGGAGAAGCAGACAGGGCAACAGCTGTGGACAGCTGACCTTTGCACTCTAAATGCCAAGGCAACGCCAACATAGATCTCTCTACAAGAACTTCTCAGTGGCTTCTGTTTGTTTGATTGCATCTTTTGATATGGCGACTGACTTTCTTCTTGCTCCTGGTGGTCTCAAACTCCCAGCAATCCTTCTGCTTCTGCATTCCCAACTCCTGACATTACAGGAACAAAAGGAACCAGGATTATTGAACTTACAAGATGGAATGTTCTCTAGAGCCAACAACGATACAAACACAGTCAACAGGCCTCAGACACTGTGCTGAAGAGCCTAGCTATCAATCCAATCAGCTCTTCCACACTAAGTGGCAACAGAATTCCAGGGGATGGAAAGTTACCTGTGATGTAACCTACTGGGGCTCTGGACTATCAGTGGCACCAAACAGCGGTCCCCACTTTGAAGGGGGTAGTATGTGCTGATATAATACATGTATTTATTCCAGCCCAGCATCTTCGGCCCCCGAGGAGCCGGAAGCAGCAAAGAGCACTCAGCAGCTGAGGCTCACTCCCCTGGAGAAGGGATGGGCTCCTGAGCAGGCACTGAAGTCATCTATGGAAATCCTTCAGGCGCAGTGTGCCTGTATCTTGGGTTTGGCCTAATGCAGTTTACAATGATACAGCCCAGGGTCCCCATTCAGAGAATAGCCCACCCACAGCAATGAAGGCAAGCAATATACTCCCTCACAGTCAAGGTCAGAGGCTGACCTGAGACTAAATGACCCCTCACGCGTGTACCTGGAGGCCTGTCTCCTACGAGATGCTAGGTTCTGTCATGTGGCTCAGGAGAGTATGCCGGTATTAATCAAACAGACTGTGTGCTTGTGGAAACCCTCTCAGGTTTGTGATCTTGGTCCCAGGGATAATACTTGCTTGTCACCAAGCTGGTTGTGTATAAAGAGCATCTTTTTGTAGATGTATTATGTAAGACATGTTTAAAAAACATCTATTGTTCCTTCAAAAACAAATGAATATGTGCTATTTGGAGCTCTAACTGTAGAGCTATGTAGAGAGGCTATTCGACAGACAAGGAGTCAGGGAAGAGTCAGCCCTAAGAGGCACTAGGAGTCAGGCACTGTGGTTGGTGCTTTTACACAGTCATTATTCACAAGGCCCGACCACAACAGCCACATTTCAAACCCATACATAATTTCTGATCTCTTACAACCTGTAAGTGTAGAAACTAAATTATAGCGCAAGTAAGTGTATTCCCAGACTCTGTAGTCCTTCCAACACACCGTGCGGTCCTCTCACGTAGCTTGTGTCTAGGGCCCAGAGCTCAGAGCTTTAGTATTCAAAGACATTCTCCAGGGAGGAGGTATGCAGTAAGGAGAGGTAGCATAGAGAATGCCTGGGCTGGCCTCCCAGGGTCCCCAACTCTGGCCAAACACACCCTCAAAATCAACTAATCTTTCACTAGAATGAATTAAACCAACTTTGGCATTTTCAGTGGTAGAACAGTTGAGCCTCCCTAACGTAAGAATCAAACACGCTCCAAGATTCAATATGATATCATAAGTGCAAAATCTCACACTGGCTCTCATGTGACGGATTCTGGTGAAAACGTCACTGCATAAATAAGAATAGCGTTTATGATGACCTTCAGGGTGGCAAATAAGGATATGAAACGTACATGAATTCTCTCTTAAGACTTGTCTTCCATCTCCAAAATATCTCACTATGCATAAGCACAAATTCCAATATTCCAAATCTAAAGTACCTCCGGTCCCAAGCATTTGCAATAAGGAATATTGAGTCTGTAGGAAGCGTTAAATCAGCAGTAGCTCCCATTCAAGGTACTTAGCACTTTAAAAGAAAAGCACTGTGGAAACTCTTTCTTGCAGCAGGCAGCTAGCCGTTAATGCAGAGACTCACAACTGGACAATGCACCGAGAATAAGTGACTATTGCGTGCTCAGCCCTAAATGGGACGTTATGCAAAATCCCCGAGACTCAGAACACATTATGGAAGAGGAGACAAAAAGACCCTAAGGCCCAGAGGATAGGGAGGAGTGGTGTGAAGTGCTGCTCTCTGGCCTTGCCATTGCATTCATGAACTCACAGTATCTATGGTCAGCGTACGCAAGCTGCCCAAGATGGAGCCATGAACAGCAAAGACAAGAGAGACATCCATGGGGCTCCAGCCCTGGCTGAGTAGTTTCTGGCACCTGACGGCTGCTCGGTGAAGAAAACTCATTTTTCTTCAGGGTGTGGCCACCGTAGGTTACCCATGCTCCAGTGGGCGGCCCCACACCCATGAGTGTACAGGGAGCACTAATTGAGCTTAGTGGGTTTCTTTTTTTCTTTTCTTTTTTTGGTTTTTTGAGACAGGGTTTCTCTGTGTAGCCTTGGCTGTCCTGGACTCACTTTGTAGACCAGGCTGGCCTCGAACTCAGAGCAATCCACCTGCCTCTGCCTCCCGAGTGCTGGGATTAGAGGTGTGCACCACCACACCCGGCTGTGGGTTTCTTTTTTAATGCATGAAAATAAAAAAGGGGGCCATGTTGGGGGCCTAGGGAGAGTGGTGTGGGGAGTTAGGGGGTGGGAATGATCAAGATATATTATATATAAAGTTGTCAAAGAATAAATTTTAAATGTTCTTTTATAAAAATAGCTCATTATAAGTTCTTTCCTCCATCTGAATTGCTCCTAAAGTTAGCAGTAAGACAAGACCTTACTGAGTCACCCCAGTAAGAAGCAGGGATGCTGAAGAACATTCTCTCAGTTATTGGTAGAGGGGCTCTCCCTGAGGAATTAAATCCCTGGCACCTTTAGGTGTCCTCCACACAGACTGGGCAGATTCCCATGATGTTAGCGAAGGAGAAGCTGGGGAAGTAGCCAGGCCACGTGAGATCTGCAATGGCAGGTGACTCAGAAGGGACTTAGGAGACGTGGGAAGGACACCAACAGCGGCTGCATCCCCTTTAGCAGGAACGTTCTATGCCCAGATCCACACACAGCTGATGTGAAAATCAAAACCCAGGTCAACCTCAACAACTGACCCCAAAGCATGGCTTCTTTCTGCTACAGGACGGTGTCGTGTGTGTGTGTGTGTGTGTGTGTGTGTGTGTGTGTGTGTGTGTGTGTCTCACGGCATGTACACCAAATATTCTCTTACCAGATTTCCTCCTCTCTCTGTCCTCAGGAAAATACCACCCACCGGCAAGTTGGTACTGACCCTCCAAACAAATGCATGCGAGGGGAAAGAAAACTTCGTCCGCTACCTCGAGCATGTCCAAGCTGTCATCACAGTCAACGCGACCAGGAGAGGGGACCTGAACATCAACATGACCTCCCCCATGGGCACCAAGTCCATTTTGCTGAGCCGGCGTCCAAGAGACGACGACTCCAAGGTGGGCTTTGACAAGTGGCCTTTCATGACCACCCACACCTGGGGGGAGGACGCCCGAGGGACCTGGACCCTGGAGCTGGGGTTTGTGGGCAGTGCGCCACAGAAGGGGCTGCTGAAGGAATGGACCCTCATGCTGCATGGCACACAGAGTGCCCCGTACATCGATCAAGTGGTGAGGGATTACCAGTCTAAGCTTGCCATGTCCAAGAAGCAAGAGTTGGAGGAAGAGCTGGATGAAGCTGTGGCGCGAAGCCTGCAGAGCATCCTGGGGAAGAACTAGGGCCTTGGCTCCATCCTTCACCTCCAACTCCTCCCTGTTTCTGCCTCTGTCCTTGCTCCACAGTTCTGGCAGGCACCAGCCACCCAGAAATTCCTGTTACCCACCCACCCCCAACACACACACACACACACAAGCAATCCCAGCCTGGTCTGCAGCTTTGCTCACTGTCAATGATTATTTTCACTACAATGGAAGCAGTCGTTTTTATTCTGTAGCCCAAATATAGTGTTCCTACCAACATCTGTGTCCTATGTGTTGACTGGACCTTGATTTCTGCCATGTAAGTGGGTGATACACTGCAAACAAAACCAGGACAGTTTTGCCCTCAATTTTTCTTTCTTTCTTTCTTTTTTTTTTTTTTTTTTTTTTTTTGGTCACATTTAAGAAGAGAAAGGAGTGCGCCTAAGAAGCCACACTTGGAGAGCCAAGAACATCTGTGGTCTCAGCCGAGGTGCTGCCACATAGCACAGAAGTGAAAGCTGACAGAGGGTCAACTCCACAGTTCTAGCATGGGGGTGCAAGGGGTTGGGGGAGAGTGGCTTAAATTAAGCAAGACTAGTCAAGGATGTAAATTGGGGTACGTGATGAGAAAGATTCTATCCCTAGGAGGCCCTAAACACTGGGCTGGGTGAGGAAATTTAAAAGGCATGCTCACTGAAAAATCTACTACCAATACCCAAATTATGTTCCCTGGGTTCTGCCAAGATGA
Source organism: Acomys percivali (assembly GCA_907169655.1). Classification (NCBI taxonomy): domain Eukaryota; kingdom Metazoa; phylum Chordata; class Mammalia; order Rodentia; family Muridae; genus Acomys; species Acomys percivali. The sequence continues at coordinate 5,974,331 of OU015742.1, read as the reverse complement.
CATGAAACTGAGACACATGGCTCTACTGTCACCAGCTGTTGCCCTAAGTTGGGGTAGAATCCACTGGAACACCTAAAATGCCTGTTACATAGAGTTCATCCACACACCCTCAACTTCCTGGTACTCTTTACCCAGCCATTCAAGAGAGACACTACAAGGTAGGTCTAGCAGGCGTCTGGCAAGGAGCAATTTACTAGCTTTGGAAATAGGAGCCTTGCTTTCCCCCTGATGGTTTCTGACCTTCTTGATGACACAACCAAGAGGCAAGAGTTGTTTTGTTTTGTTTTGTTTTGTTTTGTTTTGTTTCTCTTATGTTTTGGTTTGGTTTTGACAGCTTTACCCACACCTACCTGGGCTTTGATTTCCCAAAAGTATCACTAGAGTGCAATACCTCCCTCCCTTAAGCTCCAATTTCATTGATTTGTTGGGGAAATGGGTCACTGTCCCAGAAGAGGCCAGTGGATGAAGGGGTCACATCGGGGGACATATGCGGCCATATTCATGTGGGGGCACATCAGGACACACGTGGCCATATTCGTGTGGACCTCTGGTTGCAAGGAGCTTGTTCCACTGAGAGAGAAACATGCCACATCACTCACTCCCCATGACTCGAAGGCAGAAGGGAGCAAGAGACATCTCTTTTAAGAAAGCACATGTTGTCACCTTGGCAACTCAGAAACCCATGAGAATCTCTAGCAAGCCTCCCAAAGGTGATGGCTGACAACCTGAAAAGACACCAGATACCGCTTCATTCCCAGTCATTACCAAAGTAACCCCCTGTCACTTCCTGTCCCCACCCAAGGATCGGCTTCTCCATCAAATCTCAGTGTGCAGTCACTCACCCCCACCCCACACTCTCACCCTCCCTTCCCCGAAGCATGCACAAAGCCTGGAGTTCCCTTGCCCACGCTGGCCACCACCCAGCTCCATTCCTGGGGGTGACAAGCTTGCTTCATTCTCTTTGCCCCACACATGCAACATGAATTTTGTCGTCTCTGACACCTTGTAACTTTCCCTGTGTCATGCTTTTGAGTGTAATAATATTTATGATTTTTAAAAGAAATTTATTACTTCTTGCAAAGGTCTTTTTAAAGCACCTTAGATTTAAAGAAAAAAATGGTAATCATTGAAAATTCATTTCACATTAATGGTCTGGAAATAAACCAAAGGACATTATGTGTGCATGTACGCATAAGTGCACACAGAAATATATATACATATGTAGACTATATATGTGTGTATATGTGTGTATATATATATATACTTGTATAAATGTACATACACACATATACCTAAATATGTGTGTATTCTGTATTCATTGAAGAAACAGACACCATATACATCTCTAAATGAGTATTCAGAAAATATCAAAATGACTCCGAGTGAGTAGAAGGCCGGTGGAGACTCAGGTGAAATGTCTGTTCATCTCTTCCCATATGGCACCTCTGTAATTTTGAAGCTGTCTGTACAAACATTAAATGTCTTATATAAGCAGCAGAAATATAAAATAGTTGTCCGTATTTTCACACTTGTGGTATACTTTACTAAATTAGAGAGAAACTTATCCGCTTCTTAATAGAAATGGCAAGTTTTGATATGGGTACAGAGTATATAAAGATATATAGTGCTAAATATAAATATTTGGTCTCTATTCATTTTTGGCATCAGTATTAACACAAACTATGTCTAGCTAGTGGTGTTTTATGATGCCCCTGATTCTAATACAAGAGATAGTTATTTATTTTTAAAAACTGAAAGCAAGTGAATAACAATCAGGTTAACATTGTTTCTTCCTGTGATAAAATTTTTAAGTAAATTTAAATATATATATATATTGTAAATTAGGAGGCTCAACAATAAAATCTACCTTCCAGAAAACATGTGGGATGTGCTGTATCTTGTACAAAAACACTTCCACCCAGCATAGGACCCAAAGATAGAACTTAAAAGCCAGCTTTAGTAAATACGCATGACAGATGAGTAATTAGCCGATAAGTCACGTGCAAATTATGTTTAACAGCAGCATTTCTGAGACTCTGGTTACATTTGGGAGTGGGCTATAAATTCAGTGTAGGTAGTCAATACCAGGACTTCTAACAGGAGAAAATAGCTCAATCATCTATAGCAAGTACTGTTTCCTAA
>OU015742.1:5919110-5936195 GCA_907169655.1 Acomys percivali | reverse complement strand
AAACAGCAGCTGTGCTTGAAAACAAGCTTTAAATTATACACATTTACAAAACTTGATAGCTAAGCTTTGAAAAATTCAAAAGCAAAATGTGATATTGAAAATAATGAACTATTTGACAAGAATATACCTAGGTGTAAATATTTGTCATGTTGAAATATGTAAAAATCATCAACTAACTCCGTGGGTGACAGTGCCTATTGTACAATCATGTGGACCCGAGTTCAAATCCCCACACCCACGAAAACCTGGGCATGGTTGAGCATGTCTATAGCACCAGCACTGGAAAAGGAGACACACAGGAAATGCCTTCCTCTGGCCACAGCATATGCCGGCACTTATGTCACATTTCCATAACCACATACCAAACACTGCATGTGTATCACACACAATTTTTAAAAATCATTAGCAAAAGGACCGGCCTCTTCTAAATTAAGGTCTAGCAGTACCATATATTACCAACCATATGGATGGTACATAATTATGCTACTAATTAAAGTCAGTTATTAAAAATAGAGAAGATCCCTTAGGTCTTTGTTGAGTTTGTTATCACTCGGAGAAGCCTGTACAAATAAAGGATTCCGTCTGGAGCAAAGCAATGCACCATCTATATGTACAGTTGTGTGGTCACTGATTTCTCATTCTCTGTCCCTCCTTCCCTCTCCTAAGACATTTAAATTATAGTGGTCAAGTGGAGGGAGGCATGTGAGTGTTTTCAAAGGTCCCCCATACACTGCTGGTAGCGTGGTGAATTGATTTCCGACTTCCCAGAGAGCAAAGCCCATGTGTATCCAGGACTATACATCATCCATGGCCTCTGATACCATGCGTTAATACTAGCAACAGAACAAACCACCCCACACTAAGTGTCAGGCAATGACAAGTATTTGTCACTGCTCTCTGGGCCCCCAGCTCACCGAATGGCTCAGCTGCAAGTGCTGGAACCGGCTGAGACAACACCTACCATTCCAGACACACCTCTCGTCCTTCTGAGTCAGCAATGTCGGCAGCCCTGCCAAACAGGCTCATCCAGGCTTTCCTTTGCAGCAAGTTCACTCACATCCTGTTGTCCAGGCAAATTACAGGCAGCCAAAGTTGAGAGTCACATGGGAATGTGTGGAGATGACTCAGTAAACAGTGCTCCCTGCTAAGCCTGAGTACCTGAGGTTTCTCACATACCCCCTCCCACTGTGGTCCCATAAAAGGAGAATGTGCTATTACACATCTATATAACACCAATCCTGGGGTGGGGGTGGGGAGACAAACAAGCAGATCCCGGGCGCTCTCCAGCCAGCCAGCTTACTGAACCGGTGAGTAAGCTGCAAGTTCAGTGAAAGGAAGACACCCGGTGCTTAGGTGTGGCCTTCGTACATGCCCACACAGGAGGGCATCCACACAGACAAATGAAGGAGCGGCCTTGGGTGGCTCACTCAGACCATGACAAGGCTTTGGGTGAATTATCCCATCACATTAGTCAGCCACTCACACTTTAGTCAGTACCGATCCCATCTACTCCTCAGAAGTAATACCCTGGAGGGAAATATATTCCAGAAATACAACAAAGGAGAAAGCATTGCCCCCACTTACTACAGTGCAGCAAGTAGTTCTCAAACTATCTACTAATAAGCCAGACACGATGACGTCTGCACCTACTCAGTAACTGAACCAGGTGAAGTCCCTCCTGTCAAGATAGGGGATGGATCATAACCTTTCTCCCAAGTTACTTTCAGTCAGCAACCGAAAGCAAATTAGGACGAGAGTGAGTCAGCTCATGTGAGCTGTTTTATGCTATGATGACAAACCCCCAGTGTTGGGCTTTAAACAATAAGGGTTTGTTTACTACTCATGAGACAAATCTGTCTCCTTTGCCCTGCGTGCTTATGGAAGTAGCTACTGTTTTTGAGTACTGCTGTTCATCTTAGAGAGGGAATGAGCGCATGGGCTGGTTTTGAACATTTAGAAGGGGTTCCAGCGCGCCTAGGCAGTACCTGAAGAGCTCTTCCGGGCCAATGCACCAACGTTACCATTAGGAAATCCACCGAAACATATCTAATATTAGGAAAGAAGTTTATTATGAAAAGGGGGAAGGGAGAGAGAGAAGGGGTGTCCCAGAAAGGAGAGAAACCGAGTCAGAGAGAGATAGTGGGGGAGGGGCAGAGATATGAATGGAGGGGCAGGAAACCGAGGCAGAGAGAGAGAGAGCGTGCAGAGGTGGGTTGGTCATTTACATCTAGTGCACAGCTGAAGCACATCTGGCACATACCTGGTGGCAGGTGATGATGTCAGAGGTTGCTAAGCAACCGAGAGGCAGGCTAGTGGCTCTGCTTGTCAGCTAACAGAAGGAACCAAAGCTTGTCCTAAACATCAGCAACCGAAAGACTGCATGCCGGTAAGCAATCAGTAGGAGCAGAGTTTCATCTTTGTGGTCATCATATGTTTTAAATCAACATCATGTGTTTAAACATCATATATATGTTTTAAAAATACATGTTGCTCTGTATTAAATGGGAGCAATGCTTTCTCCTTTGTTATATTTCTGGGATATATTTATCTCCAGTAGGATTATTCTATGGGGTAGATGGAATTGGTATTGATCCTGTGTGTGTGTGTGTGTGTGTGTGTGTGTGTGTGTGTATGATAAGGCAATCATGAAGGAATGAATTAGTTGGTTCTGGAGCCTTGTTAGGAGAGAATGTCCACAGGCCATAGGACAGTTTCACTAAATAGAACTAAAAGACACTAGTATGGGGGGCTGCACCTACGTGGCAGCTCACAACTCTCTATAGCTCCAGTTCCGGAGGATCCAACACCACCACATGGATATACACGCAGGCAAAACAGCAATGTCCATTAAAAAGATAAGACACTAGCTTGTGGGTGGGGCAGGAAATGAGTGTCCTTAGAATAAAAATGACACAAGTTAAATTCTGGACCCATCATTTTAGTAAGTGATTTAGCCAACCTGGTCTCAGCATGAGCAGTGAAAACTGGAAATAGCCACTTACAGATACAGCAGGGTCACCACACTTCTCTTTTGCACACTCACCTTCCCTATCCCAGAATATTTACAGGAAGCACCCTCGTTCATGCTTGCACTCTGGTTTGTACAACTCAGGTATGTCCTGCGTGTAAATGAGAAGGCATCCAGGAAACCCCAAATGAAAAACCTCCTCTTGACAATCGGAAAGGGTGGTGTTCTTTAAAATGTAAATTTTACTCCTTGGTAATACTATTATGCCTTGAAGGGGTGGCATCTCAAAGTAGTTTAATTTGCATTTCTCTGATGGCTAGTAGTGTTGAACACTTTAAAATGTTTATTAGCCTTTTGGTTTTTGTTTTTGAATGATTAATTTAATCTAAAGAATCGCTCACGTGCCCTTCTTGCTTGTTATGGGCTAAATTGTGCTGCCCTTGGCCCACTCACACACCAACAAGCCTCACGTGCTTAACTCTTGACCCTCTAAGAATGTGATTTCACGTAAGACAAGACCTTTAAAAGGATGCAAATAGGGTGCGTTTTTACACGGCTGGTGTCCTTATGGGAAGAGATTAAAATGCAGACACACAGGGGAAGACGAAAGACATCTGAAAGCCAGAGAGAGAGAGGTCCTGAAAAGCCTTCATCTCTGATCGCCAACCCCTACAAGAGGGATGGAAGTTTAAGCTGCCTGGCCTGTGACGCTCTTATCCTTTCCCATGACATATAAATATCTGCCACCAGAGGGCAGCAGGCACATGCCCACTTGCCGTGCTTGAAGACTTCCTGGCAAACAGCACCAGCTCAGAAGGCAAGGCAGCCAGGGAAAGCCTCCTTCCATTTGGCCTGGAAAGACCGGCAGACTTTTGCCTCCAAGATCCCTGTTTCCTGTAGCCAGTGGTCCAAGCAGGCCCCACCTCTAAAGCCTTACAGCCGCGCATGCTCAGTGTCTCAGGAATGATAAGTTACTATGAAGGATGACAACACACTCAGAGCTGGCTCCAACTGCACATACACACAGTTGACTCCGAGAAGCTTCCGGAAAATGAAACTTATTGCCAAGCACCGAAAGGCAATAGGGTGCTCTCTCGTTCCTCGCCCAGCAGTGGCCTGGGTTCCATGCCCGGTGGGCAGATCCAGGCGAAGTTTGCTTCTGCAGGGAAACAGAGGGACCTCGAGAGCAAAGGTTCTGTTTCTCTCTCAGGAGAGACTTAGATGGCACTGGGTGAGGCCTCGTGTATTAGGCGAGGGTCCTGGTGAGATCAGGGGAGGCAGAAATGAGTTCTACGCTACAATTAGCTCTTTTCCTTTATTTATTTATTTATTTATTTATTTATTTATTTATTTTGGTTTTTCGAGGGTTTCTCTGTGTAGCCTTGGCTATCCTAGACTCGCTTTTGTAGACCAGGCTGGCCTCTAATTCACAGCGATCCACCTGCCTCTGCCTCCCGAGTGCTGGGATTAAAGGCATGTGCCACCACGCCCGGCTCCAATTAGCTCTTTTAAAATGAGATTGCTGTTATCAGATGGCAGTTGAAACTTGGTAGTTCCAAAAGACCATGATGATCTAAAAAATGCTACAGCCCTCTGTCCAGCCACCATGCTTAGCATGGCAGAGAAAGCAGATGGACGCCCAAAGCGCCCGATGAGATGCAGGTGGTCAGCACCGAGGGGGTGGTGGGAGCGGGGCAGGGCGGGGGGAGGGCGTAGAGCGGTTGCCAAGGCAGCTCCACCATCGCTGCCCAAGCTACGGGAGTCCAGCAGCAAGACTTCCCCCAGAATAAATGATGCGGTTCAGATGGCCATGGCGGAGGAAGGGAGTGAGAGAGAAAGCCAGCCTTTATTTTCCTGAATCAGGGGCATTATAAATCTCAGGCAGTGGGAGGGGTTTCAAGGGTGAATGTGTTTGATTCGCTGGGGCTGAGGATGCCAGAGATACTTGATCTACATGTAACAAAACAGCCCTACCATCATAAGAGGGGAAAGCAGTGCCTAATTATCCTATGGGTGGGGAGAGTACAGTTAAAGGCCATTGGTCGAAAGCTAAGACATCTTATTAACATTCGGTGGGTATCTCCAGAAACCCCCAGCACTTGTTGAACAGCTTTCTTCTTAGGAAAGGGTCCAGGCCTGTAATCTCCCCTGAGGGCTGTGTGATGCTCCTCAGGGGATCTCCGGTTCCCCAGATCAGACGAAGAGGGGACCCGGCTGAGAAAGGGAGTTCACAGGTTTTTTATACCGAGCTCAGAGGCTATCCAGAAACGCCAGACTTCGACCTCAGACAGCAGGGTTCCACAGGGTGCAAAGTCCCCTACCCTCTTTTACAAACTGAAGGATTAGATGACCCAAATTTATGTGAAGACAGTTGACTTCATGGTTCTTGACAGAAAGACAGGCACGCGCACACACACACACATACACACACACACACACACACACACACACACACACGCAGGACGATAGTAGCAATGCGTGATGCTGAAGGCAAGAATTACTACAGGGAGTGCAAACTGCAAAAACTGTTGGAATTTGAATATGGAATGTGGATTAGCTAATACATCACAACAGATTTAAATTTCCTGATCTTGATCATTAGATTTAGGGCATGAGAAAGCTGTTCTTTGGAAACACAGTGGGTTAGGAATAAAGAGGTAAGAATGTTGTTTATACGCATACAAATAAATTCACGGACTAACAAAGTAAATAAAGCAAATGTAAAGCTTTGATTGGTTTGCTCAGGGGTACAGAGACTTCCCCTAGCTCTTTCCTTAGGTTTTCCATAAGTTTGACATTATATCAAAAGAAAGAGTTACACTCTCAAGTCCCAAGAACTTCAGGAAAATTGTTACAATAACAAATATATGTATCATTATATATAGACGTACACTAAGAATTCTATCATGCATACAATGCATTTTGATTTTATATAATCCTTACCCCTCCTCCAAACCCTCCCAGGTCCCTTTCAAGTCTCCCTCCCAACTCTCTGTCTTCTTTTAACTTTTTAAAATATTTTTATTTTATGTGTATGGGGGTTTTGCCTGTATGTATGTATGTGTGTGTACCGTGTACATGTAAATCAGAAAAGGGTGTCAGATCACCTGGGATTGGAGTTATGGATAGTTGTGAACCACCACGTGGGTTGCCTGTAAGAACTACAAGTGCTCTTAACTACTGAACCATCATCCCTCCAGCTCCTTCCTCCTCCTCCTCCTCCTCCTTCTTCCTCTTCTTTTAAATAACCCGCTGAGTCTAATTAGTGCAGCTCATATGAACATGGATAAGGAGCCACCCACCAGAGCAGAATTAATTGACCAGGGATCGCATCCCTAAATAACTTAAAAGCAGATACGTCTTAATAACAACGAGAAAATGCAAGAAATGATCCCGTGATGCACCAAGCAGAGCGGCCTCAGCAACTACAACACTGACAGATATGAGCAGTGTTTAACACTGCCATTTGACTTTATCACACTGGGGGTTTTAAGCTATATCAAAGCTTGCCTTTCTTGCACATAAAACAATGGGACACATCCTTGGGACATCATTGACGTTCACACTAGCTCATGCTCACTCTGGTTGTGAATGAGGCGTAGACACACCCAGAACTTCGGGGGGGGGGTAGAAATATGCTGTTGTCTCGACAGGCACCGTCATGCTGGCTGAGAATAGAGAAGACTCTTTCATAGGCCAAGTTTCTGGAGTGTCAACCTCATCCTGGTAGCGTAGAGGATCCACATTCAGTCCTCAAACCCCACATGGTAGCTTACAGCCATCTGTAACTCCAGTTCCAAAGGTTCTGGTACGTTCTTCTGACTTCCGCTGGCACCAGGCATATACATGGTGCCATATTTTCATGCAGGAAAAGGAAAACACACATGTTAAAAATAAATTTTTAAGTTATTACACCATTAAACATACCCTACTACCACTCTCTCAAGTGAGTTAGCCACTTTGAGACCACAGCCTCTTTGCTTCTAGAAATTAATTGGTTTGATGCACACCAAGCCCCTGCTGGCCAACTGGCATGCCCACACTGCTTAAAAAGAGGATACTCTGAGGCTGGAGAGGTGGCTTAACACTTAACATCACTAGCTGCTCTTCCAAAGGACCAGAATTCCAATCACGGCACCTACCTGGTGGCTCACAACCATCAGTCACTTCAGTGCCAGGAGATCCCGCACTCTCTTCTGGCCTTCATGTGCTCTGCACTCACATGGTGTGCAGATACACATCCAGGAAAAACACCCACACATTCAAAATACATGAGCTCTGTGAGCTCAAAGTCAATAGGGTCTAGATGGTGAGTTCCACGTCAGCCAGGGCCACACAATGAGACCCTGTCTCAAAACATAAATATATAGATAAAAATAAACAAAAGAGGCTGTTGTCTACTCCAAAGTAATCGTGCAAAGGTGCCTGCTATCAAGCCTGATGAACCACATAGTGGAAAGAGAAAATCTTCTCACAGAGGTCATCCTCTGACCCCCACACCTGTACTATAATATGCAATATCTCAACAAATACACACACATGCACATAAAGTAAATAAATAAAAATGGGATTTTAGCAGAGGCAGGTGGATTTCTGTGAGTTCGAGGCCAGCCTGTTCTACAGAGTGAGTCTAGAACAGCCGAGGCTACACAGAGAAACCCTGTCTCGAAAAATGAAAAAAAAAAAAAAAAAAAGAAAAAAGAAAATGAAATTTTAAAGGATTTAAAGAGGATATTTCAAGCCGTGCTTTGTATCAGGGAGACAGATCCCCAGAAAACTGAGCACAGACATCCAGGAAGGCATTTCTGATGAAAACTCACATTCACATTAAAACACACAGTCAGCTGTGCTGGCACACACTTGCAACCCCAGCACTCCCAACACAGAAGCAGGAGGCTCAGGACCTGATCAAGGCAGTCTTGGCTGTACAGTGGAGTGGCTTCAAAACCAGCCAGACCTGTGTAACACCCTGTCACAGAAACAAAACCAACAACACCAACTTAAACATGCTTTTGAGACAGCCGTTGCCTTGGGGGCTCCCATGGTGTCAGATGGGACTGAGCGAAATACTTCACAAAGAAGCATCTCCAAGGTTGGCCATCCTTCCAGATGTGACTGAAATTGGGAGGAGTGACATCCTCAGCTGCTTAGCTCACCAGCTGTTTTCAAGTCCCCTGCGCAGAGTGCAGGAAAGGATGTGTGGGGACTATACATTAAGCCCTCATCCCACACCTAAATTCCATGAGAAGTTTCCTTTTTACTTTTTTTTTTCTTTTGGTTTTTCGAGACAGGGTTTCTCTGTGTAGCCCTGGCTGTCCTGGACTCGCTTTGTAGACCAGGCTGGCCTCGAACTCACAGTGATCTGCCTGCCTCTGCCTCCTGAGTGCTGGGATTAAAGGCATGAGCCACCACGCCCGGCTTGAAGTTTCTTTTTAAACATTACACTTATTTATTTAGTTTCTCTGTGTCTCTGTCTCTCTGTGTATTTCCCTCACTCTGTGTGTGTGTGTGTCTGTGTGTGTGTATGTGTGTATGTGTATGTGTGTATGTGTGTGTGTGTATGTGTGTGTCTATGTGTGTGTGTTTGTGTGTGTATGTGTGTCTATGTGTGTGTGTTTGTGTCTATGTGTGTGTGTTTGTGTGTATGTGTGTGTGTTTGTGTGTATGCGTATGTGTGTCTGTCTATGTGTGTGTGTGTGTGTATATGTGTATCACACACACACACACACACACACACACACACACACACATCCTAAAAGCCCTCCCAGGTTAGATCATTTGCCTCTCTTGCCCCATGGCTTTCTGTACAGTTTGGATTGTGGGGGTCACTGGCAGACGAAGAGGATGCTCCCCTGCTCCCCTATGCTCCAAGCACACCCTCCAAGCTTCTCTCATGCACCTTTAGGCCTAAAAATAATAATGGCTTCACACTGCTACCCTTCCCTGGGCATTTGGCTATATTTTATTGATTTCTGTGTCATTGCCCACAACCCTAGATACTGACCCTACCTTAAGCTTTCTTCTATTAAACCTTCTTTTTGTCCCATCTAATTCCCTTATCTGCATAGGAACTCAGAGGAATCCAGTATCTCATTCATCAACCTAGAAACCTACAAGTAGAACATTATGATAGGCAGATTTTGGCCAAGGGTCCCGCTCAAACTAAGGCACCAGCCAAGGACAAGACAGGCAGTAAACTTTAAACCCCTACCCAGATCTAGCCAATGGTCAGAACAGTCTCCACACTTGAGTGGAGAGTGGGATATGACTTTCTCACATACTCTGGTGCCTCACATTTGACCATGTCCCCTGGAGGGGGAGACCTGGTGGCACTTAGAGGAAGGACAGCAGGTCACCGAGAAGAGACTTGATACCCTATGAGCATATACAGGGGGAGGTAATCCCCCTCAGGAACAGTCATAGGGGAGGGGAATAAGGGGAAACTGAGTGGGAGGGAAGAATGGGAGGATACAAGGGATGGGATAACCATTGAGATGTAACAAGAATAAATTAATAAAAGAAAAAAAAAAAGACTTCTGACACAAACTAGGAGCGAGCGTGGTCTTAAAAAAAAGGGGGAAAAAAAGTGAGAGTGAGTGAACCTTAGCTAGAAATTCAAAATGAACAATAAAATAAAATTGTTGGCTGATGGGAGGGTCATCTTGAAACTTTCTCTGGGAGCTGGATACCACGTGACCATAGATAAAGCCTTGCGAGGGTTCTTATCAGCAGTGCGGAGGAGGGCCTGGCCTCGCACTCCAGATTTGCTGACTGGACTGTTTCAAAGGGCAGAGTCAGATTCAGTAGCAGCCTCAGACTGAAATGTACTTTGCTCTCCACTTCTCGCTGCACTGATAGCTATATATCTATGTCATCTTTCATCACTGGAGAACAGGTACAGGGAAAGATTACCGATACATCCATCAGGAAAGAAATCAGCATACCAGCCAGCAGAACAACTGTAAATAGGATGCGGGAAAAGGAAAAAGCAATTCCTTGGGAAAGGGCTGGGAAGGAGGGGAAAGGAGATCTGTATGTGATGAGGACAGCTCCCAGGCCTCTTCAAAGGCTGTGGCTTCTCAGGTCTGAGCCTAAAACAAAAGCCATTGCCAAGTCGGCATCCAGGCCGACTCCACTTGCTTATTTTGTTCTGTGGTCAGCCTTTGCTAAGCACAGCAGTCTTCGCCCCAGCCACAGAGCTGTAAGTGGCCCTTGTGTCTAAAATGCTCCTGGACTGTCCTTGGTGACCCTGACTATACACCTTGGAGAGGATAATTAAAGAGAGTGCTTTCTCCCAGGGTAGAGTGCAAAGGCACAAGTGTGTCCTCCAAAGTCCATACACTGGGATGGTTAGGGGATTTTCTTTTTTTTTGTTGTTGTTTTAGTTCCCTGCACATGCTAGGCGCAGAACTACCTCCCCAGCCAGGAGTTGGCATTGTAATTCCTACATGTGGCAGCATTTGCAAGCAGGGTTCATCAGCAGATGTTGTGTCCCATGCACAGAGTAATGCCCATCTCCTGGGAGTGGACTTTCAATGTGCTGTACCATGTCCCCCTAAGCCTTATGAGAGAAAAGGGGGTGAACTCTACCTAACCTTGGGTCCCTTCTGAGGAAGCGTGGCCAGTAGCTCCTGCGGTGGTTATTATGCAGTGAGGAACCAACCATTTTCCTACGTCAGCCTTTGCATTGCTTTGTTTTGTTTGGTTATCAGAATCCTGTTATTAAAGAAAAGAAGTCTGAGCTATCATTTAAAAACAGCAACTAGCCAGGCATGATGGGCACACACCTTTAATCCCAGCACTCAGGAGGCAGAGGCAGGTGGATCGCTGTGAGTTCAAGGCCAGCCTGGTCTACAAAGCAAAACCAGGACAGCCAGGGCTACACAGAGAAATACTGTCTCAAGAAACAAAAAACAAAAAAACAAAAACAGCAACAACAGATTTTTTTAACCGATAAACTAGAAACCAGAGTGATAGTTTAGTTAGGTAACGCATGTGCTTAGCATGAGAAAGACAATGGCTTCAGAGCTTAACTATCAATGTAAACACAACAAAAAACAAAGCCAGAAGCCAAAACTACCCTCTGTTCTTCATAAATTACCCATTTTTCAGATATTCTGTTACAACAACAGAAAACTAAGACAGTGATGCACGGTAGATCTGAACGTGCCACTCTTACCAGAGATAGCTATGTGCTATCCTAGTAAACTCTGTGACACATTCCAGGATATCACAAAGATAGCAAACCAAGGAACCCAAGTTGGCTTAGGGGACATGATTTACCTGAGCCATCCATGGTACTGTCTAGAGCTGCTTCTGAGCAGCTCAAGAGAGACTACTGCCAATCTTGCAGAAATCTGCCATGTCGTTGGCCTGGCATCAACAGCTTGAAATCAATCAGAGTGAAAGTATTTACACCATAGGAATTGACAAACCCTGAAGGTGAAGACGGTTCCATCTCGGCAAGTGTGAACTGCTAATATTATTTTCACATTACTTAAGAAATAATGCCACCATGTGTGGTGGCACACACCTTTAGTCCCAGCACTTGGGAGGCAGAGGCAGGCAGATCTCTGTGAGTTCAAGCCCAGCCTGGTCTACAAATCCAGTCCAGGACAACCAAGGCTACAAAGAGAAACCTTGTCTCAAAAAACCAAAAACAAAACAAACAAAAACCAAAAAAATAAATAAAATCCTGGTTTTAAAACTTAGATGAGGCAGTCATGAGATGTTTTGGGGTGGGGTTGGGGGCGGCTTAGCCTTACTACCTACCTGAGGTAGAGCACCAGAATCCATGTTAGGGGGAAAGCAAACAAACATGCCAACCAGCAAAAAACCAGCCAGGTCCAGTGGTGCACAGCTGTAACCCAGCACTCCTGGTGTGAGACGGGAGGTAGAGAACAGAGAGTCTCCCATAAGCTAACTAGCCAGCCAGTTTGGAGTATGCAGCCTCCCAGAAACAACAGAAAAGGCCTGCCTCCACAGGGTAGGTGAGAACCAAGCCCTCTGACCTCCACATGTGTGCTGTGGCACTTCTACACCCAAATTCTCTCTCTCTCTCTCTCTCTCTCTCTCTCTCTCTCTCTCTCTCTCTCACACGCACACGCACACGCACACGCACACGCACACAAGCAAAAATAGTTTTAAAATCTTAAACAAAAATCAGAGTCTATGACTCTAGAGTTTGGTTTTTAATTTATATTGGCTCTAAAGCTTCCGAAAATTAATTCATGATAAGTTGCCTTATAAAGTTAAAAGTTTTACGGAGCAATTTCAAACCCCGGGGAAGTCAGCCAGTAAACTAAGCCTGTCTCTGTACAGAGAGAAAGAGACTGGTCTCAAAATAGTCTAGGCCCAGCTGGAAAAATCCTGTCTGTATTTCTGTGCAAAGGGAGATACAACCCCTGGCTAGTCTCAAGATTTTTTTCCTCTGAAATAATAACTGACCCTCAGTTCTGTTGGTTTTGGCCAAGTCTTCCACTCAAAACAAAAATTTTGCAACGACAATGACCTAACTTGGGAAACAACTATAAAACATTTTCTAGGAACCACAAAACATTTGTTTTACTGTTTTCAGACCGACAGAGGAGGTAAGAGGAGAAGATAATATTTTGCATTGTAACAAAGGGGGGAAAAAACTTGACAAGGTCAGCAGCTAGCAGAATATTCCAGTTCAAATAAAGGTCATCCATGGCCCATGAAATGTTGTCTTTCGAATCAGAATTGAACATGCTACACCCAGTGTCACATCAGCTCGAAGCCTGTATCTGTTGAACTAGTTACTGCAACAGACATGGTGACCTTTACTTATCATATAGTAAATTTTAAACTGGGCAGCTAGTTTCGACAAAATCAGCAAGAGAGCAAGCCTGCCAAAATATCGCCAACAGGGCTAACTCGCCTCCCTAGCCTGCAAAGATAGATTTGTATTGAAGAACAGCTCAGAGGGGAAAAACTCAAATGCTGCTGAGCTGTTTGAAGCAGTTAGAAAAAGAAAAGACCCTTGCATGTGACAGTGATTTCAGCGGGATGAGGGCAGACCATTGCATTCACGTTATGCAATATCGTCGCTGATAGAGCACAAAGAAAAATCTATAAGCTCATCTATCAGCAAACCCCATTAGCAAAATGTTCTCCAAAGCCTATTAAATATGAACCAGTGAAGATATTTGAAGTAATTCATTGTGCTGTATCAAAGGGCATATGTAATTAAAGCCACAAGCACTTGAGTTGGCTCATCAAGGTTTCAATCCTTCATCATTCGTACCAACACTTAAACTCTCTAAGCCTTATATACCTTCTCCTGAAAGCGGAAAATAGCAGCAGCATCCAAAAGAGTTGCTGCGAGGGCTAAGTGATGTGCTTAGGTTGGTGTCTGGCACATGGTAAGAGCTTAAGAGACCAGGCATTTCTTTTTACAAGTAGCCTGATTTATTTTAACATCGGTCTTAGTCTGGAGTTCCCCAGAAGCTGACCTGAAGCAAGAATTCAAATATAGGTCATGTATTTGGGACAAGATCCAGGAGAGGAATGGGACTTGAAAGGGAAGACAGACAGTAAAGTGGGACTGTGGCCGCAGTGTCCCTGAGGGCAACTGGAGCTCCACTGGGCTCAGGGGGACAGAAAAAAAAAAAAAAAAAAAAAAAAGACACAGAACAGAGCTAGGCCCGGAAAAGGCTCTGGATACTGATACTTAGACAGCTCCCTGACTGTCATTGATGGAGAGAGGTGCTTCTGAGGGCGTAAGGCTCACAGCACGGGAAAAGGGTAGGTACTGCTGAGGAGGCAGCCTTCCATGTGTAGGGGTGACTCCTGGAGGAATGCAAGGCGCCCCACCACCCGCATCATTGCTTTTAGCTGAAGTTCCTGTATTTAATGTCATGTGGTGCAAAACAGTGGACTAAATACATAAAAATTATGTGGAGAGAGTTTAACGGAGAAAAAAAAAATCCCACTAAGACATCACGGCTGGCCAGGTGTGATGACACACACCTTTAATCCCAACACTCAGCAGGCAGATCTCTGTGTGGCCAGCTTGGTCTACAAAGCCACTCCAGGACAGCCAGGGCTGCACAGAGAACCCTTTTTTGTTCCGTTTTCTGAGACAAGGTTTCTCTGTGCAGCCCTGGCTGTCCTGGATTCACTTTGTAGATTAGGCTGGCCTTGAATTTACGGAGATCCACCTGATACTGCCTCCTTGAGTGCTGGGAGTATAGGCATGCACCACCATGCCTGACATCATAGCTGTCTTAATGTTGTATAGTAATGCATCCCTTATGTGTCAGTATGACAAAGGTGACAGTATGACCACCAGCTTTGCTAGCAGTATAAAAAAGTATGACATCATAATTGCAGACAGTTTATAATATTTGATAATTTGATAATAAGTGTCTGTGTTGTTGGCTTATGTATTTACTCTCAATATAGTTTATCTGTTGAGTGTCCCCAAAGGCCCACGTGTTAAAGGCTTATTTAGTCCACAAAACTACTGGGCAGTGGTGGCGTAATCAGGAAGAGGAAGTGAAGTCATTGGCCTCTCCACTTTCTCTGCTTGGCTTCCCAGTCACTATACGGGGAGCAGTTGCCTCTGCTGTGAGCCCCGACACTACAATGCTGACTGACTGTAGACCCTCATCATAAGATCCTACCTCCTGTGAGCCCAGTGGGCTGCCAGACCACGGGGAAAACAGCCTAAGCTATGAGATGAGTATTTCCTCCCTATAAGTTGCCTTTCAGGCATTTTGTCACAGTACCGGTATGCTAACGAGCACAACTGTATTTTATTCCTTGTTATTGCGTTTACAGTATGCACTTACTCATAAACCATCATTGGGATGGGCAGGGGGCAGTAGGGTGAGTTGGGAGGAGTAGTTGTAGATGGATATGTTAAAAGCACATTGTAGAGATGGGCAACCCTTTCCGCCAAAGGCGCAGAAAGCAAAGAAGGAAGCGCCTGTCCTCCCAAAGTGGAAGCCAAAGAGGAGGCCTGGAAGGCCAAGAAGGCAGAGCTGAAAGGTGTCCACAGCCACAAAATTGAAGAATCACACATCACCTACCTTCTGGCAGCCCAAGACCCTGCAGCTCTGGAGGCAGCCTAAATACCCTCAAGAGAGCATGCACAGGAGAAACGACCTTGACCACTGCGCCATCTTCAAATTGCCCTGACCCTGGGTGAAGAAGACAGAAGACAACAACACACTTGTGTTCGCTGTGGATGTCACAGCCAGCAAGCACCAGGCCAAAGAGGCCGTGAGGAAACTCTACGACATCGATATAAAGTCAGTACCCTGATAAGGCCTGATGGAGAGAAGAAGGCGCATGCTCGGCTGGCTCCTGATTATGACACTCTGGGTGTTGCCAGCAACACTGAGATCATCTAAAGTAAGCTGGCTAATTCTAAATATACACTTTTTCACCATTAAAAAAAAAATACACTGTATAAGTGTATAACATTTTCAAGGAATAAATAAAAACACTATTTTTTAAAAGGATATTCGAAAAACAAAAGTGCACCTATAATGAAAAAGAAATGAGGTGAAAAATATAGTTTAGTGGTAGATTTCTTGCCTGGCATGTACAAGGCCATGAATTCTATTCTCAGAGCCAGAAAAAAAAAAACTGAAGGACATTTTAGCCAGCCATGGCAGCACATGCCTATAATCCTAGCACTCTGGAAGCTGCTGCAAAGGTCGGAGCTGGTGAGATGGCTCAGTGGTCTAGAACACTTGTTCTTGCAGAGGGGTCAAGTTCGATTCCCAGCACCTACATGGTAGCTCACAACAGTCTGTAAATATATATATATATTATCACTCATACACATAAAACAAAACAAATCTAAACATTTTTTGGGATTATTGAGACAGGGATTCTCTGTGGAGCTCTGGCTGTCCTGGATTTTCTTTGTAAACCAGGCTACCCTTGAACTTCTAAAAATATTTTTTTGTTTTTAAAGTAAGCTTCCTTACTGTGAATCAGTATGTTCGACTGGTAAGAGATTACATCATTTCCTCTGATATTTGGCTTAATCTCATGTTTCATTCATCATGAACTTAGAGCAATCAGATATTAGGTAGATGGATACATACATACATACATACATACATACATACATACATGGTTTGAATGAGAAGTTTCCCCCATAGGCTTACATTTTGCGTGCTCAGTTCTCGGCAGCAGTGTCTGGGGAGCTTTGGTGGTACAGCTTTGCTGGAGGAAGCAGTCACTGGAGGCTCTCAAAGCCTCCTGACGCTCCCCCGCCCCCTGCTTTGTGCTTTTGTGTGAATAAGTGAGCTCTCGGCCTCTCCCTCCGACCTTCGTGCCCGCCTCTTGCCACTCTTATCCTTCTAGAACCATAAGCTGAAATAAACCCTTCCATACGTTGTCATTGACATGGTGTTGCCCCACAGCTCCGAAGAGTAACTAATACGGATGCAGAGACAGGCAGACTGACCACTCCAGGCATAAAGGAGGCCAGTGTTCTTTTACTGTGTCGACCCTCCAGAAACACCAAGGCAACAACAAGCCAATGTTCATTCTATGTTGTTTTTATTTCCTCTTATTTTTGTAGTGCTGGGGTTGAATCAGCACACCGGGCATCTACCCTGCCACAGACCTCCAACTCCAGTTCCTCTTTACTGGTTTGGATGGAGGCAATAAGGCAAGAAATAAATTATGCCACTTTCAAAAACCTTTTATCTAAGTTCTCATCAAACTAACACAGAATTGGGAATAAGGTGTGGAGTTTAAATGCTAAGCCTACTTTAAACTTCCTACCTCCTCTTCGACACTTAATACTTAAAGTTAAAGCTGTAGTCATGATTTTCCACAGAGCTGTTTCGGTCAAGCAATCATAAAACAAGAAAACATCCCCCTTTTCCCCCAAATCTTTGAATATCAGGTTTCCCCAGCAACTGAAATCAGGCAAGATTTTAAGACAAATAACATGGTAAGACTTTTCCATGTATCCAGAGAGAGACTCAAATGCTAAAACCACTATTAACACTGTAAGTTCCACCCAAAACTGATAACTATACCTATATTACTTCTGAGGTTGTTTGTGTCCTTTTTATGTGACAGAGAGAGAGAGAGAGAGAGAGAGAGAGAGAGAGAGAGAGAGA
>OU015742.1:5900631-5903937 GCA_907169655.1 Acomys percivali | reverse complement strand
TAATAATAATAATAATAATAATAATAATAATAATAATAATAATAATAATAATATAATAAAAAACAAATATTTTAAAACAAACAAAAAACAGGGAAAAAGGAAAGAAAAAAGCTATGAATGGTGGGTAAGCCAAATATCCTGATTTTATCATTACACCATATATAAACATAAGTCATGTTTCCTAATAAGATACAGAAAGGAGATGGGAGGGGAGTGGAACTGGGAGAAGGGGGGATTGTAATCAGGATATATTATATTAAAAAGCCGAGCCAGGCGTGGTGGTGCACACCTTTAATCCCAGCACCTGGGAGGCAGAGGCAGGTGGATCACTGTGAGTTTAAGACCAACCTGGTCTACAAAGTGAGTCCAGGACAGCCAAGGCTACACAGAGAAACCCTGTCCCCCCCCCCCCGCCCCGGAAAAAAACAATAAAATAAAATAACCTATTTTCTGTTTTTTATATTTTTGATAAGAGAAAAAACATATAATTGTGTAAACTGTAAACTTAAAAATAAAAAAGTTAAATTAGAATTTAGAGTTTGGGTCTTTTCCTTCTTTTGCCATTGGGCCTCCTTACTCTATCTTTATCATGACTCTAGACTATATGTTTATGAGTATATGAGCATAGGATATATGGGTGTGTTTATGTATACATGTGTGTAGTATGTGGATGTGTTATGTGTGCACATATATAGAATATTGGTGTTAATATGTATGTTTATTTGTGCATATGTGTATGTGTGATATGTGGGTATGAGTGGCTGTGTATATGTGTGTGGTATGTGAATGTGTTTGTGTGTGCATGTGAGTGGTACATGAGTGTGAGTGGCTGTTTATGTGTGTGTGGATATGCACAATTGGCCTTGAACTTTAAGGAGCACAGCTGAGCAGTAAGGCTGTTCTGTTAATAAACCTGTCCAACAGGACAAGCTGGCTGAAGAGCAGGCTCAAGACACGAGTTATAATCTTCCTGAGTGTTTCAGCAGCCTTTCACTGGGTATAAAATTTCCATATGATATCTTCTTTAGAAAATGCAGGCAGCCAGCTGAGCATGGTGGCACACAGCTTTAATCCCAGCACTCAGGAGGCAGAGGCAAGTGGATGGCTGCAAGTTCGAGGCCAGCCTGGTCTGCAAAGTGAGTCCAGGACAGCCAGGCCAAGGATACACAGAAAAACCATGTCTTGAAAAACAAACAAACAAACAAATTAATTAAAAAATTAAAAAAAAGAAAGAAAGAAAAGAAGGAGCAGGCAGACGATAGGATGATAAAGCAAAGCTCCCTTTATTATCTGTAAAAAAATTGGGCTCGGGAGGAGCTGGGCTGGATCTCTAGATCACCTGCTACTGCAGACTCGGCGTCTCTGCAGCCCAGTTCCCTCCACATCCCAGAGATAGTAGACATTTTCACAGAAGGAAAATATTCTTTCCTTTTTTTTTTTCTTTCCTGAAGAGGACATTTTTTTTCATCCTCATTAACTTTTATGATTGGTAAAATGTTTTCATTGTATTAGGCAGAAAGAATCTGGACCAGGTATAGAATCCAAACTATTTGAAATATCTTTCTGGTCAGAAAGACACTGCAACCAGCTCAGAGGGAAGTTTCTGGTCTCAGGAAAAATCTAACGGAACACTGGCCTGCCAGGAAGGCTGAGAATCCAGGCCTAGCTTCAGTCCTTTCTTCTCCGACAGTCTGGACATGGACTGAAGTTTATTTGTTGAATACACTCTTCTTTCTTGTAACCATGGCATCTGGTTTAGCGGAGTGTTTCTTAGGTCAGGCTGCTGCTGAGCCAATATTTATCATTTTAGAAATTTCCATGAGTCATAGGTGAAACCTGCGCCAACAGCACCTTCTACAGGCGTTTCTTTCCTAGAGTTGTTTAAAATGGAAAGGAGGAGACGGCGGGCCTAGAATCCAACACTCCGCCCCTGTCGGAGCACCTGCGTGCTCTCTTCTGTCTGAGGGATCCGTCTCTGTCTCTGAACCTTCAAAGACTGGGTGCTCACTGGGAGGAGTCTCCTTCTAGCCCTGCAGTCCTCTGAAGCTTCTGAACTGGCCTGGCCAAGGAAGGACACTTTAGAGGTTGGCAGGAGGAAGTGACTCACTGGCTCAAGGGGCAGGCGAGTCAGTTTTCCACGCGATCCATAACAAAATGAGCAAGTGATTCCTCCCACCTCCAGCACAGGAAATCTCTTGGGAGCGGCTCACCTCTGAGACACTGGGCCAGCGTTCACTAACCAGACACCTCTCTCCCCAGCGATGAAAAACAAGATGAAAACGGTGGTCACCTGGACGGCAGGATGTGGCCCGAGGCCTCATTTGCATGTCATGAAAGCCTGTGAGGTTAATGCTGTTTGGGCCCCTCGTACACGCTGCGGGAACCCTATGAATAAACTGTATGGTAAATTATTTGGTTTATTTTTATTTTTTAAAGGAAGGGCTGGGGTTATGGCTCCACTGGTAGAATGCATGCACAGCACAGATGACACAAGGGTTTCAGGACCCAGCCTTGCATACATGGTACCTGCCTGCAATTTCAGCACTAGGCAGGTGGAGGCAGATGATCAAGGTTACCCTCAGACGCACAGTGAGTTCCGACAGACCTTATCTCAAAAAACAAACAAACAAAACCAATCAAACAACTGTCACTATGCCCAGTTCCCAAGTCTTAGAGTTTATAAGCAAAAGCCTGGGGCCTGTCTTCAAATGGTTAGCATAAAATGCAACTACTAAGGCCAGGTTTAACTCTCAATATTCTTTTTGTTGTTGTTGTTGTTATTATTGTTGTTTTTTTGAGACAGGGTTTCTCCGTGTAGCACTGGTATCCTGGACTTGCTCTGTAGACCAGGCTGGCCTCGAACTCACAGAGATTGGCCTGCCTCTGCTTCCTGAGTGCTGGGATTAAAGGTATGTACCACCACACTCTGCTAAACTCTCAATAATTTTAAAAAACATTTATTTTAATTATTTTGGTGCTGAGGATTGAGCCTAGGGTCTGCCTTTCATGAGCTAAACCTGACCTCTTCCACTGAGTTCCACCCCCATTCTCAATAAATCAGCTATAGCAGTGGGTTTTGTTTGTTTGTTTGTTTGTTTGTTTTTGTTTTTCAAGACAGGGTCTCTCTGTGTAGCCTTGGCTGTCCTGGACTCACTTTGTAGACCAGGCTGGCCTTGAACTCACATCGATCCACCTGCCTCTGCCTCCCAAGCGCTGGGATTAAAGGCATGCGCCACCACACCCAGCTACAGCAGCGGTTCTTAAACTGTGGGTAGTGGCCGCTTTTGTCGCAGAGGTCACCTAAGA
>OU015742.1:5880631-5895631 GCA_907169655.1 Acomys percivali | reverse complement strand
TTACCTTCTCTGTAGACTCACCTCTACTTATCTCTCAACATCCATTTTTTTTTCATGCCTTAGTGAAGAAACCTGTTTCTAAGCTGAGCACATTGCTGGCTAGGGCATGGGCAACATCTCACTGATGAAATTCTGGTGAAGGTGACAAAAGCAGAAATTCTGGGAAGTTTATTATTATTATTATTATTATTTTTTAAGAAAGAAGAGAGCAGTCCTAGTGGTTCACACCTTTAATCCCAGCACTCAGGAGGCAGAGCTAGGTGGATCTCTACAAAGGCAACTCTGGTCTACAAAGAGTGTATAGGACAGCCAGGGCTATTACACAGAGAAACCCTATATCGAAAAACCTAAAACAAACAAACAAAAAGAGAGATGAGATCTTTTCACATTCTTTTCTTCCTTCTTCCTACATCACTAGCTTTTGAAGTCTCTGCAATATGGAACATTTAAAAAAATAGAAGCAATATACACTCATTTTAAAAAAGATTTATTCCCTTATTTTATGTATGAGTACTGTCTGCATGTATGCCTACACACTAGAAGAGGGCATCAGATCCCAGTGTAGATTGCTGTGAGCCACCATGGGGTTGCTGGGTATTGAACTCACAACCTCTGGAAGAATAGTGCCCTTAACTGCTAAGCCATCTCGCCAGTCCCAAAATGCAGAAATTTGATATACTTTTTTTTCCTTCTCCCCTCATGATACGGTTTCTCTGTGTAGCCTTGGCTGTCTGGGACTCACTTTGTAGACCAGGCTGGCCTCCAATTAACAGAGATCCACCTGCCTCTGCCTCTCAAGTGCACCTCCATGCCTGGCTCCAAGTTGCCATCTTATATTGCAAAAGAAAACCACATTTACTTTCCATATACACACTGTAGAATTTGGACTTAGTGCAACCATAAACCAAACACTAGATTCCCTTATTTGGCCCTTTCATAGACGTATACAAGAAGCAGTAACAATCTGGTCACTGAACACTGTTGGTGATGACTGTACCCCGGAAATCATGTGGATGGCTCTCAGTGTGGAAAGAGTCAATAAATGGACAGTCATGCTTGCTTATAGCAGCTGCAGGTAATGATAAGGAAAGGTAGCCAAAGCATAAAGCAAGCTACAGAGCATTTACATCCAGCATAAAACTATTAATCAAATGCAAATCAACCACACAGGGTGTGTTTCAATATCAGGCAGAAACTACGTCTACACCAGAGGTTATGCTGAGGGCACTGCTAATAGAAGGAACAGCAGGTGCCCATGGTATCTTCTGTAGCCGTTCGAATCTTCCCTACTGAGAACACACATTGTACTCATGTGACTAATATTACTTTTAATGACTACAGACATAAATAAGCAGGGAAATGAATTTGTGGTGGGAAATAACAGACATCAAAATAGTTTCCTGTCTCCGGTTCTGACAGGGTTCCACAGCTCTCTGTGGCCTCATTACTGTATAACTTATTCTTTCTTGTTACTCATATTAGTGGCTTCAAGTAAAATCACTTCGGTGTACACAGAATCAGTACCGAAAATACTTTCTAAATGAGACACATGGAACACACCTGTCTCCTATTCTTTTGTGTTGCAGTCTTGCCAAGTTGCTAGGATAGACTGATGTGCCATAAACTGGATGGTTTAACAACAGAAATTTCCCATGATTCTGTAGGCTTGGGAAGTCCAATATCAAGGGACAGTTGATTCAGTGTCTAACGAGGAATCTTCTCTTTCCTTCCTTCCTTCCTCCTTCTTCCTCCTCCTCCTTCTTTTTGGTTTTTCAAGAGAGGGTTTCTCTGTATAGCCCTGGCTGTCCTGGAACTTGCTCTGTGGACTCCGCAGACCAGGACTAGGCTGGCCTCAAACTCAGAGATCTGCCTAGCTCTGCCTCCCAAGGGCTGTGGCGAAGGGCGTGCCGTGGAACCATTTCTTTACTCACAGACTGCTATCCTCTCTCATTTGCGCACGCTCTGACCTCACAACCTGGTTATCTTATAAAGACCCACTTCCAAGTGCTATTGTGTCATATTGGGAACTAGGTTTCAACATCTGATCAACATAACATTACATTAAAATTTGATCCCTTTGAGAGTGAGGAGGAATAAAAATATCTAGAGCAACTGGGGGCAAGTGTGGGGGTTAAAGGTGATGGTGAACAGATGCATCAATTTGTCTGATAAATCCTAAATCATCTTTAGATTCTGCTTCACGTAGGAAACCATTTATTATGTATGTAGCATGTTGAGGGCGTAGGCCACTTCGTGTAGAACACACCCAAAGTTTCTGTCGTCCTTCTGGGGCTCCCAGTCAAATCTGGGAGTAGTGGTAAATGTATAAATGCATACATGTATAAATGTATAAATGTGTTCGTAGTCACAGAACAATGAAAGACCAGGAAAGGTGTCCACCAACCACCAGCGGCATCACCTCTTCTTCTCTTCCAACATCTGATGGCACCAGAGACCCTAAACTCTAAACTCTGCATCTTAAATAGTTCTCTGGGTGAGTTAGAGGCTTACGAAGGCTAGAGTCCGAGATACTGCCAGTGTAAGACTATGGAAAGACACAAAACTGATTCCCTAGAAAACTGTCTCACACACACACACACACACACACACACACACACACACACACAATCAGCTTGGCAGGTGGTAGGAACACAGTTATTAGACAGACCCAAAAGGAGAGGGAGTGAGGCTAGAGGCAGAGGAACCAGAGACTTGCTTAAGATTCTGAAGACGTAGGAAATCTTAAACAAGTAAGCAGCAGGATTATATTCTTGTGTCTGGACAAAACTGGTAGCACTGTGGAGGATGAAACACTCATGAGATGTCCAACCGCCAGACAGACATCCTTAAATGAGAGGCTTCAACGTTGCACTACTGAGAAGTCTCATTTAGCAGAAGCCAGAGTCCTGGGCAGAAAAACAACAAACCAGAAGGGTTCTGGCTGCAGCTGGATGTAAGTTCTTTCTCTGTAGTGTGGTTCCCAACTAGAAACACCAAAGACCTGTTTAAAATGCAAATTCTTAGGGGAGGGGGGAAAGAAGGAAGGAAGTGGGAGGGCAGGGCCGGAGGAGAAAGGGAGCAGCGACCTGGATGTAAAGAGAGAGAGAGAAAAAATTAATAAAAATTGCAAATTCTTCAGTTACATTCTCAATGCATGGGGCCAGAGCTAAGAAATCTTTGGGGGCTGGAGAGATGCCTCAGCAGTTAAGAGTACAGACTGCTCTTCCAGAACATCCGGGTACAATTCCCAGCACCCATATGGCAGCTCTCAACTGCCTGTAACTCCAAGATCTGACACTCACAGACATACATCCAGGCGATATAATAAATTAGAAAATAATAATAAATCTTTGAACAAGCTCTCCAGGTGATTCTGAGCCACTGCTGGAGCCTGCCAAACACCCTGTGGCAAAGTTGTAAAGGCTTAGAATTGCCACGACTTGCCTTTGTTTTGAGAAAGGGAAAAAGAAAAAAAAAAAATCCAAAACCTAATGGGAACCGCGTTTTTGCTACGTAGGCAGAACAAAAGCTAGCCAGGGTAGATTTTATACAGCGCTCAGAAAACAGAAACAAAGAAACACAACGATCTTCTCGTCTAAAAGCTTTCTATCTAGAGGAAAGTTGTGGTATAGATCGTGATGTTCTCATTGCCTAAGTTACGTTCAAAAGTTAGGTAACCATCCATGTCTTACTGGTTCCTTTCATTCACCACAATAACACCCTGAGGAAACAACGCCAGGACCGCGGGTGTCCCTTTGGAAACTGTATTTTTGTGCAACCGCCCTTTACGAAAGCACAATTCCCCACAGCTCTTGGCCACGCGGCATTCCCCACCTCCCTACCCCACGCACCCCCGCGGGCCACCGGGCCTCCTCCCAGCCTGCTCCGAAGATAAACAAATCACTCCGGTTTTCCAGTCCTGAAATTAGCGCTGACTCACACAGCACTTTGAACGGCCACGGTCGCCTCAGGAAGAAGGAAAAATGTGCAGATTTTTCCTCTCACGCGACGGCCCGACGTGCCGGGCTGACCAATCAGGACAGGGTAGTGGGAATAGCACCAAAGTAGGTAAAAAAATGCGGGTCGCGGTCCCTGAGCGCCTTTCAGTAAGATCTCCCGGCGGGGCAGGGCTCCAGCCCGCCGGCGCTCGCCCCGCCCACCCAGCGCTGCGGCCCCGCCCCCGCCAGCGCGCACACCTGGCCAGGTGGCGACTTCCATGTATGGGCAACGGCCGCGCGATGGGCGGGGAATCTGGTGGTCCCGCCTCCAGGGGCGGGGCTAACCTCCCCGGAGAGTCCTGTCCCCGCCCTTCACCAAGGAACAGGCCCTACGCTCCTCAGGGCGGGGGACCCACGCGCTCCCCCGACTAAAGCGCCGGAGCGAGGTTTCCAGCCGTCTGCCGATTGCTGGGCCTCCTGGGTGGGGCCTGTCCGGGGAGGCCGTCCTGTTGCGTAGCAACGGAGGGAGGAGCGTGGCGCGCGCAGCCGCAGTCCGGCTGCAACGCGTGCCCGCCCTTAATAAGCTCGAGCTGTCGCGTCCTCCCTGCGCTCGCTTCCCTAGTCTTGCTACCGCGAGGTGGGTGAGCTGCACCGACTTCGCCGCCAGGCTCCTAGCTCTCGTCCCGAAGTCCGCCGCGGCAAACATGGTGAGTGAGTGGCCCGCAGCTCGAGCGTGAGCGGAGGGAGGGACGGCGTTCCACGGCTCCAAGGCAGCTCCCGGGCCGCATCAATTCCCAGCCGCTCCAGGCCGCCACCCGGGATCGCCTTCCGCCCGGCCTCGCCAGCCATGGATCCCGAAGTCTGCAGGTCCCCGGGGTGGGCCGCGGAACCTGGTGTCCGTCGGTGTGGGTGCGGTCTCCCCGAAGGCTAGCTCAGTGACCCGAGAGCCTTTCCAGCCCTTTCTCCTGAGAAGGAAAAGAAGGATTTTATGAACACCCTAGAGGGCGGGGTGATTGCTAACGAGCGTGATTAAGAACCGGGTGGCCCTGCCGTGGCTTTGTTTGTCGTATCTGGCAGTCAGCTTCAGTGGCACTCTAGTTGAGCTTGTGAAGCTTGGCAGTGTCTCTTTTAACCCTTCCCTTCTGGGTCCGCATATCCATAGCTAGAAATTTTCCTTGACCTGAGACCATGGCTTTACCACAACTTTGGGTGCAAGGGTGTGGACATGATGTTGCTTGCCTGATGCAAATTTAAAAGCTTTCAGAAAGTCCATTTAGTTAATTACTTCAGCCCTTTAAAAGGAGAAATATTCGTTATATTGAGGTAATAGAGATTTTGCTTAATTTAAAAACTTCTACTTCAGAACTGTTACTCAAATCTGCTGTAAAAACGATATCTCGACTGGGCGATCAGGTAGAACATTTTGTCACTGTAGTCTGCACACTGTTACCATTTTTGGTCAATGATTTGCTGGCAAGTCCTTGACACTGCTAGAAATACTATCCTGTTGCTACATCTGTGCTCCTGGGAGCAGTTGGTACCCACGTATCTATCTCCAGAACATTTTCATTGAATAACAACTTTGGTTTTTCCTTAGGATATAGCAACTGGCTTGTCGATGCAGGTTGGCTCATTAGATTAAATAGGCAGTTTTCTTGAAAAGTGACCATGCTTAATAGTGTCTTGAATTTGTCTCGCTGCTTGGGTTTAATGGTATGAGCTACAGATAGATATATCAGTCCCTGAAGTCTTTTGAACCTCATCAAGATTTTAAACGAATATACTGGTTTATAGTAAAGATTTAATCTAAAGGCTTTGACTTCTGATGAATTTGAGCACTCAGTGTAATGAAATGTCTGCTCTCAGGTCTGCTGATGCAACACATCTTTCCTTTTAGTTGAGAACCCAAACTATATTTAAAATAGGGCCAAACCCCTTAAACGTGTAAATGCGTAGTTTTAAAGCTTAACTTTCCTGTGTACATTCAAATAAAACAAAAGAAGGGTCTGCTCTATTTCCTGGTACTTTGGGGAGAGAGAAATAAAGACTAAAGGTGGGTTCATTCTTAGGTCCAAGTTATTATGGTCTGAGAGGTCGCCGGTGCAGGAGCGCCAGGGTGCCTTTCCCAGTCAGTTCTCCTTTTCCTGTGGGCTCTGGGAATCGAACTCAGGTTGTCAGACTTGCCCGGCAAGTGCTGAGCTGTTTCACCAGTTCTGGATGTGTTTTAAGAATGAAGCATTCCGAACACAGACTTTCGCTATGTTTGCTTTTTATAAGCATAGAGCATCTCCATTCAGGCTGGCTGTGAGAGGATATTAGAGAGAGGGTTTCTCCTTTAATATCCCAGATTCTAGGACTTTCTGTATTTGAAACGCTATAGATTTGTTGGTGAGCTTCTTGGTCTCCTTTTCTGAGACAGGATCTCACTCTGTTCTCCAGAACCACGTGGAACTCACTGTGGGCGCATAGGCAGGACTGGAGCTTGAGGCAAGCCTGACTGAGCCTCCAGGTGCTAGGATTCCAGGTGTCAAAAACTACACTGACTTTTGTATTTTTATTTTTGAGCTGTGGTCTTGCTATTGCCCAGAGTAGCCTAGCATTCTACTCTCTTAGCCTCCTGAGTGCTGGGGTGACAGATGTCCAAAAATACGTTTAGCTCCCCCTTCCTCTTTTTGGGGTGGTAGTCGGGAGATTGAAGTTTCAACCGCATGTGGGTTTGTTTTGAATTAGAAGAATTACTTTCTGATGCTCGTTAAGTTTTCTAGAAGCAGTTGGAATAAAGCAAGTTGAAATTAGAAAAAAAGAGATGTCATTTTTTAAATGTTTTACTACAAAATACCACCATTAAGTGTCTTTATACAAGCCCCTCCCCACAGGAAGAAATGGACCTTCTGTTTGCACATGCCAAATAAAATTTCTGTGTGTGTACTGGGTGTGTCAGCTTCCTCATATGTGCAGAGCTAATTTTCCAGCCCACTATAAAATTCCTAGGTTTATTTGCTCAGTTCTGTTGGGTACAGCTTGACACATCACACAGAGATTTGGCTGTTCTTTTCTTTAACCAAAGAATGCGTTTGCAGCATAGTTTTATGGTTTGCCTTGAAATAGAATTAAGGAATATGTGATGATGTAACAGACAACTAACTCTACTGCAACAAACAGAACTAAGTGGCACGGACTGAATTTAAAATGTATTCTGCCACTTGGTGATTAGGAAAAATACGTTTAACAATTCAGCTCCAGTAGGTTGGACATCCTCGTTAGTTTTTCAAGCCAGGGTTTCTTTGTGTAGCCCTGGCTGTCCTGCAACCTGCTCTGTAGAACAAGCTGCCTCAACTCAGACCTGCAGTCCTCTTGTCCCGAGTGCTGGGATGGGCATGAGAAAGCACGTTGTAAAGCAGCAGTTATGGGTCACACGGCCCGTTCACAGGGGCTGCATATCAGGTACTTACATTACGATTCATAACAGTAGCAAAATTACAGTTTTGAAGTAGCAACAAAAATAACTGTATGGTTGGGGGTCACCACAGCATGAGGAGCTGTATTACAGGAAGCCTTAGGGAGGCTGAGCACCACTGCCGGAAAGGATGGGTTGCTGCTACAAATTACTTCTTCTTATTTTACATTGGTCTTTAAAGTTAATTGATTTTGAAGCATTTTAAGGAGTAAAGTGTGCAGAATGATGATCCTTTTCATCAAAACAAAAATAATAATTTTGGGGGGCATTTTGGGTATCATAGCCACTGTAGCTAAATGTACATCTTCCTAGTGGGTCTTCCCCTGTGTCGGGGATCTCACGCACTGGCTCATAAGGAAATGCATTCATTGAGGATGTTGTAAATTCACAGAGGCTCATGATGGAGAAACTTCTCCAAGAAAAGGGAACCTAGTCAGGTAACCCCGGGAGCCCTGCAACGACAAGATACCACAGGCCTCTCCTCAGGACTGTACAGTAGGCCTGGCCTTGCCTCTTTCTTTCTTGTTTTTATAATTGAGGTGGTCTCACTGCTAGCCCAGGCTGGCCTCAAACCTTTCTCGTCCAAGAGCCGGCAGTAAAAGGCCTGTTCTCTCCAGTGATCCCTCCCCACCCCCAGAACACAGAGTGATGGTGGGTTTCTCAGCTACCACTGCTCCTCAGAGGTACAGGGTGCAGGTCTGTGTCACTGTAGTCACTTGAAGTTGAGAGAGTTCATTCTTTGGCACGTTTATGCTTTTTAAAAATTTTATTTTTATGTGTATGGATGTTTTACCTGCATGGATGTCTATGGGCCATGTATGTGCAGTGCCCATGGAGGTCAGAAGAGGGAGTCAGATCCCTTGGAACTGCAGTTACAGATGGTTGTGAATTGTCATGTGGGAGTGAAGGCAGCTTCTCTGCAAGAGCAGTAAGTGCTTTAACTGCTGGCTGAGCCATCTCTCCAGCCCCTTCACTTTTTATGCTTTTAATTGTACATGTATGCATTTGTAATAACGGTACATTACTGTGTTAAATTGTACACACACGTATGTATGTATGCATGTATGTATGTATGTATGCATGCATGCATGCATGCATGCTATACTTTGCCTAGCCCCTTTCAGCTTTGTGTGTGTGTTCTTTTGGGGAGGGTGTTGGTCTTTATTACATTTACTTAATTTTGGGGGTGAGGGGCTTGAGAGAGGGTTTCTCTGCGTGGCCCTGGATGTCCTGGAACTTGCTCTGTAGACCAGGCTGGCCTTGAAATTAGAGATTGGCCTGCATCTGCCCTGAGTATTGGGATTAAAAGCATGTGCGGCCACCACCACCCACCTTAGGTTTACTTATTTTATTGTGTTATTTACACTGTTTGTAGAGGTCTACCTGTAGACGTCAGCAAGCAACTTGATGGCTTGTGGTCCCAGGGTGTCAGATTGAACTACTGAATATTATTGTACTATAAAACGGTACAAGTTTATTCATCCCTCTATTAGTGGACATTTGAACATTTTCCGGTTGATTTCCCTACTTAAACTTCCTACCATAGTTGATTTCCGTATAACGTTGTATATCGCTTGTCTAGTCCCTGTATGTGTGTCTCTTGGTGTAAACACAGACTCGGGTGGAGAGCATGCATATGGATTTTCTCTTCCTGCTGGTGTGTTTTACCTTGTACCTCATATATAGTCCTTCGCTGGCTTGAATAAGAGATATCCCTCAAGCTCATGTGTTTGAATACTTGGTCCCCAGGTGGTGGAAATAACTGACACAGCCTCCTTTCTGTTCCTTTTTACCCTTGCCTATCTGACGGGTGGAGAGTAGTTTCTATGTTTGATTATTAGTGGTGAACTGGCTTTTTGTATATATTGTACTTTTTTTAAAAATTGAGGTTGGGCATAGACCCCAAAGCCTCATACAATGAATGCTAGGTAAGCAAGGTACCACCATGGTACACATCAGCTTGCATCTTGTTTTATATATAATATACCTGTGACTCTGACTTCATCCGAGCTGACTTTAGAACTATACAGTCATACACACACACACACACACACACACACACACACACACACACACACACACCTCAAAAAGAAAAATCAACAAGAAAATTAATAGAAATAGCCAAAGCCACTTTTATTTTGGGGGGTCGGGGAAGGATTTCTGCCAAGCTGGCCCCAGGCAAGCTAATCCTTCATGGCAGGAAAGAGCGAGCTTTGTGAAGAGTGTTTCCGGCAGGAGAACTCATCAGAGGACCTTGAGAAAAGGATGAGCTTGGTCTGTGCCTGCATGGAAAGGCTTGTCTGGCTAAAATTCTGCAAACAAGGAAGAAAGAGTAGTTCGTCAGCTTTTGTTGCTGTGAAAAAATAGCAGAGTTAGTAGTTTAAAGGTAAAAAGTTTTATTTTAGCGAACGGTGTCTGCCCCGTGATTGCCTAGCTCCATGGCTATAGCATCAGGATGGAAGTGTACCGTGGGGAAAGCTGCTTGCCCCGTGGCTGCCAGGAAGCAGAGATCAGAGACGTGTCTAACCAGTGTCTAACCTACTTCCTCCTAAGAGCCATTGAACTATGTATAGATGGGCAATCTCTCAGTTTCTCAGTTCCTAAAAAAAAAGCTTGGGAACTGCTCATGCCCCCCGGCTGCTTCACTCCTATCCCAGTTGTTAATGGTCCGCGTGGTGACATTGGTTCATGTTCAATTTCAGTTCATTATTTAAGAAATGTCATCTTGTGCTTAAACTTCTATGCATTCACATCATTTCTTCAAAACAGAGTCCAGTTTGTGAAATTACCAAGTCAAAATAAATCTGGGTGTTCTGTACAGCACCAACAACAGAATGAATTGATAACCTGAAGGCCAGTTATCATCCAACAAGGGTCTAGTGTTCAGAATATATTAATTCAGGAGCAAAGTCCCAAATGGTCTGACTTAAAAAGAGCAAATAATGTCAGGGGTGATGGCGCACATCTGTAATTCCCTCATTTGGGAGCCTGAAAGAGGAGGTTGTGAGTGCCAGGCAGCTCTGAAAAAGGTGGAGCGGGTTAGTGATGTCAGATACAGTGAAGAGCCCTTGGTCGATTTCACATCTTGTTTTTGTCAATAGTGTCTTGGTAAGCAAGGGAGCTTACCAGACATCTCTTTGGTAGGCTGATTTGATTTCTTTTGTGTATATAACTAGAGGGCTATCTCGACTGAGGGAGTTGTACTTTTAGTGTTCTGCAGGCCTCCATATTAATTCCCATAATGCTATATAAGTTCACATTTCCACCAATGACATATGTGACAGTCACCTTTTTCTGCATCTTGCCAGCATGGATATGCTTAAATTCTTTTTTTTTTTTTTTTCTTTCTTTTCTCTTTTCATTTTGGTTTTTCAAGACAGAGTTTCTCTGTATAGCCTTGACTGTCCTGGACTCACTTTGTAGACCAGGCTGGCCTCGAACTCACAGTGATCCACCTGCCTCTGCCTCCAAAGTGCTGGAATTAAAGGCATGCGCCACAACAGCCAGCAATGCTTAAATTCTTGATGGTGGCCTTTTCTAACAGGAGTGTGACAGACGGTGCTTGGTTAAGGTTTGCTTTGCATTTCCCTTCAAACTAATATTGATTTTTTTTCCATATAATTGCATCATTTATCCTTTGAGAAACATCTGTTCTCTCGCCCCTCCCCCTTTAAATCAGATTACTGTTATTTTTCTGTTGGGTCTCTTGTTTCCTTTGGATATGCATATTCATCCCTTGTTGGATGGATGGTTTACTAATATTTTTTTTCTACTCTGCAGGTTGTCTCTTCAGTTTTGTATCTTTTGTTGTACAGAAACTAATTGGTTTGGTTAAAACCTTATTTG
Organism: Acomys percivali; assembly: GCA_907169655.1. NCBI lineage: Eukaryota > Metazoa > Chordata > Mammalia > Rodentia > Muridae > Acomys > Acomys percivali. The sequence continues at coordinate 5,884,390 of OU015742.1, read as the reverse complement.
CCTGTTTTTACTGTTGTCTCCTGTGCTCTGGGAATCATATCTAAAAGCCATTCAGTGTCTTGAAGTTCACCCCATGTTTTCTATTAGTTTCATGGTTTAGGGGTCTCATGTTTAGGTCTTTGATCCACTTTGACTTGACTTTTATGTGTTGAGAGATAGGGGTCTAGTTTATTGTATCGTGTATGAATTTCCAAATTTCCCAGCATCATTCATTAAAGACTGTTCTTGCTCTAATGTAGGTTTTTGGTGCTTTTGTCAGAGATCAGTTAGCTATAGATTCTGGCGTTATTTCCAGGTCTCTTACCTGTTCTTGTGTCTGTATGTGTGTACTTGATGCCTGCGCCGTGCGGTTTTGTGTATTTTCTCTATCTAGTATGTTTTGAGATATGAGCTATTATGATGTTTCTGGTCTTGTGTAAATACCTTTAACTTTGACATGCTTCTGTAGTTCCATATGGACATTAGGCTTGCTTTTTCTTTCTCTTGTGTTGCCTAGGCTGGTTTTACACTCACTGTTTAGTCAAAGCTATATTTAAATTGCTGATGTCCTGCCTCAGTTCCTAAGTGCTGGAATAGCAGCCATATGGCGCCATTCCCATCTTCCTTTTTCTGTTTTGTGAAGAAAACCATTGCTATTTGGATAGAGATGCATTGGCTCTGTAAATCTGCTTTGATAGTATGGACATTTTATCAACACTTTCAACCTCTAGGCTTTCTGGGATGGCTCTCCATGCTGGTGTGTAGTCTCCATTGCACTCCGGTGGTGTCTGTAATTAGCATTGGGTATAGTCATCCACTCCCTTGGCTAGATGCAGGCCTAAAGGGTTTTCTTTTCGCTTTTTATGGTGTAATGCTAGGGATCTGGAAAGAGCATTGTGTATGCTACGTACCTCTGAGCTAAATAGCTTAATCCCTTATAAAGGTTTGTTACTACTGTTGTTTCTGGCTTTTTGCTTTGACAGTATGGATTGCTTTCTTGAGGGTTTTTTGTTTTGTTTTGTTTTGTTTTTGTTGTTGTTTTCTCTGCTTATTGACTATTGGTACATAAAATGCTACAGATTTTTGTATCTTGCAACTTACTGAATTCATTTATCAGTTTTATTAGTTTGATAAACTTTTATACAGAGAACCATGTTGCTGCAGGCAGAATAAGCTTTTCTCCTCTCCTCTTTGGGTATTCTTTTCTTCTTTTTCTCGCTCTGCAGCTCTGCCTGACATTTCACATTCTGCGAAGGGTAAAATGGATGTTCTTGTCTTTTTTTTTTTTTTTTTTTTTTAATTTATTCTTGTTACATCTCTATGGTTATCCCATCCCTTGTATCCTCCCATTCTCCCCTCCCTCCCATTTTCCCCTTATTCCTCTCCCCTATGACTGTTCCTCAGAGGGATTACCTCCCCCTGTATATGCTCATAGGGTATGTTCTTGTCTTATACCTGATTTTACAAGAGATAATTTTTGCTTTTCCGTCTTTACCCTGAGGTGCTGCCAGAGAGGTGGAAGTCTGGCTTTTCCAGATAGCCAACTGAGCTTGGTCAATTACAGTGGACTCCCTTTGTCAGCTGGGTTCTCTCTTCCCCTGATCTGGGGAACCCCAGATCTTGTAAGGAGGGTCACATAGACCTCAGGGAAGATTACAGGCCTAGCCCTTTCCTGATAGAACCTGCTCAGCAAGCACCTGGGGGTTCCTGTAAATACCCCACCCTGTGCTAAGGAGACCCTAGCCTTCAGCAAATGACCTTTAATCATACCTGGAAGTTCTTCCCCACCCATAGGGTAATTAAGTACTATGTTCAACTTCTTGTGATAGGACTCCCATGCTACTGCATGTAAATCAAGTATCGCTAGCACTCTAGCCTAGCCTAGCGAATCAGACATATTCACCCTCAAACTTCTCCCTGCTGCCCAAGGTTTATAAATCCCTGATTCATGAGAGTAAAGTTTGGTTGGCTTGCCCTCACACACCGTCAAACCAGAATCAGATATTCTGGAGGTAGCGGTGCTTTTGAGACAGGGCAATCCATACACACTCAGCTGGTGGCTCTCAGACTGTACGCACACATTTTTATTTTTAAGGGAGGCATGGTGGCTCACACCTTCAGTCCCAGTGTGGGTGAGGCAGAGGTAGGTGGATCTCTGAGGGTTGGAAACCAGCCTTGTTACATGGTGAGTTACAAGTTAGCTAGTTACTTAGTGAGACACTGTTTCAAAGAGGAAGAGGTGTGTGTATTGGGGGAGTGTCAAAAAAAAGGCTTATAAAATTCCTTGCTGTTCCTCCCTACCAGGTGAATGCTGTGGATTGAACTCAGGTGGTCAGTCAGACTTGGTAGCAAGCGTCTTCACCTGCTGGGCAGTCTTGCTGGACCCCTTCTTTGTTTTTTAACCACCTAACATATTACCTACCTACCTACCTACTTTAATTAGCATGCAAAGTATTAGGTTTCGTTATGGTACCTTAAAACAAATCTTACTTTCCTTGATCTTCCCCTTCCATTGTGTCTCCGGTTTTTGTACCCTTCCCACTAGTAACCGCCTTTCTGGTTTTATTTCATGTGTGTTCTGATGCCTTGCTCCTTCCTCAGTGCTTTCCCCTTTCATCATCCCATTTCTAATTTCATAGCCTGTGTGTATATATGTATATACATATATGAACATTAAATGCTAAGATCAGATATGAGCGAGAACAGACAATACTTGTTTTTCTGAGTTCAGGTTACCTCATCTAATATAGTAGTTTTTAGATCTACCCTTTTTCTTGCAAATTTTAGAATTTCATTTTTCTGACAAAATAAAATTTCATTTTATATATATCATAGTTTCAATGTCTTTATGTTGATAGCATTAAATATTCATGAGAAGAAAGAGATGGTACTTACCAGAAGCCAGGTTTTTTTTTTAGTCCACAGTTCTAGTGAGCCGGAAACAAAGAGGGAATGTCTGTTTGAGCAGATGATCTGTTCTCATCAGCGCCCTGCCCCCTGCCCCTTTACAGTGTGCTCAGTGAACTCATCTTTCCCCCCCTATAAATAAATAGATTCCTGTTTCAGATATAAGTTTTCACTTGTCCAGTAAGCGAAGGCTTCACTAAAGACTGGCAGCACGGCTTACTTAGCAGTTGAAGAAGCTCCAGCTGCGTCTCCATCCAGTTACTGATAGTAATAGTCAGTACGCACTTACTGAATGGAGTTGTCAGTGCTGCGGTGCAGTGCTTGGTGTGTCTGCATCCTGTCCTTTTGAGCTAGCAGGGCAGAATGAGCAGCCCTGAGCAGCCTGAGGGATGCTGTTGTTGCATGATGTGAAATTCACAAAGAAGAAATAAAAAGTTAAATTAAAAAAAAATTTTTTTTGTTTGCCCCAAACATAGTATTTTACTAGGGTCAGCTTCTGTACTACTTTTTGTAAAATTATTAAAATCTAATTAACAATTTGTTTTTTGTTTTTTGTTTTTTGTTTTTTTTTATGTTCCATATACTTCGAGTATTCCAGCTCATAGTGATGGCTGCCACATAGAGGGCAGGAAGGAAATACTGCCACAGCTGCTATTGGACCACAGTTTCCTACAACAGCTGAAATAGGGCTTTGTAATTTAGAGTCATGCCTCACTGAGGTGTTGTCTGCCTTCTCTTTTGTGTGGTCACTTACTCTCTTTTCAGTACTCTGTAGAGGATGAACTCTGGAATTCCAAAGTCAAGAGGCAGGACCATGCACACACACTGTGTGTGTGTGTGTGTGTGTGTGTGTGTGTGTGTGTGTGTGTGTGT
>OU015742.1:5861597-5875914 GCA_907169655.1 Acomys percivali | reverse complement strand
GTGTGTGTGTGTGTGTGTGTGTGTGTGTGTGTGTGTGTGTGTGTGTGTTTAGGCCAGAGATTGGTGCTGAGTATCTTCATTATCACTTTGAGCCATATTTTTTGGGCAGGGTCTCTCTGAACCTAGAACTTGCTGTCTTGCTGGACTGGCTGGTCTGCAGGCCCCAGATCTGCCTTCTTTGTGCCCCTGTGCTAGGATCACAGGTGCAGGCATCATATCGGCTATTGCATGGTGCTGGGGTCTGCATTTCACGTCCTCATGTTGGACAAGAACTTTACCCACTAAACCGTCTCCCAGGCCTGGTCTTTTTTTTTAGGCCACCCCCACCCCTCCGTACACAGACACAGTTTCTCTCTGTAGCTCTGGCTTTCCTAGGACTTGCTCTGTAGATCAGGCTGGCCTCGAACTCACAGAGATCCATCTACTTCTACCTCACAGGTGCTGGGATTGAAGTTGCGTGCCACCCCATTCCCCAACTCCCACTCCCACCCCCGGCTGTCTTTTTCTTTTTATGCCATCCCAATAAGTGTAATTTTCGATTTGCATTTCTCTAATGACTACTGGTGGAGAGCATTTCCCCACATGGGTCATTTGTGTCCAGGGTGTTCTTTTCAGATGTCTGTTCAGATCCATTGGTTACTCTTAAATTTGTTGTTGTTGTTGTTGTTGTTACTTACTTGAAAGGGTTCTTCATATATTCTCAGTAAAAATTTCTTATGATTTGCAGATCTTATTCTGTAGGGTTTTCTTCTTTTTTCATGCATTTTTGCTTCTTACTATAACTTGTTATTAAATCAGTATTTTTACATTATTTATTAAATCTTTACGCTTGTAATCCTGGCTTTAGAAAAGCTGGTGTGCACTAAGTAGCTAATGATGCATACAGCATGATGGATATTGGAATTGGTGTCCATAGCACATGAAGATGGACGGTAGAAGACAGAGGCTAAGAACTGTTTTAAGGTCTTTTGGTATCAAGAGCTTGTTTAGCTCTCTGGTCCAGGCTAATAAGTAATAACATGACAAATGGTTCTTTTTCTGTTAGCATAAGCCCAAATTAAACTGTTATCTTCATTATCAACAATAAAAATTTATTCTAATCTCAATTTATAATTTAAGTATTTGATAAATGAAATCTGTCTATGCGTACATATGGCCCCTGCGTATGTAGTGGTGTTGAGGGGTAGATGCCGGAGGTCAGCCTCAGGTCTTGCGCCTCAGAAGTTGTCCATCTTGTTTTTGAGACAAGGTCTGGCAGGCCACAGAGCCCCAGAGATTTTCTGGTTGCTGTCTTCCCCGTGTTGGGATTACAGGTCCCCAACTTTTGCTGTGGGTGCTGGAAATCAAACTTAGCTCCTTATGGCTTGCATTGAATGTACCTTACTAGGCTGGGCATGGTCCATAATAATGCTGATATCTAAGCTTTTTTAACCAACAACCAAGTCTTTCTCTTTAAGATACTTTTTAAGCTAGGTGTAGTGGCGCACATCTTTAATCCCAGCGCTCAAGGAGGCAGAGGCAGGAGGATCTCTGTTCCAGCCTGGTCTATATAAAGCAAGTTCAGGATAGCCAGGGCTACACAGAGAAACCCTGTCTTGAAAATGTACTTTACTGACTAAGCTTTTCCCCTTGCATGGCAAATTAAATTCAAAAGCAAGCAATTAATGTTACTGAATATTGGTCAGAGCTTTGAAATATTTACATAATGTTTTTTTGTTTTTTGAGAAAGAGATGTTACAGGATGGAGTTTTTACAGCCAAGAAGTTGAAATCATCTGTTCTGCTTCATGTAAAAAGTTTTCAGATATTACTAATACACAAGCTAGGAAGATGGTCTCAGTTAGGTTTCTTGTAAACCTCTGAGGAAAATATAATTGAAGTCCAGGGTGTAGCTCAGTCAGTAGAGCACTGCTCAGCGTGCATGTAAAGGCTGAAGTCAGTAACGCTCATACTCGTAAGATTTTAAAGTATATGCCAATCTATAGACAAAATGTAGTGTTTCATATTTGAGATTATAAGAGGTATAAGCCTGTTTGCACATTTCCATTTCTTATTACAGGCCTCAGGAGTGCAGGTGGCAGATGAAGTATGTCGCATTTTCTACGACATGAAAGTTCGGAAATGCTCCACACCCGAAGAAATCAAGAAAAGGAAGAAGGCTGTCATTTTTTGTCTCAGCGCAGACAAAAAGTGCATAGTTGTTGAAGAAGGCAAAGAGATCTTGCTTGGAGATGTGGGTGATACCATAACGGATCCTTTCAAGCATTTTGTGGGAATGCTTCCTGAAAAAGATTGTCGCTACGCTTTGTATGACGCAAGCTTTGAAACCAAGGAGTCCAGAAAAGAAGAGCTGATGTTCTTCTTGTGGTAAGCACTAGAACATGGAGCCTCGGTGGATCAAGGGCTCATCTCCTCCTGTCCACTCTTGGAGAGCCATTGTGGGCACCAGAATAGTATTGGTGATACTGAGCATTGAGCCCAGGGCCACACATGTGTTAGGCAAGGGTTCCAGCACCACAGCCCCAGCACCCTCAAAATAATTCACAGTGAAGCTACCAGCATTCGCTGTCAGAGTTTTGACAGGCTTCCATAAAGTCTAGACTGTATTGAGAGTTTAGCTATATTGTCTACTTGAAAGAACAATGCTTTGGGCAGTTTATTTTGTGGATTCTTGCTCATCATTTCTAAGTGAGCATTCCCTGTTTCTACCAAATGCTCACACTGGCAAACCAAAGCCTTTCTCCCGCATGTCATGTTCACGTCAGCCTGCTCTACTGGGCACACAGTCTTCAGTTATGTATTTGTCGTTTGTTTCTTTTGAGAAAGTTGATGCCATTCCTTCCTCACTGTGGTTTGCTATATGTTTGTAGTATCTAGTTAGCCTACACATATATTACATGTTCTGTTTCATGTAAAAAGTTTTCAGATATTATTAATATACAAGCTAGGAAGATGGTTTCAGTTAAGGCTCCCAGAAACCTGTGAGAAAAACATAATTGAGGGCCAGGGTGTAGCTCAGTCAGAGTTCTGCTCAGCATTCATGAAGCCTGGAATTCAACCCCCAGCACAGCATTAACCAGACACACAGTGTCAGACACCTGTGATCTCAGCACTTGAAAGGTGAGGAGAGGGCCAGGCGCAGTGGCACACGCCTGTAATCCTAGCGCTCAGGAGGCAGAAAGAAAGGTGGAGAGAGGAAGATGAGAAATTTATAGTCAAACTTGGCTACAGAGTCCTTGACATCAGCCTGGGATCCATGAGACCCTACCTCAAAGAGACAGCCCGAGGTCGGCCATGTATACAACACCACCTACATAGGGATATTTCATTTTTAATTTAAAAGTTAATTAGTTAAAAAGATAACTCTGTATTTTGAGGCAGGGTCTCACTGTATAGCCCACATGGGCCTGGAACTCAACCATAGCCTTTCCTAGTTACCTGGTAGTGCAGGCATGGTCTGCCATGCCCACTTAAAATTCATTGTTTAGTTTAATGAGTATCTATTTCCAATGTGTAGCCACACGACTAACAGAACAGAGCATTTCCATTGTAAAAGATTTGGCTGAACAACATGCTCTAGTTAACATTTTAAAGTGATTGATATGGCCTTTTTTGGGTATTTTAGTCTTCAAGTATTTGAGATGAGGCCTTAGACAAAAGTCTTTCATTCCAGCACTTGGGAGGGAGAGGCAGGGGGATCTGTGTGATCTCCTGTGGTCTTCCACGGCAGCCAGGGCATTAGAATTTGGATGTGAATGAAGGTGTATTCATTAAGCTTCATTTCTCCTCTCCACCAGTTACAGTGTGAGGGCCTGGGAAAGAGCCGTATGATTACAATTAGTGAAGGCCCTGCCTTCGGGGAACTTACAGCTGTGTGGCAGAGTATATGGCTAAGTAGGCTTTGAGGTTGGGCAATGTTTTCCTTACTTGCCTTTTTCCTTTCTTTCTTCTTTTTCTTTATTGTTTGTTTGGTTGGCTGTTTTTTGTTTTGTTTGTACTATTTTTTCACTGTGGTTATTGTATATGTGACCATTTGTAACATTTACCTTCCAAGGCGAGAAATAGAGAGCTTCTAGATTCTGAGGTCTATCTCGCTGAGGCTGTGTAATGTGACGTAGGTTGCACTTTGTCTGCAGCAGTCCTTTTCACTCTGGCGTCCTTCTACCCAGGGCACCAGAACAGGCATCTCTGAAAAGCAAAATGATCTACGCGAGCTCGAAGGATGCCATCAAGAAGAAGTTTCCAGGTATGACACAGACGCGTCTCTGACGTTTATGGATATAGTGAGTCCCAGAATTGGGACTGGAATGTCTCTAAAACCCTCCTTGTCTGTTTATCCATCCATCCATTCCTTCATCCATCCACCCATCCCTCTGAGCGCCGTCTGCCGTGGACAGTACATATGCTGGCCCGTGTTCATGACCCTGTCCCTTTCCTGTTGGCTTTAAACTATTTTTCATATGGCAGGTGGGGATCAGTTGGTTTTGTTATTCCTTGTTTTTTTAAATGTAGTTATTGACAACGCTGCAGAAAGGAAATGCTTTTGAGTAAGAAAACATTCTCTTACCTCTAGATTCACTATTGAATGGTGTGATTTTAGGTAATTGATTCTTCTGAGTACAAAGGAAAATATACTCACCTGAGCTGACCAGTTGTGTTTGACTTGTCACTGGGTGGCTGGGGTCCGGATGAAGTGGCCTTGGCCAGACTCCAACCAGAAGACATTGGTATGCTGGAGAAAGCATGGGGCACAAGCCCAGAGGCTTGCACAAGGGCTGAGCTTGCTGTCTAACTGCTGTGTGACTGTGGCCAGAACCAATAACCTCGTGAGCCTCAGTCTCCCAGCTCTGGGGCAGGAGGCTTGATCTGAGTTTTTTCCTCCTCCCTTTCAGTGTGATCTCCAAACAGCTGAGGGAGCAGAGCTTACACGGGTTTCCCCATTGTTGGTTTTGTTTTCTGTGCCTGGCTTTATATTCCTGGAGTAGAACTGGATGGTCCCAGCTTGTTTTAATGAGTTAGTAATGGGAATTCCTGCTTCCTTCCCAAGCCCCACTGCTGCTCAATTAAGTGGGTTCTTTGTGCATTTGGCATGGTGTTGGGGCCCCCTTAGAGTGCTCACTAATCTGTCAACTGATACTTCAAATGACTTCTCAGCTTTGATGGAACCTGAGTTAAAGGGACTTGCTACATCAGACTTGATTGAAGGATATTAGGTGATAGACACATGTCACCTTTTTTGTGGAATCATCAATGTCTTTCTCAAATTAGTCCAAAGTTGTTTAAAAACTGACCTGTGTGAGAAATGATCCTAAGACGGTAGACTGTGTAGCTGTTTAAAACAAAGCAGCTCTGTGCAGAGAAACACCTGTGTGCACGTCCCTGGATGAGCTAGTTCTACGGGTGCTGATGGAATTGTCCTAAGGCCATCAATGCCACATCTTAAGTATGCACTGCTTTTATGCGTAGTGTGTAATGCCACCATAGAGCTGTTTTTTGTAGCAATGTTTTAGTTCATGCTTTATAAACAAACAAAAAAACAGGCCAGGTTTCTTTGTAGCCCTGGCTGTCCTACAAGTTTCTCTTTAGACCAGGCTGGCCTCAAATTTATTGATCCTCCTGCCTCTGCCTCCCAAGTGCTGGGATTAAAGGCATGCACCACCACCACCCAGCTTTTTAATTGCATAGGTAAGCATCAGTGTGTACGTTTTTGCATATGGGTGTGCAGGTGCTATCAGAGTTCAGAAGAGGCACCAGAGCCATGGTGCTGTAGTCACAGTTGGTGACTGTACACCACACTGTGTTGAGTGCCTGGGATTGATCCTAGTCCTCTGTAAGATCAAGAAGTACTCTTAACCATGTCTCTAGTCCCATACGTTTGTTTTAAAAAGCAGGAAAAAAGTACTAGGCCTGCCTTTTTATTGAAGTATAACACCTTTAGTAAAGTATATCATTATTATAGAACTCTGAACGTTCACAGAGTGAACAATGATTATCTAATTACTAGCCCCACAAAACCTTCCTCGATGCTTACTTTTTCCCCTACCTTTTCCAGAACCCTGATAGTAATTGGTACCCTGACTCCTAACTGCAAACATTAGCAGGGACTGATTTAAAGAATGGACTCATGAAATGTACGTTGTGTTCCTGGCTGCTTGGTCAGCGTTGTCTGCTGAGGGATCATTGTTTTGATGCATGTGCTTAAACATTATTTCTTCCCACACTGGATAGCATTCTGTGTTCCATAAGACAAGGGTCTTTAGATTAGTTTGCTACCCTGGAGAAATGAGTAAGCTGCTGCATGATCCTAAATAGAATTTGTTTTTCTCTTTAGGCATAAAGCATGAATATCAAGCCAATGGCCCAGAAGACCTCAACCGGACTAGTATTGCCGAAAAGCTAGGCGGCTCCTTAATTGTAGCTTTTGAAGGATCCCCTGTGTAGACCATCAGTCAGTGCCATGAATTGAAAGCTTCCATGTTTCACAGTAGTTTCTTTCACTATATAAGTAAAGCAAATATATTAGGCCAGGATCTCACTGAGGGGAATTTGTCTTGTCATCTTGTAGAGTAAACTAAAAATCTATAGATGTCTGCAAACAGCACCCTACATGTAGCCTCTAAAGTTTCATTGGTGTGGAATTAAATTTTTATTGGCCAAATGCCTATTTTCATGAGGTGACTTGTAAAGATTTTAAGCTCAGGATTTTTAATAACACAGTTCACAAAACAGTACAAGGCAATGTGAAGAGAACCACTATTCTTTGCTAACCTCAGAAGGTTTTGGTTTTGGTTTTATTTTTTTTTGTTTGTTTTGGGGTTTTTTTTTTCTTAAGGTGATTATAATCTGTGTAATTTTGACCCAAATTATCTATTTTTCCTCGACTTAAACAAAATAATGAGATATAATTTTCTTATAATGTAAACAACATAACAATCACTAACAGCAGTAAGACTATGCCAGGCAGTCTCTTAATTCTATCAGATGTGTCATGAGTATGTTTCAGACATGTGTCTGCTTACAGTTTACGTTAATCTTACAAAGCACCTGTCAGCATCATGCCGGGATGCAGGAAGCAGCAGCCCTGCACCCGCCATGAGAGGCTCCCTGGACTGGGAAACTGCTGAGTGACTTACTGTCTTAGAAATCATGGTTTTTCCTCAGGAGAATGTTATAACTAATTATATTGCAAATTAGGGCTTCATTGTAATCTGACTTTACTAATGAAAAGCGATAAAGCAGTGTATTGTTGATAAGCCACGGTCCTGTCGATATTTAATATCTTCTTCAGAACTGTGCTGCATCTGGTACAGTAGGATGTGGGTGAGTGTTGACTTGTTTCCTCTGGGGCCTGGTAGGATGCAAATCCCCAGAGCAGTTGACCAGCTATGTGAAACGGAAGCCGGCACCATGGATGACTCTCACAGGGGACTGCCCACCAACACTTGGAAGTGACTGTTAACATCACAGGCATGACACCGAACAACGTAGAGATGCACCAACAGTTGAACTTAGAAGTAGCAATGCTGGCTTTATGTAATAAAGGAAGCATTTGTAACTTACCTTTTGTGTGATTATTTGTGTATGAATCGAAGGTAAAGAATTTCCCTTCTGTCTCTGTTTGTTTGTTTGTTTGTTTAAATTGGTGTGATAAAGAGCATGTCCATAAGCAACTTGAGGGGAAAAGGGTTTATTTCATCTTAAAACTTCCAGAATTCATCATTGAGGGAAGTCAGAGCATGAACTCAGACATGGAGGAATGCTGCTTACTAGCTTGCTCAGTTTCTCTTACGCACTTCAGGACCACAAGCCCAGTGGGCTGGGCCCTTCTAGGTCAATCATCAACTAGGAAAATGCCTCCAATGGCTTGCCTACAGGGCAATCAAATGGGGACATTTTTATAGTTTGCTTTTTCAAGGCAGGGTTTCTCCATGTAGCCTTGACTGTCCTGGACTCACTGTGTAGACCAGGCTGGATCTGCCTGCCTCTGTGCCCCACTGCACCTGAGCCAAGTTGACACAAAGCCGAACAAACCAGCATACCTTCCTTGTGCAGTGAGCCCTCTAGGTTTTGACATTTCTAGTCGGGTTAGAGTCATAGCACACTCCTGCCTAAATGAAAATGCAATTTAAAAGTTGGACATCCTTTTCTTTCCCTATTCCAAATGTTGTACTTTTATCAGACTGCCTTTAAATGTTGGCCATTTAACCATTCTTCATCCTGAATCTTTATGCAAAACAGCTTTTAGTAGCTACTGTAGCAGGTCCCCTAGCCTGTGAGGTCAAGGACAGCCCTGTGGGTGGCTTTTTAGAGCTGGTTCTGTGTGTGGAATGTAACTCCACTGCCTTTACCACAGTTCTGTGCTTCAGATGCACAGGCGTGTGTGAGACAGGGGTGCCGCAGGAAGGGCCTTAAGCAATCTGTAAGTGAACAGCTCCAGAAATGGCATAGGTCCTAATAGTTCCTGCCTGACTTTGGGGTGTTTCAGGATTCCCTGAAACCTAGTCTGGTCCTGAAGTTGTGCTGACAGGTGTTTCATTTCTGCTCGGTTGCACTTAAGGTTTACATGTTTGTTGAGTGTGGTTAAGAACAAAACTGCCAAGTAGTTGTGCTTCGGAAGCATGTTTACACTCAAGGGTTAATCTAAAAGTCTGTGTGGAAAGCCAAGTTCGGGCTCATCTGGTGGGTACTCCTGGTACCTGAGAAAGATACGTCTAAGGCCAGTGCTGATGCAGTTCTATCAGGAGTTGGCTATGACGTTTGTTACTTCCGAGGATGCTCTTCCTACAGAGCTGCCTATGTCCTTAGCAGCTTCATCCCTGTAGCCCACTGGTGAAGGAACCTGCTCAAGGATTTGGAGCCATTTTAAATAACAGGTTCTGGCTACTCCAAGAAGAGGGCACACTCGGTTCCTAACAGGATGGTTCCTGGGAAGGGAGGCTTGAGTCACAGTGGGGTTCACCTGGCCAGGGCAACTGGAAAGCCTCTGCCCTGCTCTGCAGTGGCCACAGAGAGGCAAAGCAGTTCACCTTTCTAACAAGCTCAACGTCACAATTCTGGTCCTGCTGTCCCTGCTACTTTGAGTTACTAACAAAAGGGTAAGGCCAGTCTTCTTAGCCTTGAACTCACTAGACCCAGCCCTGAAGAGAGCTCACTTAGTGAGAAGACATTTGTGGAGGGTGTCTTTGCCTTCTGTCTACCAAGGCCTTGCTCCTGTTGCCCGTCCTTGCTTCTTTGTCCAGGCCCCATGAGGCTGCCTACAGGCCAGCGTCCTGCCCATGGGCCAGGGTTTTCATGAAAGAACCAGAGCAGCACAGTTATCATGACAGTGGTCTGCATGGTAGAGCTGCCAGCTCTGCTAGGCCATCAATGAGATCTAGAGGGAAGCATTTGGGTAGCTCTGGTACTGAAAGCACCCCAAGGAGTGCAGCATCTCCTGAGAGATGACACCTGTTCCCATCTCTTCAGCCAAGTGACCAGAAGCCAGGGCTTCTTGAGAATCTTTCCATCAGTTTGGTGGGCAGCGAGCCATGACTGGCCAGGCTCCTGTGCTGTCTACCTTGTTGACAAGGTGGTAACGACAGCAGCACCTGTTAACCTCGGTCACCCTCTGCAGCAGGTAACTTAACTGGTAGGCGTCTGAGTTGCAGCATCCCCTGGATGGAATCTTGTCTGCGACAGCTGGGCAAGAGCCACTGCTGCTACTTACTGCCTGAACTCCGGCTCCCTCTGCTGGCCTGGGAGGTATGGCTGCTGAGCAGGTTGGGAGAACTGATGGGCCCTTTCAGCCCAAGCAGCTTAAGTATTGTTGCTGAAGTAATGTGCACAAGGTGCCAGGCCAGAGCCCTAGTTAACTCACCCTGTGCTGTCACGGGAAGATATGGCCTCCACTGGAGCCCTGAGGAGAGGAGGTAGTAGGAAGCCATTGCATCTTGGATACAGGGTCTGGAGCTTGGTAACCCCAGTATCTTCCCACCTGTCCCCACTCTTCTCTCAAAATGAGTGTAGTCCCTAACTCCTATACCCTCAGAGGACATCTCCCTAGGCATGGGTGCTATTAGCACCCTCCCCCAACTTCTGTGCCTAAGACCATCAGAAATGATATTTACATTGTGATTTATAGCTACTAAAAATTTATAGCTACTTAGGAAGTAGCAATGAAAATATTTTATGTGGGAGTTACCGCAACATGAATTGTACTATAGGGTCGCAGCTTTAGGAAGGTTGAGAACACTGACTTAAGAGTTCCCGTGAGGGCTGGAGAGATGGCTCAGTGGTTAAGAGCACTGCCTGCTCTTCCAAAGGACCCGGGTTCAATTCCCAGCACCCACATGGCAGCTCACAACTGTTTGTAACCCCAAGATCTGACACTTTCACACCAATGCACATAGATTAAAAACTAAATAAAATATATAAAAAAAAAAAAAGAGTTCCCATGAGCGAGGCACCCATACATGGCATTGTTTTTTCCTGCTACCTTCTCCTCCTCAGCATAACATCTCAAGAGTTTCAGAGGCCCCTCTTCCCTGTGGCCTCTTTGAAGGTTTTATAATAGGTATTAATTGTTCCTTAAAACTTATTTCCTACTGTCATGCACTGCCCAGCCATGTGACATTAACATACCCTTCTCAGTCTTCCCCTTCCCTCCCCTGCAACCAACCGCTGTCTCCCAGGGCACTCCTCCAGCACCCTGTTCATTAACACAGAAGAGCTACGTGCCTTGGTGGCTCATAGGTGCGTCCTGAGTGCCTGGCCAAAAGGTCACAGGTACAGTGTTAAAACCTCGGCAGATGTTCCGCGGCGTGAGGAGGTAAAGGAGTCAAGAGAACACAAATAAGCACAGTGCTGTTTCCCACAGGTTCCTGTGACAGCTAGAGTGCCACCTACCATTCCAGGGAGCCACGTGATGCAGACCACAGAGCAGTGTGGGGATCACACCCTCTAGTCACCCTTACCCATAGGGCTTGGCATCCAAGGGTCAGCTGTCCCCCAGCCAAGTTCAGCCAGTCAGCTTTCAGGACTTAGAGGACGACAGGTTAGGGGATGTGACTACTGCTGCCTGGAAGAAGGCTGGCACAGGAGCCAGTTGCTGCTCAGAGCCACTTTCCTGGTGGGTCACACCCTACTTTTCACATAAACTCAGACCCAGTGCCGGGCAACACGTTGGTTTTAATGGCATTGACATCCAGGCAGTCACATGTCAGTTCTGCTTGGCAACTTCCAGGGGTGAGGGGGCTGCAGCCTTGCTGGGCTGGGCTGAGGCCCTCCAGTCTGCTCAGCAGCCTCTGAGAGCTCACCACCTGGCCCGTTGCTTCCCGACCCGGCCCCACTGAGAAATACAGACAATTGCACTGATTGACATAAGTCCCGAGCTTCCTGGACTCCCAGCACACCCTGGTCTGTGAGCGTTGAATGAGGGCTTTGGCGTCTGCTTGAGGTCGTCCAGGGCTGCTCCCGGGAATAGTGTTTATCAAATGTGACATCGGGTCTTTTACAGCCTGGGGCGTCTGGAAGGTTTATTTCTGTGGTTCTGAGACTTGTCTCCAATGGCTTCACTGGAAGTTGGGCCTGGATAACGCCATGTTGGTTGGTTTATTTGTAAGGAATGTGTAAGGCATTTTGGTAAGTTGAACAGTTTGCCGAGGAGACTCAGACAGAGGTTCCCTCCTTTGAGCTGCTACCGTCCTCCTGCAAACAAAGTGAGTGTGTGAAGGCCTGGCCAGGACTCCAGACACTGCCACCTGCCCCGTGCCCAGTGCCCAGAGCCTTCCCAGGCAGCTCCACAGGCAACTCTAAACACGTCAGAGAAAGCAAACCTGTCAGTATGGAGGTCCAGAGCTGACTCCAGGGCTTGATTGGGGGTGGGGTGGGTTGTATGCATAGGAATTTGGGGGACTCTGTGACAAGAGGAATGTGAGGCAGAGTGGCTAAGGTGCTGTGGTCCTGTAAGCAAGGGACTCCAACCAGGTTGAAGGACCCACACAGACTGCAGGGTGAGGACAAGCCAGCAGTGCAGCTGTGGCCTCCCCTTGTAGCTCTCTATCCCCAGTGATCTGCTTCCCTGGGCCTCCTAAGTAGCATGAACCACTGGCGGCCCAGAGGCTAGCCCGGCAGTCCAGCCGCATTGAGCACTTACTGCTTTTTCCAGCCGTTTTTGCAACGTCTTCACTGTGTCCTTCTCTTTTGTCAGCTGCTCCTGGGCCGTCTTCAAAAGCTCCTGGAGTTTGGTGGCAGCGCGCCCCAGGTCACTTGTTAACCTCTTCTCTTTTTCTAGTCTCTCCTGCGGGTCACAGGGTTGGAGGTAGTCAGCCTCATATACCAAGAGGAAGAGGTAGCTCTGAGCACCTCCACGAACACAGGAAGCTTTCTGGTCACTCGGACAGTGCTGGCTGGGAGAAAGCCTTTGCTGTGTGCTAGCAACTTCTGCGCTGCTAGGACAGCTTCCTGGCCTGATGGCTCACTGTGAAGGCCACTGCATGTATAGCTGAAACATGACTAGCTTTATAGAACTTCATTTAAATGATGACACTAACTTATAACTGAGATGTGCTCTGGACTGGCCCCTCTCCAAGAATAAGATGGCCTCTACAGGCTCATTTATTTGAGTGCTTAGTCGTCAGGGAATAGCACTATTTGAGAAAGTTTAGAAGGTGTGGCCTTGTTAGAGGAAGTGTCACTGAGAGTGGGATTTGGAGATTTCAAAAGCCCATGAAGTCCAGTTCTTCCTTGGCTTATGGACCAGGGTGTAGCTCTCAGCTACTGCGCCAGCACCATGCACATTGCCATGATGACAACGGAATAAACCTCTGAAACTGTAAATAAGCCCTCAGTTAAATACTTTCTTTTTTAAGAGTTGCTTTGGGCATCTCTTTGGTATCTCTTCACAGTAATGACTTCAACAGTGGCCAAAGCCTTGAAGACCTTTAAGTCCAACCCGTGCTCCAGCACCATCCTCTACCTTCAGCTGTGTCACCTCTTCTGTTCCTGAAGACTCCAGGGGACCAGCGGCACGGAGCTTCTCCAGCTCTTCTTGTAACCGGCACACTGTGCTCTGAGCCTTGTCAGAACGAGGACAGTCTGGGTGAGAGGCCTAGCAGGTCCCCTAGGGGCTGGGAAGGGGTGGGGGCACTCCCAGCCTAAGAGGACAGCAGCTCATGTAGATCCACATGGGCAATGGATATAGGCCCACACACACACGCGTGCGCACACACACGCACACGCGCTCAGGATCCCCCAAAGATGCAGATACCTGCAAGGTTCCTGGGGCAGACTCAGCACCATCGCCCACCCACTTGGGACACACAACTTCTTAGCCCAGGTGCCTTGTGAGAAAGCTGGGCAGGGCAGAGCCGATGATGCCCAAGCTCTCAAGACAAGACAGTCTGAAAGCTTTTGGGGCTGAGGGATGCTGGGCAGGGCCTAACCTCCTCAAACTCAGCTGTGAGCTTCTGCCGCCGCGTCTGTTCAACCTCCAGGATGGCCTCTGTCCGCTCCAGCTGTGTTTTTAGCTATATGGAGACATCACAAGTGTGACTGAAGAGTCTAACACAAGCCCCTCTGGGGCAGACTGAGACTGCAGCCCTCCCCTTCCCTCCCCGCTTCTAGCTGCTTCTAACAACTCCCTGGGTCCTTCCCTGTCTGAAGTCACTCTTAGCACTCTCACTTCCAGTGAGACAGTGCCTCAGACTCTGGAGAGAAGCAGAGAAGAGAAAATATACTGGGGACACTGCCATTGCAGGAGCCTTTTATGGGACTCACGGGGCAGGTCCCAGGTCCCCCACAGAGCCTAGCGACAGGCCTCTGCTTCCTGCCAATTGCTCTTGGTAGCTATTCCTTTAGTCAAAACTCTGGAAGGCAAGAGGGCCACAGTCCCAAACCCAAGCTCCGGCCCTTCCTTGCACTGTGAAGGCCAAAGGCCCTTCCCATCTACACCAAGCAGGGTGGGGAGGGTGGCTAGCAGTGCAACCGGAAGAACCTGCACTCAGGTTAGTCAGCACAGAGGCTGCCCACCCTGAACATCTGAGGTTAGTGACACATCTGAGGGCCAGCTTATCACCCTAACCTTCACAGGGTCCTGCTCGGCTGGAGGGACAGCTGGAGACCCAGCCACGTCACCATCCTCTACGTGGTTCTTCATGTCACTCAACTGCTGCCTGACCTGAAACAGGGAGGGGTGGGTTTGTGCAAATAGACACCAGTGGCATGCAGGTACAGAGCGAGCAAGCGAGCAAGCACGTGTGCATGTACACACGTGTGTACACACACACACATACACGAGAGAGAGAGAGAGAGAGAGAGAGAGAGAGAGAGAGAGAGAGAGA
>OU015742.1:5845697-5861587 GCA_907169655.1 Acomys percivali | reverse complement strand
GAGAGAGAGAGAGAGAGAGAGAGAGAGAGAGAGAGAGAGAGAGAGAATATGTGTGGGTGTATCCCCAGGTCCTTAAAGGTTTTTCATTTGTAAGGGATGTTCAAATCCCCCTGTGCAGGAGAGATAGACCAGGCCCACACTCTACTCTGAGCCTAAAAGCCTTGAGGCCAACAAGCCCCTGGGCCCATGAGAACCATGTGCGGTTTTTGAGGCAAACTTGTGGGGCAACACCCCCTCCCCCAGAAGCAAAGTGACTCCAGTGGATGTAGAGCAGACAAAGTCAGGCAGCTCATATGGAACAGAAGGCAGCTAACAACATGCCACATCTCAGTTCTTCAAGGATGTATTCTACTGCACATGGCCTTTTAAGGGGCCCAGACAAGATGGTAAGTCCACTATTATTGCCCTGTGCTGCCCCATTCCTCTGAGTTCTTGCTACGGGCAAGTCACACAATATAGTGGCCCTGAGGCCATTAGACCTCTGGGCCTTCCATCTGGAGGGCAGCAGGGTCACACAGGTTGCTTGGGAAAGGTCCTCCCAGTCAAAAGGCCTGAGGATAGAACTCAAATACAAGCTCTTCAGGAGATCTGAGTGGCCTTAGTCTCCAACTAAGCTTTACTCGGCAAGCCACACCAAGTCTGCCTTCCCAAAAGGCCCCATAGGCAGAAACCAAATAACACAGTTGGAAGATAACAACGCCTGGCAGGCATGCTCTGTGTGCATGCCTTGCCTGGGCTGCACCCCTTGGGGCATGGGGTGGGGGTGGGGGCTGTCACCCAGACCCAGCCTAGCAAATGGCTGAGAACAGCAGCTTTAAATTTGGGATGCTTGGCCTGAGCAACACCCACTTCTGGTGAGGGTAGTCTGGGCGAGGCCTAAGAGCTGGATCCGGTGATCGGGAGCCCACGCTGGGCTTAGCAGACAGTGTGTGGTGTGCTGGCCTAATGCCAGGCTGGTCTCCTGGCTAGAGCTGCACATGTTCAATCTCCACTTCAAGCTTTTCACAGAGATAGTGCAGATCAAACACTGCAGCTGTGGCGCACGGGCTGCTGCCTGCAGCTAGAGCTGGGGATAATGACGGCCCTGTGAAGAGGGAACTCAACTGGCCACACAGCTGGGACACGGGGCCAGACAGAGCAGCTGCAAACTGGGGAAACTGAGTGGACTCGAGGCACAGTGTGGTTTCTCACATCTCTATGCAGGTTTATCTGCTCCCAGTGTCTGGCAGAGGGCCAGAGGGAGCAGGCTACCATCACGTGTAATACTGGCAAGGCCTGAACCAGCACTGAAGCAGGAAAACCTGCAGAGAGCACAGACATGCCAAAAGGCACTGAAGGGCCAGCCCCCTGGTTGTGATGTCAAGGGCCCTATGTCCTGGACTGCTCAGGTGACGAGACAGGCTAGCAAGGCCTCTATGCCCCACAGCTCTGTCTTGAGCAGGTCCATGTCTGTTCAGAGATGGGAAACGGCATGTGAGCACCCTGACCCCTGGAGCTACAAGCCCAGCTCAAGAGTTTTAGGCACACTGCTCAAGTCCCACCAAGCCTGCCCTACATGAGTACTGCATGATGTGCCCTGCTAAGCTACAGAGTCTCTGCATGGATGCTAAAATACCATCAAGTTAGTCACACACGCAGTCATACATGCACACCCCGGTCAGACTCCACTGCCCAGGACGTACGTGCACCTACCAGGGCAAGCTCACTGCTTTGCTTCTGGGCTTCATTCTTGGCTTCATCCAGCTGAGACTGAGAGTCTAAGAGAAGCTGCCTCAACTTCAGAGGACACAGCCACGTGAAGGGGAGAAGGGGAAAGGGGAGAAAACCAGTTCCAGTGAGCCCACACCGAAACTTGAGATGGAACCCAGGCACAGGAGATTTACATAGGGTGGGGCAAATGACCTACAGGTACAGTTTTCTGTTAGTTGACTTAGGAAGGATGGCACACCCAGGCTTTCAGAAACACTTGCTGTGGTGGTTTAAATGGAAATAGCCCCACTAGGCACATAGGGAGTGGCGCTACTAGGAAGTGTGGCCTCGTTGGAGTAGGTATGGAGTAGGCTTTGAGGTCTCAGAAGCTCAAAGCAGGCCTGGCAGCTCACTGTCTCTTCCTGCTGCCTGTAGACCAAAATGTAGACTCCTCAGCTGCCCCTCCAAGCACCATGTCTGCCTGCACGCCGCCATGCTTCCCCCATGATGACAGGGGACTAAACCTCTAAACTGTAAACCAGACCCAAGAGTTTCTGTGATCTTGGTGTCTCTTTACAGCAATAGAAACCCTGAGGCATCTTGTCCATTGTCTCTTGTTAAAAAGTAAAGTTTACAGTCAAAACTAGACTGAAGGTACCAGGCTTGGGAGTTCTGCTCCTGAAATCAGAGGACAGTCTGATGATAACCCAGTTTCAGCTAAAAATGACAGCAGCAAGCCAGACAGAGGGCACGTGCTGAAAGGCAGCCACTCTCACAATGGAGGCTCTGTGCCTGCCCTGCCCTGAGGCTGCCTTTCTGCAGTATTCCTCAAGACACTTCAGGGCTGTCAGTCCAGAGGCCTCTGCAGGGCTTTGGCAGAAGCCCAAAAATCTAGCTTTTTGTTTGTTTGTTGGTTTGTTTGGTTTGTTTTTCTGAGATAGGGTTTTGGCTATCCTAGACTCACATTGTAGACCAGGCTGGCCTCAAACTCGCAGCGATCCGCCTGCCTCTGAAAACCTAGCTTTGAGGTTCTATTGACAAGCACTAAAGCAGTAAGAAGGAATCACAGGGAATAATCTAGGCTTGATGGGGCAGAGTCCACTCAGGACCAGGACAATGGGATGGTGGCATCACTCACCCCTGCCACCTCCTTGGCGTAGTTCTGGCACTCTGCACTGGCAGCTGCCATGTGTTTCTCCAGCTCTGCTTCCAAAAATGAAGTGTGCTCCCTCACCTGCACAGGGGCAGACACGGAAACCGGTCAGAGCCTCTCAGTGGTCAGCAGAGGCCCTAACCATACTAAGTGGGAGAGATGGGTGCCAAGTCTGGCTGGACCTGAAATAAGCAAGGGTAAACATACTACTGGGTAAACTGAGGTCAGTAAGAAAACAATCCCTGGCAAGAGAGCCCCTCACCGAACATCAAACCAAAATCCATCCTGCTGGGTCCTGCCAAGTCCTCAGGCTGCAGGCGGAGTGGGGGAACACCTTAGCTGTACACTGCCAAGCTCAGGATAGAGGACCCCTTTACAACGGTCAAGGCTTGCTGCAGTATCTTAATCTCAAGTCTACAAGCAAAACCAGTACTGGGCAGAGCTGGGCAGCCCATGGCTCCCAGGCCACTAAGGCCAGGAATCTTATCATTTAGGCCAAACAGGACAAAGCCCTTGCTCAGAAGAGGACACCCTCCCTGGACATGTGGTCCAAGAGGAAAAAATAAAAATAAAAAATAACAAAGACTCATACAGTCTCTGAGCAGCACATTCACAGGATAATAGATGGCAACCCTAAGAACAGAGACTGTCATACCTGATCTGAGCTTTCAAGTTCCACTTTTAGCTTCTCCACAGTGTCTTCCAGATGTTTCACTGTGACCCGTGACTACAAAGGGGAAGACCCATCAGGCATGAGAATCTGGGTAGAAGACTCCTGGGCCCGCCCATGCTGTGGCACCAGGCTCTGGGGAGGCATGTAGGCCAGCCATACCTTTTGGAGCTCCTCTTCAGCAGCTCCCACCCTGGCCTTCCACACACGCTCCTCCTCTTCCACGCTCTTCTGCAGGTCTTTGAGCATTCCCTCCTGCAGGGGAGGTGACACTGAGGCACGCCCTCTCCCTCCTTAGTTTGATCCCACGAACATACACTACATCCTTTGACCCTCAGAGCGCCATTCAATCCCACTTTCTGTGTGACTGAGTGCCACGGGGAAAGAAGCTGGCCCTGGCAGTTATAGCAGGAGACGAGGTCTGCAGCCCCAGCCCCTACTATTCTTGGAATCAAAGGGTCCAACCCTATTTACCCTAGGCCTACCGTGTCCTCCCCCGCCCACCTCCCCAGGTATTCTCTGTGGTAACCATCTCTTCCAGCCCCAAACCTTAAACCAACTCTTGTTCCCAACTTAAAAACAACAAAGACTCACGAGCTTTGTTCATCCCCTTTACCATCCAGCTAAAGAAATGAGGCCCAGAGATGGCAAGGGGGCTACTTGAGGTCACACAGAACCATGCCATCTCCTGCCCCAAAGGCTCCAAGCTTTCCTTCCTCGCAGTGCCCCAGGGACACCAAGCCACAGTCACTACCAAGTCACCACCAAGGTTGGCCCCAGCTGCTCACCGTCTCCGCCAGGATAGTGCGGTACTGGTCACACTCGGCCTGCAAGGTGTTCTGGGTCTCCTCAGCTTCCCTCAGCTTGGAGACTATGTCCTAAGGGCAGAGGGGTGATCAGGAGTCCAGTTTAGTCCTTTCTCTTGACAACTCACTGAAAAGAATTGGGCTCCTGGTTCCTAGGCCAGAGGCCTTTGTAGTGGATACAGACATGTTTTTGTTTTAATCCCAAGTGTGTGATGGGGAACAGACTTGTGAGAGAGCAGGTAAGTTTATCCACTCAGAAGCGCGTGGGGGGGGGGAGCTTGGTTTTTGCCAGCTGAAACACATCCATCCTAGTACAGACTCTTAAGAGGCTTTTGGGTCTTGGTATTGTTTGGCTGTTCATCACTGCACTTCAAGATGCTCCTAGAGAGACTGCTCCAGAGAAGGCTTCAGGGCTCTGGGCTCCGGCTGCTGTTCCAGGTTCCAGCAGCAACTTTGGGGGAATTGCTGATCTGCTGAAATCCTGCCAACTACAAAAAGGTCTACTTCCCTGTTCCCATCACCCTCCTTTCTCTCCTATCTAGGGCAGGTGGGTTGGAAGGGAAATATAAGCATTTAAAGAACCCCAAATAAAGTAGGTTTGGAAAAGGTGAAGCCTCCAGGGCTTAGGCACAGAAGACCCATGCCGGGCAGTGTCACTTACTAAGGAGGGCTCCAGGGAGGCAGGTGGTTTCTTTAGCAGCTCAGAGCCCTTCTCCTTGACTTCCCGCAGCCACTCTGCATAATTCTACAAGGAAACAGACACGGTGAGGCTGAGCTTCTCCCTGACACTGGTGGGGACCCAGGGAGCCATTCTCCTTCCTACCTGGTGTGCTGGGATGGAAAGCTCCGGAAGCAAGGCCAGCAGGACCTCCTTGGTCTGGGCCTCAACCAAATGGAGCTGCTTTTCTGACTCCTCCTGGAGGGTGGGAGAGAAGAGCAGCATTCAGCCTCTGCTCAGCATGACACAGGAGGGCCAGGGTCAGGGACAGCTAGGCTGTTTGCTTTGTTAGAACCAGCCGACACTCAGGACCCATGAATTCCCCTTTCCAGCCTGTGTGTGCTAGACTGTACACACACGTGCAAGGACCAAGCTGAAGTATGTAGCTAGGGCAGGTTGGGGAGGACAAAAGACTAGAGTGTGTGCTATCATAACAGGTGTAAACTGTTGAGGGTGGAGGCAGCACCAGAGCCCCAGCAGCCACCAGAGTCAGGGCCAGGGGAGGCTCACCTCTGGCTACTCTAGAAGAGAAGGGGCCAAATTCCCACCAGGCAGAGCTAAACCAGCTTCGAGAACATAGTAAAGGTGACCAAAGCTTGACTCATCCCAAGCTGTGCCAAGCCTAATACCTTTCACTGGCCCTCCAAAGGGGGACACCAGCCCCTATTCAATGCATGAAGAGGGTGGGGGACACTAGAGAATTAAAGGAGCCAAGACACAAAGCCCAGGACAACTGCATCCCCTAGGGACATAAATCCATGGAATGGCTCCAAAGGGCTTTGACCTAGAAGAAAAGTCTTACCTAGCCCTGAGACAGACAGAACCCACTGGCAGGTCCACACCACCGCGCATGGCGGGAGGCTGTGGGTGGTCCCAACCTTGCGAGCAGCTCTCTGGCTGCCTACACCTAATACATAAAGCAGACGCCATGACATGTGAAGTGACCCTCTACCATCTGCCTGTGTAGCCACAACTGAGTGAGCTAACAGCTCAGGCCACGACCTCAACCTTTGCTACATGAGCCAGACAGCTACCAGTCATTTCTAGGGCTGAATGTCCAAGATTCCAGCCATCTGATTTTAGCTCTAAGAGTGTGGTGTGGCCAAGGCTAGCCCTTCCCATGTCCTCCTCTGACACCCTGACGTTTCCTTGGAGAAGCACAAGTCACTGCAAAGCCGAGCCTATGGAGAGACACTCCTGTGTAAGCAATGCTGGTAGGAGATCGCCTTCCTGTGGGATGGACTGTGTGATGTGCACCCATGAGCAGGATGCACAGGAGCTTTGGGTGTCATGCTGCTGAGGATGAGACTCCATGATGACTCATGACCAACCAAGGGCCCTAGAGGAGTTTACTGCCCAAAGCTCACTGCTAAGATCAATTCCCTGAGATGCGTTATAATTTCAGAGGGCCTGAGGAACAGGCGGGAATATTCAATGTTGCCCAGGATGAAAATGGCACAAAACTCTTAAGCTGCTCTGTCTCTGGGCTCCTTCAACAAAGGAGAGGCCATCAAGGGCACAGGTTTCTTCATCTTAAGGAAAAATGAAAAGGGAGGAGGGAAGGAAGGAAAGAAGGGGACGTGGGAATTTGGGAAATACAGGAGACGCTCTGAGGCCAAGGCATCCTGTCCATGGTTTATGCGTTTCATGGTGTTTGCTTAAACCAGATGGGTGTTGCTTGCGACTCCAGCCTTGGCCTGACCAAAGGACTCAGGATGGGCAGGTGCTCTGACCTTGGCCTGGGTCAGGGAGTGCAGCTTCTCCTCACAGGCCCGCTCTGCTAAGGCCAGTGCCTCCATGGCCTTCCAGTTCTTTTCTCGGAGGTCCTAGAAGAAACCAGAGGAAAATGAGCAGCCCACGCCAGGTCAGCTATAGCACAGTCCCCACAGGCTGCTCCAAGCTGCTCTCAGCAGAGGCAGGGCCCACAAAACCCCCTGAAGGCCCAATCAAGGTATTTCACAGAACCTACACCAGGGGCTAACTATCCTTTCCTGGCTCCATGTGCACATGGCCTCTCAGGGGAAGTGCTCAATACAATACAAAGCCAGGTACTGTGGCCCGCAGTACAATTCAGTCAAAGCACAGTATAAAAACGACCTGCCCTTTTCAGGAAACACTGGTCTGAGGAAGTGGGAAGCTAGTCTCTTCAGAGGGAAGAGTTTTCTGGCCCCCAAAACAGAAAGCTGGCCCCTGGCACAACTCTGTCCCTGTGGGGGAGCACTGGGCAACCAGCACACCCTGGTGTGACAAGGGCAAGAGCAAGCACAGGAGGTGTGGCACACTGCATCCCCAGCATCCTGAGGGACAGCTGGTGGACTGTGGGAACGGAGATGGAGAAGAGAGGCTCCCAGTGCAAACCGTGGGAAAGGCCTTGGAGGCAAAGCCAGGGGCCACAGGGTCTGGGTGGTCTACACAGAAGTGTCTTGAGGTGACTTCGGGAGGACTGCGCCTCCTCTCATCCCCTCCAGCCACCCCACCCCCACCCCCGCACAGCACTGTCCACTCACATTGTTCTTCCCCTTCTGTTGCTCCATAGCCTCCTTGAGCTCACTCGTCTCCCTCTCCAGACTCGACACCTGTGACTCCAGCTCCTTGAGACTGGGGGACATGGTGAGGTTTCAGTCTTGGCTCCAAGAACTTATTTCTTCCCTGCCTGGGCCAGCCTGAGGTCCCTCCCACTGTATGCCCTGGCCTGGGCCAGCCTGAGGTCCCTCCCACCGGAGGCCCAGGCATAGGCTTTTAGAGAAGACTACCTAGCCTGCCCAGCCTCTTTCTCCACTCACCGTCTAAGTGCCAGGAATAGGGCACAGACCTGAGTAAGAGCCAGAAGTAGGGACTTTTAAGACCTTTCTTCTAGTCCAGGCCCTTCCTTGGCGCACCACCAGAACATGTCAGCTGACCTTCTCTGTGGTGTATACCTGGCCCTCAGAACTGTACTAAGGACTCAGGGCGGTGCTGTCACCTTACCCACTGGAACTCTGGGCACCACTGCTCTTAGCAGCCCTCAAGTGGCTAGTGACTTCTAACTCTTCTGAGACTACAGGCTCCTTTTCCTTAGCTTCTGCAACTGAGATCTGTGGAATCGGGTGAAGACAATCTCTCACACTATGGGATGTTAAGTCCCCATCTTTCCAGTGCTTTCCAGATGCAAAGATCTATGAGTTTCATCAACCTTCACCATTCAGAAATAAAGGCTATACTCAAGGCTCTTAGGGACAAACCTCAAATGGACATCTTAATGTGACAGCCTCTGCCCTAGAATGTACAACAGATGGGAAGACCCAGATGTGTGCAGTCCAAACTCCAGGAATGGTCAGTGACATTCCAAACCAGCAGGCCGAGGAATGCTGCGATGCTAGGGGACGCCTGGCAGAGGGGAGCTGCCACCAATCTAGGGATGCAAAGATTTGGCTGCCACTATCAACCAAAGGGGAACACCCGTGTTTCTTCTGGGGAGACATGATTAAAGCTTTTTGAAAACCACCATTCTAATTCATACTAACATCAACCAAAAAGTCGGCACTGGCTGAACACACGGCCCTCCCGACCATCCTGAATAATAATGGACTCAGCCTGGCAACAGCTCCCCGTCTTCAGATTGAATACAACAGACCTGGCTTTGAAGACCCGAGCTGGCTTTGTGGCTATGGGTTTCAGGCCCACAGAACCTTGACTCCACCCGCAAAGCTGGGATCCCCCAGATACTCCCTGCAATCCCTGCATTGTACAAGTCTCTCCCAGCAAAACATCCCAGAGCATGCCTAGAACAAGACCCCAAAGAAGCAGGGGACGCAGGTCAACGGCAAGAACACAGTGACCATCGCCTCCTGTAAAGTCCCAGAACATGTGGAGGCTGATACTCCGGTTCAGAACAGGACACCTCACTCAGGCAGTTTACAGACACTGTTACAGAGGGAAACCAACCAGTTCCTGCTGACATACCAACACCAGGCAAGGCATTAACAGGTCTTATTTGGAATGTGACTTAATTATCTTAGTAATTTACTGCGTGATACAAAAATCTGATGATTTTTTTGAGACAAGGTCTTATAGTCCAGGCTGGGCTTGCCCTTTATTGTCAGCCTCAATCTTCCAAGTGTGAAAATTATAGGTGTGTCTTACCATGCCAGGCTTCAAAAGTCTGATCTTAAAATACAAGAGAGACCCTATAATGAAGCCAACCTCTCCAGCATTGCCAATACCATCAGGGAAGCACAGTTTACCCATGCTCTCTTGAGGAAGGAGGTGGAGGGGTGTGGCCTCTGGGTCTTCACCTGGGTTCCTAGTCTCCTTCTTAGCCTCCAGGTACAGAGCCAGGTGCTTCAAAGCACACAGGGAAACAACTCTTTGGCAGTGATAGCCAGAATGAGGGTTGTGGTGGTTGATAGCCTAGGGCACACGCAGAGCATGCAGGGAGATGAGGACACCTTCCATGCCACTCCTTCACACAGCTGCTTAGGATCCTAGGCCACGGCAGCCAGGACTCACCTTACAAGTGCTGGTCATAGGACTTGAGCCTGATTAGAGCTGGCCCAACCAGGTGCTTCGGCCTTGGCAACGGCAAACCAACAGTCCTGAGAACGGCCTGGTGTGGGTTTGTATACGGCTACTAACACTGGGGGGTGCGGTGGCGGGGTTGGGCATAAGACAAGTCTAGCCTGCAGGGAAGTCCCCTCACAAAGAAAACGAGACGTGCAATGTGCTCTGAACTACTCCAGCAGAAAGGGAGGGCCTCATCCGCTTCCTCATTTGATTTCCTGACTTCAATCCTTAAAAATCCCTCACCTTGCAGACACTGAGAACACCTCTGGACCACGGGAGAGCTGGCAGGAAGTCTTTGCCTTGCATAGCTAAATTTGCTCCTGGAGGGCGATAGTGGAGCTGACTGAGTTTCACTGTTGTGTGTCATCCAGGGCCCTTGCTTTGGAAGCCTCGAGTGTAGCAGGGTTAAGGAGTGAGACATTAAGAGGCAGGGCCCAATGGGAGCTAGTTAGGTCACGGGGAGTGTTGCCCTAAAAAGAGACTGATGCTAGTTTTGGAATTAATTTCTAAGGGCAAGTTGCTATAACAACAAGCCTGATGCTGGCTTCTGTCTTGCCATGAGCAATCTTCTCCCTGTACGTACTACTGCATAGTGCTACCCACCATGATATGGCAGACAAGGAGGCCCCTCACCAGAGGCCAGATACCAAATACATGAGCAAGTAAGTTCTCTTCTTTTTAAGAGTACCCAGCCTCGTGCATTTTGCTCTAACAATGGAAAGCAGACTAAGGCAAAACTCCGGCAAGGCAGCTTTGTTCCCTACCCAAGTCTGTTTCCTGCCCGCTCTCTCAGTCACTGAAGGGACAGGTAAGAAAGGCTCTAAAAGGGGTTTTTCCCCAGAGACCCAAGCTTTCTACCGAAAGCTTCAGCTTCCAGGGGCCCGGGGCCAACCTGGACTACAGCTGGAGCTACACCCCTGCAGCTCCTTACAGGCCTCCTTGAAGCTTACCGGGTCTGCTGCTGGGTGGACTCAGCTTGGCTGGCCTGAAAACAAACAGAAAGCTCTTTGGTTCCACAGGCTCTTGTGTGCAGGAGCTGGGCAGGGTGGGAGGCCCTTTGCTCAGTGGAGTCCTCCCTCTTCTCAGACTGGCCAGAGAAGTGACTGACCTGGGTGTCTTGGGCCTGGCCTGCTTCCAGGAGGGTCTCGATGGAGTGGATCCTCTCTGAGAGCTGTGCGTTCTCCGCCCTGGCCTCCTGGAGCTGTCCCTGGAGACTGCTCAGCTCCTCACGCTTGCCTTTTACCTCCGCCTCAGAGGATTGTAATTTGCTATGCAACTCTGTTGCAGAGGGGTGAGACAGAGGTCAGGGTGTGGACGCCTCAGCGCTGCCCCCTCCTCCAAACACACAGAGCACCATGAGCCCCCTTCTGGGCTGTGCTAACGTGCCCAGAGGCCTTAAAACACACTTCTGATCCATGGAGCTTCTTGTGGACTGGTGAAGAAAGTACACTGTGGCAGCAACACCTTTGAGGATCACAGGTGAGAAGCACCACAGATGAACACTGAACACCAAGCAAAACATGTTCAGTGGAAGCTGCAGAAGATCCACTCTCAGGAAATGCTGGCTCACGTGAGCTGAGACTGAGAGTAGAAGTGAGACACGCAGCGACTGTGTCCCCCAAGGGCCTGCCCTGGCCCTTCTAGGGGAGACAGCCTCCTCCTTGGGTGATCTCAGAAGTCCCACAGCTAGGCTGCTCCAGTACCTCTGGCACACGCCCTCTCCCCTGAGGCGGGTGTGGGACCTTGGGTGCAGTCTGCCATGGCTCACCTCTCCCCATCACTGAAGCACCACCATCTGACAAGCCATCCCTTGCAGGCCACGCTTTTTCTTGGCCTGGACAGTGGCAGTTGCCTCATCTCAGCCCTTCTTCCTTGGGGTCACTCTGCTGCCTCACCCTCACCCCTTCTACCCCCACTTAACCCCGCACTTTGACTCTGAGAAGAGCCAGTGCATCTGAGTCATTTTCCTGTCCCAAACCTGCCTTTCGCACTTTCCCACTCATAGGGGAATGATCAGGGTCCTGCTCATCTAGGCATCCTTTTCTGTCCTTGTCCTTGAACATAGACCAAGTTCAAGTTCACTCCGTTCTCAGGGCGTTGTACTGGCTGGCCTCCCCTTTCATCATTCTGACCTGGTCTTAAAACCTTGCCTTACCTCAGAGAGCATCCAGTGGCTAAAGGCACATGTGGCCTTCTGGAGCGGAGGCCAGCAAGCTGGTCCAAAGGCTGCTCACCCCCAACACCTCCCTGTCATAAAGTTCTCTCTCTATGCTAGGACCACAGATTACAGGATATCAATAGCTGTTTTGCCCTGAGAGGCAGACGTCAGAGTTGTAACAAAAATCATCTCAGTAAGTCAACTGTCTGTCCACATAATGTCCGTCCAAAGTTACTGCTGTGACTAGTCCTCGTGGCTAGCACCAGTGCCTACCTCAGGGGCTCAGAAGAATGGTAGGTGTAATGTGACTTGATTGTCACATTCTCACAGTACTGGCCAAGCCTCATTCAGCCCTTTAGGCCCTGCCCCGTACTACTGTCCTCACCTCATGTCTGGCCTTTACAGGTTCCACTGTTCCCAGGAAGACAGTGCTAGCCTACTATGCTCAGGATCCACAGTGGGACAAGTCAGTGAGCAGGCTCATCTGAGCCCCTCAAGGAGGAGCCACTGAGACTGCACTCACCTGCCACCCGCTGCTGCTGTTCTTGGGCCTTCTCAGCATCCGCCCTGAGACTGGCATGGCTAGTCTGCGCTCGACACAGCTCCCGGGTGACCTCCTCAAGGCGCTTCTGCAGAGCTTCCTCACTCTCTTTGTGGGATGCCTGAGGAGGAACAGAGGGAAGAGGGCTGTGAGAAGCAGAGGGGCAGGTCTGACCCTGTAAGCTTAGGGGCTAAGAGAGCAAAGCTCTTCACCTGGCTAGCCTATTCACCATGCTCTGATGGCTCAGGTGACACGGCCCAGCAGATGAAGGTGCTGCCACCAAGCATGATTAATCTTGAGTTTAATACCTGGGACCCAGATGACAGAAATAAAGAATGGATCCTTACAGTGTAATTTCAACAAGCAAGAGAATTTCTGGATAATTTTGAACCTGGACAAATATTTCCTCAGCTAGCAGCCCTTCAGTGAGAAGACTGGGCTTTTCTTCTGGGGGAATCGGCTGTCCACTGGTGCCAGTTCTCTCCCTTGAAGCGGCTGCAGTTACGTACCCATTCATAGGGCACTTCTAGGTTTTTCACTTAAAAGTTCAGCCATACCAAACTATCAGTGATTAGCCATGTTT
Organism: Acomys percivali; assembly: GCA_907169655.1. Classification (NCBI taxonomy): domain Eukaryota; kingdom Metazoa; phylum Chordata; class Mammalia; order Rodentia; family Muridae; genus Acomys; species Acomys percivali. Next base: position 5,848,727 of record OU015742.1, on the reverse strand, counting down.
GATGCATAAAATGGCCATGTCTCCTATTCTTAGTCTGAATCTTGCAGACTTCCATGTCAGTACAGACAGGTCCACCTAGTCCTTGTCCAGAGGCACAAAGCTTTCACGTGCCTGATGTTCTGTTCCACGAAGTGACAGAAAGGCCTTTCTCAGCTCTGCTGATCTCACTCAGTCCTCCTCTGGCTGGCTGTCAATCACTCCCACACACTGGGCTCCTGGGGAGGGAGGACTCGTCAGGCCTTCTGAAAAACTTAAGCCTGCAGAGGATCAGATCTGTGCAGAACTCAAGTTGGGGGATGGGGCCAGTCACTCAGCTAAAGTGAGATTCCAGGTCATGCCTCCACCCCTAAGGAGCTGACAGAACGACAGCATCACTTTCCCTTCTCTTTCAGGCCAGTGTCTGCACAGGGTGGTCCTAGCCACCACTTTAATGAGCGCCACTGAGACAGAATGGGACAGCCCTGACTAAGGATGTGCCCTCTCAGCTCTAGACAAGCCTGCACTATGGAGGGGGAAACTGGTGAGGCCTTAGGGTGGGTAATGTTTGCTCTACATTCAAATGAGAAGGTTGGCTCAGCTCCAAGTGAAAGGCTCAAAGTAAAGAATGGTCCAGAGCCTCGTAAGGGGCGGGCCTGCTTCTCCTCACCAGCCCATCACATCAGGAGCTTGCTTCCCTACTTGGACTTTAACATCCTCATCGCTCTGTCAACACTCCCGGAACAGAACAGAGATGGTACCTGTGGAAGAACACCACCAACCTGTCTGTCTTTTCATTAAGAGAACCAACCCAAACTGCAGGAAGACCTCACTTTTTTTACTCATGGCAAACATTAATTAGAGTACTGGTTTCAAAAATAAGCAATCATAGGAAATCCATTTATCTGCAGAAATCAAAACCTTTAATGGAAAGCACATGCATACATCTTAGGAGATAGCAAGTCTTTTAGCCCAGAAGAAAGCTGTCAGCCCAGCTGATCACATCGAAGGGTTCCAAAGGCTAATTTGATGCTGGGCCAACTAGCTAGGGACTTCTATAAACTCTGGTGGGACTTTACACTTAAGTCCGTCCTGAAACAAGAAGCCAGGACAGGTGCTATCAGTACCCTCAAAGAACACTTTACACTTCTTTCTGCCAAGCCAGGGAGACAGCCTTGCGGTCAGGGCTAGGGCTAGGGCCGCCTCCTGATGCCTCTGCTCGGTGACCCAGCCCAGGAGGTGTTGCAGGTGAAGAAAAGACAGAATGAAAAGAGGCACTTCCTTTTTTTCTTTTTACAAACTAAACTGCAGTTTTTCACAGCTCATCCTGGAAGTCACACTGCAGAACAGGTGCTACTATCACACCGAGGAACAGAGAAGAAGCAAGGCACGGTGCTGAACGCCTCAGGCTAGGCCAATCTGTCTTGACACAAGCTACAGGAGCAGCAGAAGCCATAGGCCCAGGGGCTGACTGAAGCCCTGTGGGTACTGTCCCGCACACTATGAGGATACCTCCATCCTGAAGGAGCCTGGGCTTCCCCTTGGTAAAGCAGCTTTCAAGCCACAGCATCCACAGCCAGTTAGCTCACTCCAGAGCTGCAATAGCAGTGGCAGCCAGTGCCAGAGAAGAAACACAGCTCAGGAGCCAGACGCTGGCATCCAGATCCTGACTGCCACGTCCTGGCCATGTGAACTGTGGGTAGTTGTTCCACTTCTCTGTGCCACAAGCTTCCTCGTGAGTACGTGGCAGATGCCAACAGTCCCTCCTCATAGAGACTAAGCACTTATAACGATCCTTGGCATCCACTGCACCTACCACTCTTATTAAGAAGGCAAAGATGGAGGTTTCAAGCCCCAAACACTGACTGCATCTCCAGCTGTCTGCCTGACTGGAAAGGGATGATTCAGTATGACCAAGCTCTGCTCCTACCATGCAGTCAAGTCTGGTGGGCAGCAAATGGGCACTGAGGTGGCTTCCACTGCTACCTACCTGCAGCTGTAGGACCTGCTTCTCGAAGGTGGCTGCCTTGGCTTCCAGAGCCTTCCGCTGTTGCTCCTCCTGCCGGGAGGCCTCCGACTTCTCCACTAGCTCCTTGTTGACTTTGCTGAGCTCCTGTCGGAGCTTTGCCAGCTCTGTGTTCTGCCTGCAAGACAGTCCCCAGCCCCAGTTGAGGATTGTGACAGAGACTTGCAACTGGTCTTTCCCTCTGGCATATCTACCCTTTTCTATTTTAGTGCCCAAGTCCTAGGGCTATTATTCAAGTGTCTTTGCATGTCACCATGTGGCTTTTGGTGTGAGTTTTATTGAAAATAGACCAGGGAAGCCAGGCGTGGTGGCGCACTCCTTTAATCCCAGCACTCGGGAGGCAGAGGCAGGAGGATTGCTGTGAGTTCGAGGCCAGCCTGGTCTACCAAGTGAGTCTAGGACAGCCAAGGATACACAGCGAAACCTTGCCTCGAAAAACCAAAAAAAAAAAAAAAAAAAAAAGAGAGAGAGAATGAGAGAGAAAGAAAATAGACCAGGGAGAGGAAAAGGCCCTTCCCAGACACCACTGCAAACACAGGCAGAACAAAGGCAAGATCTGTGCGAGTCACCTCACCCCCTGCAGGGCCTGGGCAGTAGCCCACAAACTCCAAGTGTCTCGCTTCACTGGCAGATGAGATGATGGCTGGGCCAGGGAGTGCCTCTTGAAGGCACTGGTGGCACTTGTCCTGGCTCCTTGCTCCAGCAGATGACCAAGGAGGACATTCAGAACTACAGCACGAGGCACTTAGAAAAATGCGCCTTCTCTTTGTTACTTTAAAGTGAGTCTCAGGACATAAGAAGACTGTGGGACTTCAAGAAACTTACTGAAAGCAAATTTTGATACTAATCAAATGAGCACCTCTGTCTTTGGCATAGATGCTACCTATTCAGGAAAAGCCTAAGACAAGACAAAGAGACAGACCGAAGTGTGAGACCTGGCTCAGAGCAGCTATGCCCACTGACAAAGGGGGCTCCTCCTCCTGACTCGGGGACCAAAGTGTGAGACCTGGCTCAGAGCAGCTATGCCC
>OU015742.1:5826352-5845687 GCA_907169655.1 Acomys percivali | reverse complement strand
TGACTCGGGGACCAAAGTGTGAGACCTGGCTCAGAGCAGCTATGCCCACTGACAAAGGGGGCTCCTCCTCCTGACTCGGGGTTTCTAACTGTACCAGAAACTACACCACAAAGCCTTTAAGCTCATGCACCCTACCGTGCAGAAATCCAAGTAACTGGTAAGGGCAGTGTGGCCCCTTCTTTGGACTGCTTAGGACTTTGTAAATGGTGACAGGGCTGGTAAAACCCACCTGGATGCTGTGCACCCACTACCAGGCAGGGTTCTGGACTGAGGGGAGGCAGCAGAGGCCAACTGGGTGACAGTTCACCAAGCTGCAGAACTTTCTCCAGAAAGAAAGCGACAACAGATTTCAGATGTAGAGAATGACAGAGTTCCTCAATCCCTGTACCTTCCCAGTGGAGGTCTGAGACTACAGCAGGTCCATGTACCCTGAACAAATCTGCCCCCCAAAACACAGGGGGTTCAATGAGTTTGAAAATACCACTATGCCCAGGAAATAAGATGCCAACACAAGGCAAGGACTGGGAGGTATCTGGCATGGAACCCCCCACCCCCAAATGCCATGTGTGATAGCAAGGATGGGCTGAGGCTGGCATACATCAGCTCTTTCTAAGGCATGAAGACACGAGGGGCTCTGAGCCGCCTGCCAAAAACCCAACTGCTCAGAACCCACATAGAAACTGGATGTGCGGAGAGTAGAAATTCACAGGTAGCCCTATAAGCAAGAGGCCACATCAGCCCCATACCCAGAAAGATACAGTTTGTACCTGCTATAGCCCACATGAGACCCTCTAAGTCCACCCAGGCTCTAAGCCCTAGGGAACATGGCACCACAGTCTTTGCATGGGACACCTGGCTTACTTGCTTTCCACTTGGCTGGTGGCCTGGTTCAAGGCATCCCTCAAGATGGAATTCTCCTGCTGTAGCCGGGCCAGCTGGGTGTTAGGGCCGTTCTCCAGTTGCTCCTGAAGAGTCCGGATCTGAAGAGTTACCAACAAGAGCACGAGGGCTGGTCAGGCACACACAGAGAACTGACTCTGGACCATCGTTAGTTCAGGGTGGAAGCTCTGGAGGCCACATCTGCTCCAAAGAAGTCAGGAGTGTGCATGAAGCAAGGGGCCCAGGCCTGTGCATTCCAGTGTCAGGGTCTCAGGGACACGTGTGGCCTCCTTCACCATCATCCATAATATCTGTCTCTCCTCACCACCCTCTATCCAGTGCTTCAGGTGTACGCGCATGCACCTGAGGCCACACAGCTTGTATGCTATTCTGAGAGGAGAAAAATCACGAGGCCACAAAGTACAACTACCTCCGTGAGGGTGCATCTCTTGCCTTCGGAGCCCACGTGGCACCCCTGTGCCTAGAATGAGCCAAGCATAGGTTTCAGAGGATAAATGTCAGGCTCTGACAATGAGGCTCAGTCTAGACAGGCCGTTACCAGTGCTGGTCTCCAGACCCAGGAAAAATGTCTGCTCAGGTCTCCTACTTTATGGTATCTCCCCAAACACATACGGAGCATGTGTGCTCACTATCATCCCAGTCTCACAAGAGACGGAAGCCCTGAGCCAGGGCACCACCTGACACAAGGCTCTTTTAAATATATTTTAGTAATGGGTACTAGCATTAGACACATGTAGAGACATCCAGCCAGACTGAACCTCCAGCAGACTTGGCCAGCCCCAGCTCCAGCCTTACTCTCTGGGCCCTACAACTCCCCAGGCCTGCCCGCCCCTGCTCTGCACCCACCTTGCCCTGTAGCTGCTGCACCTCCTTCACATGGTCCCGGTAGCTGGCCTGCATGCGTGCCTGCACAGCTGCAATCTCCTGTTCCCGGGCTACCAGCTGCTTCTTCACCTTGGCCTCCCCAGCTGCAGCTTTGGCCTTCTCTGAAGCCATCTCCTGAGAAGAAACAGCAAGTGGGGTGAGCAGACTCATCAAGCAGGCAGAGATTGGGCAGACTATTCTCTTGAAAAGCATTCAAGAGATGATGTTCTAAGTGGAGTCTGGCTATGTCTGTCTAACTGGAAGATGAAAACTGACACCAGCACCCACTGGTGCTCTCTTAGCACATCCTCTAGGGATCTGGCACCATTCCCTAGACTTAGTGCGGCCTGCATAGACTTCCAGGCCCAGAAGGTGTCCACAGACTTGCCTCCAAATGGAGCCAGTAACTTTACCTGCCATCCCAACTTGGTATCTAGGAGTGTCTGGCTGGTGTCTGAAGGCCTCAGGCTCCTTTGTTGATCAGGGTCCTGATCTTATAAGGCTTCGTTCAGGCACTGGAGTGGGCACACAATGGTCTAGACCAGAATGTAGTGCCTGGCATGACAACAGCTGGAAAGGTTTCTAGAACGTTCTGCCTTCCTTGGCCTGGATTCTTCAAAGACATATCTGGGCCCTGAACACTGAAAAAGGCCAGGGTGGCGCTCCCATGGCTGTCCAAGCCCATCAGCTCCTTTAGAAACCACTCATACTGGTCTTGGGTTCAACTCTGCCAGATCTTCCACATGAGAGTGGTACAGACCCTGCAGATGACTGACACGCTCAGTGCATCCAGGCCAGGCCTTTTGGCATGACTCCAAGAAAGATTACCTAGCAAGACCCCTTTTCTAACTATAAAATGTCCCTATAAGAATAAAGGAAATGCAGCTGGGTGTGGTGGTGTGCGCCTTTAATCTCAGCATATGCGCAAGGGGTGGTGTGTGGGATGTGCAGAGGCAGGAGGATCACTGTGAGTTTGAGGCCAGCCTGGTCTACAAAGTGAGTACACACGTCTTGAAAAACCGAAGAGTGAAGGAAATCAGAAGGGACTGCACATGAAAACAGAGCCTATCATTCTATCATTCTCACTGGCTCCTGTGAGAATCAAAGCGAGAGGAGCTTTCATATGCTCAGAAATGCTCACAGACTCTCTCAACCAACAGTGTGGGGCTAGGAGGTGTGACACAAGAATGACATAAGCATGCTGGCTCTGCTGGTCCACAATTTCAAGAGTACAAGGAAGATGAAAGTGGACAAAGTGATAAATACTTAACTATTTACAAAGGGAAGACACAAATACCAGTGAAAGCTCCTCCCTCAACAGCAAGCCCACCTAGGGCCTCAGTGGGTCCCTTACTCACAGACGGCCTGCCAAGCTGGGCCACACAAGGGCACAGTGTTTGCTCTACAAGGCTCACAGTCTGCCGGCAACCAAGTACAGATCCGTGGCAAAAGGAGGGAGGGAGGGAGATGGCAGAAGCAAGCACAGCACCTGGCAGGAGAGACACTTTCTAGCTCAAGGGACACCAGGCCCATGGGAACTCCCCTTACTCTGCCCTCCATGTCCTCTGGGGACCATTGGACAGCAGGACCACCTCTCAGAAGCAGAGAGGCTCCAATGAGCTCAGCAGTGAGTGGCTATCCATCCCTGAGGACTAGCATAGTCTGCCTCATAGCCACCCTGGCTGACTACCACCTACCATTCAGACTGAAAAACCAGCCAGCCACAGGTAGGCAAGATGCCCCCTGCACATCACTCCACTGGTGTCAGAAAAAGGGAGAAGTGTAGCCTCTGTTGCAGTTCTCAGGAAAAGCACCCTGGATGAGGTGTGCACCTCCTCTTCCTGTGCTCATTCAGAAGTGGCCTGCCACCTTGGGAACCACCACAATCTGAGGTCCTGGTCCCTGCTAAACTGTATGTGTTCCTGGACCACAAGGGAGGGACCCCAAGACCACACCTCAGCTCCTTAGGCAGCAGATAAACGTCAGTGGAAACATCCGTGGCTTGGGAAGAGCCATATGCTAGGCAGACAAGGCCTTGCTGAAGCTGCCTGTCTCAGAGCCAGCCCTGAGCCTGTCCTAAGGGCCAAAGGGCAGCGGTGGCCCTGGGCCAGGGGACCCTCCGAGGACAGAGAGGAGTGTCTGCCTCTCTAAGCTTAGGCCATACCTTGTTGAGTTCCCTCAGTTTGCTCTTGGCCACAGCCGCATCCTCTTGTTCTGCGGCCAGTAGCTTTTCTTTCTCTTCCAGCTGGCGTTTCAGAATTGCTACGGGGTCGCCCTTCTGAGTGGCCTAGAAATGTTGACAAAGCCATGTTACAGGGTAACAGGAGGACATACACTTACCCTCACTCTGGCAATGAAACAACAGCACAGCAGGTAGCATGAGCTTCAAGGTAAGCGGTTTCATCTGTCTACACACCACCATGGGAACTGATGGTCCTGCTAAGCCACCCATCCCTTCAGGAACTCCCAGACCTGGTGCCCATGGGTGCGTGGGGTAGTTCTTACAACCACGCTATTTTCAGCCATAAAGCCAGTTCGTGCAGATCGGAGGCCACTGGCTGCAGTGTGGGAGCTAGGATGGGAGGAAGCCTATACTCTAAGGACATGGTCTGAGATAAGCTGCGACTATAGTCATCTTGACCTTCCGACACTCATGCCCAGGAAACACTCCTCCCAGTGCTTCCATGTTGAGGAGCTCCCAACACCACCAAGAATATACAGATCATGGCATCCCCCAGCAAAGGAAAACCCCCCAACCTCCAGCCACTGGACTAACCAGCAAAGCTCCTAGAAAACCAACTAGTTAAGGCACAAACCCACACATACTGCACTTCCTACAACAGTTCACTGGCCAGGGGCACTAGGGAGTAGGTTTCGGTAGCTTGGCCTGGTATGACAAGGGACATGTCACAGGACTCTGTCACACACTCTGTCCATCTGGGCCAGATCCCATGTTCTAACCCCAGGAGCACATGTAGCACAGAGGCCCTGCTCTGCTCTGGGCAGGCCATTGACAGCTGATCCATTCAGCCTGAGCACAGGCAGAAATGGCAGGATTCTCTAAGAAGCGGATACTGTTCTAGAACATTCTCTTTGCAGTTTGACAAGCTAGGTATGGCTTGATCGATAGCTCCTGGGCACGGGCAGGACTAGGCAAGATGCTGGTCCCTGGGGCAAGGGGTGCAGTGCACCACGCCAGCCTAGCAGTGGCCTACCTTATGCCAGGTGTCCTGAATGACTCCAGTCTTCTCAGAGAGGATCTCGATAAGCCGCTGGGCCTCACCCTCATTGAACACCATGCTTCCAACTGTGGAGACCAGTGTCTTGTAAGGCAGGAAGAGAGGGCTGTCACAATCTGGGGTGCCTGAAGTAGGAAGGAGCAGGGGCTTACTTTCCACCCCAAAACAAGGGATGTACAACGTCAGTCAAAGGGGGGGCTCTGGTCAGAGGCAAGGAGGACTCTGCCCCCCAGCTGCAGACGACGGGCTGGGACAATGGACTTCTGAGAGATGATGAGTGTGCATTTCCAAGGAGTCCCACCCAAGGTCAGGGCTGACATCCTCCTTATTTTATGCTGGTAGTGGGGCAAATTCGGGGCTCAGTGTGTGCTAAGCAGGCACTCTGCCATTGGGCTATACAACTAGCCTTTGTCCTTTCTTCTTTTTAAATTATCAAGATCAAAGCTGTGCAGGGACGGGAGGTATCTTTGCTGAGAGGGCTGACAGCACACACAAAGCCCTGGTTCAATCCTTGGCACTACATAACCCAAGTGCGGTGGCACATGCCTGTAATCCCAATATTCTAGAAACGACGGCAGGGAGATCAAGGTCATATTCAGCTGCATAGTGAATTTGTGACCAGCCTGAGTTGCATTAGACCAGGTCTCAAAATAAATAAACAAACAAGTAACAAAAACGACACTGCACAAAATTGTGCATAACATACTTTCCTCAGAGCTTTTCCCCCACTTCTTCTTTTCTAGTGGAACTTTTTGGTTCATCTCACCTTCCATGATTAAGATTTCTGTATCTACGCCAGCGTCTCCCTAGGTACTGACTGCCCATGAGTAACCAGGGCACTCATCACTCATTGCAGGATCCCTAGAACCACAGGTACAAACCCTTGGGAAAGGATGGAGGGTACCAGGACTCTGCTCCCCTCAACACTCTACTTCTAGTCTCCCTGGATGGAGCTTAAGTAGTGACTGGCTTCAGGGGAGAATTGGCTGGGCCAGGCCTCCCAGGAGGAGCTGCTCACTCGCTAGTGCAGACTACTTGTTCACAAGTATCGCTGTTTAAAAAAAAAAAAAAAATCTCCTAAATATCCCAGACCGTAGTCTCGTTGATACTCATGCAGTCTTGCAGGCAAGAAAAAAGTGAACTGAGACAACGCACCTAAAATGCCTGGGAAATTCTTCTGTTAATGTCTAAATTTGCCTCACAGTTGAAACAGAAGGCCAAATGCACTAAGAGACAGACAGGCCTGCAATGGCACACTCAGCTAAGCCTGTCTTTTGAGGACAAGGAATGTGGAAAGTTTCCACAGCAACCCTGGATTCTCTACCTTGTCTCAATATTTTTACTTCACAGTCACAATATTTTCATCACAAGTGGAAGTACTTAGCATGATATCATAATAAGAGGAAGGTGGGGTGTGGGCGAGCTGGTTGCCATGAGCACTTTATTTTATAAGTTCTTACCTTGGGAAAGTACAGTAGATTTAAAAATAACCTCACGAGCATTACAACCCCAAGAGCTTGTATTACCAAGAATATGGGAGAGTGTGTGTGTGGGTACTGCCTTTCTTAATCTCACTGAAATACGTATGCTCACACAACTAAAGTGGACTTATACATACTAGATATAATCATGAGTGCTACAGAGCCAGGATAAAATAAGACACCCATGAGCTTCACTCTCAGGAGACACCCCTACTGACACATTTTTTGTTGTATGTTTTCCAACATATCCCCAACCTTAGGTAGATATTCACTGCCTAAGGTTTAAAAGGCACAGGCAAGGCAGGGTGACCTCGTGAGCCTATGTGGACTGAAGGCTGCTTCACTTCCTGGTTTCCTTTCCTGATTCAAAATGGTCCAGGCACAGCGGCCCTGAGAACTTGTATGTGACCCCTGCAACTTGTCATGTGCTTCAACTAAGAAGTTAACATGAGACTTCCAAACCTCAGTGCACACTAGAATGTAAAATAGTAACCTGATATACTGGATGCGCATCAAGAGGATAAAATGTTGGATAAATTGGGTGAAGTGTGCTGTTAAAATTCATTCTAACGGTTTCCTCTTGGCTTGTCCTATTGTGGCTCGCCAAGAGTGTTAAGTTCCAGATGTGGCACACGCCATATTCCCCTTGGACTGCTGTTCTATATCCCCTTCCCAGCCCCATGGACTCCTCAAGTGCTCCTTGCCAAAATTCTTAGAAGCCGGTGTCCTCAAGAAGTCCCTGCGTGGTGACATCTCTCCCCTCTCCTGAATGCTCCTCCCTCCGGAAGACACTATTCTAAGCTATCCTGGTGTGTGCCTTTAATTCCAGCACCCAGGTGGTAGAGGGTGCACGTGTTTAAGGCCTGCTTGGGATATGTGAGGCCCTGTCTCAAATTAGAATGGGGAAGAGGCAAAAGCCCAAATACGGACACTGACCTTCAGCCCTATCCCTTGAGCCCCACTGCCCCTTTCCTTGGATAAAAGCATCCATCAGCTATGGGATGCTTCCAGATGCTTCCAGCACTGTCTTAATATCCAGACTTCCCATATCCTCCTTCAGGGTCTAGCCTCATAAGCATACTTCACCCTCATCAAGGAAACTGCTCTCTGCAACAGACAGAGACCAATAAGAAAACCTCAACCAATCAAAATGCAGAGCTGTGGAGCCCAGTCTTAGTGGATTCATCGACTAAGCTCCTAAGGCTCAGAGAACACGGTGGAAGAGGGGATGGAAACTGTGAAAGCCAGGACAGAGATTTTTGTCTGCCAGTAACACCAGAACCTACACCCATGACGTCCCACCACATCACTGCCCAGATGTGAGCTTAACAAGGACTACATCAATAGACATGCCAAACCAGATGTGAAAAAAACAAACAATGCCCCTCCAGAACAAAGTTAAGTACAGGTGATTGAGGAAAGCTTGGAGAGGGAGAGGCAGGCCTTCCCCAGGGAAGAAGACACCAAGTGGTTGTCCAGTGCCAAATCGTCATCCCTGAAAACATACAAGTAACATTATATAGACTAAGTAGGCTACATTTAGAAATCTGTATGTATATACAAATACATATATGCATGCAATGAAAAAAAGAGGCCATGAATTTGAAAGCCAGCAGGGGGTGGTATATGGAAAGGTGTGAAGGAAGGAAAGAGAAGAGAGAAATGTAATTATTAATATCTCACAGTTAAAAAAAATAAAAGAAAACTAAAGTATTTTTAAAAAAAAAAAGCAGCATTCTAATGAATCTTTATTAAAACTTTCTAGGGTAGCTATGACTTTTTGTTAAACATTTTAGTTAAAAAGAAATAGTTGTAACAGATGAAACAATCAAAGCAATACAAAGTAAAACTGAGCCTTCTCGCCTATCCTCCTCCTCCATTCACAGAAGCTTCCATCACCTTCTCCATATATATATTCTCCTTTAGATTATTTTCAGAGAGCTCTAACTTCACAAAACATTTTTCATTGAATCTTTTAGGTTTAAAAAAAAAAAAAAAAAAAAAGCTAGTATTGTGTCTGATTCAGAGGCAGTAAAACTGACAGGAAAAGAGAAATGAGACCCTGGGTGAGTCACATCGAAATAGCCTGCCCGTGGGAACCTAGCACATGCCCAGCACCCCGCTCACAGCACCCCACAGACTCCATGTCTAACCCATTAACCACAGCTTTAAAAGAGCTAGAAGTCAGGGAATTCTAGAAGAGGTCCGCCCCTCCATGGCTGCTCTGGCAGCCTGGGTCTGACTCGTGTTGGCAGGTCTGGTCTGGACAGAAATGAGGCAGATGGACAGCAAAAGTAGCTACGAGATGGCACCAACCAGACACACCCATACCCCACGGGCCAGACCCTTCAGGAATTCAGCAGATGGCTCTGTAGACTCAGGAAAGGCCTCTCAGGCACCGAGGAGCCTGAGGCACAGCACTCCACTTCCAGGGAACAGCTTACAAGGGAAATCAGTCCAGAACCCTTGCAGCTGCAAACTAAGAGACTGGACCTCTCTAGTGCCGGCAGCTAAAGTAAGTAAATGGAGAAAGTCACCAAAGGGGCTAAACAAATATATATGCACGCCAGGGCCAAGTCTATGGGTCACCTCTGACCCTGGTTATAGTACGGGGTCAAATGGCCTAAGCTAAAATGTCAATTTTCAACTCAGTTCCTTTCATTTGTGTATTTGGACAACTGGCTTAAGCACCTCCTGCCTGTTTCCTTGTCTGTAAAGTCTGTAATAACTGTTCCTCCCTCACAGCCTGTTAGATTAACTCAGTTTGTGCTTGGAATGAGGCATAGGGGAAAGTACTGAAAATTGACTCTCCAGGGCCAACTTTGGAGGCTCAATCATTCAGACCTCTCCTTGGACAGCCACCCTGTCTCCCCTCCCAGTTCAATAGTGGAAGAAGTCACAGGCAAGGGTGAGGTTCTGAGGACAGCCTGTCTGAGGTCAAGGCTGAGAAGTGCCCTTACTTGTGGAGGGCCAAGCACAGGGCTTGTGGGAAGAGGATATGCCTTAACCACAAAGAAGCCTGCAGGGTGTCAGTCAGTGTGCTCAACACCCTGACTTCAAAACTATGATGCAACCAGTTTGCTACAGAAATGCTTTACCATCTAGGAAATGAGACTTGTAAGGTACTTAGGGGAGGCCCTCTTTGTGGGGTCCTCTTTGCCTGTATAACTACCAACTCCCCAGTGGACAGCCTCAGCTTGAAGGGGGAACTCCTGAGACCCAGCAGCTCACTGCTCCAGTGTCCAGCCAAAGAACATGCCTGCCATGCCCGTGCCCTTTCTCCACCAGCAGGGAGGGCAACAGCCCCACTCCAGGGCTTGCCCTGTGAGCACCTGCAGACAGCGAGAGGCTAAAGGGAGGTTGTTTCTAAACACAGTGTGTGTACTTACTGGTTCTGAGAGGTCTGCAGAGTGCTAGGCTTAGAGACGTGAGCAGAAGGAAGGCTACAGCTGGGCAGCACGGCGGGTGCAGGAGGTCATGGAACGACCATGCTGGGGCCCAGGGAAGCAGCCTGACAGCAACATAAGCAGCGGCTGAAACACAGCACTTGCTCAGACACTGCTGGGGAAAGAGGCAACAAGGGGGCTGAAAGAAGGGAGCAGCCCAGAAAGGCACCAAATGTGCAGCCCCCAGGACTTTGGATTCCCAGAGGAGCAGGAGGTAAGGCTGGGATAGGTGCAACACTTCACAGGCCCCAGAGATCTGGATTTTACTCCACAAAGTGCAGTGACTAAAAAGAAACACTGTTTGAGATGCCAAGAGGGACAAAGCTTGAGGCTGGGACTCACTTAAGAACCCAAGCCAGAGCTCAAGCCTGAGTATTCAGGAGACTGTGAAAAGCCAGGGATGACCAGGGAAACCTCACAGTGGGGCTTGGCAGGAGACTGGAGACCTGGGGACTAATGAGGATTCAACAGCAAGGACATTCATTTTCTCAAAGACTGTCCAAAACCCATTCTGAAGGCCTTTCTCTCAAATGCAAAGACCACAGCTAACAGCTGCTGTCTCTGGACCCCAAAGAGAATGACATGAATGGTGCAAGTCCCCAGCACAGCATGTGCCCAAGCAGGAAGTCACATCCCAACATTAAGGAGATTCCACGCCCAGACAACCCCAAGCACCTGAGCCAAACTGAGCTATGTCACAGAATGGTCACACCCCAGGCCCCAAGCCTCCCGGGAGCCCAGGTCAATGCGGCCATCTCCATTCACAACCGCAGGCCCAGGGGCCAAAGGCAAGGAGAGCAGTCCAATGGCACCACAGCCTCTCCCCAGCTGTACAGTTAGAGACTGTGGCCAAGGAGTCTACAGGCAAGTACAGGGGGCCCCCAAGAAATCAAAATACACACTGGCTTCTCCCACCCCTCCCTCACTTCTGTTCCCTCCACCGCCAAGACAGGCCCCCAGCAGCATGCTAAGTGGAGACTCCACCCCGAGAGCGGGCAGGCCATGCCTGGTCAGCCCTTCCCAGAGCGGGCAGGCCAACGACCAATGATGATCAGCTACACCTCACCCCTAAATGGCCACAAACACACATGGAGTTTCCAGTGCCCTGGCGCTGGCCTTCCTTTTGGCTGGAGGAAAGAAGAAGCTATAACCAGGCTGGGAAGACACCATTACATGGCATTCTATAGCCTGAACGACTGTTTTCCTCTCTACACTGCAGGTTTTCCATCCAGACCAGAGAGAGAGTTCAGCAGCAGTCAAAATTTTCCTCAGTGCCTACAGGCCTGTGTAATAACTGAAGTCTTGGCATTGCCACATGTTATAGTCACCAAATGGAGATCTCCAGAAGAATCTCATCTAGCAGTTGCTCATAATGACACTTAAAATTAACTCTTTCTTGAGGGACCTCTTTCCACTCTTTTTGGAGGAGAAAGGAAGACAGGGCAGAGACAGCGAAGTAACAGGGAGAGGGAGAGAAATGAAGAACAGCATAGGAAGTGAAAGCCCCTAGAGTTTTGTTCAGACTCAAATCCTGACAGAATTAAAGTCAAAAGAACAAAGGTTACCAAGGCTTGTTCTTAGCACACACCTGGTGGCTTCAACCTGTAAGACAGGAACAGTTACCTCTCTGGAGGCTGGGAAGGGGTCCCATGGAGACCCCATACTGCCATCTGCTGGCCACGTGACTTCTGCCGAGTCTAAACTCTGGCTGTGTGGAACGGGCAGAACTGGGCTGTGAGAAATGCAAATGCAGGAAAAGCAACATCAAGTACCTCTACAGACCTGAGCAGGAAGCACCTGAAACACGAGCAGAGAAGGCTGGAGAGGAAGGGAGGGTGCAACCGTCAAATAGTTTAAAGAAAGCGCTCCGATGTGCTCTGGGCACCCTGAAGAGCTTTCCTGGAAGGTCTGATAACCCTTTATCTCTTGTGTCTCGTGCTCCGGTCAAGTTACAGGTCTTTTTACACTGCATTTCCTATTACGCATTTCTGCCTGCTCTGCAGTTACAATGGGGACCCTGCAAGGCTACACACAAGGAGCACAGGTACTTTCACCAGCACCCACAGCACACCGCTAGCTACCTCGCGGTACAGAAGCAGCGGTAACATTCATCTTACCTCAGCTTAGGAGCACTTACCAGGTAACAGGTGCGAGGGCCTAGGGGGCACTGACATCTGTGGAGGCCTGAGAACCGACTGCTGCCTCCCGACTCTAACTGTAACATGGGTTCCACTGCCCAGAGATGCTCCAGGAACACATACTGGAGCTCCATAATGGAGTTTCTATTTCTTTTCTAGCTTAAAAAAAAAATACTAATACAAGTAGAAAAACTAGAAAAATGTAAAAGAGTGAATGAAAGATTAAAAAAAAAAAAAGTACCCACAATCCTACCTCTGGGTGGTGTCCTTTGCCCCGTGCACACCATGGGAGACTCGTAAAAGCCTATGTCTCTGTTTTCTTCATTATGGAGGGTGGTGGGGTTCTCCTGGCCATGGCATCATAATCACCTTCAAAAAGCCAATCCACGGAGGATGACAGGGTATCCCTGTCCCACTAAGCAAGAAAGCCATGGGCCCTGTGGCAGACTTCTCACCCAGACACTGGACTCAGCCCCTCCTGTCAACAGCAGGAAACAGGCCTCACTCCAGTTAGCAGCTGCCTCATTCTGGACCTCATGCTATCCGTGGGTCATGGAACACATACAGTGTATATCCCATACATACACAGATCCCAGACCCACGTGGGATCTACCTAAACCCACTTCCAGAGCAGATCTCCTGACAGCACACCACCAGGAGGCCATTCCAAGTAATCAGTGCAGCCCTCAGCTCAGGGTGGGAGGCAAGCAGGCATAATTAAGAAGGCACAGACTAAATCCAAGGATAAAAATAGATTTTAAAAACCACCACCACACACTCGTTCCCTGAGCATCTAAAGGCTGCTGGACCACCCGCCGGGGTCAGCAGTGGTACTCCCAAAAGGAGCACCGTAGCTCAGAGGAGGTTTTACGTCTCTACTTCTCTACAATTCCCAGATTCTCTTTCCATACAAGAGCTTTAAACACTCCTTTATGACACAAGCCCTTCTCTGTCCAGCAGAGAGCCACATGAGGAGGAACTAGCTCTGAAACAGTCGAGCAGGACTTGGTAAATCACCAACTGCTTTTGCAGACTGAGAAAGCAGTCTTCCTAAATAAAATGTGTACCCACCTTTTGACTTGCAATTATAGACTTAGGAATTTACTTTAAGTGCTCATAGAGCAATAGATGTACATCACTGCAGCATCAATTTTAGCACCCAAAAAAAAGCCTGCACACGACTTAAATGTCTTCTCAATAAATCATAATACATTCATGTCACATGTTATACAGCTGTATGTGGCAGCTCTGCATGATGTGGAAAGATGTCCCCAATAAACTGTAAAACAAACAGCAGCTCCTGACTGGGTACGTACTATAGCATGCACGTGACAACAGTGTCTCCAGGGTCCCCCAGAAGTGAATGGCGACAGGGACAGAATGGTAAGACTTTAGATTTCCAGCCTACCCGTACTTTTCTACTATTAAATTGTTTGTGGAAAACATACTTTTATGTGTTAATACACTTTAAAAGCAGGGATCAGGGGTTCGTTGTCAAACCCTGCCACAGACCAGTGGTAAAAGCCTGTGGCATGGGCCCATCATCCCTTAAGTAACGACAAAGCAGCAGCTCTGAAAGAAACGTGACCAGGCCTGCAGCCTCCACACCTGCCGCACTCCTCTGTGGTACCTATCATCAACCCCAGCTCCTGGACTGCCCCTGCACTGTGACATCACCCTCAGTGCCTCTCTATAATATGAGGACAGCTAGAACCAAGTGGTAGAGCAGCTGCATATGATGCCAAAACACAGTTGCAGGGCCACATCTTCCTGCGGACACCTGCAAGGTGACACAAGAGGCCACTCCTCTCCAAATGGCTGCTGCTAAGAGCAGTAGTGTCCAAAAGGACTTTCTGATGATGAAGTTTTATCTCTGCATTGTTCCAAAGGGCAGCCACTGGCAACATGTGACTCCTTGACAGGGTATGAAGGGGCAGAAAGTGTGACCAAAGAAGCGAGTCTTACCTTGGACTGATTTAAATGAACTCAGGGCGACCCCTGGCTCTTAGTGGACAGCATTACCTCCCAACCCTCATTGTCCACAGCCAGTTGTTACAACCTCATGGTGCCAAGGGTCCTCCTCATACTCTGTCCAAGTCTTGGTAGGTCTCCCAACTCTAGCTCTCCTGCACTTGTGGGAGGAGGTCCCTCCCAGGCTGCTCTAAACCAGTAATGGAGCCCACCCCTCAAGCACCTCGGCATCCTCACAGCATTGCCCTCAGGCTACCGCATCTGCCCAGCCCTATCCTCACAAATGCCTAGCACCTACCTGGAGTTCTGGCACAATTCCTTTGGGTACATGTGGTCCCCAGAATACAGGTAGCTATGGACAGACAGACACTTTTTGTGGCTAAGTGGCAGGGTGTCTGAAGGACAAAGCACAGCCCAGCCAAAAGGAGCTTGCACACAAGGTCTAGATTTGTGCTTCTCATCCACGCCTGCTCACCTGGCAACACTGTCACAGCTACACTGTCACAGCTGCACTGTTCGATATTACATCAGATGCATTCTAGTACAGCCCACATAGACCAGTAAGACAATGGTTCCATGAGCCTCTGGACAGTACCTACACTGTCAGATTTCATGCCCCGGACATTCAGCTACCACAGTTCATGCGCCAGTGAGGAAAACCATTAGGACGTCAAGAGAATGCTAGACATGGGAGTCTGAGTTCCCACCGGAGTTGCTTTCTGAAACAAGATGGCACTACTGTACGGGAGAGCCAACTCAGAATTCTCCAGTCTGCAGTAAGTACCCTGCTTTGCCAAGTTTACCTGAAGTTTTCTCTGTCCAGCAGCTGTGACAGCGTTGCTAGGTGAGCAGGCATGGATGAGAAGCAGGTTTGAATGTTTTCACAGAGAAGGGGGAGGTGAGGGGAGGAGGTGAGGGAAGGAGGGAGGGAGGACATCTATCTTTGCATATTCGTACTGTTCTTGAAAAGAGAAGTGTAGAGGAGGAAAACGGCATGTGTTTTGCTACGCCCACCCCGGGCCTCTGCCAGGTGCTGACCACCAGGCCCACAGGCGTGAGACCCTGCAGGTGCTATGTAGGGACCTGCCTCACTCTCCTCATCACACTGCTTAGCAGTGGCTGGGGTTGGGACACCCTCCCATGCTATCATCAATCAGGAGAATCCTGGCCACAGGAATAAGAAATATCTTTAGAGCCCATGAACTAAAAAGAGTGAGAAATATATTTTGCTGAAGAATAAGCAGACTGTGACAGAATCCATTAGGCAAACCCAAATGGATGGTCCAGCCAAGGGCAGGCAGGCCCCACGGAAGCAGATGAAGCACTGTATACAAACATACGCACCAAGCTGTCCTTACAGCACACAATCATCAGGGGTCATGCCGCTTGGGTCATTTTAAGATAACCCTCGCACAGAGCAGAGCCAAGGATGTGGTGCAGCTATAACAACAGTTTACTCACGAGCACATCTAGCCTCTTTGGTCTGACAATGCCACCCAGGGTCCGGCCACCGCACTAAGAGACACACTGAGAAGACAGCATGCTTTATCTCCATCACCTTCTGCAGAAACTGGCCATGGAGTGGGATGGACAACCTCCACCAAGAGCATGCTCACCCTGTCCACATCACAGCAAGCAGGAGCAAGTCCCCGACACCCTGAGTGCACCAGGAAGCTGAGGGGAGTCTTGACATGGTAGAGATGAGGTGGGGGCTCATGTACCTAAGGGTACTAAGCAGGGACAGTTATGAACAGCAAAAACAAGAACTCTCACAGACCCTCACACACTCACCAACACACTCTCCGGGTTCTATAGGAAAAAGAGAGGCTAACAGCAGGCATGATGGTTCATGCTTATACAGGCTGAGGCAGGGAAGCCATCCTTTCAAGGCCAGCCTGTGTTACAGTGAGAGATCCTGTCTGAAAAAGAAAAAACAAAACAAAACAAAAAAAGAAGGGGCTAAATACATAGACTTGTCAATTGGGCAAGTCCTGGAGTCTCAGGACTTACTACTACACAACCAAGTGTTAGTCAAGCACTCCTTCCCCTATTTATGAATGCTTCCGTCTACTGTCCTCTACTTATGCAGCTTGAAAATCATAGTCCCTTCTCACCTGTCTCTAGGCCACACCCCTCACTGACAGACCTGGGCTCCTGTCAGCGGGTTCTGCTCTACATCTCAAAAGTTACTGGGGGAGTCAATCTGCTGCAGAGGCAGGATCCGCTGACCTGCATCCAGAGAGTTCGCCAAACAGCAGGGAAGGAAGCCCACCCCAACCCCCGCTCTGTAGTGCTCTCTAGATTGTTTCAGCATTTAGAAGTTACCATTATTACTTTATTCTTTGGGGGATGAGGAATACAGCATTTAAGATAATATATCAAGACCCAATTTTATGCCCCTACAGTAATTTCAAAAGGCCATTAAATAAGAGTTTTAATGGGAAATTATCAACTGCAACATGTCATTAGGGTTTCTGTCCCATGTGGCCTTGCATCAAGGAGAATGATGTCCAAGGCCTTCCACACAGGTGTTTCCAACTTCAGGGGGCGCTGCCACAGCCACAAGAGCCAATGCCTTCTTCAGGGTTGCTTCCAACTTTTGAAGAATAAAATATCAGCACACTGCATTAAAAAAAAAAAGTCAAAGAACACCTGGACTCTTGCTGTGGGACAGCCAGCACTCTGCCTCCACGGGTGTCCCCATCCAGATCCAACCAACCTCGGATCAAAAACATTAAAAAAAAAATGTGCCTCTACTAAACATATGCAGATCTTTTCTTTATAATTATTCCTTAAACAATAAAACATAACAACTATTTAATAGCATCTGTGTTGTAGTATCAAAAGTAGTATAGAGGTGATTTAAAGTATAAGAGGCAGGCCACAAACATAGCTCATTGGTACAAAACTTGTCTAACCATGTAAGGGCCCTGGATTTGATCCCTAGCATTATAGGGGTAGATAATAAATAGATGGAAAAAAAGAAAAGAAAAATGAAGCATACAGGACTTTGGGGGTTATTTATATGCAAACGTACTACCATTTTGAGACTTCAACATTTGCAGATTTTGGAATTCACAAGGGTGGGGGGGTAGTTTAGGAGTGTCTTGGAATCAATCTCATGAAATATGATGAAAGACTATTTTTTTTTAATGTTTGTGTTTGTATTATCCCATATTTAATGTCTTTGTCTTCTTTCATTATCAAGTTGTTTCAAGAATTTGGTAGCCTCAATTTAGAGTCAACATTGTGCTAATATGTCTCTGTGGAGTTTTCACATTGACACTGGTGGCCGTGCTGAGCCTGGGTAAGCAGTGCAGGCCCCAGGTGGTCGGGGGGCATCAGGTTCACTAAGGACCTGTGTGCCACAGTTCAGTTTCCTCAGAGAGTCCTGGGAGACTAACTACCTCAAACCCCTGTTAGAGTGTGCTAAAGTGCTTTTCACGAGTCACACAAATTCAACTACTTTTTAAACCCTGACTGAATCTGTATGGTTACTACCCACTAAAAACACCAAAGCAAATCAGTGTTCTGTATGATCTTCATTCTGTCTGGATCACACAGAATCTGTGTTAGTTCTATAATGCGTCATTAACCGACTAGCGAAGAAGGGGCGGGGCAGTATGGAGGAAACATGATTTCTTAAAAACACTGATTGAATAAAGTTACCATTAGGGGAGACATGAACACAGAACAGAATGAGAAGACACAGCACATGTTCAAGAAAATTTGCGAAGACTACCCTGTCTAGACTGCTCCTCACATCTCACTGTGCAGTCCCTCGCTGGAGACACCTCGACTCAGGCTCACTCACGGGTCTTGCCCTAAAGCATGAGATGCAGCTTGAATGTGCCTGCTCAAAATAACTGATGCCTCTGCCACACGCCGAGGGCCTCTGCCCTGGAGAGGCAACCTTCAGCGCGGGCCCAAATGAAATCATGCATATAGGGTAGCCCTGAGCCAACCCAGTTAAGGCACAGCAGGAGACAGAGCCTCCCAGCAGACAGGACCTAAATCAGCCAACTTTAGCCAGTCACAGAAACAGAAGCAAAGACAGAGAGCTGCTGTTGTAAGGCAACAACAGCCGGGGTGCTTGTTACATCGCTTTACGACAGTAGCAGCTGACTGACACAGGTGACACCCTGCTATGGAGCTACGTCCTCCAAACTACAGCATTCCCACCTGCTGAGGACTGAGGCTCGTAAAACTCAGGAAGCTCATAAAGTCAGGAGCCTCACAGCCCCCCCCCCAAGGTTATATAACCAATACAGTTACTGGGGGGAGGGAGGTCTCCAAGTCCAGCAGGGGGAGGGAGACCCCTGAATGCAGCTCTCCTGAACCATCACCCAGGCTGAGTGGGTGGTGATACAGCTTCCTTAGACTCACCCCTGCTCCTGTGTACAACAAAAAGCTCAGTGGCTTAAGACGGACTTGGTTGTTACTCTGGCCTGCGGTCAGCACCCTATCTGGGGTGACCAGGAAAAGTCAAACACTACGGAAGCCCAGAGAAGACCTTTCACTCAAGCTCCCAGGGCAGGCAGGGGCACTCACCAGGCTCGCCTTTTTTCTTTGAACCAGACTTCTTCTTTGCAGGCGCCTCTTGCTTTGGTGCCTCCTGGCTCTGGACCAGCCCTGCATTTTTAGCCTGGGCAGGAGCCGACTCTGACTTTTTACCCTGACTGGAAGCTGTATCCATCTTTTTGCTCTGGTTGGGGGACCCTTCTACCTTTCTGCCTTGGTTTGGGGCTCCTTCTGCCTTTTTCCCCTGGTTTGAGCCACCCTGAGTGGCAGCTGCGTCTGTCTTTCTGCTCTGGTTGGGACTTCCATCGCCCTTGTGGCTCTGATTCTGGGTCCCCTCCCCTTTCTTGCCCTGGTTTTGGTCCCCTTCCCCCTTCTTCGTCTGATTTTGGGCCCCCTCCCCCTTTTTACCCTGGTTCTGGGCCCCCTCCATCTTCTTGCCCTGGCTTGGGGTTCCTTCTGCTTTTCTGCCCTCTACTTTTGTGCTTTGGTTAGGAGATCCTTCTACTTTTTTGACCTGGTTTTGTGTGCCTTCTCCCTTCTTGCCTTGGTTTGAGGTTCCCTCTGCCTTCTTGCCTTGGTTCTGGGCTGCTTCCGTTTTTTTGCCCTGGTTTTGAGTTGCTTCTCCCTTCTTGGCCTGGTTTTGGTTTGTTTCCCCCTTTTTGCCCTGATTTTGGGCCCCTTCTACCCCCTTCTTAGGTTGGTTCTGGGCCCCCTCCCCCTTCTTAGGTTGGTTCTGGGCCCCCTCCCCCTTCTTAGCCTGGTTCTGGGCCCCCTC
>OU015742.1:5815067-5826342 GCA_907169655.1 Acomys percivali | reverse complement strand
GCCTGGTTCTGGGCCCCCTCCCCCTTCTTGCCCTGGTTCTGGGCCCCCTCCCCCTTCTTGCCCTGACTGCTGGTGGCAGGAGCACTGGCCTTAGAGCCTACTGGAGGCACAGCCACCATAGGCACCTCCTTGGGTGTGGCTTCCAAGATGGCCGACTTTGAAGCAAGAACCTGGATGGAATTCACAACAGAACTGACTGCTGGCTCCACCTTTGCCACTTTTTTCTCCTTCTTCTTTTTGTCCTTAGGGGAAGCCAGCTTTTCCTGAGGCATGGCTGATACTGTGGCTACAGGGGTATGGGCCACAGAGGAGTGTACTGAAGTTGGAGCCACAGCCACAGCAGGTACACGCACTGGGTCCTTGAGGATGATGGTCACGTTGGGATCCAGATCATGGTCAGGTATCTTCCCATTAGGTTTATCTTCCTTTTTCTTGGTCTTTCCTTTCTTCTCCACGTTTTTTTCCTTCTTTTTCTTCTCTCCTTTCTGGTGGTGAGTTTTCGCCATCTCCTTGCGCTGGTTGGCAAGAGCTTCTTCATACGACGTCTCCTTCATGGAGAAGGTTGACACCAGGAAGATGCCAATGGCAGAAACAACCATAAACCCGCCAAAGACCACAACTCCCAAGGTCTGAGTGTCGTAGATGTCCATCTTGGCTGGCTTGTCTTCCACCTGCCAACACATACAAGTAGATTACTTTCTGGAGAAATTGAGGGACTGGACAATTTCCATCCCATATCACCAAACTTAAGGTTTCTCACTATTACTTCAGACTAAATTCAGAGTAGAAGCAAGGCCATGTTCCTACTCCCTCTTCAGAAATGGGCAATTTTCACCTAGAGTCTGGACAGTTCTTTTAGTGCCCCAAGATGCAAGCAGGCAGATGGCCGAGTGCAGGGGGACAACTAGAGTTTGTAATGTTCTGGAGCTTCCAAAGCTCATGGCCATGGCCAAGTTCAAGGTGCCTCTTTGAGCACCACCCCCCTCCCATTAGATTCAAGCTACTCCTGAGCACAAATGCTGTCTGGAAGTGAAACAGCAGGGAGTAGTGGCAACATGGCAAGATGGCTGCATGTGCCTTACACACAAACAAGATGTGATTCTGAGTAAGAAAACTTCATTTTTCATGCTGGGCTGAAATCTTTACTTTTTATATTTGCCTTCAATGTAAAATTGGCTGGTTTTAGTTTAACAAACAAACCAACAAAAACCTCAGTTAACACCAACACATCTGCAGGCTTTCCCAGCAGGCCACTGGCATGCCATACTCTGCTTTGTTGCCAGTGCTCTAAACAAAGCTACTCTGGTCAAAGACAGACACCTTGTTAATGCAATCCTAAAAAGCCACCAGAAGGTGATGCAGGACAACACGTTTTCTGCAGCAATCCCACCTCGGTCCCAGAGCATACAATTTCCATGCTGGGAAACAGAAAGTAAGTCTTGATAAGCCCATGAGATTCTGAGTTTAATTTCACATCTGCAGATTTCACAGAAGGGGCAGTGTCACTAGGTTCTTTGTCAGACAGCATAACCCAAGCCATGACGATGAAGCATACCATTCTTGTTGCCTACGGACCAAAGTCCAAAAGATCAGAGGCAACTGGGCTCACCCCTCCCTGGCTCACCCCCTCCCTGGCTCACAGCCCCAGGCTTAGTTTCACTTCACCAAGCTTAGTGACACTTCATGTCAGTGCCACCCTCAATTCCCAGTCCTCTGAGTAAGAGGAGGTACAGTCTAGCCCCTCTGAGAGGATCAGCAAAGACTGAGCAAGAGCTCCAGTGTAGAATGGAGAGGTTGGGAGGGATAACAAGAGGGAAAAAGACACTGTATCCAGGCTCTCTAGACATTGCGGATCGCTTGGCCCATGCACTATATGCTCCTCTTTAACAGGGAAAAGGATGAAAACCGAGTTGGAATTAATTTCGAAACGAAAACTATGGACTCCAAATAGACATTAGGTCATTCTACAGAAGGGACACTGTTTAAACATCTCAATATCATATTCTAGGACACTCACTCTCCTCACATTCACTGTATCACTCTGATAAGACCCTTAAGGAAGGACTGAAATGCTCATGTTTGCTAGCACATTCTCCATGGTGGTTACACCCTGCTGTGGCTGCTGTGACTCTCAGTCTTCCATAGACTGTCACTGAGGGCTGTGTAGGACCAAGGCCCAACATGCCATCCCTATCATTGCTTCTGCAAGTGAAGTCTGAGCCCAGTCCACAAGCCTTCGAAACCTGGGAAGGCAGCATTTATATTCCAAATGGATTCTGACTGATAGCTATGGATCTCTAGTACATCAGAACCAAAGCCAAGTGAGTGCTCTCACAGGTGACAGACAGGGAAGGCTGTTAAAATAAGCCTTCCCTGGAACACGCTCCTAGGCTAGAGATTGAAAAGAACTTGCACCTGCCCAATCTTTGCTCTGTTCTGGGTGCAGAAGGGCGGCAGCAAGGTGTGTGATACAGCTGATCGCCCCTTGCAGGGGTAAGGATCCCCCAGCTGAAATTCCTACAGGGCCTCACAAGGACCTCTCAGAACTCTGCCAACAGAGACATGCTCACGCACACAAACTATAGTGTAGTCAGATGTGTGTTACAATGGCAGAAAATCTCCAGAACGTCACCTTCTACAACAGCAGGCCCACATTAGGCCTGGCTCAGCCTGGCCATAGCTCCATGAACACCGAATGGCCTCCAGACAACGATGCTCTCAAGGGTGGCCTCTTGTAGAGTTGCAGTTGGCACCAGTCACCAGCCCCTGACACAGTGAAGGGCCATCAACAAAGCAGGGCCTGTTCTCAGCTAAGGACTGTGAAGCTCTGTGCAGTTTTGTGCCTTCCAACTGCTCAGCTCAGACAGAAAAGCCAAGGTTGGAAAATCAGCCTTTAATCTGACTCCACACAGGCAAACATGACACACAAGATAGATTCTCCGTGGGGAACTCAGAGTCAGGGTAAGCAAACTCGGGTGAATATTTCCGCCTGCAGCACACACAGAGTGTGTTTATAACAGCATAAATGTGTCTTCCCAACTTTTGCAGAGCAAGCTGCTTTAAAAAGAAATTACATCCCTACCATTAATTCCTTAGCTAGAATTTTTTAAAAGAAAGCTTTCGTGGGAAAATTAAAAGTCCTAGTCTTTAGTAATATACAGAAACATTTAAAGCTACGGCAGTATCTCTGCAAGCCGCAAAGAAATAGAAATTTGAATAAAGGTCACCTGCTTTCGAAGTGAATTTACCTTCATGATGGACTGTAATCGTAGGCTGACACATGCCCCTAGCCCCCACCCCTCATCCGCCCCGCCTTCCAACCCCCTCCCACGAGTTTAGGACACAAACACAGCCTGGGAGACTCCTCACCCACAGAGCAGTATGCCTGCAGGAGCCTCTAGTTCACGCAGGCAACTTGCTCACTACACTGAGACCACAGTGCATCTCTTCAAGGTGTGGGCCATGCCTACAAGGGCTAAGACTCAGGCCAGATGTGCTCCCACCCAGACTCTATATGCTCTCACCACAGGAATCTCTATTCTGTCACTTCCATAAACTTCTGTGAAACAATTACTTCTACGAACCTACTACTTCCAAAATACTCAGTGAAAGACCAGTTGATGGAGAGCCTAAAAGGGAGGGAAACAGGAAGCTTTCCAAGGCCAAGGACCCCTCCCAGACTTTGTTGAATGGAACTCACTGCCATCTTTACAGGAAAGCGAATGCTGCTTCTTCTGGTCTTAGTATTTGGGAAACAACAGGAAATGGGGCACTCAATACTACAAATGTAGACTGTACCTGCTAACTCAAATGGCCTAATAAAGCCAGTTCAACCCAATTTGGCACTTGGGATATAGGTCAATTTTAGGAAAGGGCCTTTAACAACAGCCTCAAGTTGGTCTCATCACTAGTTACTGCTCTACAGTGGACAACATGTGGTGCTCAGAGAAGCACCAGGTAGAAGATGGCCAAAGATGACGAGCCTCAGGGCTAGAGAGATGACTCAGAGGTTAAGAGCACTGACTGCTCTTCCAGAGGTCCTGAGTTCAATTCCCAGAAACCACATGGTGGCTCAGAACCATCTATGAGATCTGGTGCCCTCTTCTGGCCTGCAGGTGTACATACAGGCAGAGCACTGTATACATAATAAAGAAATCTTTTTTTTTTTAATCTTTTAAAAAGCCTATAGACCTATTCCTAAGCCAGATGACTTGCTAGAAAGACACTGACTAGCAAGAAAACAAAGGTGGCAATAGGTCTAACTATTATCAAGACAGGTATCACAAAATAAAGATTGAGGACCCCCAACCCAAAGCTCTTCAAATTCACCTAATGCTTAAAGCTGGGGAGCAAGAGATGGTGCTCCTGGTGGAAAATTCTCAAACCTTATGTAATGTTCTCACAGGCAGAGGCCAGGTGTAGGAACATGTCTGTAATCCCAGGGGCACTCAGGAGGCCCATATAGGAGGATTTTGAGTTCAAAGCCAGCCTAAGCTTTAGAACAAGACCCTAGCTCAAAAAATAAAACAATTTAAATCAGGCACAGTAAAAAAATATATAATTGGGGGCTTAGAGAGATGGCTCAGTGCAAGTACTCTTACAGAAGACCCAAGGTTTCGTTCCCAATACCTACACGTTGGCTCACAACGACAGTTTCAGGGTGTCTGACACCCCCTTTTGAATCCAGGAGCTACTCCATGTACATGGTACACATAAATTCACACAGGCACATACACATGCACATGAAAATAATGTTTATTTTTTAAAAGTACTTTAAAACACATAAATTTACTTGAGTACATAATTATGTAAGAAACGTGAATGAAGTTCAGTGTTCAGACTTGGGTTCATCCCTAAAATATCTCATAGATACATTCCAAAGTCAAAAATGAAAACAAAGGCCCACATCTGAAATGCTTCTAGTGTAAGCATTTTGGGGAAGGGACAGTAAACTTGTGTTATCATAGATCAGATACACGGAAGTATAAGAAGAAAAGTAGGAGTATTTCCCCACCAATCAGGTATGCTAAATGCTAACATTTTCCACACTGACTTCAGATACTCTGTGTGTGTGTGTGTGTGTGTGTGTGTGTGTGTGTGTGTGTGTGTATAACTGACTTCCAAAAAGGTCAACACTATTGAATAGAACACTTATTACTTATGAACATGCATATGTTACATATAAACAAACAAAATATAGTATCTCTACAAACAAAATACAACATTGTTTTACATACTGTAACTTCTATGTAAAGGGTATTATTCGGGGTGACAGCTGGCAATTTTTAGCTAATCTTCATTTTGAAACTCATACAGATACAAATTAACTTAGGCTCATTCCTTTGAACTCCTATGACATGCTAACAGCCATATTTTTACATGCTTATGTTTTAAATCCGATGCTACTCACACAGAGCAGGAGGGACAATGTTTACCAGAGTAAAGAACCTCGCTCATATTCCTGCCATTCAAAGTCAGTTCCTAGAGTGGTTTGTAACCAGTGACACAAGTCACAGTTCAGTTACTTCCTTCTGCAAACTTTAATAGAGAGCTGGAGACAGCTCAGAGGCAGCACACGTCCCCTGCCCAGGAGCCCTGGATGAACTCCCTGGAGAACTTCAGTGATGCCTTTTGCAATGCGGTGGCCTCGCTCACTGGGGCTCCCTTTGTCATGGCTGGCTTTGTCGTCAGCACCGCACACCTGCCTGGGCTGCTCCATCCTTCCGTGCTACTGCTGGACTCTCTCGTGCAGTCTCTACTCTGCTCCACTACTGTATTTACTTAAGGTCTAGATTAGCATCATGTTTTTAGCTTATACCTGTAGTGAGTATTTTGGTGTGTTTAAAAATCCAGTTATAGCCAGGAGGTGGTGGCACACGCCTTTACCCCAGCACTCAGGAGGCAGAGGCAGGAGGATCTCTGTGGTAGAGAAACCCTGTGTGGAAAACAAACAAAACCCAGTTGTGTTCTGTAAACATGTTTTTGCTTAATCCCAGGTATGGGATGTGGTCTGCCTCAGACTGTTCACAGCGGCAGACTATTAGCCTCATGAGTGCTCTGGCAGGGGATGATTCTGCCAGCTGAAGATAGTTTAATTCTGGGGACTCTAGAGAGGCTATAAAAAGACCCGAGAGAGGAGGCGTGGCCATTCCTCCTGCTGGTTCTGCTCCTACTGCTGGTTTGTCAAGTGGTTGTGAGAAAAGAGAAGGTGAGAAGAAGTTGGAGGTATCCTGACGGAGACAAAGATGGACTAGCCCCAAGGAACTCTCTGCCCCAAATCAGCAGAAGTTCTAAAAAGAGCTCAACTCTGCCCTCCCCACTAACCTGTCTCTCCTATCTGGTGTTGAGGTGTTGGAAGGGACTGGGGTGGAGAAGGATGGTAGAAATAAGAGCACAGGCCGGGTGGTGGCGGCACACGCCTTTAAACCCAGCACTTGGGAGGCAGAGGTAGGCAGAACTCTGTGAGTTAAGGCCATCCTGGTCTACACAGCGAGTTCCAAGACAGCTAGAGCTGTTACACAGAGAAACCCTGTCTCGAAAAACTAAAACAAAACAAAACAAACACACAAACAAACAAAAAAACCCAAAGAAATAAGAACCCAATAAAATAAACATATACCCGCCCTTCAGAATTTCTACTGAACTTTTAATTTGAATCATGCTGAATTCACAGATAAACTTAGGATAACTGATGTTGTGACCACAGGAACTCCATCAATGAGCAGCAATGCTATATAGCATTACACTGATGACGTTGTTTTATTTCAAGCTTTTAGAAATTTTTATGATTTTTCTCCATGAAAGTCTTCCATATTTTTGTGAAGTCAAGATTATTGCTTTTTGTAATATCCTAAAGAAAAAGCATATTTTGTGAATTATTTTGTCCATTTTCTCAGCTATGCACAACCAGTAAAGCCATGATGTTCATATATGTATCATTTATCCAGCTTATACTATGCTAAACTCTTGTCAAACTGCGAAGTTTATAAATTTGCTTTGATTTTCTTGGCAGAAAACTACTTATGCAGGGGGAAACTAAGTCCTGCTTCTGCCCTCTGTGCTACATTACCTCAGTTCTGAGGAGAGCTGGTAGTGGGAGCTTCCCTGAGGTTCCTGCACCCAACTGCTCGGGTCTCACTGTCACATACATTAGTGATGCAGTTTTAGTGGAACCTTTCATCAGATAAGCAGTGTACATTATCTTCTCAAGCTACCATTTTAAAAAATAAGCACTGAATTTGGCAACTGCTTTTCACATCATCTGACATTTGTCTCCTTTAATGTGAACTATATTAAATTATAATACAGTAGCTCCCTTTTATCTGTGAGGGCTCAGTTTCAAGAGCAGGAAAGAATCGTGACACACAGTCCTGAACCCTGTATATGTATAGTATGTTCTCTCCTACACACATACAGCTATACTAAAGTTTAAAAACTAAGCACAGTAAAAGGCAAACACAACAATAAAGCAATTATAATAATATAACACCCCTGACAACATCACTACCTTGTTTTTGAGGGCTGTAATTAAATGAAGACAACAGGTCAGGGAGCGTATACAATGTAGACGCACTGAATAACGGGACAAGTCATGTCCTGGGATGGCTCTCAAAAGTATGAGAATGGAAAAAAAAAAAGGAAGAAAGAACAACAAAAACAAATCCGGGCATGGTGGCGCACATGCCTTTAATCCCAGGACTCAGGAGGCAGAGGCAGGCAGATCGCTGTGAGTTCGAGGCCAGCCTGGTCTAGGAAGTGAGTCCAGGACAGCTAAGGCTACACAGAGAAACCCTGCCTAGAAAAACCAGAAAAAAAAAAAAATTATGAAAATGATATAAAATGTAAAAGTGATTCATTATTTCTGGAATTGTCCATTTAATATTTTTAGACTATGGTTAACTATGGATATCTGAAACAAACATTTGACAGAAATTCTTTTTTTTTAATGTTTTATTAATTTATTCATATTACATCTCAATGTTTATCCCATCCCTTGTATCCTCCCATTCCTCCCTCTCTCCCATTTTCCCCTTACTCCCATCCCCTATGACTGTGACTGAGGCAGAAATTCTTTTTAAATGACATCTCTAGATTTGATTTGTCTAGGTTTTCATGGCCTTTGTCTTCAAAGCTAGAGAAACCGGGTCACTCTCACTGCTCTCATGCGAGTGGCAGGGCCACTAGACTCTTATCTAATGAGCTCAGATCAGCCCGTCACTCCTGCTCACTAGGACAGTTTGTGTAAGCCTGCGCTTGTTCTGTGGCTTCAGAAACCTAGGATGGGATCGGCTGTCAGGGTGGATGCCAGAGAGCTTTCCTAACAGAGGAGAGCACGGATGCAGCCGCCGACACTGCGTGAGGCTGACTGCAGAACCCACTTTTGGGTTTGTGATCCAACTACACTTCATTATTCCCTCCATCTTCCACTGGTTTACACTGTTTCCCAACTTCTTGGCATGAATGTATGCTAATTTTGGGTCCTCTCCTGGCAGCAAATATTTAAGGCAATACATTTCCTCCAAATGCTTGTAGAGCTTCATCTTAAAGCTGTAAAACATTTACATTACTGTTCAGTTTCCAAACCCCCACGTACTTCTGCTTCAACTTGTGAAGTGGCGATGTAGTTAACTTTCCTAACACAGAGAAGGGACTGAATTATCACAGATAAATCCTAATTGAACTGCACTGTTAATGTCCATATTTTTAAGTATGATCTAAAAGCCAGTCACTCTCTCCCCCTCTCTTCCCGCTAGGCTTTGCCTAACTCTACTGCTGTGGAGAGCTCTTGCCTTTCCACTATGCTCACATACTTTTCAGTTGCTTCTTAGAATCTATCAATTTTTTATTTGAGACCACTTTGTTAGGATATGAAATCACAATTATATCTTCCTGGTTGAGTATCTATTTCTCTTCCCATTTGAGAATGACCCTCTTCCATATAATAATGATTTTTTTTTCATTAAATTCTAGTTTGATTACTTTCAAAGTTTCTCCACCTCTTGTAAAATTAGTATTAGACTTTTTTTTCTTTTTCTTTTCAACCTTTCTGTATTCATATTTTAAGTGTTACTCTTAAACCCAGTACATAGCTGGACTTAATCCCAGTGGCACTCTGTCTTGGGTTTAGTCCACCAACATGTACTGTGGTTTTCTGTATTATGGACTCATTCATTCTCTGTTTTGAGGTGCACACTGATAAGAGTGTTTCTTTACTTACAACCCTCACCCCTTTTCAGTGTTTGATTATTCAAAAGCACTATCCTTTCTTACTTCATAGCTTGGGTGTTAAACACTGTACTTCTTTTAAAATGAGTTCCCTTTAATATTTGTTTGTTGAGACGGGGTCACAATATACATCCCTGGCTGGCCTGGAACACTCTAGGTAAACCAGGCCGGCTTCACACTTGGACATCTGCTTCCCAGCCGCTCGGACCACAGGAGAAGTGTACAAACACACCCAGCAGCTTTAACTGTTTTAGCTGAAATGTTCTTTACCCCACATTTTCCTAACATACATACCCGACAGTTTCCTTCCTCCATCCCCTGCTCAAGAGGAAAACCTAAAAGGCTTTAAGTCTACTGCTGTAGCCTTGCCCTATCTTGCACATCTCTACTAATCACTGCTGTTCTGACGGACACCTGATACTTGTGTAATTACTCAGAGGCTTGTCACTTGTTCATCATTGCCTCTTCTGTTTCATCCCATTAGGTCTTCCACAGACCCCTTTGGTCAATTCTTTGAATAGGAATAGTGCCTGATCTACTTTTACAATCATCACTCCCTAGAAAGCCTTTTATTTCACCTCCATTCTTAACTGAACAGAATCCATATAAAAGCTTTCTTCGCCCCTCTAAAGGTTGATTTTATCTTCTGGCTTCTCTTTGTTGGTAGAAAGAGTGCTGCTGACCTACCGTAATCCTCTATCTTTTTATCTTTCAACATCTTTTACATATGTACATGCTGTATGTATACATGTCAGGAGAGGCCCTAAGTTGGCGTCAAGTCTTCCTCCATCATTCTTTGTTGAGGCAGCGTTTCTCAATGAACCTAGAGCTCACTGACAGTTAGTCTAGCTGGCCAGCTTGCTGCAGGCATCCTGTCTCTGCTTCCCAAATGCTGGGGTTACAGGTGGACACAACGCCTGTCCACCTTCATGTGGGGGTCTGCACACAGGGCCTTGTGCTCTCCCTAGCCTTTCTCACCACTTCAAGTTCTATTTCCAGGGTTCTGGACATAATTGACATCAATTCTGCAAGACTCTTTGTCACTGAGTTCCTTTGACAATTGTCTCGCTCCTCCTGGTCCTTCCAGGTGTCCCCTTAATTCTTTTGTGCAGACATCAGGGAAGACTTCAGGTTTAAGATTCATTCACCACTCTCTCGTACTGTAATCTCCAACCAGCTCCTTAATGAATCCTTCAACTTGCTCTTTCATTTTCAAGTCTGCCTGGCTGCTTTCATGGTACCTTTTTTTAAAAAAACCTCTTTTCTATTTCTTTCCTTACCTTCTACCTTTAATTGTGACTCTGTACTACATTTCTGTTGGACTTTACAGTGGCAATTCTTCAGCGACTTTCCCTTAAAAATCATTTTATCTTTGTTTCAACCAGGCCTTGAAGGGAGTGGCCAGCCATAGACTGAGGGTTCTATGCAGCAGGGGCATCTGATGGAAAATGTTCAGCTTCTGCCCCCCCGCCTTGGGACAGGACAGCTAGGCTGTCACCTGTCGTTTTCTCTTGCTACTAACTAGAAAACTGCCTATCCTTTCATGGACGGTGTAACCCTTCGAAAGTGCAGGACATACTATGAGTTAGTTCCCACTGCCTAGCTCAGATTCCTGTTCCACCTGAACATTAAGGCCCAAGATGGCATCAGCTGCCTACACCCCACCCGACAATATCCTGAAGTCAGATCCATTTGGGCCTCAGCCCTTCCTCTCACTTTCCTGGCAATCTCTTTGCTCCCTATGAAGAGTAATGCTCACTGACATCAACTGATATTTCCAAAGAAGCATCAGAACCTCTCATCTAAAAACTTACATGTAACCTGTTTTGTTTTGTTGGTTGGTTGGTTGACTGTGCAGCCCTGGCTGTCCCAGAGTCACTTTGTAGAACAGGCTGGTCTCGAGCTCAGAGAGATCCACCTGCCTCTGCCTCTCTGACTGCTGGGATTACAGGCATGGACCCCACACCAGCTTAACCTGGTTTGTTTGTTTGTTTTGCTTTGGTGTGTGTGTGTGTGTGTGTGTGTGTGTGTGTGTGTGTGTGTGTGTGTG
>OU015742.1:5790945-5815057 GCA_907169655.1 Acomys percivali | reverse complement strand
GTGTGTGTGTGTGTGTGTGTGTGTGTGTGTGTGTGTGTGTGTGTGTGCGCGCGCGCTAACAGAGAAAAAGGAGCAACTACAAGTAGGATTTTGAAATAATTTATCTCATGCTAAAAGTAACTTCCTACTTTAAAGAAACAGTGCCATTCATATTAAAGAGTTGGACACTAAAAATAGAAATATATTCTATTATAAGCCTTGCTTAATCATCAGCCATTTCAGATTCAAGTTCTATGCCTGAGGGGAAAAAATAAAGAATTAACAAGTTTTTTGTGTTTCACCAAAAAATTTTTTTTAAAACTAGGTGTTTGAACAGACCTAAATCCTCTGGGAGCCTACAAGGCACCAGCTTCCACTCTACTAAGGAAGATGACGGCCCTACACACACGATCAAGGATCCTCAAGAGAGACAACTGGCCCACACAGCTCTCTTACTGGAGTAGACATTCATCCCAGGAAGTAGAGACCAGTCAGCACTGCACCAACTAACACCAGACCTCAGTAGCTATAGCCGTGGTAGAATTACTAAATATTCTATCAGGATGTTTGACAACCAGCACTCTTATGTCAATAAATCCAAAGAGAGAAACACAGGCATCCTGGTGGAGAAAATGTTTTTGCCTGTTGCTGGAGAGGAGAGATCCTTGCTTTTCAATTTTCGTCTCCTGCGAATGACCACTAAAGTCCTGTCATCTACTGCTGGCGTACAAGAGTGTGAAAAATTCTCTAATAGTTACTGTTCTCCTGAGCAACTCTGCCTAATTCTAGCGACACGCCTTTAGATTCTTTTTCTGTATCTGTAATCATATAAATCAGTTTGTTCCCTTTTTTCCCCAATCTTTACATGTTTTAATTTTGTTTTTTTCCTGAGGTTTTGTAGAGTAGGTCCTCTATTACAATTGCTAAAGAGAGGACAGCAGGCACCTCTCCCACATCAAAGGGGACAATGGAGGCACCTCACTGTCTGGCGATCCTTGCTGACTTTTTGCAGATATCCTCCCCAGGATAAAGTAGTCGCTTTTTATCCCTACTATGCATGATTCTATGGTAGAATGTATTTTATATATTTATCATGTATTTTCTTGGTAGCTGTTAAGATAAACAGCATTCTACTCTTGTGCCCTGTCGGCATAAGAGAGGAACGCACACTCACGAAGGTTTGCATTCTAGGATACACATCACTTTGTCATTACACATACTGCTGGGTTTGGCTTTTATTCTTAGGTATGGGACAACTGGTGATCTCCTTCCTTCTACTCTTCTTACAGAACAAGGTTGGCTGACATCACAGTGAGTAGCTGCATAACGTCCTTTCCCTCCCTCCCCACCCCCCTCTCTCCTATGTCTAAGAAGAAACAGAATGTTTATTCTTTACATGCTTGGTAGGGCAAACCAGAGAAAGCATTTGGCCGGGTGTTTTCTTTATGAGGCTTACTCACAGATCCATTCCCTTATGATTACAGGAGCATGCAGTTTTCTCTCTCCTACATTTAGTACTGAGAAGTTCGATTTTCTAGAAAGGTACCAGTGTTGTCAAAACTTGCAAGATGTTTGTCGTGTTAGCCTGTGAAGAACAGCGATGTATGATGTGGAGTGCCTCTCTCCTCCGCTAAGAATGCCTAGCTATACACCTTAAGACTGGCCTCAGACCTTTCCAACCTCAGCCTTCAGAGTGCTCAGGACACAGCTGTGAGCCACTGTAGCTGGTTGCTTTGGACAAGCACCAATGGTATTAATTTAAAAATAATAATTTAGCATGATCTTCCTAAATCCCACTTGTCTTATGTGTCCATAGTGAAGCCTCACTCCATATACCTCATGTTGCTCGTGGTGTTGCTTGACGTCTGCCGATGCGGCGTCTCTCCTGAGGTGGTGCGGCAGGTCTCTCCTGAGGTGGTGCGGCAGGTCTCTCCTGAGGTGGTGCGGCTCTGCTGCTTGTTTTGTTTCCTTTGCTCTTCCTTCTACTACCTCATGGCTGACTCAGGCTCACTCTGACTTTTTATCAGGTTAAAGAAATTGCTTTTTATCCTAGTTAGCATAAATTGCATCAAGATAGATGCATTGCTCAATAATTTTCTTCTTCTCTTTTTGAATGTGTTTAAAGTTATTAATCTGTCAGAAAATATTTCAGCTATATACACAAATTTAATATGTAGCATTTTCTTTATTGCCCTCAAAACATTTTATATTTCCCTATTTTATGACCTACAAACATTAGAAGTATTTTCAAATTTCCAAATACACGGGGATATTCTATTTATCTTCTTGGCCCTATTTCTTATTTGACTGGAGTGACTGACTGTGAGGCCCCAGGCAGCCCTCTGAGCACTAGGAAGTGTGTGTTACGTGGCTGCGCAGTTTACTTTTACAGTCACGTACATACTGCACTCCTCACCGTTTCATCCAAAGTTGTTGATTAGCTATAGGATCAATAAATTCTCTACTGTGGTTATAAATTAGACCATCCCCTAAATATTCTCACCATTTTCACTTCATACATTGAGATTATGTTAATTCAAACGTTAAGACAGGGCCAGTGCAGGCGCTCGGCAAGTAAAGGCACTGGCTGACAAGCCTGACAGGCGGTTCGATCCCTGGAACCCACAGCAGAGGGAGAGAACGCCCTCCCTCCCACAAGTTGTCCTGTGACCATATACACACACAAAATTAATTTTTTAGAAAATAAAACACTTATATTATTGAATTGACCTTCCTCTATAAAGCTTTTACACTTGATCTCAACAAAAAGTTGCTGAGCAATTACAATGTGCTTTTTTTTTGTTCTGCCTTAAAGTCTATTCTCATAAGCCTGACACATCAGTT
Source organism: Acomys percivali (assembly GCA_907169655.1). Taxonomy (NCBI): domain Eukaryota; kingdom Metazoa; phylum Chordata; class Mammalia; order Rodentia; family Muridae; genus Acomys; species Acomys percivali. The sequence goes on along the minus strand of OU015742.1, from coordinate 5,812,234 downwards.
TTCTTTCTGTTCTTTTCTTTAGGACAGGGTCTTTCTATGTAGGCCAAGCTACCCTGGGCTAGCATACAGCACAGCACATGGTATTCCTATACCTAGATCCTCTTCCATTGTATCTGTGGCAATGCAATGGCTGTTTTTAAAATTCAGCACAAACAGTATGTTTATGCTTCAACTACAGTATCTGGGTAACTGGCATTTAATATGAATGCTAACACACTTGGGCTTAAATCTGTATTTTGTCTAACATTAGTCTCCCATCTGTCCTGGGATGCTTTTGTCTTTATCCTTCTTGATTACTTTTCAATGTTTTGTCTCCTCTTCTGGTATTACAGAAGTAGCCCACTCTTTACTTCTTTAGTGGTAACTATTGGGGGGAGGGGACAGGAATCAACATTAAGGGGTCATACAAGTTAAACAAAACTTGTCTCCTGTCCCACTAATTCCTTTCTCTCCCTAAGTACTGTTTTTAGGCATTTGATCTCACAGTTTTCAGTCTCACCAACACCATGGCATTTGTTAAGATCCCCAAGTCCTGACCCCCTTCCTCACTCACCCTTCCTCCAGGACAGCCTGAGAGCTCCTCATGTGCTACCTGTGACAGCCTTGCTTCTGCCTTACAGGTCTCACCGCTGAGCTGCTCTCTAGTTACAGCATGAATGGCCTCCATGTGGACTTACATTTAATCTATTTGGGTTGTACCGGATTTTTGAAAAGACGTGTCTGTCTATCCTGTCAGATTACCAGCTCCTGTCTCCTCACCCACGGGTTGTCCCCTCCTCCACCCTGGGACTGTAACTCAGCAACTTCTCAGCCCACCCCTTGTCTCCACCGTCTGGTTTTCTGCAGGGAACTCTGCATTACTTTCTTCTGCTCCGCCTTCTAACCCGGTTCTTCTGATCAGTCTTTTCTAACTGGCTACTGGATCCACCTGGCGTATTTTTATTACAATTACTGAACTTTTCATACCTTTAAGTTATTCTTGGCCCCTTTTCAAATGTGCTAGATTATTCTATAGTTTCTATTACTTGTAGATATTTTGAACCTTGCCTATTATTTTAGCACAGTAAGTGGTGGCATTTAAACCCGTGTCAATAACTCTACCTCAGGCACTCATAGGGCCGGTTCCTGCCAGTCTCTGTGCACAGCACTTTGCAACCTTTGTGTTAGTTCCTTGTTTCATAGCCATCTACTGTCCACATCCCTATTATCATGCCTTGGGGATTCTCAAAGACCAGGAAAAGGTGTGATCCTTCAAACACTGAGGACTGGCCCAGGAGCACTGTCTAGTCACCTCTGAAGCACAGAATCTTAAACGGGCTTGAACTTCCCAGCATGTCCTATAATCTTCATGAGGGGCAGCTTGTGAACCCCACGTCCAGGCTGTGCTCCCCATACCTTAGCAGCTCTGGGGTAGGAAAATGTTCTCTGCCATGCTGGGGATGGGAGCCAGGGCCACCTCAGTGCTAAGCAGGAACTGACCACTCAACTACACCATGTCTGTTTCATGCCGATCAATCTGTTTTCTCCCTCAAGGCGCCAGAGGCTGTGGTGGTTGCAGCTCTTAGGATCATTGCCTATCATGCTGCCCACACTGGTCTCTGCCCTTCGTCCCTAGGAATAATGTTGGTCTGGTTTGCTAAAGGCTCCTCAGGGCTGTTTGGCCTCCTGGATACCCTAGTGAATCTTCTGGGCCATCCTATGCTTCAGAGGCATTTTTAAATATTTTAGTTAAAACCTGTCCAAGTCAGAAGACTGGTCTAGACAACCTCTATCACCAGAGACCCGGTGCCCCTTCCATGCTATCTGCTACTGAGCCACTCATAGCTACGCCAAATTACAGCTCACAAGGTCTTCAATTTAAAAGAAGAAAGATTACCCCTACATGACAAAAAGGCCCCAGAAACAACCTTCCTAATCAAGAGCTGGATACACAAGTCCCTCTTTATCCACAGTTTCACCTTTGGAGGTTTTAATAATCCTTGGCCACCCATTTGACTCACTGCCATGGAGGCAATGTGGGTTCAGTGCTCAGGTTTCCATAGGCCAGTCAGATAACTTTATTACTATATATTGTTAACACTTGTTAAATCTGCTTCTCATTAGTTTTTCTTGTTTATTTCTCAGAGTGCCAAATTTGTAAATTCAACTGTATCATAAGTACCGAAAGGCAAAACCGAAGAAGCATATGTAGGGTTCAGCATTAGCTGCAGCTTGAGGCATCTAGTGGGGATGTGGGGAAGCACTCCTCCCAGGCTAGGGGTGAGGGCTAGAAAACCCGACTGGGATACACCCCCTAGCACTACCCGCTGGGGACAGACCGGTATGCTAAGCAGAAGTGTCTGTTCCCTCGCTTCATAAAGTCCCTAGGGAGAAGGGTCCTTTGGGAAGGACTGCTCCTTTCTTCCTTCCCCGGCTGGGCTGTGTGGTGAAGAGCATCAGCAGCCTGGCCCTCTGCACAGCCCTTGACAAAGGCCCACCTTCATCAACAAATTCTGCTGGCCCAACAGTCCCACTCCACGTCAGAGAACTTCTAGCACATGGGAATTAATTCTTTTTATTATCTATCAACGGTGATTCAAACTTCACTTTGGATCTTTTTTAAGGTTGGCCATTTTACAATATACCCAAGCTCTCAAATACTGCAGTGAGAGTATAAATTACTACAAGCACTTTGAAAAAAGCAGCACTTCTCTCTAAAGCTGAGCATATGCCTCTTTATGGCCACAATTCCAGATTTAGATATCAGACCCAATAGAAATATGTGCACATGCTAACCAAAAGTCAGGGCGAGAGCAATTATGCCAGGCTTATTTATTCACAACAGCTCCTCCCTGGAAGCCAGCCAGACACTGTGATACAGCCACACACTGGACGAAACAACAACAAATGAATGGACCACAGCTACCTCAACCACATGGATGGATCTCACATACACACCAAGGGAAAGACAAATGAGTACATGTCACATGATCCACTTCCACTATGTTCAAACACTGGCAAAGAGACTCTGATGTTGTAAACAGGAAAGCAGGTATCCCTTAAGAAAGGCTATAAGGGACCCAGGAGCACAAAATGATCTGGTTAAATAAAGGTGTGCAGTTTAAATATGTATCTCACTGTGACTCAAGTACATACACATTTGGAGGGATACCTTTAGGGACTAAAGAATCTGTCAGAGGATTTTGCTCCCACCATAAGCATGCAGGACCCTGTTCTCTCCTGAGAGAGATTAACGGGACCTTAGCCAAGGAGGTGTCCCCTTCCCAGAGTGCCCAGGGCTTTCACTAGCCTTGCCTAGTGCTCTGTTCTTATCACCGTCTTTACAAATTAAAACAGTACAAGAGGTGGCCCAGGGTCATCCAACTTACCAGGGAAGCAACTTATAATGGTGAGGAGTGGACGGCCTTCAAAGGCCCAGCGAAAGTGGACCTTGGAGAAGTCCCTTGACGCGTCACTAAGACAACTTTTCATTAAGGGTTTTAATAATTCATTTACTCCTCATCGCCTTCCTTTTTTCAACCACTGTGATTACTATGAAGTGACTTTTCTAACTACAGTAAAAACATTAACTACAGGAAATAATACAGCCAACAGAAATAAAGCTACATCTAATTCCTATTCAGGAGCAGTGCTTATGGAAAACAAAGCTGGTTTTAATACAGTTGGACTGTACTCTTAAGCACCAAACGAGAGGTTCCAGAAAACTGCACCTCGGTATGGACAAGGGCCTTTGCCCGTCTATAAAAATGAGTCATTCGTATGTTCCACCACAAAGGACTTGTACTCTGGGAAGCACTTGCTATTTCTTTACCAAAAGTAGAAGAGTGTAAGAGCAATAAAGGGTCTGGAAGTCTGGCATGGTGGCGCATCCCTTTAATCCCAGCACTCAGGAGACAGCAGGTGGATCACTGTGAGTTCAAACCAGCCTGGTCTATAAAGTGAGTCTGGGACAGGCAAGGCTACACAGAGAGACCCTGTCTCGGGGCAAAACAAAACAAACAAACAAAAAAAAAACCCCAAAAAAGAAAGGGTCTGGAATTTGATCTTACTAACCAACCTCCCTTGCCTCAGCCACTTCCTCCACCTCAGCTAGCTTCCATGCAGTCTCAGAGGAGACACTGCCATGAGGGGAGGCAAGAACATAATTTCATCAACTCCTCTCACTCCTTAGCCTGACCAAAAATAAAAATAAAAAATAAAAAAATCTGACCGAGACAAAGAAAGACACCATGCCAACTACAAGACAGTAATTCTCCCTCCTACCGCTGTGGCACACTTTTATTCTCCAAGCAAAAATTGAATTCTTTTTAGAAAAAGCCACCGCACTGTTCAAACCAAAAATAGTGTTTTATTTCCTAAGCAGACATGTTCTCTGCAGGCATGACCCAGGACCTGCTGTACCCTGGGAAATGTGGGTGATCCCTGTTAACCCTCCTCCTGGGAGCAGCAGTGAAGACACATGCTCAGTCCAGGGCCACGGAACTGTCCTGCAGACCAGGAGCCCACGGCCCCTGCTCATCTAAACCTCCTTCTAAGGGCAGCAAAGGGCTGATGACACTTGACAGCGTCACTCACCGAGCTTGTCAATTTCTCAACTGCAGCCAGACTGGAGGCAATCCAAAACTCACTCCCATTTGGCTCTGGGATGTTTTTGTATTTATATTTGATGCTCCAGGAATCCAGACCACTTTGAGCTAAATGATTATAGACTTGCACTGGAAAAGCCTCTCCATTAGCCCAGCAAGCATGGACATCTACTAGGTGTCATAACTGTTCTAGACCCTGGGACACTTGGGAAAATGAGTCATATAATGTCCCTGTGTTGACAGAGCTTGTGCTCCAGTGGAGACAATGATAGTAGGTCATATGCAGGGCGCATATCAAGTGGTAGAAGGCGCAGAGAGTTATGCACAGGCTGGACAGGATGGAGGGTGTGTGTCCCTTTACACAAGATGGTCAACACATCTGAGGCAGGTCAGGAAGCAACTCTGTGGCTATCTGGGAAAAGCTCCCCAGGGAAAAGTAACACATGACAAAGCCCTACGGCAAGCACAAGCCTGAGGACTAGAGAGGTGGCCAGTGTGGCAGAAGAAGAGGGGGGAAGGGGTGGGGAAGCACAAGCATGAGTGGGGACCCAGGAGGCCACTGGCTCAACACAGGGCTGACACCACCAAAGTAGGAACAGTCTATAAGGCACGGGTGAAGTCAGAACTTGGAGAACCCCTCAAAGGCTAATGTTAGCCCAGCGTGGTGGCACACACCTTTAATCCCAGCACTCAGGAGGCAGATGCAGGCGGATCTCCTCGAGTTTGAGCCAGCCTGGTCTAGAAAGTGAGTTCAGGACAGCCAATAGCCAGGGCTAAAAAAAACAAAACAAACAAAAGTTAAAAACAGGCTAGAGAGACAAGCGACAGGGAGACAGAGAGGAAGAGCAGAGACAGTGGCAAGGGCCAAGCTTGGTTCTCCCTTAGAAAGCGGAGCTGATGCGATTTGCAAGGAAGAGAAAGCAAGGCCCACGGCCTGAGAGATGGAGTCACCTGGTCTGCTTCCATTTTATAGGAAGGACACTGAAGCCCAAGGAGAAAAGAGCATCATACTCCTTGTTCCTGGGATTAGAACCCCCACCCAGGGCTGCTTGTAGCACCCTAAGCTGCAGCATGGCCCTACTGCAGCTGACAAGAACCTCAGGGGCTGCCAGGCATGCCACGTGCCTCAAGGTATGTCTGCTGCTGAAGGAGCACAGGCTCACAAACACCACGAAGAAATCAGACCAAATTTCATGTTTGTGAAAGCCTTAAAAACCTAAATTTTAATGAATGAAAAAGAAAATCCTCCATTTTTAAAAGGCTGGTTTTGTTAATAACAAGAGGTTGGCTAAACAGATGTCATTTGTTCCAAGTTCTATCCACACAGGGCCCTGGCTTGGAGTCTGGACAGACTAGCACAGGCCTTGTCTACTCACAGCCTGCTGAGGCCTAGGGTACAGAATTAAAGGTTTGGATTCAAGATGGTCATTGAGTTCAACTTCTAAGTCAGGTGATGGATGCTCTTTATCACTGTAAGCAGCCGATGACTTGCGGCACAGTCTGAGTGGACCTTCTCTCTGACCAGCAGGACAGTAACTAGTTGCCCATCACAAGAGGTTTCCCTTAAACTCGGGCTTTCTGTCAGTCTACTGAGCACTGACATAAGTACAACCAAGAACTCAAGAATTCTTCCCAGGTGTCAGGGAGCTCTCAAAGCCATACGGAGTGTAACAGGACCTACAAGGGGTCACTGCAGTGCTCAGGAAATAACTTACACCACCCAGAGAGGAAAACCCCAGCACGCTGAGATGTGAAAGTGCTGGGGGCAGGCAGATACGTATCCCAGCCTCGCCTAAATAACCCGGACGCATATAATTTATAGAGCATCCTTTACAAAGTCACTGTTCATTTGAATAGTTGAGAGTTATGTATTACCTACACTCAAACTAAAAACAGAAGCTGGGTCTGGCTTTAAATCTGGGTGTGTGCGTGCCAGTTGCAGGAGATTCATTCAGAATCTGTCTGCCTAAGAAAACAATCTCCTAGAAGTCCCTGAGTTAATATTCTATAATGCTAAGCAGCCTCCATCGCCCAGGCTTTCTCGCTTAGAATTAAATATTTACTTTCCTTACAAGCTGCACTCGTTCTATCCAGCGCCCGCTCGTTTCTCCTGTGTTTGATACATTCGGCCATCTTCATGCTGTTCATTTCAGGTAAAGGTACCTGTCTCCCTGCCCTACCCCGTCTTCCCTCATATGCACAGAGACTGGGTTTTTTGTTTTAAAGTGTATTTTTATTTTATGTGTGAGCATCTGCATGTATGTGCATCGTGTGCATCACATCCCTGAAGCTGGAGAAACAAGCAGCTATGAGCCATGATGTAGGTGCTGGGAACCAAATCCCAGTCCTCAGCATGAAGAGCAAATGCTCTAACCACTGAGCAAACTCCCCAGGCCCCCAGGGCTAATGTTTTCTAAAGGTGGCAACTTACTGGGACTAAGTGCATGAACTGCTATCAGCCATCTGTTTCATCTGGTTCAATATTATTATGTTTTCTTGTCATCAAGAGGGACAGAGGCTTGAACTCTTACAGAACAGCAGCTATCCCAGCCTGTGCTGTCTGGTCAAACCTGCCAAGAGGATGAGAAAGACGTAACTCTACATCCAGCTTCTCAGCCTTTGTAACCTGGCTAAAAAACAGAAATGTTAAAAATGTTACTGCACTTTAACTTACATACTTTAAACTTCCATCACTGTGTGTGGCTGCAGCTGTCCACACTGTGGATGACGCTGCTGTGGACAAGAGCTTCTTCACACAAAGTCATGTGTCAGACGTTTGTATGTATGGAGTTTGAAAGCCCAGAATAGCGAGACTCTTCAGAAAGGAACGAAATGCCAAGTACCTTCCTGCACTGCCAAATGTTTACTGATTCTACACCTTGCCACTAAAACTCACTTTAATCTTCTAGTTCTGTGCTTCCCCCCCCTCCCTGGGTAATTATTGTCCCAGCAGGATAGAACTGTGTGACCCCACAGCCTGTTCAGAAAGCTGGAATGATGTCACCTAGCAGCTGGCAACAGAACAGGTTCCCAAGCCCGCTTATCCGCTGGGCTCCCAGGGGCTCATCTACTGCATGGGTAACAACTACACCTACCCTAAGTATGGGTTTACTATGATGCCTAAAAACACAGTGGTACGGGATCTGCAAGCCTTGTAAAATTAAGTTGGATTCAGATTCTTTTATACCATGAGATGGTAGTCTCTTTAACCAGTATAAACTACAGAAACCCTGGGCTTCAAAAACCTTAAGAGCCCCAATCTTGGCTTCCTCCTGGAAACAGCCAGCCCATGTCTGCACTACTCACTGGAGAGGGATGCTTACAAGGCTGTCAGCATTGTCAGCCTGGAACTTATAGAGAGATAACACAAAGCACATTTTCCCTTCTGGAAACAAGATCTAGGCAGGGAAGTCACAAGGACTGGTGGTTCTGTCCCTCCGGCATTTGTCTATCAGCTAAAGCTTCCAGGGATAAAGAACGAGTAAGAACCTGGGCTCCTGTCCTTTTAAAAGGTATCCCTGCTACACAATAATCCAATATTCCAATTAAATCATTTGCATGCAACCATTTAAACTGAGTTTGGTGCTATATAATTATTGTAGCATGTAGAGTTAAGGCTCATTTCAGCAAAGAACATAATTGCTCAAATGTGACTCGATTCAGGATTTATTTAAGACTCTCCATCAAGCCGGATGTTAAAGTGCACACCTGTAGTCCCAGCACTTGGAAAGGAGAGGTGAGAGGATCAAGAGTTCAAGGTCAACCTAGACGATGCGGAGGACAATGAGGACTACTTAAGACTCTGTCCTGAAAAAAGAAAGTAAGAAAAGGAAGGAGGGAGAGGGAAGAGGAAAGGGGAGGAAAAAGGAAAATGTTTCCCATCAACAAAAAATAATCCATATACTCCACCAAGACCAAGATGGCTGGGAAAATCTCCGCCTTCCTCAAGAATGCCTGGGGGAAAGAGCCAGTGCTGGTAGTGTCCTTCTCTGTCTGGGGCCTCGATGTAATTATGCCCATGATCAGCCCCTACACGAGTATGCAGAAATGATCAACTGGGCCACACCCTACAACCACCCAGTGCCTGTGCGAGACGATGGGAAGCTGCCTGATGTGCCCAGCCAACCCCCACCCCTGCTAGCCCCCACCCTCACCCCCCACTGCCAGCCCCCACCCTCACCCCCCATCCCCGCTAGCCCCCCACCCCCCATCCCAGCTAGCCCCCTCACCCCCATCCCCGCTAGCCCCCACCCTCACCCCTCATTCCCACTAGTCCCCCACCCTCATCCCCCACCCCCCAAGCCTGGAATGGCTGAAGAACCTGTGAATACTCTGCTGATGGAAGAGGCCCCTTCCCTATTGCCCTCCAATAAAAATGTGAAAACAAAAAACAAAACAAAAACAAAAATTCATACATTTTAATACCACTCTAACTCCTTAGAGATCAAGCCCTAAACGTGAAAGAGAAGAGCTACGGTGTAACATATGCCACTGATGCTACCAAACTTCACGATCTCTTCTTGTCCTCGTCCCCTAATCTTCGCCTTCTGTAGGCCTCAACTTGTCCAGGAGCCAGGCAATTCAGCCTTGCCCTGGCACCTAAATGGAAAACTTACTAAGAGGTCCCCTCTGACCTCTTAGAGCCTCTCCCCCTGTACTTACACACAGGGAAGTGGCATCTCCAGGCCCTCAGAACAGGAAGCTGCTTCTGCAGAGAAACATGTTGGCAGACCATAGTGGGCTGACCGTGCAAAGTTCAATAGCACATTAAGGCAAGCTCCCTTTAGGCAGCCTGCTACCAGGATTGCAGAAATTGCTCAGGGTGCAGGAAGTTAAGACAAACACGAACAATCAGAATAAAATGTAAGGAAGTGGTGTGAATGGTGAGAGAGATTCAACTGTAAAAGGCTGTGTCCAATGTGTAGTTCTTCGGCCTACAATGTGAGCCTCTACTCAAAATTCCACCCAGGCGTGCACACAAACACATAACACACAACCAGTAAGCTTTAAGCAGTAGAGATGTGGGAGGCTCCAGGGATCCTTCAAAGTTTCATTTCCTTGGTGTTTCCCAGTCCTGACCTCTGACCCCGGGGCGTTATTGCCAAACTGCCCTCTGCTTTGCACAAGATCCCACACTTCCTGCCCTGCTCCCCTAACCCCAGTGGTGAGTGGGTGGTACTCTTTACTATCTTCAGGTTGGAGATAAGGAAAGCCAGGTTCAGAGGTTAGTGGACTTGAGCCTCAGGTGTTCAAGGGGGTTGAATCCAGGTGTGTGACTTCTGCAGCTCTGCGTGGTTCACAGTGCAAGCCAGGCTCCACCTTGTTCCCTGGTCTCCCACGTCCCAAAACTCACATCCCACAAGAACAATCAATACAAGTTGGCTACTCCCTACATTTGCTGGGTCGCCACCGCTGTCTCTCAAACAAGAGACAAGCAGGAACCCCGTTCTATCAGATGGGGAAACGGGAAACCTTTGGGCGAAACCACTTGGTTAGTAACCGTCTACGAAGACTGACACTACCAGAATACGGCTGGCTGGTGGCTTACAATACGTGAAGGAGCCCCTGGAAGCGCGGGCTGGTCGGCCTCCCAGCCCCGGCCCAGCCGGGGAGCCTGACGGGCCGGGACAGACAGCTGGCCCAGTGCCAGCGCGCTTGGCCCGCCGGGCCGGAGGTGCTAGCTTCCGCCCGGGCCTGGCACCACCGGTCCATTCATCGTGGCAGCGGGAGGGACAGAGGCCAGGCAGGACTCCGGATGGCCCCAACCCGGGCCAGGTCAGGCACCCTCGTGCCGGTTCCTCGCGGCCCCGCCGGGAAACGGTGCTGCGGCCCCGCCGCCAGGGGGAGCAGGGAGACTCAGCCTGTACTCCGGGAAGTTGTTACGGCCAGTCCCGGACGGCACCGGAGGCGAGCCCCGTGGCCCCCGCCCGCCCCGTCGGGGCCGCCGACGTGTCCGGTGGCCACAGCTCGCAGCCTGGGGCTCCGGGCCCCGCGTCGCCAATCCAGTCTCAGCCCTCGTCCCAGGCCGGCCCACTGCCTTCCGCCCCCACCTCCAACCCCCCTCCGGCCCGGACTCCGGCCCGGCAACGTCATCCGGTGGCTTCCCGAAACTTAACCCCTTCCTCCGCCAGCTGTGCGCCGCCCCGCCCCGCCGCCAACTTTCTTAGCCCAACTTCGGAGCGCGCGGGCCGGCCCGACGGCCGGGCCGAGGGGAGGGGTCGCCACGTCGCGCCGCGGGGCCGCCGCAGCTTCTGGCCGACCGGCCAGGGGGTCCAGCCCGAGGGGCGCGCTCGGCCGACGCCCCTGCACGGGCTCGGCCTGGCACACGCAGCTCCGTCCCACCCGAGGGGCCGCGGCCACTGCCAGGCAGGCGGGCCGGCGGCGCCGGGGGAGGGGCCGCCGAGGAGACGTGTCACTCGCGGCGCGGCGCGGCGCGACCGGCCCGGCGCCCCGACGGCCCAGCCCGCGCGCCTCCACCACCGCCGCCTCTGCAGGGCCCGACCAAGTTTTCTTACCTGCAGCGGGAGACGCGAGAGGGAGAGCGGGAGGGCAAGAGCAGCCGCCGCCGCCGCCGCCGCCGCGGAACTGCGAGAGAGGAGCCGGCCGAGCCTTCACCGAGAAGCCGCCCCTGAGCAGCTGCACACACCGCGACCCCGGCGCCGTCCGCCCCGTCCGCCGTCCGCTCCGGCCGCTCGCTGGCTGCGTGCGCGCGTGTGGAGTCGTGGCACTTTCTGCCTCGGAGCTGGCGAACGGCCCCCTCCGCCGGGTATCGCCGCCTCCTGCCTTCCCCACCCGGACCAGCCATTCATCGAGCCGCCTCTCCCCATTGGTCCACTAGCCGCCACTCTGCTATCGTCTGGCCAATCAGATCTCGGACGGCCGCGCCGCGGTTGCGACGATTGGGCAAGAAGGAGGGTCTACGTCTCAGCCAATGAGAGAGGGGAGGAGCTGCGGGGAGCCGTGGGGGGCGGGGCCGAAGAGGGGCGGAGCCGCGCAGCGCAGCTCTCAGCTCTGCGCGGGGGCGGGTCTCTAACGCCCCGCCCACCCAGGGAGGTCGCCTGCCGGCCCCGCCCACTCCGGGACGCCGCTCTACACGCCACAGCTTTTTCCGTCTCAGCTCCGCCTAGGCGGATGGATTGCGGTTCGAATCCCTGTTTCCACGGGCTGCTCTTCCCCATACTGCAGAGCTGAGGTGGCAATGGATGTCATCCTGACGAGGATTGCACAACCCATGAACAACAGGGAAAAGGCCTTATTTAAACCCGAATAACTTCACACAAAGCCCCTAGGTCTAGCCGGGCGTGGTGGCACACGCCTTTAATCCCAGCACTTGGAAGGCAGAGGCAGGTGGATTGCTGTGAGTTCAAGGCCGGCCTGGTCTTCAAAGCGAGTCCAGGACAGCCAAGGCTACACAGAGAGACCCTGTCTCGGAAAAAAAAGAAAAGAAAAAAAAAAGCCCCTAGGTCTAAAGACAATTGCTCAAAGGTCAGAGCAGAGAAGATGGGGCCTTGTCTATCTGTAAAGGCACTGCATTCTGCTCTAGATGGAATTTTCCTGAATAAATGAAAGAATTGAGGTGGAAGACTCAGAAAGAACAGAAGAAATTGAGGTAGAAATTTTGTTCGGGAAGGCCATTCCCTAAACAGTCCTTGTACAAATCACACAGCAGCAGAGTTACATCTATCCTGTGACATTTGATTCCAGGTGATGGGGAACCTAGGAAATTGATCCATGGCACTCCAAATATTAGCCAACACACTCACTCTCTGTGTCTCTGTCTCTGTCTCTGTCTCTCTCTCTCTCTCTCAACACAAAATTAAAAAAAAAAAAAAAAAAAGTTTAACCCACCTGTTTGTAGGAGGGAGACTTAAGCCACCATGTATCAACTCTCTGGTTGGCTCTCTGCTTCCACCGCAAATTCCAAAGCTCAAACCTCAGCTAGTCAGGCTACATAGAAAGCGCTTTGACCCTGAGCCATCTCATCACCCCAAACCCTCTCTTTAAAACCAAATTCAGGCTGGAGAGAGGACTCAGCGGTTAAGAGCATTCGCTGTTTCTTCCTCCAGAGGTCCCGAGTTCAATTCCCAGCAACTACATGGTGGCTCACAACCATCTATATGTAATCTGATGCCCCTTCTGGCCTGCAGGTATATATGCAGGCAGAGCACTGTATATATAATAATAAATAATTTTTTTAAAAAACAAATTCAATTGAAATCATTTTAACTTTATGTGCTGTCTTTTTTGTTTTGAGTCAGAGTCTCACTATGTGGCTGTCCTATAACTGGCTATGTACAATAGGCTGGCCTCAAACTCACAGTGATCCTCCTGCCTCTGCTTCTTGAGTACTGACATTAAAGAAAGGTATGAACCACTATGCCAGCTTAAGTTTGGGTTATAACCATTCTAACAGTATCTCTTAAAACTATCCGTTTGACGCTGAGTCAAGGCCAACCTCTTTGAAATGAAGCCACCACCACCACCACCACCACCACCACCACCACTCTCTGTTTTCTGGCATCTTCCTCTATTGTTCTGAGACAGGGTCTGTCTATGACCCTGAAGCTCACTGCTTTGGCTGGACTGGCTGACAGGTAAACCCTAGGGATCTGTTTGTCCCATCCAGTGCTGGGATTATAGGTGGCACTGGATTTTTCACATTCGTGCTGGGAATTGAACTCAGGGCCTTGATGCTTTCACAGCAAGCACTTTACCCACTGGGCCATCTTCCCAGCCTCTAAAATGTAGTTTTCTAAGAGGCCCAAAAGGACTATGGCTGCTCCAGCCTTCGTGGCTGCAGTGTGCCTGCCCCAGTCCCTCCATGAGCACCCCGGGTTGCCGCTGCTGTGGTACAAGCTGTCAGTAGAAGGTAAAGCCTCAGAGAGAGAATGCAGAGGGCTTGGGTTGAAACTAAACTCGTCCGCTTCTAGGTTGAATCTCAGCGGTTTCTATGCAAATTAATGACAAGTGGGCGGGAATTAACACGGATTACCTTTCCATGCTCAGTTGTTTGCCAGAGCTGAGACTCACTCGAAGGAAAATTCAAGGATCCCAGCAGTTGCTAGTCTGGCTGGACCACAGGGCGTTTGCCTCCCTGAGCATAGGTGGACTTTAAGACCGCCAGTCTCTCTCCTGCGGCTTAATAAGAGCTTTCATTCATTCATTCAGTCAGTCAGTCAGTCAGTCAGTCACTGGTGTTTTTTAGCGCCCCGGAAAAAACTACAGGCTGAGCATGCAGCCTAAAGTGATGTAGAAATCCACCAAAGGCCCAAAGACTTCTCCACGGCAGAGTTGTTCTTCATCTTGGTCACTGTTTGTCTTTACTTTTTCCCAGAAGCAGATCCTGGCAGGGGGAATTGATTCAGATGTCGCCGTCCTTCAATAACCTCGATAACGGACAGAGATTAGTTCCAGGACCCCCTTTACTGGGTTGCACCGTCTGGGGCTGCGCGAGTCTTGTGTATAGTGATCTGCATACAGCCTCCGCACACCTTCCCACAGGCTTTAAATCCTCTCTAGATGGTGTGCGTTGCCTGCGATGCAATGCAATGCTGTTTAAATAGTTGTGGTGTTGTATAGAGAGTCATGACGAGGGAGAAAATTGTGCGCATGCTCAATACAGACAAGTGCTTTCTAAGTGTTGGTGATCCTCCGTTGGTTAAACCTGTGGACTTGGAACTGTGGGCTGAAGGGCTGAATCGGGAGACATTGATGGAGAACTGGGAACGAACAAACAGAGAGGACATGGTCTCAAGCAAGCAGCTGCTGTGGGGTGGGAACAGCCAGGGCCGGTGTCACAGGGCATGCAGAAAAGCCCTATAGAACACACCCCAGAGATGAACATGTCATTATTCTTTTTTCTTTTTTAAAGATGTACTTATTTATTACATATCCAGTATTCTGCCTGCATATAAGCCTGCCTATAAGCCTGAAGGCCAGAAGAGGGATTCAGATTGTATTATAGATGGTTGTAAGCCACCATGTGGTTGCTGAGAATTGAACTCAGGACCTCTGGAAGAGCAGCCAGTGCTCTTAACCGCTGAGCCATCTCTCCAGGCTCCCGATGTCGGTTATTCTTTATCTGTTCTTAGTACTTGTTGGCTAGAAAGTTCTGGGAGAGACCTTACCTCACCCCACACCTCCATCAGTTGGGAAAGCATAGCACCAAGAAGCCCTTAGCAGACTTGTGAGTGCCAGGGGGTGTGGCAGGAGCAGCTATTATACCTTCTGCATGGGAACCTGCACCTGGCACAACACCTGGACAGGAGGGGCTGGCAAACATTATCCATTGGGCAATAGGATCACGGGGTCCCCGGGAGTGAGGAGTGTTTACAGAAAGGGCTCCCTATCTTCTCCTTCCCCTATTTCAATATTTGGTCCAGTCTCTCGCAGCACTCACCTCAGGATGGAATAGTGTGGCATAGTGTAAGCTCTGCTTTTCCTCTGCCCCTGCACCTCCATCCTCTGTCACCCTCTAGCTGTGCTATTCAGACTCCTGTTCCCAGCTCCCCTTTGTCAGGCTTGGCCTCTTTAACTCTCCCAAGGAGTAGCTGGAGAAACAGTTACCTCAGAGTAAATGAATAGAAGATACCATTGAGGGGAGTGAGGCATTCTGAAGCTGAGTACCTCTAAGACACCCCCCACACCCCATCAGCTAAATCACACACACACACACACACACACACACACACACACACACACACACCCTCATGAGGAAGATCTCATGTCACTGCCCAGCCTCTGCATGCCATCTGCTTGGTAGCAGGCTCCAGGCTGAAGCCTAGGAAAACAGGTCCCTACCATCCACAGACGGTGTAGTCCAAGATGTAGAATTCAGGTGTGGATAGGAGACTGCAACACAGAGTGGACCAGGGAGGCCTGGGGTGGTCTAGGAAGTCCAGGCAGGGAGTTAACCCAGGCAGAGAGAAGGGATGACAAGAAGCTTGAGGGAAAGGTGGAGGGTAGCCAGGCCAGAAAGTATACACCTGGCAAAGACCAGCATGGTCAGAGGCTAGCTGCTGAGAGACTGGGATGCTCAGGCCAGAAAGTATACACCTGGCAAAGACCAGCATGGTCGGAGGCTAGGTGCTGAGAGACTGGGATGCTCAGGCCAGAAACCTGGCAAGACTGACAAGGGAGGGAAAAAGGAGGAAGAGACTGTCTCCAGCATTGATTAGAGGAGAGCAGGAGTTCCATATCTTGATAGGGTGATGGTTACACATCTGTAGCAAAATTTGCAAAACGCTACACTCTTCAAAAGGTTAAAACTTGGTTTGTAAGCAAATATACATGTCAACCAGACTCCAAAAAAAGGGACATACTAGGTTTTAGTTGCATATTTAAAGCAAATGAACCATTCTTATTAGAAAAAAAATAAAGGCATAAGATTAATTACCAAGCACAGTCTATTAATTCATGACAATGTTTTGATTTCAATTACTAAATTGTGGGTATTATTTTAAAAGAGTAGGCAGAAAGGTAAAGATATATCACAGTTTTAAAGGTGGTTTTGCTTTGTCAACAACTGTAGAAGGGTAGCAAATGAAATAAAATCTCATTTTTTAAAAAGACACACAGGTCTGGAGAGATGTTTCAGAGGTCACGAGCTCTTGTTGCTCCTGTAGAAGAGTTGGGTTCCTGTTACCCACAGGTGACTCACAACCATCTGTAATTCTAGTCTAGGGAGACCCAGCACCCTCCCTGATTTCTGCAGGCACCAGGCATGCACGTGGCACGCACACAAACACACCACGTAAAACACTCATAGGCAGAAAATAAATACATCTTTTTTTTTAAATTGTAGAAAAGGCAGGAAAAAAATATACAGGATCTTTAGGGGTTACCATGAGCCACGCAATGTTTTAAACCCCCTACAAAGGTGTAAAGTTATCTAACCTCTGTGGGCCTATAAGGGAGGTTCTAGAACTATCTCTGCTTTAAAGATGAGGGCACTGAGGCTCTGAGAGGGTGAGTGACCGGCCCACTGTCCTGAGGATAGTCAGAAGAGCACTGACTGGCTCCAGAGCCCTTACACATAAAGACTGCACGTTGGGAGGTGCCCCGCGCGCGGTTACAGCTAACCTCCTGCTGGTGGCAACTCAAGAAAGGGTTTGTGATCATGACATTTATAACCATTACCTCAAAATGATCACAACTGAGATCCAGCTAGGTTGGGGACCCACTGGGTTGAGAAATGGCCCCTGCCGACACAATTTAACCAGGAAGTAACACGAGAGCGTGAAAGAGGTAGGATGGGGTGGTACGACTGTGTTTACAAGGTGTATGTGTGCATGTGAGTGAGTGTGAGTGTGTGTGTGTGTGTGTGTTTAGTCAATGAGGAAAGATTTTAAAATATTATAAACAATGAAATACCAACTCAAGTGTAGCAGCATACACCTACAATATCAGCATCGGGAGTCTTAGGTAGGCGGAGGAGGCATTTATAGTCATCCTGGGTGACATACTGAGACTCTACCTCAATTTTCCAAACCAATTTCTTTCTTTCTTTCTTTCTTTCTTTCTTTCTTTCTTTCTTTCTTTCTTTTTTTTTTCCCCCCTCCCGGTTTTTCAAGACAGGGTTTCTCTGCGTAGCCTTGGTTGTCCTGGACTCGCTTTGTAGACCAGGCTGGCCTCGAACTCACAGATATTTGCCTGCCTCTGCCTCCCTAGTGCTGAGATTAAAAAGGCATGCACCACCACACCCGGCTCTCTTTTTCTTTCTTTCTTTCTTTCTTTTTTTTTTTTTTTTTTTTTTTTTTGGTTTTTTGAGACAGGGTTTCTCTGTGTAGCCTTAACTGTCCTAGACTCACTTTGTAGACCAGGCTGGCCTTGAACTCACAGCGATCCTCCTGCCTCTGCCTCCCGAGTGCTGGAATTAAAGGCTTGTGTCACCATGACCAGCCCAAATTTCTTAATAAAGAAAAATAAAATAATGAAGTTAAGCATGGTAGTATGCTTGGCATTACAGTAGTTGGAAGACTGAGGCAGGAAGATTGCTGTAATCTAAAGCCAGCATGGAATACATGCTGAATACCAGGATATCATGGGCTATGGATTAAAGCCATATCTCAAAACCTTTATCTAGAAAACAGGCATGCACGTGGCACGCACACAAACACACCACGTAAAACACTCATAGGCAGAAAATAAATACATCTTTTTTTTAAATATAGGAGTAGTAAGTTGAACCAACTTACCAACATGTATAGTTGATAGTGGTGTTGAAAGGTAACTTAGGTGGGAATATTTGGTTTGTTGTGTTGGGTAGGGTTTGGAGCGGGCTAAGAAGGTTCTGGCAAATAGTGAAACTTGGTCCAAAGGCTGGCTCTAAGCTTCCAAAGTAAACAGGGAAGAAATTGAAATAATAGATGAAGCACAGCAATATGGTGCTTGGTGGTTTCTGCCATGCTTTGCGGATGATCTATCATCTATCACAACAGGGAAGTGTCCTGACTGTTACCTTCAGGGACAAGAAGCTCAGCTTCAGGGAAGCACGGTGACTTGTCCGAGCCTTCCCACCTACAAATGGCAGAGTGAGCTCTGACGACGCCAAACCCAGCAGGTTTCCAGGGCACATCTCCCCACCTCCTCCACGCATCCGCCAATGGAGAAATGGCCAGGTACCAGAGCCCCTTCACGAGTTGACGCACCTTTCTGGTCTCTACCATCTCTGTTCAGCTCCAGACCACTCTTTGGATCCTAACGGGAGGGAGGTAAGCTGTCCAAGGTGTTTCAGTTGAAGCTGGGTGTGGCGGCACACACCTGAAATCCCAGAATGTAGGCAGTTGAGGTGGGGGAATCCCACTTTGAGCCCAGCCTGGGAGGCATAAGAAGATGCTGTCTTTAAAAAAAAAAAAAAAAAAGCAGTTCTGCTGATCAAAGACCCTGTCCAGTTGTGCTGTTTAGCCACGATGTCCTAAGATCTGCGGAATCATACCCAGCATTCCCAGGTATGGGGAAGCACCAATCCAGAGAAACAGTGGTCCTGATCTCAGCCCTGCTTGGCTAGACACCACACGTTAGACGTCATGGACAAAACCTAATGGCCATTGGTTTGATAGATACAACGGGTCTTCTGTGTTCTGTCCCCGAGAAGACAGCATCTCTAAGCTGCCTCGCTAGTCAGACATCTTACCACTTCTTTTACTATTACCAGAAAGGAAAAAAAAAAAAAAAAAAAAAAGATTTGGTTTAGTGGCAAAAAGGCTTGCTTAGTATGGACAAGTGTCCTGAGCCAATCACTTGCACCATAAAATACATAAATAAAAGCAAAAGGATTTCCGGAGGTAAAGGGCTATAGTCCAGAACTGCACCCCTCACAGCTCAGTTAGATATCCGCTCACTGAAAAGCCGTGCAGGGAACCCTAGGACACACTAGCCTCTACAGTTGCTAAGACTTCAACAGAGAGTGAGACAAACAGGTCCTCTGTCCTCAGCACGCTCAGTCTTAGTGGCGGTGGCGCCAGGCAATTGGTTTATGGCATAGACTAAATTTCGGCTGTGGGATACCACCCACTGTTAGCTCACAGGACGAGGGGTGTGCAGGAACGGTGACAGCCAGAGCTGGCCTCCACCCCCCCTTTGTCTGTCTCTCCAGTCTGTCCTTCCACAAGCTTGGCCCATGAAGCCTCCGCTTGCAGCGTGTTCACCCTCACCAGCGGGAGCTTAAAACGGTCCTCACTAACGGCTAGTTTCTTCCCTAGCTTTCCTAGACCTACCCCTGCCCGCCAGCACATCCTCCCACCTGTGGTCCACCTAGGGCCTCAGACAGCCCCACCCCAACAAGGCCATCCCCATCTTCTCATTTTCCAAGCCCTGCCTTTGGTCATTTATTGAGTAACTGGAGCTAAGTTTTACAAACACCTTCACATCATGGAGGTAAAACATTTATTTGAGTTGGGCAATGCTCTGTCCTTAAGAAGCCCTTGGAAAGCCGGGCATAGTGGCGCACGCCTTTAATTCCAGCATTCTGTGAGGCAGAGGCAGGCAGATCTCTGTGAGTTCGAGGCCAGCCTGGTCGACAAAGCGAGTGCCAGGCAGCCAAGGCTACCCAGAGAAACTCTGTCTAGAAAAGCGAACAAACAAACAAACAAACAAAAAAGCCCATGGAACTCTTCTCTTTCACAGCACTGCAGAATGTTTTTCCCTTGCCCCAGATCCCCTTAAAGGCTGGTTCATGAGGAGACTGTGTCCTCCTGGAAGCCACACTTCAACAACAATAATACTTAAAAGGCTGGATTTGTTCTTTTTTTCCTCCTGAATTCCCCGTGATTTTAGTCCTTCAATAAGCCACTTTTAGCTCCAGGAAGTCCTTTCTAATGTCTATCTTAAACCGCTCTCTCCCGGCTGCATGCCCATTTCTTCCAGCCTTGTTCTTTGTGGCTTTATGGCAGAGTTGAGGCCCCCTGCTCCATGCTGGGCCTCTGCTAAAGGGATCCCGATGTGGGTAGTAGTTGATTAATAAGTGCCTGGCACTTAAACCTTATTATCCCATCTTCTCTTCCAGGTTCATTCTTCCAGACTTAAAAAAAGAAAAAAGAAAAAAGAAAGAAAAAAAGGCAACTCCTCCACCCCACTTCCCCACTTCATCACTGTGTGGCTCTCCTCAAACTCCGTTAATCAGCTTTTTTTTTTTTTTTTTAATCATTCGTAAGAGTTTTTGAAGAAGATCCTTAAGCCAGAAGCAAAAAAGAAAAAAAATTTTAAAAAAAGGAAAATAAATTCCAAAAGGACCCAGGAGGGGAGCAGAGCTCCATCTGTGTCTCAGCCTGTTAGGCCCCTGCCACCAGCTGACACCCCAGCAAGGTCCCAGCACAGCAGAGCCCTCCCCACAACCTATTTCAATTGCAACAGGACTGTGGAGGGGCAAAGCGCATTCCTCCTTCTTGTGTTGTTTCCTTATGGGTCTGGTGATCCTCATGGAGCTGGGGGTGGGGGGTGGGGGAGTATGGGGGGGCGTCATCTGTGGGTGTGATGAGTGAAGGGGAGAAGACGCTGGACTCACTCAGATGGAAGTTTCAGTGGCTTATTACACAATACCTTTAAAATGTTTTTGTTGTTTTTGTTTTTGTTGTTTTGCCAAATTATCTCCAAGGGTGAGTGAAGGCAGACAACGGCACTTTGGCCATTCTTTCCTGGATGATGTTAAATGCAACTGTGGTGCGTGCCTGTGACGCTAGTACTGAGAAGGCTGAGGAACGAGGCTCAGAACACATGGTGACAGCATGCGACCCAGGATGTGGCTGTAGAGCTTGAGGCCTCTCGCTCGCTCGCTCACACCTCAGCTGTGGATGGAAACCGCGGGAGAGCGCGGGCATTCAACTTACTCTCGCCTTTTGTTTTCCACCTGAGCCGCCAGTCCACGGGACGGAGCCACCCACGTTCTGGGTGGGTTTTTCCTTTCAGTTATCATGTGTGAAACACACTCACAAGCATACACACAACTGTGCTTCAAAGGTGACTCCGAATATAGTCAACAGTGACTATTGGCCATCACAAACACCCATGTGATCTCTGGATTCTCCAAAGTACACCCAGGAAGTCCTTTCAAATATGCAACTATTGTCAAAATGCAAATTTACTGCAACTGGGGGCAGGGGTGCTTTTCTTTAATCTTTGCATGTGTGTTAGTATGGATGCGATTCTACGCTTAGACACGTGTGTGTGTGTGTGTGTGTGTGTGTGTGTGTGTGTGTGTGTGTGTG
>OU015742.1:5773756-5787895 GCA_907169655.1 Acomys percivali | reverse complement strand
AGAGAGAGAGAGAGAGAGAGAGAGAGAGAGAGAGAGAGAGAGAGAGATCGATCTCACATATTTCTTCAAGATCACAAAGCTAGTGGGACAGGGATGCAGACCAAGAGCTGTTGGCTAACACTGGAGAGCACCACTCACATTATAAGGGGGCCCATTTGTACCCCTGCATGGAGCTTATGCAGTGAGCCGCCTGTACCACCAGACCTAGTGGCTCTGCACTATTTTGGAATTGTTTTCTTTTATTTATGTGGGGTTGTTTTTCCTATGCTAAGGGCTAGTGAGAATATAAAGAACAAAGATTTATCACTTGGGCTGGGATTGTAACTCAGCAGGATGACTATATTCCCAGCCTAGTAGGAAGATAGGTGCACTGGCTGGTTCTGTGTGTCAACTTGACACACATTAGAGTCATCAGAGAGAAAAGAGCCTGGTTGAAGAAATGTCTCCATGAGATCCAGCTGTAAGTATTTGCTCAATTAGTGATCAATGCGGGCGGGGGGGGGGGGGGGCGGGAGGAGGAGGAAACCTATTTCCGGTAGTGTCATCCCTGGCCTGATGGTCCTGGGTTCTATAAGAAGGTAGGTTGAGCAAGCCATGGGAAGCAAGCCCGTAAGCAGCACCCCCTTCATGGCCTCTGCATTAGCCCTTTCCTCCAGGTACCAGCCTTGCTTGAGTTCCTGTCCTGACTTCCTCCAATGATGGATTATGATCGGGAAACATAAGCCAAATAAACCCTTTCCTCCTCGGCTTGCTTTTTGGCCATGGTGTTGTATTGCAGTAATAGAAACCCTAAAACAGTAGGTTAGGCTATTCGATGATGAAGAGAGAGAAAATCCTAGCCCTTGGTGAGCACATGAAATGTTGTAGCTAAAAAGAGGCAGCGGAGCTGAGTGTGACGGTATACATTTGTAATCCCAACACTTGGGAGGTACGGCAAGAAGGGTCAGGAGTTCAAAGCCAGCCTCTGTTACATAGAGTTAGAGGCTGATGTGAGCCACATAAGATTCTATCTGAAGAAATAAAAGAAGAAACAACACATAGAAAGATATTAGATGGTATGAATAAACATAAGTGTTTTTATCGAGGATAATGTGTCTAGTTTGCTAAAGGATTGGAGATTAGAGCTGCGTTAAGACTCACAGGGATAGATACACACATAAAAGCATCTACAGGGTTTCATCACATTAAAAATCTAGTATATTACAGACCATGATAAGGGCTTGCCACCATCAACTCGCAGTTTAGAAATGGGAGTGTGCTCTCTCGTACTATAGGAAAAAGAGAATCACAAAAAAAAAAATCTTGGTAAATTTAAAAAAGAAGAAAATATTTATCTAAAGTATTACCTGTGAAACACAATCCCTATTATATTTGGTGTATATTTCTTTCTATTGTTCTCTAGGCAACATATATACATTTATGCATTACACATCGTTGCATACACCATAAACACATATGTTATTCATATGTGTTTACCTTCTTGGGGCATAAATTATATGCTTTAAAATTCATGTGTATTATTTTTAGTTTCTTTAAAGTTTTGTTGTGTATGTGTGCATGTGCACATACACACACACACACATACACACACACACACATACACACCACAACGTGCAAGTGAAAATCGGAGAACAACCTGGGGCAGTTAGTTCTTGTCTTCTGCCACCTGGGTCCTAGGGACAACACCAAGGTCACCAGGTTCGGAGGCAAGTGCTTGCTTCTTGCTGCTGAGCCATCTCACCGGCCCAAATTTCATGCATTTTGAAAGTGCAAATCAGGGTTGTGGATTTAGCTTAGTTGGAAGAGTGGTGGTGTGTCATCCCAGTGCTCCTCTCCCACCCCACCCCAAAAAAAAAAGCACAAACCTATAAATTTGGATAAGTGTATTTCGGTTATCACCAGATAAAGATCTCGAATACTCCTGTGCCCCACAAGCCCACCTTGTACCCCTCATCCTACCTTCCCCAGACCCCTGTTTCAGGTGACCACCGAGCTCACTTCCGTAGCCTCGGGCCAGTTTTGCTTGTCCTGGAAGTTTGTGTTCATGGAACCATGTGTGTGCTCTTCCTCTCCGGCCTCTATTGCTCAGCTTGATGGTTTTGAGGTTTATCATATGATCCTGCAAGTGTCAATAGTTTCTTCAGGCTTACTGCTGACTTACATTCCAGTAGAAAAGTCCACCGGAGTTGGTTTATCTTGTCACCTATCACTGGACATCTAGATGACTTCTGGGTTGGGCTAGAGTGCCCAGGATGCTCTGGTCACTCTGTGCCAGACTTTCTTGTGGATGTACTGCCTTGATCCCCAGGAAGTGCCCAGGAATAATGCCGTCCCTAGAACAGGTATGTTCATTTCACTTTACAGGAGGCCACCAATTTCCAAAGTGGTTTTACTCTTCTTCACAGAATGACAGTTGTAGTTGTCCAGCATCCCTGTCAGCACTTGGTATGGCTACTCTCTTGATGTTAGCCATTTTGGCAAGCATATGCTGGCTTTAATATGCATTTCCCTAAGGATGGTGACCATTTTTTAAAAGGCAAATGTTTTCATAATTGTGGTTGTTTGTATGCTTGGCTGTTTAAGTTCATACTTAGTGTTCATCTGTTACGGTCTTCATAATAACTATATTAATGACTCCTAGTAGTCTAAGAAGAGAATTATTTGCAATTTACTTAATTAGTCTTCTACTACACATTTAAATAATTTCCAGCTTCTCATAATTCTAAACAGCACCAATATTAACATTTTAGTCATAAACTTCTCTCTATGTTTTAGATTTATACATTCAAATATGTAATATATGTATGGTTCTCCTATTTTGGGTTATTTTCTCCAAATTAATCATAGACATGAGATGATCTGGTTGTAAGCATTTTCATGGGCTAGAATGTATCGTTGGATAGACTGTTTACTTAACACACATAAAGTCTTGGAGTGGGTCGTCACACCACAAAAGAAAAAAGAAAAACTCATGTTTCATCTTTTCTTTTTTTCTCTCTCTTCCTCCTCCTCCCTTTTAAGACAGGGTCTCATTGTGTTGTCCAGACTGCCCCTGAACCCGCTGTCCTCCTGCCTCCTGTGTGCTTGGATTACAGGCAGATGACCCCATACACTTCTGCCAATTTCCATTAGATTCCTGGCTATGCATGAAGGGTTGGCAATGCTCCTGGCATAGTATTCTGGTGCCGTAGTAGATATCACACTGTCTTGAACCAAGTAAAAATAGGGAAAAGTGGAAAACTGGAGGGCTTTGTCCCTTAAGGATGACCCACCAAAACTGACCAACAGTAGCACTTCCAGAATTCGCCCACAGGAAGTGTCTGGTTGGAGAAAGCGGCGTTTGAGGTGTATTTTCTTGCCATACGCATTTCCGTGGGGTTGCGCTTGGATCTGGAGGGCTCCAGAGAGGATGCTGATAACAAGAGAGGACACCGTGGAGAGGAGCTGAGGTTGGCACTGAAGTCCACTACAAAGGCAGTGTAGGAGATGGATTGAGACATTCTTTTGATGCGTGGGAAAGGCTAGAGGAACTCACAGCACTGTGCAGGGTGCCCAGGAGAGCATAGGAGTTCTGTCTACTGCACAGGCCCTTCTCAACCACTCCCCAAACTTCCAGCGCTCCCCAAACATTTCAGCAGGAGCATTGCCTCATACGGTATGAGGCCCACCTCCACACTCTTGTGGAAAGGCAAACACAGGGGAAGTGTGAGGATCCCATCACTCCCTTGGGCAGCTTGAGAATCCTCCTTCATGGGAGAAAACACCTTTGGGCCAGGTTTCCAGGCCTCCTCCAGAGCATACCCACTGGCGTGTTTCCTCAAGGTAACCATGACTGAACTCCAAAGGGCAGCCAGCAGAGCGCCTCCATCTGCCGGGTGACCTCACTCTTGCCTGCTGTTCCCAGACCTTCCACATTATTCTAAGACAGCTCGCTGGGGGCTGTCTTTGGTGGTGGTGGGGGCTTGGATTATAGCTCAGGACAGCATTTGTCGAGCATGTGGAAAAAGCTGGGTTTCATTCCTTGGCGCTTAAAGAAGCCAGGACAACATAGGATCTGAGCCAGGGGTGATGTTACATACCTGTAACCATAACACTCCCAGGAGGTAGAGGCAGGAGGATGAAGGAGTTCAAGATCATCCTCTGCTACATAGTAAGTTCAAGGCCAGAGTAGATTACTTGAGACCCTCTCAAAAAACAATAAAATAAATGTGACCCTCTCAAGGACACACAGCATTTCTTTTTCATGTCTCAGGATAATTTCCCCTGAGACGGGGACACAGGGATCTTCAGTCTTGGGTTTATTCCTAGGGGGCTTCTTGGCAGAACTGGCAGATCTAACATAAAGGAAGCAGGCAGTAAGAGATGAGCTATGAAGCCATTCCTGCTGTGGGCAGCCCAAGTCCAGTCCTATGTGGTCCTCTGCCGCTCCCGTTAAGTGCTCATCACTGGCTGAGGGTATTCGGCTGGGATGACCATCTGTGACAGTGGTCACAACCTGCTGCGGGCAGTGTGGGCTACAGTTGCTGTAGGAAGCTCCAGGGCAGAGATACAGGCCTGGCAGCTGGAACTCAGGCTGCCTTCTTGCTGAGGTAGAACAGCAAGAGGCTGTGGGCAGGACCCAAGATAAAACCAGTGTGTGTGTGTGTGGGGGGGGGTGCCCTCCATCATGGACTCAGGCTGGCCAATGAACAGATCCTCAACAAAGTACAGGCTCTGCTAGCTTTGCCGTCGTCAAAGGTGCAGCTCCTGTTTGTTCTCCAGAAACCTCAAAATACCGCCATCAGTCGGCTGGACTATTTTAAGATCAAACCCAGGAGGCCAGCACCCCTCACTTGCTTTCAAAGGGCATTGTAGTTCCTAGACCCGCAGTGCTGGCTTCGTCTGCCCACTTGCTAAAAATGTTCATTTGTGGGTTCCACCCCAGACCTACGGATTCAAGATACAGTGGAATCTGCACTTGAGATACACTTTTCAGATTCTAAAATTGATAACTCAACAGTTTCCAAAATGAAGCATGCATGCACACACACACACACACACACACACACACACACACACATAAACACATGCGCAAGCACACACCACATATTTGTTGTTTTGTTTTTGTATTTATTTATTTACTTTTATTTTACTTTATTTTTTGGTTTTTAAAGACAGGGTTTCCTCTATCTAGCCTTGGCTATCCTGGAACTAACTCTGTAGACCAGGCTGGCCTCAAATTCAGAGATCCACCTACCTCTGCCTCCCAAGTGCTGGGATTATAGGCGTGTGCCACCATGCCCATATCTGTGAGGGTAGAGCACATGTCCAAGTCAAAGGACAAGTTGCAGGAACTGGTGCTCTCCTTCTGTCATATGGGTTCCGGGAATCAAACTCGGTTTGTTGAACTTGGCAGCAAGCACTTGTCCCATGTCAGTTAGTGGATCCATTTTGAGTGCTCTCCATGATAGATTCCCTAAGCACCAGCAGAAAAGAGGGCTAAAAAAAGATAAAAAAAAATAAATAAATAAAATAAAATAATAAAAATAAAATAAAAAAGAAGAGCTGAGATCTCAGGGAATGGTTTGTTTTACTGCTGCTTAGTACTGTTAATTATAATTCTTTTTGTTGTTGTTTGGTTTTGTTGTTGTTTGTTTGTTTGTTTGTTTGTTTTTCAAGGCAGGGTTTCTCTGTGTATAGCTCTGGCTGTCCTGGAACTCTCTTTGTAGACCAGGCTGGCCTCAAACTCACTAAGATCCCCCTGCCTCCTGAGTGCTGGGATTAAAGGCATGTGCCACCATGTGCAGCTAAGTATTCCTAATTCTTGATTACCAACCATGGAGCAAAGCCAGGGACCACAGCACAGGATAACCTGAAGGAGATCTGTGCTGGATTTTATGGGTGTGGGTTGCTTTGCGTCTCTGCTTCCTAAGCTAATATTTAAATTAGTTTGCTTGTTCTGAGGCCACACCAGGTGGACAGGGAAGGGGAAAGTGTGGAATATTGCGGTCGGGGTGGGGGGGGGCGGTAATTGTTTTTTTTAAAAAAGGCTACCCTAGCATTTTTTTTTTTTTCGTTATGAGCCTAGCCTTTAACAGCTGAGCCATCTCTCCAGCCCTACCCTAGCATTTTAAGTGAATCACAGATCATGACAAGTTGGGGGTACAAATCAGTTAGTTGGTGGGGGCAACCTTAACCCAAGATAGGGTTGGTTTAGTTGAGCTGGCTCAGGGTAAATGTGGGCAGGGATTGGAGCAGCAAGTGACAGAAGGGGCACCATACCTAGTCACACAGGCTGACATTCTACAGGGCAGATAGATGTCATTACTTCCCAGCCTCTCCTGAACCACCCTGTCCCCTGACACCAAGCCTCCACAGCAGGGCTCTCTCAGTACTGTGACATCACAATGTGACCCATCCAGCATTTGGGGACTGATTTATCCCAAGGGCCTAGGACACTTGATCACCGTCCAAGTTGAGCTCGCCGGCAGTTACAAATCCACAGCCACAAGCCACCTGCTGCCTGCTACTGCCTGACCAGGTGCACCTGGTGAGTACTGATACCTTGTCCCCAGCCATCAGGACCAGGACACAGCCAACAGCTGCAAGCTTAATGCCTTGGAGCTCTCCTTGTCACACTAAATCAGAACGGGTCAAATGGTAGCCAGGAATATGCAGGAACGAGCCCAACCCCTTCTTGGGAATGTTGACACAGCTGTGGTGTACCTGCCTCCTTCTGAGCCTTTTCCTGCAGGCTAACCACCTGGAGGAGGTGGGGCTTGAACCAGCACCCGCTCCCTAGGTAAAGGTCACCCACGCTCTTGAAGGATCTCCGTAGCACATAGGCTAGGCTTGTGGATGCCAAGTCGTCTGGAGTCTATTCCCCAGCCCTCACCAAAGTCATAAGCAGCAATTGGCTGAACACACTCCTCCCTGCAGGTAGCTTTGGGGTGATGGGTGGAGAGGAAGGAGGGAGCATGCACGGTGCCCAGTGCATCGCAGAACATTAGCTTCCATTAGTGCTTTTCATTCCTGGCACTGATCTGAGAAATAGGTTATCCTCACACTCTTACAGATGAACCAAGGACTGTGTTCTGTGCTGGGCATGCACTTAAACAAGGGAGAGCAGCCTGAAATGTACATGTGTTCCGTACTAACTGTCCCCAACAAGAATGCTCTGGAAGTGCAAGTGAGAATGCATAGCCAAGCCTGGCCTTCTGGCAGCATGGCTGGGGACCGAGCGTCTCAACATCAGTGGGTCATTAGACCAAAAGATCTTAAAGGTCTTTTCAGATCCCACGTGGCAGAATTCTGAATCACGTTGCTTGCTTAACTTGTGTGTGCCCACACAAGCCAGCCTTCCGTATCTACGGTAGAGTCTGCGTTAGTTTGGCAGAGCCGGAAGGAGCCCTTGAGATCAATGACTCCTACCTGATGGGCCCCACGTGGTAACCGCAGCATGAGCTAGCTACCCAGGTTATCCAAAGCCCCAGGACCAAGACGGGGTTAAGACGCACTGAGCAGAACCATCAATTAGATTGATTGAGGTGCCAGGCACAGTGGCACCTGCCCCTATGTCCAGCATTCAAATGGTAGAGGCAGGAGGGTCAGGAGTTCAGAACCATCCTCACCTACAGTAGAGTTCTAGGCCAGCCTGGGCTACACGAGACCTTTGTTCAAAAACCACAAAAGGTTGTGGCTAAGGCTGGCTTTGGGATCAAGAGCGCCACCATCCCCGTTTCTCAGCTTGGGATGGTTATGCAGCTGGCTCCAAGGTAAGGTACTTGAGGACATGTCACAAGCATCTCGTGGCAACTCGTGTCTTGGGAAGGAGACCCCACCTCTCCATTTGCAGCTACTTTCCTGTCCAGCACAAATAGCATTTCCTAATCATGTCTGGTCTTGTCTTTCTCCCTTTCTTTCCTTTCTTCTTTCTCTCTCTCTTTCTTTCTTTCTCTCTTTCTCTCTTTCCTTCTCCTCTTCCTCCTCCTCCTCCTACTTTTTGTTTGTTTTTTTGAATCAGGATCCTATACAGCCCAGGCTATGTAGTGAGCCCTTGCCTTTCCCTCCCTGGGCCTGGGATCAGCTGTACAGCCCCATGCCAATCTTTCTTAATCTTCCCCTTGGACAAGTTTCCACTGTCCCGCCTGATTTTGAGGCCCACGAAGGCTTTGTCCCAGGTGGTGTCAGGTTCCCTACAGACTGCCTGCTTCGGTGCCTGGATGTTCCCTTCTGATGGGACAAGGCAGAGCAAGTGTTTCCACCCCAACAGATGTTCTGTGCTGAGGAAGAATATGCTAATGGAAATGAGCCCTGTCTAATTGTGGCAATTTCCCTTCTGTGTGCCACCCCGAAATAGTAGCCATGCCCTGTGCTTTTTTTTCACACCAGGGAGCCCCAAATTGGTAGCTGAAATGAGGCTATGGAGGAGCCAATGAATAGACCTCTGGTGCCACTGATAAAGAGGAAGGCTCCAGCCTTTTCAGTGTGTCCATGTGTGACACACAGAGCCACTGCTGGTGGATTTGACTGTTGGTGGGCTTAAAGAAACAGAATCTCTAGGAAATTAATGGAGA
The DNA here is from genome assembly GCA_907169655.1 of Acomys percivali. Classification (NCBI taxonomy): domain Eukaryota; kingdom Metazoa; phylum Chordata; class Mammalia; order Rodentia; family Muridae; genus Acomys; species Acomys percivali. The sequence goes on along the minus strand of OU015742.1, from coordinate 5,779,340 downwards.
GCCAAGCCCCATAGGACATGATCTGACCTTTTGAACCCAATTCTGAGTTTACATCTGTCCAATATCAATAGAGCATTCTTCTGTCATGGGTCTGTTCTCTACATGTGCCAACTAATAGGGCAGTTGCTAGCCCCTTTGAGGCCACAGAGCCTTCAAAATGTGGCTAGTGGGGCTAAAGAACTGCATTTAAAACTTTACGTTTAGGGTCTGGAGAGATGGCTCAGAGGTTAAGAGCACTGACTGCTCTTCCACCTGAGTTCGATTCCCAGCAACTACATGGTGGCTCACAACCATCTATAATGAGATCTGGTGCCCTCTTCTGGCCTGCAGGTGAACATGCACGCAGAATACTGTATACATAATAAATAAATAAAATATTAAAAAAAAAACTTTACGTTTAAGCTGGGCGTAGGTGCACACCTTTAATCCCAGCACTCGGGAGGCAGAGGCAGGTAGATTGCTGTGAGTTCTAGGCCAGCCTGGTCTACAAAGTGAGTCCAGGACAGCCAAGGCTACACAGAGAGACCCTTGTCTTGAAAAAACAAAAAAGCAAACAAACAACAACAAAAACCTTTGTGTTGGATCACAGGGCCATTCTTGACTACAATGAGTTGGACAGGGTAGCTCTAACTCCCGCCCACTTCTGTGACGTCTTCTCTGACCTCAGCCTCTTCCTCTCCAGCGCGGGGCGCTCTCTCTCTCTCTCTCCCTCTCCCTCTCCCTCCCTCCCTCCCTCCCTCTCTCTCTCTCCCCCTCTCCCTCCCTCCCTCTGAGTGGCAGTCACTCCCAGTCTGTCTACACTTCAGCTTGACATGTGTTGTTTACCCTGCTGATACTGTTCTCTAGATCATTTCGTGATCTTTCTCTTTTCTTTGTCACAGTTCACTATGAGGGCTTCAGATGGGGTTTCTCCTCAGCCGGAAGGTCCTAGTTTTATCCAACTGTCCCCATTCTCGTTATTTCTGAAACCATTATTTCTGTTTTGTCTCATTTATTGGCATCTCCTGAGAGTTTCGGTTCCCCCCAGAGTGTGGGTGCTGTCTTCTCACCCGCCACCTCATGCCTGGGACAGTGCCTGACAGGACAAGTGCTCAGCCAGAATCTTATCTAAGCCAGAGGGACATGCTGCAGGCAGCCACACTGTAGTGATGAGAGATGATCAGGGCTTCAGTGCCCTTGCCAGGTAACCCCAGTAGATAGCATGGTCCAGCAGAGGTTACTCACTTCTCCCAGTTCTATAGCTCAGAAACTGGGCACTCTGTTTGGTGCGACGTCCGTGAGGGTCACTCATTCAGCTGTGAACAAAGGCTGGGCCCACGAAGGCCTTGCTCACAAGCCTGCAGCTCTCAGGTCCTCCAGGCAGCTGGGGTTTCCTTCCAGCATGGTTTTCTCCTGTGAGCTCACATTTTATGTAACAATTAGCTTCTGAGAGAGGAAGCCCAAGGTGCCAGTCATTTGCATCACATACATTGATCAAGCCAAGCCATGGAGCAAGCCGAGATCAAAAGGAGAGGAAGGTTTTCTTTTCTTGGGTGGGTAAAAAGTACGTAGACTCCTCGGCAGCCACCTTTGCAGACAACCATGGGCGCTGCAGATAGGCAGAGTCCCCACTGTCCTCCCACGTTTGGAGGCTCGTTAACTCCAGATCTGTGAGGGTGAGGCCTAAGACTTTATTCTTAGTCAGCCCCAACATAGGCCATGACTGCAGGTCAGTGGGTGCTCAGACATCACAACCCACTAGGGCTGGCCTTACACTGAGATTTGTCCCCAGGCCCACCAATGGGCATCCTTCCCTTAAGGTAATCATTCCTCTTGTCTGCCAAGTCCCATGTGCTTGCCCTGTTTTCCTCGCCAGCTCAGGTGCCCGGAAACAGCATGGAGTGACTTCCTTTTGTGGAATTCTGTCCTCCAGGCACTATGTGGCCGCTGATGTTTTGAAGTCAGCAGCTCTGACGACCCTCACGGGAAGCTTACAAGTTCAGGCCCACTACCATTTCTTCTTGGAGAGGAAGACGAGGCTCAGGAAAGGCAGTTCAGAAGCAGGATAAGCAGCTCATGGGGAGGCTGCACACGAGACTCTGGGAGGAGCCTTTCTCTGCCTTCCCAGATGATGCTGAAGGAGCCATGCTTGCTGTGGGGCTGGTAGATAGAGTACAGTGGCGTAACATCCTGTTAGCCGCCCATGGCCTTGCAAGTAATCAGTTAAACTCATTGGGTTACCAAACTGGTCTTTGAGGTGGGTTTCTTTGCTCTGTCGTTGGCACCCTATCTGAGGTAAATGCATCTGTATTCACACCTTCTCAGACAAGTTAAAAAAAAAACCAACATAATCCTATGTCCCAAACACTACCACGCATTTCTTCTTTTCTTTATCATTTGGTTCTCTTCATGCCTGCCTTGTGAAATTGGTGGGTGAGCGTTCACAGTTATAGGACTAGAAACCAAAGTCAGATGCACATGGTCTCAGACGTACGATGGCTTGATGTGTGATATCTCAATCTCTCTAAAACACTTAAGAATCTTATAAGTATTTTTCCCGCATGCACACATATGTGTGCCCCATGCAAGCCTCGTGCCCACAAAGCAGAAAAGGGTGCCAGACCCACTGGAACTAGAGTCACAGCTGTCTGGGAGGCACCGTGTGGGTGCTGGGAATCAAACTTGGTTCCTCAGCAAGAGCAACAGTGCTTTTCACTGCTGAGCCATCTGCCCAGTCATGATATTTAAATCTTGTTGGTGGTGTGAAAGCAACACACGTTCAGTAGAAACCACATCTGGACTTTTTGAATTATGATCTTTTCCCACGCTGATGGCATGAGAGTCAGTCATTCCTCAGGATGTTAGGCAAGGGTCGTGAACTTCAGCTGTCAGTCAGACATCTGTTCACATGTAGTTATGAGACTAAACCAGAGCTTGTACGGGATTCTGCATTCAATAGTATACCCAAGATAGTCCACACCTTATTGAAATTTTTCTTTTATCTTGGCTCAACTGTATTTTAATGTATTTGAACATGGTTAAGGTGGACTAAGGCATAATATGCAGTAGGTCAGGTTCTTAAATGCAATTTCAATGTACACTGTGCATGTCAGGATGTAAACACATCCTGAGTCAAGGATCATTTGTAGTTTAAAAGAATAGAATGTTCTGGATTCTGTGATACAGTCCTGCAACTCCAGGTGCTTGGGAGGCTGAGGCAGAAAAATAACAAATTCAGAGCCTGTTTGTAATACACACACAGAGAGAGAAAGAGAGAGAGAGAGAGAGAGAGAGAGACAGACAGACAGACAGACAGACAGACAGACAGAGACAGAGACAGAGACAGACAGACAGACAGATAGAGCTAGATACAGATCAGAGAGCAGGCAGGGTCCTTGTAAATTCCAAAGAGCCCACAGTGAACCAGACCTCCAAAACTGTAGGACAGCCTCAGATAGGTCATTAAAGTCTAGGATGAGAAGAAACCTAAAAATTAGCCAAAGTCTGCTTTACCTACAGCGTATTGGTTCAAGGGATGCTAATTGGTGTTCCTTAGGAGGCTGTCTAGAAAGGTGACAATGAATGCAACCAGTTCTTTTGTTCTACAGGAGCCTTAGATAAGCAGGAAATAGCCTGGGTCCTCAGGAGTTGAGGGAAAATACCAGGGCAGTTGAGAAAATATTCACTGAACTGTTCTGTTTTAGCAATGCCTGGTTTTCCTCTGCTCTCACACTACAACCAGCAAAGAAAGATATCTGCAACCCAAAAAGATGGGAGGGTTTCTAACAATAGCCATCAATACTGAAGAAGAGGATAGCCACAGGACGGGGAGGGGGGCAAGGGTGTGTGTGTGTGAGGGGGTCTAATCCAAAGCACTGCTGACATGGCTTACCTACCTAGAGAAGTGCCAATCCCTGTTAAAGACTCAGCCCCAAGAGGCCCTCAAAACTCAAGAAAACAAGTTCCCTGCTTCTTGTGCAGAATATTACTAGGGACCCAGAGGAAAGGCTGCTGGAACAGGCAAAGGAGGCTGAGCCCCAGTCCGTCTCTGAGGCTCTGCCCTCCCATTGCTAAACTGTCTGGATTCTCCCTAAGGCCTGTCCGTATATTTCCGAGTATTGTGTGTTTTTCTGGGGACGTTGCTGCTCAGGCACAATTGAAGCCTGCACAACCCGTGTGCAGAGGTCATTGGAAAAAGAGGGTCAGCCTCAGCACTAATGGCCTGGGCAAGGAACCCAGTAAAGGCTCTGTCCAGATCACCCAAGGCTTCTCCCAGCAGCATTCCTTCCTCCAGGGATGGGCAGAGGACAATGGGATGAGGAAGGCTTACACCCTGCTCCCAGGGGAGATGGCTGGAGAGTGTCTTTAGGAGCAGCTAAGGGTGGGGACATGATGCTTTTTACGGACCCACTTTGAAGAGGTTGTAAGCCAAGACCACGGATGGAACTTGGAATATGTCAGAGTCGCTATGCGTCTTATCCACCTTTGAAGAATCCAAGGCCAAGAAAAAGTGGGCAAGTGACTTGGTCAGGTCACGTGACCAGCTGTATCTAGGCTTGCTCCTTCATGCTGTGAAAGGGGCACACCTCATACTGCATAGAAATGCCTCCTTGCACTATCAGGAAACTCCTCCACCCATCCCGCCCTTCCCCAAGTGTTTCTGTCTGGAGGGTACCTGCTGTTCTCTCCCACACACCTTGGGTAACTGCTCACAAGCTCCAAGGTGGACCCTGTGGAGGCAGTGGGCACTCGGAGAACCTCAGCCTGGCCCTACTACTGCATGCCAGAGGAAGTAGGTGAAAAGTGCAGAAGGCTCCATGGTCTGGTCTTATGAAAACACAACCACCCAACCATCAAGATGACGTCACTGTGAAGCTAACAAGCTCATGCTTAGCCAAGACTGCAGAAGTCAGTGCCACGAGCCACGGAGTATGCCAGGCAGGAGGGCCAGGGGCAGGTAACACTTCCAGAGCATAGTACTTCCTGTTTTCTCCTAGAGGGCCGGGGCGCCTGTGTGTGGTGTGCGGATATGGGCAGCTTTGGTAATGGCGCTTTGAGATCCTTCTGCGCCTGGGCCCTTCGAATGGGCTGTTCAGTGATCGGGGATGAGCTTGACCACGGACCACACAGGGAAGAGAAAAAGAGCCATTGTTTGGTTGGCTCAAGTCACAGGTAGTTTTCTGAACACATAGAAATCAAGCTGTGGCTTCTCCTGATCACATATAGAGACCTTAAGTATGTTCTGAAACTCTTCAGCCCTGCTCCTTCTCCTAGCAAGCTGGCTAGAACGTGTTCTGAGGCGAGTGTAAAGCCGATTCGGAAACAGCAATGGTTTTGTCACTTCTAGAGTAAGAGCTTCAAGTAGTGGTCAGAATGGAGGTTGCAGGTAGGGGTGTGTGTGTGTGTGTGTCGTTCAAGGTACCCAACCAGTGAGTAGCAAACCGGCTGCTTGTCACATGTCCACATGTGTCTTGGTGTGGCTCCCTGTCTTGCTTTGCTGCTCCGAGTGAAGCAAGCAGCATCCATTGTGCAAATGAGATGCCTAAGGGCACAGACACACAGATACACACACACACACACACACACACACACACACACACACACA
>OU015742.1:5762326-5773746 GCA_907169655.1 Acomys percivali | reverse complement strand
CAAAACTGTTACGGTTCTGTGTGATAACATATACTTTAATTCTACCAATTTGGAGAAAGAGGCAGAAGACCAAAAACTCAAGTACATCCTTAGCTACATAGGCCAGCCTGGGCTACCTGAGACTGTGTCTCAAAGCAAAGCAAAATAAATACCTTCTACCCTCCAAAACTTGGAGGCAGCCATGGTGGTACCTTGTAATTCTACTACTTGGAAGGCTAAGGCACGGGGGCCTGAGGGAGTTTGATGCCAGCCTGGGCTACATAGCGAGAACTAGGCCAGCCTCGGTTATATAACAAGACTTTGTCTCAAACAAAGAGATGGAAATTTATGCATAAAAATATAAATTTAAAATTTTGGACTTCTTAGCAAAAATCCTCAAATCTGGTCAAACCTTCCCCAAGTAAGGTCAACTTTCCAGAGAGAGGATGACCTTTAGGAGAGTGTGAGACCTTGCTCAGCCACAGTTCATACTACTTTTGTGACCTCTCTCTCTGATGCAGTTCCAGTCCCCAATTACCATTACCCCCGCACTGTTTTTCCTCCCAGGTTTATTTTCTTCTCTTGCCAGTTCCTTCTGGCTTTTGCATTTGCCACCTGCCCCTGATCTGAGCTTGTAATAAGTTTAACAGGTTCCTGGTTACGGGACTAAGATTTCTTCCAGCTCTGCATCTCCTCACAATCTAGCTTTGAGGCTGATGCTTGGAAGGAGCAGAATATTCTCTGCCCAGGCCAGGAAAGACAGGTTCACTTCTCAAGTGGTGTGTCAGCACATAGATGGGCACACTTCTTTCTGTTTTGTTGAGACAGGGTTTCTCTGTGTAGCGCTGACTGTCCTGAACTCTCTTTGTAGACCAGGCTGGCCTCAAACTCACAGAGATCTTGCCTGACTCTGACTCTGACTCCCAAGTGCTGGGATTATGGGTGTGTGCCATCATACCTGGCTATGGGATGTTTGAGAAAACATCCAGTCCTAGGAACAAAATCCAGGTTGTTATGTATGTATGTATGTATGTATGTATGTATGTATGTATGTATATATATGTATGTACGTACGTGTGTGTGTATATATATATGTATGTATGTATGTATGTATATATGCGTGTGTGTGTGTGTGTGTGTGTGTGTATGCTAGGCAAACATTTTATCTCTGAGACACATCTCCAGCTTCCTTTTTAGGTTTTTGTTTTGTTTTGTTTTGTTTTGTTTTTAGATAAGGTCTGACTAAGTTGCCCAGGCTAGTTTTGAAAGCTTCCAGAGTCATCTTCCTTATTGGATGGCAACAAACATTGAAATGTAGAAGACAGATCTCTCATGCAAGCTCCCTTCTGAAGCCAGACCCAACCGGCCTCCCGACATTTGTTTCAGGGGGTGTTGGTTTTCTGTTTTGGTGACCTAGGAAGAGATCGTGGATAGGTCTTTTTTTTTTTTTTTTTTTTTTTTTTTTTGAGGGGAGGTTTTTTGAGACAGGGTTTCTTTGTGTATTCTTAGCTGTTCTGGACTCGCTTTGTAGACCAGGCTGGCCTCGAACTCACAGCGATCCACCTGCCTCTGCCTCCCGAGTGCTGGGATTAAAGGCGTGCGCCACCATGCCCGGCTTGTGGATAGGTCTTTACATCTAACCTGTGGAGGCATTAGCTGTTTTCTTAGGCTTCTGGGCCCTTGTGAATCTAACTCAAGAGCTAGCGTAGGCACTTCCTGACTTCTGCTAAGGCTGCCCTGGTTCTGAGTCCACTGACTCAGAGGAAATACCTGGCTCTGGAACCCCACCTAGCCCTGAGCAGTATTATAGCCCACCTCTGTCTTTTATTGACAAGACATCCTCTTTGCCACTCTGGGCCTCAGTTTCCATAAATGAACCTACTAGTTAAGTCTCAAGCAAAGCATGGCAGAGGCTGTGAAGAAGCAGGCATGCATCCATTTGCTCCATCCATGTACGTCCCAGAACTTGCCAGTGCGGCTTGGTTTCGCATCTCTCACTTGCCCACAGTCTTTACTCCGTTGCTATTCCCAGAGTGAGCCCAGCTGGCACCAGGCTGCCTTTCCAGATGAGCAAGGACTTGCTGACAGCCAAGCTAGTGTTTGCCTCCCAGGCGGCGGCGACTCCTGAGAGACACTTCGTCTTGCCTGCATAGTCTCTCGAGCTGCGTCCTCTCATCCAGATCCCCCAGATTTGGACTTCAAGCTTCCTTGGTCTGTGGAGAGGAAGAAGAGGGTTGGAGGAAGACTGAGAGGCAAGCCAGGAGCAAAGTCCCAGTGGAATGTTTCTGACGCTGTTGTTTGGGGTCAGAAGTAGAGGCAGCTGTGGGGCTTCTGAGAGTCCAAGTGCGAGAGGGTTGCAAGAACAACACAACTACAATAACAAAAGAAATAAACAGAGTCCAACAAGTAGATTGTGACTGAAGCAGGGGCAGGAATAGGGGGCGTGGAGGGGGCATGGATGGTTTGGAGGGATAGAACTATATTTTAATTTAAAAGTATATTTAAAAAGCATGAGATGCCAAATAAAGGGGCTGGAGGAATGACTGGGCAATTAAGAGCACTTGCTCTCAATTTTGATTCCTAGCACCCACTTGGGGCAGGTGAGAGCTGCCTGGACCCCAGCTGCAGGGAATCATCACTGTCTTCTGGCCACCATGGCCACCCACCTGAATTAATGTGTATGTATATACAGAGACATGAACACACACACACACAAAACCTTGTAAAAGAAAAAATTAAAGAGACCTGTTTAAATAAATAACCCATACTGGTCTTAATAGAAGTTCTTTGGGTCCTCACTCTTGTAAGTGTGCACTGTATATCTGATTTAATTTTTGTTGTTGTTGTTGTTTTTTGTTTTTGTTTTTTTTTGAGACAGGGTCTCTCTGTATAGCCTTGACTGTCCTGGACTCACTTTGTAGACCAGGCTGGCCTCGAACTCACGGCGATCCGCCTGCCTCTGCCTCCCGAGTGCTGGGATTAAAGGCGTGTGCCACCACTGCCCGGCTGTTGTTGTTGTTGTTAAGCATAAGGTCTTACCGTGTAATACGAGCTGGCCTTAAACTTTCGATCCGTGTGCCTCAGGCTCCCACGCAGATTGTATGAACAGACTGTGTCTTTGGCTTTGGTTTTTTGGTTTTTTGGTTTTTTGGTTTGTTTTTGTTTGAGACAAGGTTTCTCTGTGCCCTGATGGGCCTGGAACTCACAGAGACCTGACTCTACCTCCCGAGTGCTGGGATCAAAGGTGCATGCCACCATACCTGGCCAAGATGGTACTTTTATTTGCTAAGTCTATCAACCCTGGCATTGTAGAGTCACAACCTCCTGGCAGTGTGGGGCTCGGAGGGGGAGGAGGGTGGGGGAGTATTGAACTACAAGCATAAGTGTCAGGCAAAAGTGTCAACAGTTCATGAATATTCCTTTTGCCCCAGGGACCTCAACGCATGCAGTGGAAGCCCAGATTCACTCTCACAACACTCATGTGTTAAAAAACAAACAAAACCACCTGTGCCTTTTCCTCAGCCATTGCTACCCTGTGGGGGAACAGGGAGACACAGCCAAGACCTTGAAACAATTACATCTTGGTTGACCTGTCCTAGAAACAGAGCCAGGGGTCAGGATTTCACTTACAGGCTCGCTGAGGGCAGCGAAGGGACAGGAGAGGAACTAGGTAATCTAACGCCAAGTGTTCTCAGCTCACACCTGGCCACCCGGAGTGCACAGCTGGTGCACTCTAGTGCACAGTCCTGACAAGGAGCAACTGGGCCGCTGCACTTCTGTATTTAAAGGCCTTGAAGGCAGGGGCCTGTGCCTCTAAACCTTTCAGGTGACTCCAGCTTTGGTGGCTTCGTCTCCTAGGCAACACTCCTTCCACAGCAGAGAGGTTTGCTGGAACCTGCAACTGCAGATGATGAGGGTTTCTGGATGGGCAGGAGACCTGGGCACAGCCCCAGCAGCACTTACCACTGTCCCTGTGTTTCCTGCGTCCTTGCGTGTGAATATGCAGTCTGCTTCTAGAGAGTTCACTGGGAGGTTTGATCTCCTTGGAGACAACTCTGCTCCCCTAGGTGGTCCTAAAGTAGTGTGGCTGAAGGGAACAGCTGGGGGCAGCGAAGAGATTGGGAACGCCAGTGAAGTCCGCTGGATGACAACCTGACCCTTATGGCACTGTTACTGCTCTGGCTTGTGGGGTCTGGTCCCATCCAGTCTGTTAGGGACATCTTCATATACTCACTGCTGCTGCTTGTGGCTTCCGGTGGTACCTCACGCCCCCCCACTCCCTACCCTCCCACTTCCCCAGCCCCCCTACCCCTACCCTGTAGCTCTCTTCTTACTGACACAGGCTTCCACTTACTTCTGCGCCCTTGAAGCAAGCACTTTCCCTATGTCCTATCCTGGACAGTGAGTTGTCTGCTTCGATACGCCAAGGGCAACTGCTCAGATGTTCCACCTAGACACTTCCTGCTGCGCCACCATCCAAAATGGCCCTGCTCTGGTCATTTTCCTATAATCCTGAAGAGGCAATCGCTAACTTCATGCAGAGTTTCAAATTCACTAGTCATCCAGACTTACTCTCCAGGACCTTCATGCTTGCCACTTCCTGGTTCCAGAGAGGGGAAAGGCAAGCTCCTGCCCCTATTTCCTGCTTCCTCAGTTCCCTGTTCTTCCTCTCCACCTGGCCCTGCTTCCTCCTCTCTGGCGCTGAAGGTGGAGGAAGGAGCAATCAGCTCATAAAGAGCTATAAGTGAAGAGGTTTAAAACACATCTGTCTGTAGCTGGTCTTTTGCTACTTTGTGGCTTCTTCTTCCTGCCACCTTTTCAACCCCCTAACACTAGATAACAGAGAACAAAGCATAGAGAGGAAAGGAAAGAGATCCCCCGAATAGCCAGAGACCGGAAGGGGGTTTACATTATTGTTAGACTACTTCCTGCTGATTATGGGCTTCGGGCTCCTTGGAGCAGGTTTGATTTCCGCTGTCTGGACATCTAATTTCTTCTTGTGGTTTTATCTTTGTGCATGACTACTTAACAAATGGTGACTAGCAACCAACAACTCCCCATGCCTCTCAGGACCCAAGCATTTATATAGTCCCTGAAAAATCCCTGGAATTCCAAACGTCACATAGTCGCAGAAACTATCTGCAGCTGGCAAAATCACATCTGTGCTGAAGCAGGAGGCAAGTCATAGCCAGCTGTTGTGAAGCAGCCGCATAGCCCCACACCTGGGATGAAAACAAAACATATTCTTATTTCTGTGGATTTTTTTGTTTGGTTTGGTTTGGTTTGGTTTGGTTTCGTTTCGTTTGTTTGGTTGGTTGGTTGATTTTTCAAGACAGGGTTTCTCTGTGTAGACTTGGCTGTCCTGGACTCTCTTTGTACACCAGGCTGGCCTCGAACTCAAAGAGATCTGCCTGCCTCTGCCTCCTTGAGTGCTAGGATTATAAGCGTGTGCCACAGCTCCTGGCTCCTATTTCTGTGTTTTTTTTTTAAAGAAACCAAAATTCTAGAATTCCTACTACACCTATTCTGGTACACCCACGCTCACAGCATCCTTAGTCACGATATGGAAGAGGTGCCCAGCGTCCAGTGATGCAGGAACGGACAACAATGTATCTTCAGCCCCCATGTCAGTGCTTCCATATCCCAAAGTTCAATCAACCTCAAATCAAGAAGTATTCCTTATACTATTAAACATGTATGGACATTTTTTACAGCCATTGTTCCTTAAATAATATTGCATGGCACCCACTCCACGGTGTTTATATCCCTTAGGTACCATAAGTTACTTAGAGATTAGTTAAAATAGACATGCAGGAAGGTGTGCGTTGGTCATATGCAAACACTACAAACACTAATAAAGGAGACAAGTAAGTCGTAGCATCACAGGGTGTAGGACATCTTGAACAGCGGGCCAAAAAAAGGAAGGAAATCTTGCCGTATACGATAGTGTGGCTGACCATCAATGACAGTATGCCAAATGAAGCAAACACAAAAAATCGAATACCGAATGATTTTATGATATTTGTAGAGTAGGCAAGCAGAAAGTAGAGTTAAATTGCAGTTAAACCAGGAACAGTGAATCAAAGTGTGGATTTGCGCAGATCTCGAGGCCTCTCAGCAGACAGGAGAGCAGTTCTATTATTGGTTGGTTAGTTTTGCCGTTGGGGAGTGAACCCCAGGGCCTCGTACGCACTAGGGATGGCTCACACTCATTCCACGCCTGACCCCTCCCTGCTGAGGAAACTTCTGTGTGATCCCACATATTGTAAGTGTGTCAAATAAGTACACAAACCAAACATTCACTGAAAATGGATCATAAATTTATCCCAAAACAATTCTATAATGCTTTAATTAAAGACAAAATCTCACTCACGTTTAACACTAAGCCTTGGCTGAAGAGATGGCTTGCTGGGTAAAGAACTTTCCCTGCAAGTGTGAGGTCCTGAGTTCAGGTCCCCACAGCCCATGTAGCAGCTGCTTACAGCAACATGCGTCTGTCATGCCATCATGCTTGCAAGAGACCCCGCCTCAGGGTGAAAGGTGAAGATCAACATGAACAGTTGTTCTCTGGCTTTCACATGTGTGCCAAGCAGTCAGTGGCTGCTAAAAGCAGGAGAATCAGTCTTCTCCAGGGACAAATCCCATGATACGTTGTTATTCATCCCCAAGTGGACAGCTCTAAACACATGTACAGATGAGCAGCAGCGAAGGGACTCCTAATATATATACATATATACATACATATATATACACACATATATGTGGCATAGAAATTATGTTAAATGTATGAAATTCTCAAAAGCTAAAAACATCTTAAAAATTAAAAGATACTCTGTTCCAGAACAATCCAAAGATGCACTAGTGTGACACTTGCATGCTGAGGCAGGACTAGGGACATATCAAGCCTTCGTTTTCCACAATTTATCTATAAGAGCAGAAAAGTTTGTATGCACACAGTAAGGAGGCTGGAATCTACAGCTCACACGAGTCCCAAGCCTGAGCTCGGGTGTTTCAGGCAGGGTTGGTCGGTGTCACGTGTGTCAGAAGGGCACTACAACCTGTGTGCTGTGTGTTCACAACCCAGGCTGCGAGGAGCTATGGGAACCAACACAAGTGCACACCAGCAGAAACACCCCCGGGTCATTGCGTACGTGATTTGGAGTCGTTGCCACATTTTCCATGACCACGACACGGAGTTCTGTGATCTCACATGGCATCACAGCCCAGAGTTTATGACGCAGGCTGTTAATCACTCTGCTCCTGAATGACATCTCACCTTCATCTGCTCTCCGCGTGACTGTTATTAAATCTGCTCTTTATCTTTTGCAAAGAATGGGGCCCCAAAGGAAGAGAATAAGAGAATATTTTCAGGAAGGAAAGATATGGCTGGGAGCAGTCACAGCTGGAATAAAAAGGGACCATAGGCTAGGCAGAGCTTCTCAGAAGCTGAAGGATTGCAGGCGTGTGTTGCTTAAGGCTAGGGAAGTGTGCTGAGTAACAGGTAAGTCCAGGGCTCTGTGAACATCAGCCTACTTAGACGCACTTAAAGTGTCTAGGTCAGTCACATGACATGGCCTCCTGCTGCCAGCAAGAGACAAGGTGATGGCTGTGCAAGGCTGTCAGGTTAGGTGTGAACCTTTGAATTGCTGCAACAGAATGCAAGGCAGCTAAGTCTGTAAAAGAAAGGCTTTTATGAAGCTCCCAGATACAGAGACTGAAAGTCCAAAAACCACAGTGCCCTGTGTCTGGTGTGATGCCACCCTGTGAGGCCCACAGTGGAGGGCACAGGGAGGACTATCACATGGTGATGTGAATAGAGAGCGCTGGGTGAAGCCAAACTCACACTTTTATAGCAAGACTCCCTGAAAACTAACAAAGAGTCCTGTGAGAATTGGTTTCTGGGGGCACACACCAGCGACCCACTAGGCCACGCCCTGAGAAGGGGACACACACCAGTGACCCACTAGGCCACGCCCTGAGAAGGGAGCCGGTAGTCAGTCATTTTCATCCCCTGGGGAGACACTCAAACCACACCCAAGCCATAGTGCATGGCATACTGTTTCACACTAAACTTTGTAAGCAGAAATAAGGATAAGAAGTACAATATCAGAGGGGTGGTGGCGGCCCACGCCTTTAGTCCCAGCACTCGGGAGGCAGAGGCAGGTGATCTCTGAGTTTGAGACCAGCCTGGTCTACAAAGGGAGTCCAGGATAGCCAAGGCTACACAGAGAAATTCTGTCTAACAACAACAACAATATTGTAAATATTTAGGCTAGTAACATAAGGGACTTGTCATTACCAAGTTCTATGCATTGCACATAAATGATAATTGTACATGCTGAATTATAGGCAGTGTGTGTGTTTTTGTGTGTGGGTGTGCATGTGTTTGTATGCATGAGTACATGCACATGTTTATACTTCTGCATGTGTGTGGAGGTCAGAGGTTGATTCAAGAATCCTGATTGCTCTTCATCTGTTTAAAAAATTGTGTGTTTGCTGGCCATAGTGGTGCACGCCTTTAATCCCAGCCCTCAGGAGGCAGAGGCAGGAGGATCAGTATGAGTTCAAGGCTAGCCTGGCCTACAAAATGAGTCTAGGACATCCAACACTACACAGAGAAACCCTGTCTTAAAAAAACTAACAAACAAAACAAAACAAAAAATAGAATCAGTTATAGGAAGTGGCCAGTGAGCCCCAGTTAACCTCTTGTGACAGCCTTCTAAGTGCTGGCATCATAGGTATGTATCACCACACCTGACTTTTTTATTTTTATTTTATTTTATTTGGTTTTTTGAGACAGGGTTTCTCTATATATTTAGCCTTGGTTGTCCTGGACTCAATTTGTAGACCAGGCTGGCCTCAAATTTACAGAAATCCACCTGCCTCTGCTTCCTGAGTGCACCACCACCACCCGGCCACACCCAACCTTTTTACATGGGTGCTGGGGATCCCAACCCATGCAGGCATGGCATGCACTCTGCCAACTGAGCTGTCCCCTGCTCCTGTGCTAAAGAGGCATTAGTATGTCCGTTTATGCTGGGATGACTATAGGATCACTAGGTTATAGGAAGTGTCAGCCCCACTGTAATCCTACAACTGGACCCTTTCCACACATAATGTCCATTGTTATACAATTCTAAGAGAGATTTATAGAGAGAAAGATTTATAACCATGGCATGAGATGGGGCATGGGCAGGCTTTAGGGACCATTGATTTTTTTTTCCTGGGAACTTTTGCAAGTGTCTTAGTTACACACTGACCTTGGTATAGATCCGTGGAACCTTAGTCAACATCGGGGAGGTGGCTAGAAGTTTTTGATAGTCAGACATTTTTAATATTAGGAAGGCAATATAATGTGCCTATTCTATGTCTCACAGTCATTCCCAGCGGAGTCTGGCCCAGCACCCTGTAAACAAACCCATTAATATTCTCATGATGAAATGTATAAATACTCACACCAAATGGGATAATAAGGACTATAAATAGCCTCAAGTCCATTCAGGCCAGGTTTGGCTCCTAAGTAAGTATTCCTTGCCAAGAAAAAAAAAAGAAAAAAGAAAAAGAAAAGAAAAAAGAAAGAAAGAAAGAAAAAGAAAAAAAACCACTCTGGTTTCCAGAGCTATTTGGGTTTGAGACTGGTAGAACAGAGCCTGTTTGAGCTCTGTGCCATCTGAAGACTGTAAATAAACAGAGGCACAATGTGGCAAGGATCCAATGTGCACAGTTCCAATACGCCTAGCGTTCTGGTTTGATGGAGCACAGATGATTGGCTCACACTTAGTGAACTGGCTGTGGGCAGAGCCTGGACCAAACTCAGGATTCTTACTTGCAGCCCAGCCACTCCAGCAGGACTTAGCAGTCACCTTCAGGCCCAGATACCTGAAGAGGCTGAAGGTCATGATCTTTACTCATAAGCTCTTCCCAGTTCCCCAGGGATAAGGGCCCTTCCTCGCCCCTGGTGATAAAACTCACTCCTTCCTACCACTGTGGAGAATCCCCTGCTGGAGTCCCTGTCCTACAAGTTCAAAGATTCACGTTTCCAAGTTTGGACGATGCTCACTGACTGGACCCCTGGGGATTGCTGAGTTTACTTGGTCATCACTTAAAGACCCATCGAGAGAAAGATTAACAATTTAAGGAACATGTGCAAGCCAGCAAATAGCTGGAATGGGAACTAAGGGTAAAGACAGCAAACATGACCTTTATTTTTGAAAGATAAACATTGATGGTCATTGATAACGACTTCCTCTGTTCCCAAGGCCTGGACCATGGAACTGACGTTGCATCCCAGGTCTCTATTGAATGAGTAAGCTAGGAAGTGAACCTTGGAGGTCTATTATGCAGCATCCTTTGTTATAACTAATGCCATTCCAACTAAAATAACGTGCGCAATACTTTGATTTTCTTTTTTTTTTTTTTTAATTTTTTTTAATACTTTGATTTTCATAAGATAATTGAGAATTCCAAGGGTAGATGCCCGCAGGCATGGCTGAATCCAGCCTGCCCGTGAGTCCTTGGGAGCCTGTCCCTTTCTTCCCCTCAGGACTGCTTTTCTTGTCATGTGGGATCTACACCAGTGACTGGCAAGCTCATGTCCTACAGCCGAGCAATCCCCACGGAGAAAGAAAGCTGTGGAACTGACCTCAGGACACTGCAGTAAGCAGTGTGCATGGTTTATGAAGTGACTGAACAAAATGCAATCCTTTGGGAGCTCTTGGAAATCTTCTGTTTTGTGAGGGCAGCCTTGCCGTGCCTCCTGAAAGCCTCCTCGCTAGCCTCGGCTGTCAACTTGGCACAGTCATCTGAAAGGACTCTCAGTTGGCTTTATCAGGTGGGTCTGAGGACGAGTCTGTGTGGAATTGACTTGCTTATCTTAACTGACTAAAAGATCCCAGCCTCCTGTGGAAGGAGCCTGTTTTCTGCGCTGCCTAAGAAAGCTAGCTTTATCCTGCTTGTTTCTGCCCGGACTTCTTTCAGTGATGTACTGTGACCTGGAAGTAGTAGCCAGAAGAGCCCTTTCCTCCCGGAGTGACTCTAGGGCTGAGTGTTTTATCACTGCAACAAAATGAAGCAAAACCTGCCACCCTTCTTTTCATCCTTTCTCCAGGAGAGACAGGCTACTTGAAGGAAGAGGCCATCTCTTGATGAGCGGAGCTAAGGGCCTAGAGCTCTGGGACACAGCAGTGACTGGCTGTCGGCATCCCCTCAGACTCCAGTGTGAGTGTGCCTGCTCTCCAGGTCACCCGCATCAGTATGTCTCTCCATCACACTGTAAACCAGTAGAAGGGACAAGGTGTGGCTATCATTCCCTTGAGTTCCCTCTCAGAGGCTATACGCCCTGCACTGTTCTGTGCTATAGGCTGGATACTGAACGTCCCTAACGTGCTTGCCTTAGGAGGGCTTCTCTCTCTCTCTCTCTCTCTCTCTCTCTCTCTCTCTCT
>OU015742.1:5745065-5762226 GCA_907169655.1 Acomys percivali | reverse complement strand
CTCTCTCTCCTCTCTGGAAAGTGAACTCAGGGCTTCACGTATGCTTGGCAAGTCTGTCACCTAGCTACATTCCCAGCACTACTTTTATTTTTTTTTATTTTGAGATTAAAAAGCCTTATTGAGTTATTCGGTGAGCCTTGAATTTGCCATCCTCCTACCTCAGCCTTCAAAGTGTCTGGGATGGACAGGCCTGAATCTTTGAGTCCTACTGTGTAACAACCCTGCATTCAGTAAAGAGTATAGCTGGGCGTGATGATGCATGCTTGTGACCTGGGCACTAAGACAACAGGAAGTATGGAAAATGAAGTCGTTAAACAAAAAGAACAGCAGGGCGAAAGGGTGCTAATCTGGCTACCTTCATTGCCCAGTCATCAAATTTACCTCAGATTCTTAGTGGCCTATACAGAGCACCTGCAGATTCTTTGTATTCTAAAGGTGGGATACACCTATTTAGAAAGATACATTACATTATTCTTTCACAATTTCATGAGTATATGCAAAGTAATAGCCCCCTCCCCTTGACCTTTCTTAGTCCCTACGGCTCTTCTCCCTCTCACCAAACCCCTTATTTATCCCCCCAGATCCCCATCATTTCTCTCTCCCCACAACCCCCCATTGCACTTTATTAGTATTGTTTGTATGAGCCTGGGTGGGGGAATTGCTTACTTCAGTAAGGGCAGCATATCAGTGGCTGTACCATCGAGAAACAGGACTCCCTCTCACCCCAGCAAGCATTAACTTATCTGTTACTCTTCAGGGAGGAGCAGGATCGCATGTGCTCCCCTCTCATCATGGTGGGATGGCCCATGTTGATGGCCCAGTCTCAATAACTAAGAAAATTAGGTTTGCTTATTTTATTATTTTATGTGTGTGAGGGTTTTGCTTGTATGTATGTGCACCACATTCATGTCTGGTGTTTCTGGAGGTCAGGAGGTGTTAGACCTCCTGGGACTGGAGTTACATATAGTTGTCAGCTGCCGTGTGGATGCTGGGAATTGAACCCAGGTCCTCTGCGAGACCAACAGGCACTTGTAACCACTCAGCCAACTCTCTAGCCTTCTGAAGTATTTAACAGGACAAAATACTTGTAGCATTATTTTTTTTTTCCTTTTGTTTCTTTTTTGGTCACTAAAGAGGACATAAACCCAGGACCACATACATGCTACACTCTGCCACCGGCAGGAGCTCCTGGTAACGTTCCTGATGCTTTCAGGCCCCACAGCCTCATGATATTTCCTGTAGCTCCTCCTCTTGCCCTCTTGCAAGGCCAAATGGGAAGCTTAAGTTTTAATGTCTCAGTCTCCTGGTCTAGGCAATACTGTGGGGGGGGGGGGGGCTAACAACAAAGGAGAACATAAGATAATATCTCCTTCTTTGCGGAGTAAGTCCTCTCAGGATGATTTTTAGCCATTCGGATACATAAACTTTTAAGGACAAGACGGTTTTTACATACAGCGCTTGGTTTCATAATTTGATTATATGCACTTAAAATATAGGTTATATAAAGGTTCTTTGCAATACTGTGCTTTTCCATTCCACACTGCAAGAAAACAATTGCACTGGAATGGGTGTCAGCTCTGTGTCATCTCATACAATTCTCAGAGAGCACACACTTCACTTTCAGCTACTGGTGCTTCCTGGGAGATATTCCATCTTGCATTCCCATTGTGTGGGGTCCAACTTTTTGACCTTGTGACCCGTGTTCTCATTCACAAAGTTCACGCTCAAAAAAACACACGATCAGGCCCCCACCCCACACCCTGTCTCCTCCTCCCCTGCCCCCAGCCACATTCAAAAATTACAAAAGAAGAGTTCATACATTTTAAAGTACCTTTGCTGATTGCTGTCCTCAGTGCATGTGGCCCTGTGGGCCAAGGAGGAGACACATGCGCTAGAGAGTCCCAACTGGAGTTTGTACTCCAAGCCCCAGTTAGGGCATTTACATGGCATTCCCAAAGACCCCTCCGTCTCACCCCGTTTATTTGAGGGGTGTGCTTGTGATGGTCTCTTCTTTAAGACCTAATATGTAGGCTTTGAAAATGACCTTTAAATGGAGTGCAGCATGTGAGGAGAGGCAGTTCCTTTGGGGATTGTAGTTACATCCATCGACTCCTTTATTCTTTATTTAAGCAGGTGACTTGCTGAGAATCTAAAACCAGAATTGATTGAGGGCATCCCTTGCCAGTGTGCCCTCTCCAAGCAGTCCTTTGTGGTTTAGAATGCAGCCACCAAGAGAACACCCTGGAGCAGGAGGGTCTTCCCCGGAGGAGCATTTGCAGCTGCTCTGACGGCGTCTGGGAGATGTCCAGGGACAACCACATGTCCCCAGAAGTGACACTCCACTAGGAGACAGAAAGTCAGTCTGCCCCACGGCTGCCTAGTGTCCAGCACATGGACTCAGTTCTGGAGCCTTGCTTTCCCAATAGGTGGGATGATTTTAGGTTAGACCAGAGATGGATGTGGGCAGTACAGGAAGCCAAGGAGATCTTCCCAGGCAGCAGTGATCTCACCTCGCCTCCAGGATCCTAGAGTAGTTCTGCTTTGATTGCACTACATAAATACGTCCGAGGTAAATTTCTCCTTTGAAATAAAGAAATGTTTTTGAATTTCAAAAGAAAGAAGGAGAAGAGGGCTGATGATTTCCAAGGCCTGCCTGCTCTGAGGTTCTCTGAGTTCAAAGCTATAGGGGGTAGAGATTCATTGTTTTCACACTGCTGGCTAATGAGGACCTGATGCATCTGGTAGATTGGAGGTGACACTGCCTTGGAGCTGGGCTGAGTGTACCATATGGCAATACAGATATACCAGTCCCAGCACAAAACTGTGCTCAGCTGGAGTTCATCATTCTAGCAAAGTAGCCCAGAACTTTCTGAGAAAAATAAGGAAGTGGTGGTTCTCAAATCTCAGACATACTATAAAGTGTGTGTGTGTGTGTGTGTGGGGGTGTTTCTTGTTGGTGGTTGTAGTGTTGTTGATGTCAGTGATGGTGGTGCTGTTTGGGTTGTTGTTTGAGGTAGGTGGTATTTGTTTGGTGTTTGTATATTAGCCTGACTGTCCTGGAACTTTCTATATAGCCCAAACTCACAGGTCTACCTGGCTTTTCCTCCTCAGTGGTGGAACTAAAGATGCATGCAATTATGCCCAGCCCCCACTAAGGGGAGGGGTTGAGAGATGTGGAGGCCCAGACAAATGCCAAGGTAAATAAATTGAACCCTGAAGGAGAGACCACTGACTCATTGTTTTTGGGGGACAGGAGTTTCTCTGTGTAGTCTTGTTGTCCTGGACTTACTTGTAGACTAGGCTGTCCTTGAACTCAAAAGGATCCACCTACCTCTGCCTCCCAAGGGCTGGGATTAAAGGCGTGCGCCACCACACCCTGAGACACACTTAGGCTCCCGAGTTCATTCCAGCAATCCTCACAGAGGCCAGAGGTCAGGAGCGACCCAAGCATCCTAGAGATGGAGAACAGGGAAAGTGTAGTTTGCTGCATGTGACTGAATATTATCCATCCTTTAGAAGAATTGTTATTCTAGTATAAGCCACAGTATAAATGAACCCTGAAAACATTGTTTTAAGTGAAATTTCACAAAAGGACGCCAGGAGATTTCATGTATATAAAGTGACTAGATCAGCCAATCCACAGGAACAGAAAGAAAATAACGAAAGGCTAGGGCCTGGGGAAAACTACAGGGGAGTCATTGTTAGTGGGTACAGAGGCTCCGTTTGTAGTAGAGGCCCAGAGACAGGCTGCACATCAATGTGAAACTGCTCAGGATTTCCGAACCACACATGTAAAAAGGGTTAAATGACAAATTTTAAAACGCTATGATATCTGGGGGTTGGGGCATACATGCCACATACATGTTGCATACGTGTGGAGGTCAGAGGGAACGTCACAGCAGTCAGTTCTCCCCTCCTACCATGTAGAAGGAGCTCAGGTCATCAGGCGAGGTGGTGTCTTTACCCTTCGGAGCCATCTCACCGGGCCAAGAGGGCAAGTTTTATGTGATAAAGAGCATACAGGGGACACATGATCTCATGTGATGATTCTCTCTGTGTATGGCCTGTGGGCCAATATTCCTGCCCTCTCTGAGGAGCCTGTCACAGACACAGAATCAAAGGCTCGCTCATCCCAGGCCTGTGCAGGCAGAACCTGCCATTTTCAACAAGGCTCCAGGTAGTCCCGGCATGTGATTTGAAAGGAGCCTTGTCGTCTGTGTTGGACTAACTAATGGAAGTCGCTCCATTTGACTCTGTAGCATCTGCTCTGCTCTTCTGCCATTCCTGACAGAAAGCTGCCCTGGGCTGAGCTTCAGGGAGCTCGCCACCTAACCCTGTCCAGTGACAGGTGGGAGGGTGGCTATGTTGTCTGATTTTAGGGCTTGAAACTAAGGGGAGGTGATGTCTTTTTAGGAACACCCAAGGAGAAGTGGAATCACTTTCCTTGGGTGTTTTCACGCCGAGAAGGGATTAGAGAAAATTCGGTCAGCATTTTGGAACCCGGAAGACAGACAGTCTGGTCCGGATAAGACTACTGAGTTACAAATTGACAGATTCCCAGATACATGTCATCAGAACCATTTCCGGTCCTGTGAGATCGGAAGTGGATCTATCGGTTTAGAGCCTTTGAATCAGCTTTTCTACTACTTTTGGGCCAGGGTCTGTAACTTTACCACTGTTGACATTTGGGGCTGAGTAATTCCTTTTCTAAAGTAAATGTGGTTTTTATATGTACAAAAAGCAGTGTTTCATTATGACAATTCCACACACACACATAACGTACTTTGACCGCAGTGTCCCCCAACACCCCCTCATTCCTTCTCATCCTCCAGTTCCTTTCCTTTTCTCAAGTGGTCGGTCACCCCTCTTTTTTTTTCTTTTTTCTTTTTTAAATCTTATTCTGCATACATGCAGTATTTTTTTTCTCAGTCTGTCTTGTTTTTGTTTAACAGGATGATCCCTAGTTGTGTTTATCTCCTCACAGCAAACAACATGATGGCTGAATAAAACTCCATTGTGCGTACACACCACATTTTCTTTCTGGGTTCGTCTTTTGATGAGCATCTGAGCTGGTTGAGTATTGTCGCTGTTGTGACTAATGACGGCATAAGCATGGGTGTGTATGTGTCGCTGTGGTGTGCCGGCTTAGAGTCCTTCAGGTGTATGTCCAGGAGTGGTAGGTATATTTGGGTTATGTGGTGGTTCTATTTTTATTTCCTGAGGAACTTTTATAGTGGCTGTATTGATTGCACACCCATCACCTGTGTATAGTGGTTTAGGACCAAACAGCTTATCATTATTAGCAATAACACAGCAGTTCTTAGCCTTCCTACTTCCTCGACCCCTTAATACAGTTCCTCATGGCATAGGTGGCCCCAGCCATAAATTATTTTCATCGCTATTCACAACTGTAATTTTGCTACTGTCAGGAATTGTAATGTAAGTATTTTTGAAGGTGGAGGTTTGCCAAAGGGTTGAGAACCACTGTAATAACAGGCCAGTCTCCCAGCAGTTCTTGTCATCTGGTAATAACCTAAAGGCCATTATAACAATATGGACAATGTCTCAAACTGTTCTCCCAGGCCAACATAGCTTCAGAAAACCCTCCGAGTCACCCTTCCTACAGCTTCTCAAGTCCTTCGCAGCTTCTAGTAGATGCTTTGTAGCAGAACAACACTGTCTCCTTTTAACATGGTCCTGCCCACTTATCTTTACTTGCCTTTAGACTCTCTTCAGCATCATGGAAAATGAGAACCAAGTACTTGTCAAAAACCAGTAACAGTTCTCTATCATTTTCACTAATAAAATGTGTATGGCGGTTTATAGAACAAAATCTGAACCTGTGATCTGTCTCTGTCTCTGTCTCTCTGTCTCTGTGTCTCTCTCTGTCTCTCTGTCTCTGTCTCTGTCTCTCTGTCTCTGTGTCTCTCTCTGTCTCTCTGTCTCTGTCTCTGTCTCTCTCTCTCTGTGTCTCTCTGTCTCTCTGTCTCTCTCTCTCTCTCTCTCTCTCTCTCTCTCTCATGTGGTATGTCCTCTTTTCTCCCCTAAAGGCCAGATCTGGTGCTTATAAAGGAAAAGTGCCCATATGAGTCACCCTAAAGACTCTGAAGAAACCCCCTAAATTCTGGAATTCCTAGAAGAGCTCTTACTTTCACTCAGCACCTCTCAAAGTTCTCCTGCCATCCCCTCACAAGGTCTCCCCAAGCCTACCTCTCACCTGTCATTGGTTCTATATCTACTCATGTTTCCACTAGTATCACAGATAATTCTAGATTGTGGGGACTGTCCTGAGCAGGCTCACTAGTGTCTGTGGATTCACCCATTAGTTTCCACTGGCCTCTCATTTTGATAACGAAGAACCACTCCACTGGAGCCAATACATCTCTGAGTGAGATCCATACAGCCATTTTTTTTAAAAAAAATTTTTATTGTGTTTCTTTTTTAACATAGACATTTATATTATTTTTTAAAGATTTATTATTTATACAGTATTCTGCCCACATGTGTGCCTGCCCACCACAAGAAGGTACCAGATCTCATTACAGATGGGTTGTAAGCCACCCTGTGGTTGCTGGGAATTGAACTGGGGACCTTCAGAAGAGCAGATGGTGCTCTTAAATCTCTGAGCCATTTATATTTATATTATTACACAAGTAAAGCAAACTACACACTGCAGGAAGAACCATGAGACAATCGGGAATTATATAAATGTTACATTCATAGTGATTTGGCTATTTGTATTTGGCAAACTTGAAGTAAACATCTTTCCTATCTTATGAGTCTAAATTTCTGAGTGGAGATTAACATCTATCATATCTCTATCTCATCTCTATTAACTTGAAACATCTATCTGGATCTAAAAACATCTTAACCCCTAACCTACTAAGCTTAATTGAAAGACTATCTGTCCTTCAAACCCATCAGAGACTTGAGAAGGGATAAAACTTAAATACCCGAGTGAACCAGCAATGCAGGTTAGCAGCTTCCAAAATGAAAAAATGACTGAGACAGTTTACTGCCTGAATAGTCACCCAAAGCTCTCTATAACATTGGAGCATCATCTTCAGCCTTCTGGCCCAGTATATCTGACAGACATATTTGCGAGGCCGGAACTATGGAGGACTTGCTTACCTTCCTTGTCTAGGCAGAGTTTGGCCATCAACTCTGCTTGCATCTAAACTTACCCATTTTTAGGCAGAATTCTGTCTGTGGCAGAAATAAGGACATTTTTCCCAGTGGCTTGTTTGTCACATTTGAAGCCAACTCCATAAGGAGATTTCTTTGATGCTCATCTTCTTCTTTGAGGCAGGCTGGGTGCTGCCAGGAGTTAACTTGGCTTGTTGTCAGAGAATCTTTAGAATAATAAAAACATCTTTAAATGCCACATTCTGAGGTCGCTGAGGTTTCTGAAGACCCTAATTAACTATTTTTACCTCATATAGCTGTCATATCTATTAGACCTAGAGTATATATTCATGTGATTAGTTTTTGACATGAGCATGATTTGCTATCCCTGGCTTACTTAGCCATTTTCTCCAATATTTTTGTGGGGAGCGGAGCCCTTCAAAGGAATTATTCGCCCTAAGTCAGTCTGAAGAAACCTTAAGAGAACGACGTCCCGTTTCCTATAAGGGGGGTTGGATAGGTTTCTGTCTGCTCTCTTGGTCTACAGTTGCTTATTTTCATTGGGAGTTGGTTATAAGTATTATTGGTCTTTTACAGAGAGGAAACTAGGTTTGAGTCAGGAATGTATCTCTTTTCCTTTCTCTGTCTTTTGTAGGTAAGGAGATAGGAGCTGAAAAGGAGGAAAGGGGGCATAGAGATATAGAGGGAGGACAGAACAAAAGGCCCTAATCGTTACTCACAAGTAAGGTTATTTTTTAATTCAATGGTATTGAATTTTGTATACTGATGTAAATCATACAGTCATCTTAAATAGCACCAAGACCTCTCGCTGTGATCCCTGCTGTGGGCCTTAACTGGGGAAGACACTCCTGTGATCTCCCTTGGAGGTGTTTGCAGGTATTTCAAGGAGCTGAGTAGGTTCAGCTGTGGGGAAAGCAGACACACTAATTGTTCCAGTCTTTGATGGGGCTGGTGAGCTGATAACATTGTTGGAGTTTCCATTTGTTCTTAGGTCTAGAGGGGGAAGGTTTACCTTAACAGATGGCTAAGGTGGATAGCGAGTGGAAATTTCCCTCAGCAAAGTTAGCATGGCCCATAGATCCTGAGCCTGGCCTGGGCTCCAGCAGATCATTAATTCCAACCATCACCTTGGAGATCCATGGGGGACTGAGGCGTTCACCTGCTAATGCTGGGCCCCTGAGCAGTCCTTTGTATTGGAGGGAGCCCTCCATATCACGGTTAGAGGCCGCGCACCTACAGATCCGAGCGGCAGCGTCAGGCCCCCTCCCCCCAGCCTCTCCTGTCTTGTCTCTTTCGCAGGGTCCATCTTTTTCCGAAGGGTCTAGTTTCAACTCAAGGTGCTCCAAAAAGAACCAGAGGACAAGGCTCATGCGAAGAGCTCTGCTTCACAGAAAGGTGAGGAGGGTGGGGATGGGAGAGCGGGTGAGCTGGACGCATCTAATCACACACTTATGTTCTCCAGCGTCTCCCACGTGTCAGCCATGGTACCCTACGCACCAGGCATAGGCTGCAGCAGGGGGAAAAGAGGCTGTCAGGAGATGATGGCGGCCCTTGATTCCGTATGATCCCCTGAGGCTTTGTGTGGTAGATGGTCTCTTGCCCTACCATGGTACTGGGTCATTTTCCCTATCAACATGGTAAACATCCCGTTTTGGACCCAGCACCCACCCCACCCCACCCCCACCCCCACCCCCACCCCCGGCCACTCGCCCAGGAATCTCAGAAACTTTGAAATCCTAGAGGAAGTATATGCATCATCAGGCCAGAATTTCTGTTCTGGGGCCTTGTGTGTGACAATATGGGCTAGAGAAAGCTTTTGTTGAGGCTTTGTAGAGAAAAAGAACTCGGTTTCCCTTTGGGAGGAGGGAATGCTGTTTGCAAAAACCATGGCAGGCCCTGGTGCAGCCAGATTCTTTCTGAGAAGAATTTAAGGTAAGAATTGAGATGATGAACAAAGAAAGACTGAGTCAAGACAGCTATCTTGATCCAAACACATCTGACCACTTTTGAACCTTTTTTTTTTTTTTTTCCCTCCCCAAGACAGGGTTTCTCTGTGTAGCCCTGGTTGTCCTAGACTTACTTTGTAGACCAGGCTGGCCTCCATCTCACGGTGGTCCACCTGCCTCTGCCTCCCCGAGTGCTGGGATTACAGGCGTGCACCACCACGCCTGGTGCCCACTTTTGAATTTTTTCATATCGTGTGCTGATTTAATATTGTGAGAGCCATTTGAAACTGGATTTCTTTTTGTTGTTGTTCTTCAAATCACAGCCGGAAACAGTAATTGATATCAAGAAAAGGGTGCTGCACTGAACAAGCCTCAAAGGTGGGGTTGGTTGAGGAAAAGATGTTCAAGCCAGAGCGTCAAGGAAGGTGCTGATTTTGGCTCAGCAAAAACAAACAAAAAATGGTTATGTTGGCCAGGCATGGTGGTGCATGCCTTTAATCCCAGCATGTACAAGGCAGAAACTGGCAGATCTCTATGAGTTTGAGGCCAGCCTGGTCTACAAAGTAAGTCCAGGATAGCCAGGGCTACACAAAGAAACTCTCTCAAAAAAACAAAAACAAAACAAAACAAAAAGGAAGCCGTGTGTGTGTGTGTGTGTGTGTGTGTGTGTGTGTGTGTGTGTTTCTTTTTTCAGGATTGAATGTGACAAAATATGGATTCTGAAACATTTCAATCCCCTGAGGCAGGAAAAGCATGGTGGGAATAGCACAAGGTGGTGGGAGTAGCCCAAAGTGGTGGAAGTAGCCCAAAGTGGTGGGAGTAGGCTAAGGTGGTAGGAATAGCCCAAGGTGATGAGAGTAGGCACAAGTCTGAGAATTCAGAGAATGCAGGCCAGAAGCAGGGGTGGGGAGGACCTCCAAAGCCACCCACCCACCCTTTATGTCCTAGTTTCTTCCTACTAAAGGCTCCATGGCCTTCAAATTAGTACCCCTAACCGAGGGCCAAGTGTTAAAATAGGAACTAGTGGGGGGACGCTTCAGATTCAAACTACGACAGAGGTTGGAGCATGAGGAGTTTGTTTGTTGTCTGGGGGTGGTTTCATTAGTTAAGTTTTTTTTTTTTAAAGATTTGTTTATTTATTATGTATACAATATTCTCCTGCATGTAACAATTACAGGCCAGAAGGTGGCACTAGCTCTCATTATAGATGGTTGTGAGCCACCGTGTGGTTGCTGGGAATTGAACTCAGGACCTTTGGAAGAACAGCACGTGCTCTTAACCTCCGAGCCATCTCTCCAGCCCCATTAGTTAAGTTTTAGTTTCGGGAGATCTATCCCAGGACCCTGTGACCATCAGACAAGTGTCTCCCTGATGAGTGTCACTCCTGTGTGGAGAGGTTCCAGATAGGAGATACCGCCAACAGTCTTGATGAAGAAGATGAACCTCAGCCTGGACTTTGGCGCCTCAAGATACTTTCTCAATCTACTATCCACCACAGAGTTTGTTAAAAGCTAAAATACAAGTAAAGAAAAAAAAAAATCAGGTGGCTGAGAGGACAGGTTAGTTAGGCAAAGAAAGCAGCTTTTAAAAAAACCGTGTTTCCTTATGACATTTTCTTTTAAAGCTTTGTATTGACCGTTATCATGGTGATGTGTGCCTGTGCATATGGAGGTCAGGACAGCTTTGTGGAGTCAGTTCTCTACCCCTGTCACGTGTTTGCTGTGACAAATGCGCTGACAAAAAGTCACACGGGGAGGAAAGGGTTTATGTCAGCTTACAAATCCAGGTTACCATCCTGAGGAGACTCACACAGCTAGTCACACTCCATCCACAGTCGAGCAGAGCAGAGAGAAAAGAATGCATCCAAGCTACCTGCCTGCTCAGCTAGCTTCTTCTGTTCTGTATATTTCAGCCTAGGGAACAGTGCTGCCCACAGTGGGCCGGGTCCTCCTGCATCAGTTAACAATACAGTCCCACACAGTCCTGCGTGCATGCCCGTAGGCTAATCTAGTCTAGGCAATCTTTCTTTCAGGCTCTCTTGCCAGATGATTCTAAATTGTGGCAAGTTGACATTTAAAACTTAGCCATCCTTTACGGGTTTAGAGCAGTGGTTCTCAACCCTGGGTCTTGACCCTCAGTGGGTCACATAGCAGATATTTTATATGTCAGATATTGACGTTACGATTTGTAACTGTAGCAAAATTACAGTTAAGAAGTAACAAAAAAATGTTCTGGTTGGGGGCGGGGGTTGCTACAACATGAGTAAGTGTATCAAAGGGTCACAGAATTAGGAAGGTTGAGAACCACTGGTTTAGAGACTAAACTCAGGTGTCAAGCTTGTGGCCAGTGCCTTTACCCACTGAGTCATCTTACCAGCCCAGCAGCTGTTTAAGTGTATTGTATGAAAGAGTTAGAAGGGAGCTTGACATTCTCAGCATCAAGCTCACCTTCAGCTGTCCTGGGCTTGGACTGATCTAACTCATCCAAACCATGAGCATGCTTTTCCTCCATCCAGGTGGGAATGGCAGTGTAAAGGCCTCCAGCACAGCACAGGACACCTGGCATTTAAAAGTCCCCAGTAGATGCTGATGACAGACCCCAGTCTGCCATCTGTTGCCCAGTGTCCACTGTAGTATGAGGAATTCGACGTCTCCTAGCCCTTTCTCCTCCCCATGTCTGTTGCAGGGGATGGACCACATGTCTCCCAAGCTGAGAGCCTTCCTCTCAGAACCCATTGGGGAAAACGATGTGGCCTGGGTGGATGGCATCAGCCATGATCTTGCCATCAGTTTGGTCACCAAAGGCTTCAACAAGGTGCGTTATTTTTCCTTCTCTAACTCCCTCTTTCTAACCTGCCTTCCTCTAGGCCTGCCAGATGGCAGCCCCTGCCATGCGTCCTAGTGAGTGGCTGTCGGAGGAAAAAAAAAGCTGCTACTTGGCAGGGTGCCACGGATTCCACTTGTGCTGACCCCACGTGCTTAGGAGCCTCCAAGGCTTGTAGATGATAGGCAAGTAGAATTGCTTCTATGCAGAGCAGCTAAAATCGGCAGGATCAGCCCAGGGTTCAAACACTCAAGACTTGGTAAAGCCAAGGCTGCCACTGAATCTGGGGCACAACTGTCAGGGACTTGTGTGCACTCCCCACCTCCAGGAAGGGGCGGGGGCTGTTTGCTTGCCTCCACCAGGGTGCCAGCACAGCCCTGCAGCCTGGGAACTCCACCTGGGTGAGGAGATAGTATTGTTCTAAGATTCATTCCTGGGCTAGAGAGATGGCTCAGTGGTTGAAAGCACTGACTGCTCTTCCAAAGGTCCTGAGTTTAGCCCCACAACCATCTGCAATGGAGTCTGATTCCCTCTTCTGGTGTGCATGAAAACAGGTTTCATATACATAAAATAAATAAGTAAATCTTTTAAAAAAAAGGATTCATTCCCAGCCCAAGAATGACCTTAAGGATAACCAGTGGAACTGGAATACATTAGTCTAGTTTTCATCCTATAACAAAATACTTGATTCTAGGGGCTTTATAAAGAAAGAATTTCTACTTTGCTGATAGTTTTGGAGATTGGAAGTCCAATATTGGGTGACCTTATGTGTTTGGCCTCTGATGAGGACCCTCCCACCCTCCCAAACACATCACAGCATGGCAGGATGGTACGTGGGCAGGAGCTGGTGTGGAGAAATCACAGGGTAAAGCAGAAAGCCAGAGTGTCAAGAAGGACAGCTCTGCTCTTGTTTATTGATTTGTTTTGGTGCAGTGGATTGAGCTCAGGGAGTTTGTTACCTTTGCTGAGTTTGTGCTCTGCCACAATCTATACCCTCAAGGCCCCATTCATGCTCTTTTTTTATACAAATTGCTCTCTTTAGAGCGATCAGAGTCCCATGAGAACAATACTGTTCCTTTCCTGGGGCAAAGTCCTTAATGACCAACTTCTTCCACTATTGTAAGAAAGACACTTAGGCCAGGAACTGCTGCCTGTGTGTGCGTGGCTGACAGTGTATTTATTTTGTGCCCACATCTAACATCTGGGCCTATGGTTTCTGACTGGCATGCTGCACTGTACCTGTTTTTATTTATCGTGAATCTCACTCCTGTTATTCAGCCACATGAATATCCACATAGCAGTGCTCTCCGGAAAGTGGAGCTGCGTGGCTGAGGGGACTTGATGCTTGCTTTCCTCCTGAGAAAGGAGAAGGACCAATCCCAAGCAGCTAATGAAGTGGGCAAGTCTAACTAAAGGAAAAAATTTAAAACTCTTATGTTTTGTTTGTTTGTTTGTTTGTTTGTTTGTTTTTGAGGCAGGGTTTCTCTGTGTAGCCTTCGCTATCCTGGACTCACTTTGTAGACCAGACTGGCCTTGAACTCTCAGTGATCCACCTGCCTCTGCATCCCTGAGTGTTGGGATTAAAGATGTGTGCCACCACTGACTGACTGAGGATTTTTAAATTAAATATTCTTTTCTTTAAAGAAATGATCATTCTTGTTGTTATAAAGAGTGAAAATCCCAACTGTTAGATTTTACCAGTGAAGAATCAGGAGCCAGATGCGGGGGTAAAAAGCTGCTAGCTCAGAGAGGCAGAGAAAGCCTCATACTCAGCTCATGTCCCAGAGAAAAAACCAAAAAGCTAAAAGCCAAAAGCTTGCTAGCTCAGCTGATAGCCTAGGAGGAAAAGGCCAAACAAACTAAAAGCCAAAGAACTTGCTAGCTCAAAGCTGAAAAGCCCAAAAGCCCTTTCTTCTTCTTCTCCCTGCCCTCTTAAATACCCCTCAATTCAAAACCCCTCCTGCTTTTTAAATCCCTGTCAGCTGGTTTCTTGCTCCACCTCTTGACCTAGGGTTAACTTTATTAAATCCTGTGAACAGAAAGCTCTTGGATTAAAGGTGTGTGTTAGGGTTGGCTGTTTACAATAAACAGAAAATTCTTAGATTAAAGGTGCGTGTTAGGGCTCAACCACACCAAACAAGAAACAGGGTTTTACATTTCACAATCTCAGGGTTCACAATGGGATCAAATATATTGCAACTGGTCTCCTCCTCCTTTGCATTTCTCCTGGTTGTGAGCCTAGCACAAAGCAATTTAGGGAAGGAAAGGTTTACTTTGGCGCAAGTTTAAAGTCATACAGACATTATGGTGAGGGAGGCACGGTTCATGGCGTTGCTAAGAAGCCAGGGAAGGAGAATGCCATTGCTCGTCTGGCTTTCTTCTTTGCTGACTTTTAGTCAGTCTGGGCCTCCATCCATAGGATGATGCCACTCACTTTCAGTGTGGGTCATCCTGCATTCAGTTAACTCTCTCTGAAAACAGCTTCCCAGACATGCTAAGAGGTGTGTCTCCTAGGGGATTCCAAATCCAGGGATGCTGTCAATGAGGATAATGCAGCACGTTCCTCCACTGTACATAGAGCACAGGATGAAATGTTGGGCCCAGTGCATCCTTACCTGGATGGACATGTACCTACCACCTAGGTCAGGGACTGGACACCTCCCAGCTTCCAGACAGCCTCCAGGACCTCCTCCCAGACAAAGCAGATCGCAAAGGTGCCCACTGTTCTGTTATCTACCATAGTCCCATAACTGTGGGTTTCTCTTTGTTGTTTCTGTATGCTCATCATTTAAAAAATGTTCTCATTAAGATATAACTGTGGACAGTAATTATTATCCCTTTTTGTTTTAAACCACATAATTGTATGACGTTTGTTTCATCTTTTTGAGACAAGGTCTTGCTGTGGAATTCAGGTCTGGCCTGCAAGTAATTGGTGTAACCTAAACTAGCTTCAAACTTACAATTCCTCTACCTCCTTTTCCTGTAAAAATGGTAGGTAACAAAACAGCAGGCACCTTTGGGGTTCACTTTGGCTGAGAATAAGGTCCTGGAGGCCGTCTGTATGCCACTGCATGCATCAGTTCTGTGGGTTCTACAAGCGCGTAGAGTGACCTCAACACTCCAGCCATTCAATGCGCCTTGAAACTCAACAACCTCTTCCCCTGCCAGCCTCTGCTTTGGTCTATGGATCTGTAACATTTGCCTTCTCCATCTCAACTTCGTTCTAAGTTAGCATTATAGGTATGAGGATAGGCACGGTGGAAATGACAGAGTGAGCAAATATATAGACATTTTTCAGGTTCCTGAATCTGGCCTGCCCAGAGTGCCTATGGATGGACATCTTAGTCCACAGGCATGAGGTCTCTTTATGCTCAGGATCATCTGCCCAGCTCAGCATCCGCCATTACACTCCAGGTCCTGGCCATTCTCAGAGCCACTGACTCCTGACACTGACGGGGGCTGGTAGCTGTTGTCCTTTGTTTGAGTTTCTCTACCTTCGAGAGTCAGTGCAAGTGAGGCATGGCTGGAGATGTGGCACGGCAGCTCAGCACCTGAGAGGACCTGGGTTCCTTACCCAAAACTGCATTAAGATACAACACAGCACAAAGTAATAAAATCAGGTAAAATAAAAAATGCAGAGCAGAGGCTTTGAGAGTTGGCTGCCTGAGATCCCCAGTGGGAATAAAAACAAACAGCCACAGGTTATACTGTCATAAACAACACAAGAAGATCCATGCACTTAAGCCCAGCAGAAGGGGGCTTAGATTAAGATTTGGTAGTTATACTACGTATCAGAGCCTGGGACCCAGCAGACCCAGGAGGATGGCCAGGTGTGGCATCTACAAGATGAACAAATGCATCAGGGTACTGATGGATCTGTGAACAAGGCCAGAAGAAGAACATCCAGGACCGGCAGATTCCATGAGGCAGGGCTCTCAGGACTAGGCAATGCTGCTCATGGGATGTTCATTTTCTGCTTACAGGGGAGCCACGGAGGCAAGGGATAGGGTACCTTTTGGGGGCCTTATCCCATCCATGTCTTTGCCAGCCTCTGCTGAAGTGTGCCCATTTTTCTCTTCCTCTTCTCTTCCCAGGCTGAGTTCTCATCTTTGCCCTGAACAAACACTGCCTTGGGGACCACACTTGTTTGCAAAATGGTCTTGCCATTTTCCCCAGGGGGCATAGAATCTCTTAGCTCCTTCTGCACCCTGGCTAAATACCTGGTGGGATGCAAGCCCTCGGGCTGCCCTCACAGCTACTTGTCTGGCCTCTTCCCTCAGCCACCAGCTCTCTCCTGAGCCACCTGGTGCTGAACGCACAGGCAACAAGGAATCAGTAATCTCCAAGGATGATCCCAACTGTCCATCAGCTCTCTAGGGGTGTGGTCTGAGCAAAGCAGACATCTTCCCTCTCACCAGTCCTTCTAGCACAGTGGTTCTCAACCTTCCTAACTCGTGTTTTAAGACAGTTCCTCATGTTGTGGTGACCACCCCCCCCAACCATAAAATTATTTTTGTTGCTACTTCACAACTGTAATTTGCTACTTTTATAAATGATAATATAACTATCTGGTTCCTGATGGGCTCTTGGGGGCCGAGACCCACTGTTTAGACCCACAGGGGATGATGCCTTTTCATCCCCCTACCCCTGTGCTGAGCTTTTGTCTCTTCAGCAGATGGCTGGCATGAAGAAGGAGCCTGTGTGTGTCCTTTCCCCTTCCCCAGAACCTTGAAGACAGCACAAACTGGCCTACTCCTCATGGTTAAACCATGATTTTTAAAACTATTGACTCACGGAGTGCAGGAGTGTGCACATGTGCTCTTAGTGACCCAGGAGATTGAGTAAGGAGAGCTATTTCAGCCTCTGCATTCAAGGCCAGCCTGGGCAATATAGGGAGATTGACTTCAAAAAGAAAACCTGGGCTGGGGAGCTGGCTGAAGGGGCAAACACCCTGAACTCATGTAAAGCCTGGCATGGCAGCATGGCTGTAATCCCAGCATGCCTACAGCAGCTGGGAGCAGAGGCAGGAGATGTATGCAATGGCAAACAGGACTCTGTCTCAAAGTGGAAGGCAAGGATTGATGCCTGAGCTTGTTCTTCGACCTCTACACATGTGTGCTGCGGCACATAGGTCCCCAGATATACCCCTTTGCGCTCTCTCTCTCTCTCTCTCTCTCTCTCTCTCTCTCTCTCTCTCTCTCTCTCTCTCTCACACACACACACACACACACACACACACCTACACA
>OU015742.1:5730197-5741693 GCA_907169655.1 Acomys percivali | reverse complement strand
CACACACACACACACACACACACACACACACACACACACACACACACATACTCTTGATTAAGATTAAATTTTCTTTGTTTTCTGCTACAGGAAGTCAACACACAGCCAACAGCAGCTTTTCCTGGGAAGGGCCCAGGGCTTGAAGGTGTGGATGGGAGCTGGGTCTCCATTCCAGGCTAGAGAGTCCCCCCTCCCCGCTCCATCCCCCAGTCAGGCCCCAGAGACACAGGTACACTGTGACCTGGA
This sequence comes from Acomys percivali, assembly GCA_907169655.1. Taxonomy (NCBI): domain Eukaryota; kingdom Metazoa; phylum Chordata; class Mammalia; order Rodentia; family Muridae; genus Acomys; species Acomys percivali. Next base: position 5,741,447 of record OU015742.1, on the reverse strand, counting down.
GTGAGTCCAGCCTCTGCCGTGTTCCGGCTGTCTCCATTCCTGGCTCTACCGTCTCCTTGGTAATAACAGTCTGAAGAAGCAGTGAAAGCTGTGGCGGGCAGGGACCAGAAAACACAAAACTGCGAAAGTACTACAGAACCAGGGATGGTGGTGGTGCGCTTAATATATGTGCCTTATATGTGTTTTACATTTTTGTTGTTGTTGTGTGTGTGTGTTATGTGCTACATGCACATGAGTGCATCTGCGGAGGCTGGAGAAGGGTGTCAGGTCCAGCTCTATCATTTTATCATTCTTTCTTTGTTTTGCTTTTTTGTTTGTTTTGCTTATTTTTTGTTTGTGTGTTTGTTTTTGTTTTTTAGACAGGTTTTCCCTGTGTAGCCTTGGTTGGCCTGGGACTCAATTTGTAGACCAGGCTGGCCTCTGACTCATAGAGATCTAAAAATTAATTTTAAAAAGCTGGAGACTAGAGAGACGGCTCAGTGAATAAGAACACTTTCTATGCAAGCCTGAGAAGCCGAGTTCAAGTCCCTGGTACTCACATAAAAAGCCAGCTGCCTCCCCAGCGCTGAGATTACAGACGTGTGCCTTCACACCTTGCTCTGTCATACTTTCTTGAAACAGAGTCTTCATGATTCTGTTGCTGGGCAGTTGGCCAGCAAGCCCCAGCAACCTCTGACCCCACAATTCTGGGGTTGGAGGTCCAAGCATGACCGCAGCTGGCTTTTTATGTGGGTACCAGGGACTTGAACTCGGCTTCTCAGGCTTGCATAGAAAGTGTTCTTATTCACTGAGCCGTCTCTCTAGTCTCCAGCTTTTTAAAATTAATTTTTAGAATTAGCATAGAAAGTAACGGCTCCTGCTGCAGTGGCATTTTCGTACATCTGGGCCATTGTACTTTGCTCATGTGGTTTTCATACACAGTCATTCTCCGGAATTATATTATCAGGAGTTTCCAGAGAAGCAGGACTGGGAGATTATATATAATTATTAGAGGAGATTTGTTTATTATTTATTTTCACACAATTAGAGGCTCCACCTTGGCTGTCCACAGACTGTAGAGACAGGAAAATTGGTAGCTTGTTGCTCAGTCCAAGAAGCTGGAAAGCTCATTTAGAAAGCGGGCGGCGGCGCATGGGGAGGGAGCAGTGATGTGGCTCCAGTCTGAGGCTTGAAAAGGAAGGTCAGAGTTCAGCATGATTTGTGCCATCTGTGCTGTTCCCACAGGATGACTCTCCGAGGCATTTGTGTCTTCCCTTGACACTCGAGTACGCGGCAAGGCAGGGCAAGGCTGTGCCTCAAGCTTTGCGAATTCTCCTTTCTGATGAGCTGCTGAGCTCACACAGGTAGTTTGCAAAGCCCAGAGGATGCAAACACGCCCTTACCTGCCAGCCACACCTGCAGTGGTTCTCGAGCGAGAAAGATTTCTCGGCTCTATCTGGGAATCCTTACAGTTGCTTTTGTCTGGGAAACTGGGGAAGGCGCTTCTGGCATCCAGGGGATAGCAAAGGGAAAGGTTTTATAAGTGTCCTGCAGTGCCTAGGACAGTGCCTGTGATGCAGAATCAGCCAGCATGCTAGTAGAGCTGAGGTGGGGGTGCCCTATATCCCAGCAGTTGAGGAAGCGGTGGGCTAGGGAGCCACACTCTAGCTTAGCTCTGTCTGTGTTTCAAAGCCAGAACTACTACGTGGACTGCAAGTGCAGCTCTGCACACAGAAGGCACCGGGTTTACTGCAGTGTGCACATAAGCACACACCACCACCAGAGCAAGAAGGAAATATTAAATGACAGGCCTAAAGGAGTTCAGAGGCATGCTAGCCCTACCCCTTGTCCTCCCAGAACACTGTCCTTGGCCCATCCTCTTCTGGAAGCCTATTGGAAGAGGAGATCCTCAGACCCTGCCCTAGTATTAGATACTGAGTCAGGAAGATCTCTTTTATACGATGCCAGGAAATGTCCTCAAGTTTGAGTCGTAGCCTGCGCCTACGACTGCAGGACCAGGCCTGAGAGGGACTAATGTGACCTCACCTTCCCCATCCCCTCCCCCCTCACTCCTCACCCCTCATCCACTCCCCTACCCCTCCCATCCCCTTCCCCCACTCTCCTCCCCCCACCCCTCCCCCATCCTCCACCCCCTGTGCCTTGTTGGAGGTTGACCATCTCCCTCCAATCTGACCCACAGCCCAGCCTTTGCCTGTCCCCTGATAGTGCCAGCTAGAGGAGGACAGGAACATCACATCTGTTGAGGATTCTCATAAGCTTCCATCTTCCTCCCCTTGTCCCTCTTCCCAGGCCTACGTCCTCCTGGGGCAGTTCCTTCTGATGCACAAGAATGAAGCAGAGTTCCAGCGCTGGATCATCTTCTATTGTGGAGCGAAGGAGTGTGAGGCCCGCCAGAGCTCCGCCTGCCTGAAGGAGTGGTGTGCCTGCTTCCTGTAGAAGCCTGGCCACCCCACCCCAGATAAACGATATCCACACCGCCTACACCCAGGCTCCAAGTTCTTATTTGTGTTGATAATTTACTTTCATTTGTGTATGAGTGTGTGTGTATGTATGAGTGTGTGTCTATGTACATATGTGTGAGTGTGTGTATGCATATGTGCATATGTGTGTATGTATGTACGTATGTGTGTGAGTGTATGTATCTATGCATGTGTGAATATCTGTATGTGTATGAGAATGTGTTATGCATACACGTGTATGTGTTTGTATGTGTGCATGCTGTATGCACGTGTTAGGGCGGGGGTTGCTGACTGACACCAGAAGTTGACACAGTTATCTTCCTTGATTGTTTTCCACTTTATTTTTTGAGATAAGGTCTCTCTCTCGCTCTCTCACTGAACTTGGAGGTCACCAATTTGTCAAGACTAGCCTGGCCATCAAGTACCAGGAATCTTCCCATCTCTAGACCAGTGCTACTTTACCAGATTTTGTCTGAAGTGAGTGAGTGCTAGGGATCCGAACTCAGGTCCGATTGTTGGTGTAGCAAACACTTTACTGACTGAACCATCTCCTTAGTTTTCCTGCCACATAGACACAAACATACACACAAACATACACTTTATTTTGTTTTTGTTTTTTCTGTGTATCCTTGGCTGTCCTGGACTCACTTTATAGACCAGGCTGGCCTTGAACTCACTGCGATCTGCCTGCCTCTGAGTGCTGGGATTAAAGGTGTGCGCCACCATGCCTGGCTTTTTCTTTTTCTTTTTTAAGACAGAGTCTTTGACCATAATAAACGCTGGCCTGGAACTCACTGAGTAGCCTCAACTGGCCTCACAATTCCAAGTTGTGGTTACAGCGTGGGCCACTACGTGTGGCTTTCCATGCCTTCAGGAATGCAGGAGCATCGTAAAAGGGCTCGTGAATGTAATAAAACAAGAAAACCCAAATTCACCTTGAAACCCACCCAGAAACCCCCATCACTCACTTTAGATGAGTACAATACCAAATCACTCTCCCCATGTTATGTGACACACTATGCATAGTTTTTTGTTGTTGTTTGTTTGTTTTTCGAGACAGGGTTTCTCTGTGTAGCCTTGGTTGTCCTAGACTCACTTTGTAGACCAGGCTGACCTCGAACTCACAGCCATCTGCCTGCCTCTGCCTCCCGAGTGCTGGGATTAAAGGCATGAGCCACCACGCCCAGCACTAGTTTTTTAAAGGAGCATTAGAGTTCCAGGCAGTGCCCTAGTCACCTGTCTCGACATAGCAAATTACTCCAGTACACATCTTAAAACAAAAAGCCAATTCCACTCTAGACAGAGCACCCCTAACCTGCCTATCAGACTCTGAAATGCGGTGGGAAGGCTGACAGAGAGAGAACAACTGTGCTGTGCAAGTCTAGAGACTGAGTTCAATCCCCAGAACCCCCATCAGGGTGGAAGGAGTCACAATTCCCAAAAGCTGACCTAGTGTGTTCGCCCTGGCACACATACACCACACTAATACCAAACTAATCTGAAATGCATCGAAGTTGGATTTCTCATTCTGGAGCGTTTAAGATTGGGAGTTGGGGTTGAATTGTCTGAAATCTGAACTCTAAAGTTGAAACACCACTAAGTAGTTTGGATTAGAGCTTCTCGGCCTATGTACAAGGAAGGCCCTGAGGGCTAGGACTCTTCAAGATAACTCAGCTGGCTGGCTGGTTGTCTCAACGTCTCATGAGGTCATAACTGTTAGCTGAGCAGTAGCTCCAGCAAGGACTTGGGTGGCTGACCAGAACTTCCTCAGGGTTTCCGGGGGTGGAGCTGGGGCAGAAGGGGCGGGCCTAGGCAGAGACAGAGAGGATACTACACTGTTTCCTGTGACCTAGTCTCTGAGTCATGCCACACTCCTCCTGCAGGATTTCGTATTCTAGTCTTTAGAAGCAAGTCATTAAGTGTCCTGGGAACACTAATCCCTCTTCCTTGAAACAGTAAAGAATGTGGACATGTTTTGGTTTTTGGAGACAGGGTTTCTCTGTGTAGCCTTGGCTGTCCTGGACTTACTCTGTAGACCAGGCTGGCCTCGAACTCGCAGCGATCCGCCTGCCTCTGCCTCCCAAGTGCTGGGATTAAAGGCGTGCGCCACCACAGCCCGGCGTGGACATGTTTTGAAAGCCATCACTGTTGGGGTTTTTAGGTACAACTCTACAGAGAAAAGCTTGTCTTTTGGTACCACGCTGCCTCTCAGTAGCCAGCTCCTCCCACCCCCAGCTCCAGGCAGCTACAAGTCAAAGTTGTGGCTTTTCTAGAAATCCATATAAATGGAATAACACACAGTATGTAGCCTTTTGAGGCTGGCCTTTTACATTTAACATAACTCGTCTGATGCCAATCTCCTAAACAGGCTTTTTAAACCCCAAAAGGTTTTACTTGGCGTTGTTGGTGCCTTTTCCCGTGGGCACCCACTCCTCTAGGGAAGTCCACAGTCTCTCCTAGGGAACACGATGCCCTCTGCTCAGGGTCTCTCCAGCTACAGGAGCAGCCTGCAGAGGTAGGAGAAGAAAGCACGCAGCCAACAGCCAGGGGGACATGGATGGGTGAAGTCGATGGGAAAACAATATCCTTGCCATCTGGATGGGACAGCTCTGAGACAGGCGTCCCAGTAGGGCCAAACCCCCACGTAGCCAACGTAGCCATTTTCTCTTTAATACCCTGTATCTCCATCCTTCTCTCTCTACCTCGCACCCACGCCAGAGATTCTTGGGATTTCCCCTGTGTCTTAGTTTCTTTTCTCTGTTGCTGTGATACAATATCTTGACAAAAGCAACTTAGGAGAGAAAGGGCTTATTTGGTTCACAGGTCTAGGTCACACTCCGTCCCAGAAGGTTTGTCACAGCAGCGAGACCTTGAGCTGTTTGCCTTGCACCCACAGCCACGGAGAGAACAGTGTGTGTGTGTGTATAACTCCCTTTCTGCATTTAAACAGTCTGAGATCCCAGCCAGGGAATGATGCCACCCACAGTGGGCAGGCCTTCCATCTCAGTGAATACAATCAACAAAATCTCCCAATAAGTCATCCCCAGCAACCCATCTCCCAGTGACTCTAGCTTCTGTCCAAGTTGGCAATTCCAATTAACCATCATACCTCTCCTCTCCAGCCCAAATATTCAAATTTAGTGCCTGAGTCTGTTTCTAGGAGAAGCCAACCTAAGACAAGAATCCTAGCATTTAGTTTTATTTTGCCAAGAGGAAGAAAACAAAACAAAAAAAAAATTACTGAATTTTACTGAATTCCTTTATCATTAGACACTGTGATACAGTTCTAAGTCAAGGTCATCCAGGCGTGAGGATGGAGTTCAGTGGTGGAGTATTCACCTAGCATGTATGAATGAGACCTTGGTTTGAGGCCCAGCTCACACCCCCCCAAATATTACTTTCATGGTTAAAAATTCAAAGTATAAGACTTGAGAGATGGCTTAGCAGTTAAGAGCACTGACTTCTCTTCCAGAGGACTAGGTTCAATTCTTAGCACCCACATGGCAGTCCACAATCACCTATAATCACTCCAGTCCTAGGGGGTCCAGTGCCCTCTCTGGCCAGTTTGGGTACTAGGCATGTAAATGGTACACATATTTACACACAAGCACAATACTCACATACAGATAAAAAATAAATAAGAGGTTAAAAAATTCAAAGTATAAGATGGAAGGGAAACAGTATCTTTGTGTTTAAGCTTCAGTTTTCAGTGATGATAGTGGTGTGAGTTCCCACTATAAAAGTAAAAGGAACACTATTAAATTTCTTCCTCAAGTCACATTTTTATTGGGTTTATTGATACTTTCAATTTGTTTAGGTTTTATAACATTCATATTCTTCCCATAAGCATAACCCCTGTTGTATATTTCAGAGCTTTTCAATTTTTGTCAGTGCCGGAATTCTCAAGGTCATAGCGTTGTTGTCCCCAAATCTCCGATGTTCCTCTGAGTTGTTCCATATCACGCAGCACAGGCAAGCATATCTCCCTCAAAAGCCTCCGTGACTCAGCCAACACCGATTGGCTTCTCCCTCATGTCCAGTGCATGTCATCAGGAGAGCGACCCTGTCACTGTGGAGTAGGTGCATGGAGAACCCACCTCTGTGCACACATTCCCATGTTAGTCACAAGAGGAAGGAGCCAGGGTAAAGCCTGTCCCTAGAAGCTGCACATTCTACATGTATTCTACATGTACTCTACATGTATTAATGTCCAAAGCAAGGGGCATGACTCCCTCAACTCTAAGGGGATTAGGTCTTCTGAAATCAGAAGAAACGGGACCAGTATCATTGATTAAGCTCTTCCCCCCCCTCCCCAAATGCTTCATTGATGCTGTACTTTCTGAAGTCATTATAACGCGTGGGGAATATGTCAACTAGATGCTGCCCACTCTAGCTCTCTTCCTTTGCTTTCCCCGAGGAGAAGCAGGAGTTGCACAGCTCTGCCTTCTGAGAGACCAAGTCCTGACTACCAAGTCTGCCCTTGCTCCCTCTCCATAACCCACCCCATCCAGTGATGGTCATGCATTTAGAAGTCAGTCATTTTGGAAGACAGGAGCTTATTGGCTCCAAAGGAAAAGAAAAGGTAGCTTTGTCTAAGTCTATTTCCACTTCTCCCAACCTGGTTAAAATTCATCCCTTGGACCAACAATGGCTAAAATCATACAGCTGTGGGAGAGAGATGAGAACCTGTAGGATATGAGGTCATCAAAACTAGAGGGCCTCAGCCGTGCATGGTGGCGCACGCCTTTCATCCCAGCACCTAGGGAGGCAAAGGCAGGTGGGTCTCTGTGAGTTCGAAGCTAGCCTGGTCTACAAAGGGAGTCCAGAATTGTTGCACCTTTTTAAAATATATTTTATTTTATTTGGATTCTTATACTTCTTTCTCTCTTCTCCAGCCCAGTTCTTTCCAACACCCCAACCCTAGGTAGGAAAGGAAGAAGGTTAGTGGGGAAAGGGGGTGTAGTTTTCCTTAGCTACTTCCTGCTGGCTAGGGCCATTGGGTTCCTTGGGGCAAGACCAATCTTCAGTTCAGGATATCTCCAACTTTTTCTCAAACTGCAACAGCAGCAGCAACCAGGAGCAGCAGGGAGAGTAGCAGTCTCCTTCTTCTTTCTAGGAGCCTCCAGCCTCTCTGCCTCTCTGCCTCTGCCTCTCCATCTCTCTGTCTCCGTCTCTGTCTGTCTGTCTGTCTGTCTGTCTGTCTGTCTGTCTGTCTGTCTGTCTCTCTCTCTCTCTCTCTCTCTCTCTCTCTCTCTCTCTCTCTGCTCTGGCATTTCTTCCTTCTCCACAGTCCTCAGAATTAAACTATCTACAACTGGCAAAGAGCCCCTCTCAGAGCCCACAAGAAGCAAATAGTTGGGCTGGAGAGATGGTTCAGCGGTTAAGAGCACTGACTGTTCTTCCAAAGGACCCGGGTTCAATTCCCAGCACCCACATGGCAGCTCACAACTGTCTGTAACTCCAAGATCTGACACCCTTACACAGACATACATGCAGGCAAAACACCAATGCACATACAATAAAAATAAAAATAAAAATAAAAGAAGCGAATAGTTTGCTGCTGTCGACAATCTGAATCAGCCCCATATCCCACACCTAGGAGTAAAACAAAAACATGTTTACATAACATAATTGAGTTTTCCAAGACACCATTCTACTACACAGCACAGCCAAGGCTACACAGGGAAGCCCTGTCTTGGGAAAAAAAAATACCAAAACAAAACAAAACCTAGAGGGTCTCTACAGAGGGATCCTACATATTGAAGGCAAGAGCACCTCTTCCTTATATAATGTGATTTATAAGACATCAAAACGAACACTGTTTCCCAAGCTTTACCCAAGACAGGAATTTTCTCTTTCACTCATTCATTATCTTGTACTGGTTTTCTTGTCTTCTTTGTAGATAAAGTTAATGGCCTAAATTCTCCAGTAAAGGTATGGTCCTCCAATCTTCACTTCTGTTAAAACCCTACCTTTGTCACATAATCTTGCAGTCCTCGCCCCCCTCTAGAGTCAGGAAGTGACTCCCATCCTGTTGGTTTACACACCAGACTGTGTGACTTGCCTTGGCCAGTGATATGGGGCTGCCACAACACCACACCCCTCCTGAGGATTCCCTCACATTAATGTCTACTCTCTTGTGTCCCTGCAGACACCCAGAGAAGAGTTTTTGCCTTTAATAATCATTGTGCCTCCGTCCTGGGCCCCAGAAGGAATCTATCTACAGTGGGTTTGAGCTTACACTAACCCTTGGCAAGATACCAAAGGCCAGCTGGCTACAGCAGCTGTCCAGCTGCCCAGATAGCCACGTGTGAACAGTCAACCCTCCACTGACTCACAGACATAGTTACGAGAAAAACGGCTTGCAATTTATAGCTGATGGTGTTAGGGGCAGTCTTCTCTGTAGCAACGTCTAACTGACACCTTCCTGCTAGTCTGGAATGGTTGACGCTAGACTGCCAAAGTCCAAACAAGCCTTTGTCTGAAGAGTCCATGGCAAGTGCAAGAATACTGTTTTCAGAGTTGGTCAAATATGGGTGTGGGTTTTGCCTGTGCTGACCACCACCTCATCCCAGCAGAGCTGCTCAACTTTGCTGAGCTTCAGGTTTCCTCCTCCATAAGACAAGGACAAGACAGTAATATTAATATCGCTGACTCAAAAATTGGATCAGTGCAAATAGCACATGTAAATTACATGGTGCTGAAAGAACGAAATAAAAGGCATTACTGTCTCTGTCTCCTAAGGACTTCATCCTCTCATGGGCCTCAGGAAAGAATGAACAGCTGTCTGCTAGGAAAGAGCCCAGAGACAGTTTATTTGGCCAGGCTAGGTCTTCTCCTGCCTATGAGCCCCAGAGACCACACTACTCTTAGGTCCTGCACACTCTTTTAAAGTATGAGACAAAAGGACAGCAGATGGACATCAGATGGATTCATATTTTAACTGTGACTTTGTGGAGTCACATTAGCCTCCTGTCCCCAAAGGTGTTTTAAAGGACACTCCAGAAGTGGATTACCTGCACGTCCTTAGCCCCGGCAGTGGTGTCTCTTAGCAGGGTGGTGAGTAGGTGATTTGGGAAGGGTGTTCATCTGAGAGCTTTAACCAGCATCCGAAGTAAGATGTCTGTGTGGTAGAAAGCTTTCACCCTCCTCTTAACCCTGGATCTGGAGCGTGGGTTTGGCCTGGAGTCAAGGACTTCGATTAGAATTTATCAAGTGGTTTAAGGTTCAAAGCACGGTTAAGGGCTGAGGTCAGAGTTCCTGGCCCTGGAAGCATAAACCAGTGAGGGATGAATGAGAGATGGAAGGGAGCCTTCATCCCAGTAGTCATCCTTAGGCGAGGGTCCTCTGGAGTGGGGATGTGGGAGGTACCCCGGGAAATGTGGGTCAGAACCAAAACACAGCCGGAAGGAAAGGCAGTCAATGAAGGGGCCTTGCCGCTGTTTACCAGTGCGCTCAGGAAAAGCTTACCGCTGAGGGACAATTCTGGCAGCCAGAAGAGAGCCAGCCAGTAACATGACCCTACCTGGGGTATCCACACACAGTCACCAGTTGCTGCTCAGTCCCCACTGAGCTGTTCACTGGGGAAATGCACCTCACTGGAAAGGCAGTGGCTGGCCACTGCCGGAGAATGAGTGGGGAACATGGCAGGCACCAGAAGCCCCAGCCTCAAGTGGGTTATGGGGACAATGAGGCTTGACTTTGAGACAGAGTCCATCCCTTATCACAAGTTACATTATCTTTGTGAAGCCTCCCCTTAGCCCAGCTGGGTGGCTGGAAAATGGCTATGAATATGTCTGTTCGCACAATAGGAAAATGGAGACTCCTGGGCCTGCCCAAAGCTCTATTCACAGTGTCGCTGACAGCCAAAATATTACAATGTGCAGTGTGTTTTGTCACTCAAAGGAAGTGACATTTTAAGCTTAGCATTAAAAGGGAGGCCCTACTTGAATAAGCTAAGGGTGGGGAAGAGAGACGGGAGGAAAAGGGAGCGAGGCCGAGGCACGGGCCGGGGAGGTGGGGGAGGGCATTAACCCAACCAGCTGACTCACTCCCCTGCAAAACCCTCCTTTGTGTTGGGAGCTTGCTTGGTAACTTAGAGATGCTCCCAGGGACACTAGCGTGGCCCTTATGGGAACAGACAGAAATGTGAATGGATGAGGCTGTCTACAAACGTGCTAGAGGGAAAGAGCTGAGGCTGAGAAAATCAGTTAGCTGAGGTGAAACTGTAACAGAGGGAAGAGCCTGTGGCAAAGGCCCTGAGGTAAGAGTGCAGCTGACACGTCCAAAGGAAGGAAAGAGGAAGGCAGAGAGGAAACTAACAAAAGACTGTAGGGCCTGCTTGTTCATTGGTGGGGCTTCAGCTTTCACTCAGGTTGAAAGAGAAATCTCCTGCAGGGTCACATGATTAGCTGGGTCTTGGAAGGACCACCCTGTGGTGTTGACAGTCTGTAGGGCAGGAGTGGGAAAAGGTCAGTCAGGAGGAGATGTCAGTGGCCCTGAGAGAGATGATAGGGTGCGGAACAAGATGGAGTAAGAGACTGGGGCCGTGGATGAGTTTTTGGACCCCTGGTGGAGTAAAGAGCAAGAGGGCTGCATCTGCTGAGGAGGTCGGGCAGCCAGGGTGGGCAGCCAGGGTGGGCAGCCAGGCCGGGCAGCCAGGGTGGGCAGCCAGGGTGAGCAGCCAGGGTGAGCAGCCAGGGTGAGCAGCCAGGGTGAGCAGCCAGGGTGAGCAGCCAGGGTGGGCAGCCAGGGTGAGCAGCCAGGCCGGGCAGCCAGGGTGGGCAGCCAG
>OU015742.1:5708772-5728265 GCA_907169655.1 Acomys percivali | reverse complement strand
CCCAGGTGTGTATTACTGCCCCAGCTGTGTGTTACTGCCTCAGCTGTATGTTAAAGGTCTTGGGGAGTATGAGAGCACCTGGAGTGTTGAGGGTTAACAGAAGTAGGAAATCCTTCGATGCAGCTATAAGGAAGTCAGAATTCATGCCAGGGGTCACTTGCCCTCCTCTAAGCTGCTCTTCACTCATACTCCTGGAAGTCAGCTCAGTAGACTGGCTGACCAAGCTGGACTTGGATGTGTTACTTTGGTTACTTTAGGTGTGTTACAAAGTGTTACTTTGGTCTGTCATTGGGGCCCTGAGTGGGAAGGGGGGCAGTAGATAATGTTTGATCTCCTAGGAAAAGTTCATCTAACAGGCCCCAAACCCAGTGTCTTAAAACAGCAACGCTTTGTACTCAGTCCTCCTGCATGGCCATCCTCTCTGCTGCTCTGCTCTCCTTCGAGGATAGAGCTGACACAGCAGCCCCCATCTGAGTATTCACAGATGGTGAAGCAGGAAGAAAGTTCTGTGGGGTTTGCACTGCAGATTAAATGTCCTGGCTCAACGTGTTCCATCACAATCACTAACAAAGCATTTTCAGGATACAACCTTAATTCCAGCAATTGGGTAGCAGAGACAGGCAGAGCTTTGAGGCCAGCCTGATCTACAATGCTAGTTCCAGGACAGCCAAGGTTACCCAGAGAAACCCTGCCTCAAAAAAAAAAAAAAAAAGTTAAGAAAACCATTTTCAGGATTAATAACAAGGCTTTACCCATCCCCAAGGGGAAAGAGAGGGTGAACAAGTGGGGGGGGACATCCTGCTGCACTCTGGATCTTGAGCGTCCTGCACAGGTCCATGTGTCAAAGACTTGGCCCCAGAGCTGCACTTTGGCAGATAGTGGAGCCTGAGAGAAGAATCCGTTTACAGGGACTGTGACTGCAAAGGGAACTGTCGGATCTTGGCCACTTCCATTCCCTTTGCCTCCTAGCTTCAGAGTGAGCAGGACAGCTCCACGATGCACTGGCCACGATTTGCCAGTGCATCCCAGGCCAAAAGCTATCTGCCCCATAGTAATGGGCTGGCAGCCTCTAAACTGTGAAAATGAATGTTTTCTCTTTGGAAGCTGCCTGCCTCCGGGATTTTGTTATAGTGGTGGGAAGGTGTTTAACACATATTTCACAGGACTCCACCTTGGGGGCCAGAGCAGGAATCACAGGGCTCCCAGGAGGAGGCTTTGTTTCATGCAGTACTTGCCCCTTTGGTCTTTTTATGTATTTACCATAAAGCATGATGTTCTGGAAGCATGCGCTTGAGTATGAGGAAAGACAGCACGTTCTCACTGTAGAAACTGGAAAGTACGATACACTAAAGACCAGTAACTGAAAACACTCCTGTCATCACATGGCTTGCTTCTTTCCATACAGTTCCCACATGCATTTTTTAAAAAATTAAATTGCATGTACTTATTTATTAGGGGGCATCACACAAGCCACAGCATGTGTGTAGAGATCAGAGGACAGTTTGTGGGACTTGGTTCCCTCTTTCCACCAGGTGGGGCCTGGGATTGAACCCTGGGTAGCAGGTGCCTTTGTGTACCGAGCCGTCTTGCTAAGCCTCACATGTATTTTCAAGGACAGTTTTATTAGAATAAAATCCATATAACAATAAACTCACCCCTGAAGATGCACAGCTTTGTGCTTTAGTACAGCGGAGCCACACAGGCCTCACTGAAATCTGATTGTATAATGTTCTAATCACCCAGCGGCAGGGCCCTCAGGGGTCACTCCTTCCCCCCAAAAAACGACTCACCTGCTTTCTGTCTCCATAGGTCTGTCTGTTCTAGATACTTCGTGTGCGTGGTATTGTGTGTTCTGTGGCCTTCGCCTTCTGGCTTCCTTCGCTAAGCATCAAGTTTCCAAGAACTGTCTGTGTTGGATATGTGTGCCTGTGCATTTTTTCTGGTTTGGGGGCGGGGGGTTGAGGCAGGGTTTCTCTGTTATCTTGGCCATCCTGGACTCACTTTGTAGACCAGGCTGGCCTCGAACTCACAGTGATCACCTGCCTCTGCCTTCTGAGTGCTGGGATTAAAGGCGTGCACCACTATGCCTGGCTTGTGCCTGTGTACTTTAAAAAACAAGTTGAGATTATAGTGAGCAGGCATGATCTTGTCTTAAGCATTTACATATTTTAAACATTTTCCCTTTCATCGTGAAGCTCTTGAAAAATAGTAAAGGATGCCTGATACAGACCTATAAACCCCTGGTTCTAGGGATGCTGAGGCGGGAGGCTCACAAGCTCCAGGCCAGCCTGCTCAATGGACTGAGACCTTGCCTCAAAACGAAAAGTGAGCGCTGAAGAGAGGGATCACTGGGGAAGGGCACTTGACACCAAACCTGATGAACTGAGTTCAATGAACCCATGAGATGAAAAAAAAGAAAACAACTAACTGCTTACAAGTTAACCTCTGGCTTCCCAAGTGTTCCATAGGATGGACACCTCCACCCTCACCTCACCCCTTCACACCCCCCCTACAGATAAATGTAAAAGAAATTAAAAGTGAAAAGAGGCTAATTATATGGCTCAGGGGTAGCAACCTTGCCTAGGATGCACCAGGCCCTAGGTTCAAGCCTCAGTAGAAAAGGTAGACATAGGGAAATAAAAGTTTTAACAATTCTTGACATTTGGGTCTCGGTTGCTTCGCCACAGATGGAGCCCGAGCATTAAGGCCCCTGTGTGAATTCGTTTATTATTTGCACACTCTGCTACATCCCTCCAGCGCATGTCAGAGCCTCTCCGGATAATGCGTTGACTCGCACCCTCCATGTTTACTGATAGGTGTTTGGGGTGAGGTGGGGGTGGGGTGGGGTTGTCATTACAAGCAAAGCTTCAATAAACAGCTCCTAATGTTTCCGTCAGTCGCAGGTCCATCAGTCACAGGCCTGTTCGTCCTTTAGGAAGATGCCTAGAAAAGGACTTGAGAATGTGTCGGGGAGACAGAGAGATTGAGATTTAAAGCTTTTTGACTCTGGACTGCTATTTTTTTTTTTTTTCCAGAAAGTTCTGACCCAATATCTTCATGCCACTCACCACTGTAAAGTGTAATTTATCAGGGAGCTGGAAGGCCTGGCAGCGTCTGGCATGGGTCCCTTCTTTCCACTGTTTCTTGCCACAGCACCAACTGTGTTCCTGCCCTGACTGGCCCTCCCTGTCCCCTCTCGGTACTGAACCTGCTGGGGATCCTCACAGGCTGTTCCTGAGCCTTGACCGCCCCTTCCCAGTCTTGGTCCAGCTCACTCACCTCTGCCGTGACCCTTAGATAAAAACAGCCCCTCCGACCTTATCTCCTGCCTCGGCAGCTGCACTCTTACTCTTTTCTCCTTAGCATTTATCACCTTCTCATCAACCACACCATTTACTTAACTTATTTTCTTACTCTGGCCCACTACAATTAATCACTAGAGCCTGGCCCCGTGCCTGGCATTAGCAGGCACACAGGAAATAAGTGTTGAATCGAATCCACTGCGGGCACTAAATGCTACCCTTACAAAATTGGGGCCCACCCTGACACCCACGTCCACAGTGAGAGACTCTCTCTTCTCCCTGTCTCCGCCCCCCACCCCCACCCCCGCCAGCTCTTTTTTTTTTTTTCTTGATTCAACCCTGAAGTAAACTTGGAGGCAGCTTCCTTCGGAGTTGCTTGTCCTGCCCCTTAATGAAACTTGGACTAGCTGGACTCTGTCAGATAAGCCAGCTTGTGACCCCAGAGAGAAAAGGTCTGTTCTTGGAAAGAGTGCAACTGCTTCCAGGGTTCCCAGGAAGCAGAACCCACCAGGGCACCAGCCTCCCTGGGACCTCCCAGGCACTAGCCTCCCACAGTCCCTGAGGAGCAGTAACCTCTGGATGAGGCTGTGCTGCAAATACAGGCCTCAGGACCGGAAAGGCAGGTCCCACCAGAAGTAGGGAAATCCCTTCCCTGGCCCAGCCAGGCTGTGCAGGGAGTCCCTGCGGGGCCTCCCCATTGTCCCACACTTCCGGCCAAGCTACTGGACTTTCTACTGTAGCTGGAGAGAGAAATTCCCAAACCCAATATGGTCATGTTTTTAAAGTACCCACAAGTCAATGAACAAAGTCCCACAATTAACGGTCTCAGGGTCAAACCTGCATCAAAGGAGACAAACCACACTCCTCCCAGAAGCGAGTTGCCCCACCCTGCACCCTGCCCCTCCCCTCCCCTCACAGCCAAAGCCTTGCCTTCTCCATAAGGCCTATAAGCATTGTGCCCACTGAGACTGGCCTCAGAGACTTAGCCCCCTAACTTCTGACAGGAACATTCTGGAATTCTGGGGTATAGAAGGGGAAATGGCCTCTAGGGGACAAAATTGTTCTCTAAGTCTCTGAAGATGCATGTGTGGTGGCTGAACAACATAATATGGTCTTTATTTATTTATTTATTTATTTATTTATTTATTTATTTATTTATTTTGCATTGGTTTTTTTGCCTGCATGTATGTCTGTGAGAGGGTGTCAGATCCTCTGGAACTGGAGTTACAAACAGTTGTGAGCTGTCATGTGGGTGACGGGAATTAAACTCAGGATCTCTGGAAGAGCAGCTAATGCTTTTAACCATTGAGCCATCTCTCCAGCCCCCAATATGGTCTTTATAAAACCCTCATTCATAATGTTCACACAGAAGACATACGAATCATCAGCAGACAGTCTGATGAGTTTCCGGAAACAAACACTCCCCGAGTAGCTAGCCATGGGTGGCCTACCCATGCAAGCACTCTCAGATCAACAGACAATCCCTGGCCACCCAGCTCCCCCATGGGCCCCTCTCAGTCAAGTCTGCTTCCCAATACCACTACTCTACTGGCTTCTAGCAGCTGAGACTGGTGTGGCTGCTCTTGAACGCGGGGCTTATATACTATGCTTTCCTGGGTCAGGCTTCTTCCAGAGGTGTATTTGTTCTGTTTTTGTTTTTGTTTTTGTTTTTGTTTTTGTTTTTGTTTTTCCAAGACAGGGTTTTTCTGTGAAGCCTTGGCTGTCCTGGACTCGCTTTGTAGACCAGGTTGGCCTCGAACTCACAGCAATCCACCTGCCTCTGCCTCCCAAGTGCTGGGATTAAAGGCATGCGTCACCACTCCCAGCTCCAGACATTTGTGAGACATATTTGTGAGACAACATGTTTTCAAGGTAGCAATAATTCCTGTGTGTGTGTGTGCGTGTGTGGGTGCGTGTATGTGTGTGTGTGTCTGTGTGTGTCTGTGTCTAGGCAGTATTCAATTTTAGGAACTGGTTAACATACTTACTGCCCATTTCAATGGCTCTCTGGTCAGAGCATTCTTTTGTGTCTCTCAGTACACTCATCTTCCTTGGGTGTTCTTGGAGCAGGATTGCTGACTGACAGGACGAATATGTGCCCAGCTTAACTGGATAACCAGACAGATCCCTAACGTGGCTGCAGTCTGGACAGCCATGTCCACACCACCGGGCGTCTATGTCTTCAGCGGTTCTTGGCGGGTTGGCTTTTCTACTTTCACTCATTCTGGGAGACGCATACAGCTCAGTTTTCGCATACACTAGGGAGCATGTCTTCTCCGTTTTAAAACTCTTGGTGTGTAAGGCATGAAACGGACACTCACATTGGGGTCATAATGGGGATCCGAAGACAGGGCCTGGAGAGAGTCTCCCCAGGACCCAGAAATCAGGGAAGCCATGATAGTAATGGTTGGAGAGGTTCCCTTGCCAGGTACAAGAGATCTGATGTCACCAGCCAACTTGGAGTCCCCCAGCTCCAAAGCTCAAAGCTCTGTCTTTATTTTTCACACCCTGGCCATGATTTCTTATCCTCTTCAGGCAATCCTTTCTGTCACCCACTCCCCAATTGCTGCCTCTCACCTTCTCAAAGTGGCACTCGAGGGGTCACACCTTGCAGACAGCTCCCTCTGCCCTTGCTGGCTTTAGCTCACAGTGAGGGACTAATGTGTGGTTTGTCAGCTTCTGTGACCTGTACAGTTCCCTCCTCCCACCCACCCCACCCCACTCCCACCCACCCCACCCCACTCCCACCCCCCCACCCCACCCCCCCTCCTTCTCCCCTCCTCCATCTTCTTCGTTTATTACAGCATTCTAAAGTTGAGGGACGTTGCGTGAAAATCTAGCTCTCTACCAATCCTTTTTTTAAAAAATGAAGGACAGGCCACCATGGCAACCAGTAGCTGGAAGCTGAGTGGCAGCTGCAACGATTTTAGGCATGGCCGTGCCCAGCTGACCACAGGTCCTCTCACTCCCTGTTATGTGACACCAGCTGCTTCCCAGTGCTGTACATGTGGGTCCCAGCAGATGGTTGTTGTTGTTGTTGTTGTTGTTGTTGTTGTTGTTGTTGTTGTTAGAGGTACATTGAGGGATCCAGGACAATGGGGGAGGGAGCTGAAAAGGGAGGAGAGCAAGCCAGTAAGGGTGCAGACAGATTGGCTCAGTACACGGAACAGCATGGCTTAAGATGCTCTTAGAGGAGGCTTCAGCCAAGTGACTCTCCACCAGTCACAACTCTGTTGTCAAATATCCTAAAGGATTAAAAAGGTAAGAAGCAGAGCCAGGGGTTTTCATGGTCACAGTCGTCCCACACAGGGACCTCGGCCAGTTCTGGTCTCAAGGCCCTCTTGGACAGTGGTGCAGTGCCACATGTGTCCTGAGTATTTGTTTGTGTGTGTATATGTAGTGTTGATGCATGTGTATTCATGTTCACATGTGTGTGGGTACATGTGTTCTCGGGGACACACACACACACACACACACACACACACACACACACACACACACACGTACGTATAGAGGCTCAAAGCTGATGTCAGGTGTCTTCTCCAATCCGCCTCCACTTTATTCCAGACCAGGCAAGATCTCTCTCTGAGCACAGAGCCTGTCAATCTCGGCTAGTCCAGCTAACCAGCTTGCTCCACGGCCCCTCTGTCTCTGCCTCCCAAGTTTTGAGATCATAGGCTGCCACCAACACACACGTGCAGCTTTCAGGTAGGTTCCTTGTCTCTCAACTCTGGTCCTCACGGTTGCAAGGGCAGTGTTTTATCCACCAAGCCATCTCTCTAGGCCCTTGTCATTAGCACTTAACAGTGTGTGTGACTGTGTGTCCACACCTTCCTCCATGCTGAGAGCACGCATCTCTCTTTCTCTTATCATATACTCAGGCTTACAGTATTCACAGGGTGTGTTCACACTTCACCTGATTGCAGACTCCCTTAGGGCCATAGGATGGTTTTAACCCCTCCTGGCAGCTGAGAGTGTAGGCAGGACCTTTAGCCTTCAGCCTCCCACTTCGCATGCAGAGGTCTAAGTGGCACGTGTCCACTGATAATCGGTGTGACCCACTTGCTAGGATCCATAGGCCAGTGTTGTGCTCTGTCCTGGGATGTGCTATACCAACATGAAGAAGCCACCACGTTCTTCATCGCTTTTCTTGCCCAGCAACTGCCACAAAGACCTAGAACAGAGGTTGGAGGCGGGGTAGAAAATTCCACACAGTGACTCACATCCTCACTCACTTGTTTGTTCCTGCAGGACAAAGTTCAAGAAGCAGTGCAGACAGTGGGAAGGACCCTCTGCTGTATGGAGAGAAAATACATTGAAGTCTGGCATATAGCAGGGATTCCCTGGGATTGACCCTTAATGGCTGCTTTTTGAGACCAGTTGCCTTAATATGTCCTAATACAGAGTCACTCATTCTTGCTGGGGAAGGGCTCGACTTGGGAGACGGTGTGCTTGGAAGACAGCTGTCTGAGAAGGTGATATTTGAGCTGGAGGTTGAACTGTGAGCATCAGGCAGACGGGCCTGTATAAAGGAGGCAAGGGTGCTGTAGGGGCAGAGGGCAGCTGGTGAGCGTGGAGTAGTGACGTGGAAGGCCACGAACAGGAGACAGGCCCTAGTGGCAGGTGGGTCAGGGCTTGCAGACTATGCTAAGGAGGCCAGCGATGTGGAAAGCGATGCCACCGGTTGCCGTGTAAGGAACAAGTGAGGGTAGACGTAAGGATGGACACCAGAGAGGAGCCTTAGGTGCTAACTCAGGTCCAAGATGGTAGGCTAGGAGAAGGGCTTTGTGGCGAGGTCAAGCCAGAGCCAGGTGGAATGGCAGTTCTCATGAGTGCAGGAGGCCGAGGGGAGAACGGAGTTGAACACCTGGCTTTTCTTTGTGCTGGTCATTTAAAACCGTCCTCTAGGCACTGTGGACCCTCTTCTATGGGGCCTCTGGATTCTGTTCCATTTCTCTGAAGAGCACTGAAGCTATTCCGTTGACTTGCTTTATAAAGAAGTCAACTTAGGGGAGCTAGAGAGACGGCTCAGAGGTTAAGAGCACTGACTGTTCTTCCAGAGGTCCTGAGTTCAATTCCCAGCAATCACATGGTGGCTCACAACCATCTATAATGAAATCTGGTGCATTCTTCTGGTATGTAGGCACACATGTAGGCAGAACACTATATACATAATAAACAAATAAATCTTTAAAAAAAGAAAAAAGTCCATTTAACTGGGCATGGTAGCATATACCTGGGCATGGAGGCAGAGGCAGGTGGATCGATGTGAGTTCAAGGCCAGCCTGGTCTACGAAGGGAGTCCAGGACAGCCAAGGCTACACAGAGAAACCCTGTCTGGGGGTGGGGGAGTCAACTTGGCTGGACACAACTCTGAATTCTGTTACATTTCTCTGTAGAGCTGTGACACTTGCCTGTCTGTTTATTTACTTTACAAAGAAGCAAGCTTGTACAGACTCAACTGTGAGCCCTCCTCAGGTGGCAGTTTAGTCCCAGCATTGACTAAGTTGTAGAAAGCTCTCCTTACATATGTGTGGTGCAGGGTCAGAGCCCAGTAGGCTTTCTACACACAGAACCTGGGCCATCTCTCTGGTCCTCACCTTTCCTACAATTCTCCTCACTCTACAATGATAACAATAAACTCAACTCTCTTTTCTGGCTCTTCATGCTAGAAAGCAGCTGAGGGTGGCCTGCTGTTGGAGTTCTAGCCGGCCTCCACCGCACTGCCTTGGAGCTGCTTCCAGGCTAAAAGCCACAGAAACAAACCCTGGAACATCATCACTGTCCTCTCTCATGGCAGAGTCTCCTCCCCTTCCTGCCTGCTCTGCTTCACTCTGCGATGCTTTGGGAGAGCTGGGCTTTGTTTGGTTTTTGGTCAAAGTTTTCATTTTGGTATAACTATAGAATCTTGTGTCCTTGTTTAAAAAAAATCATGCAAGACAACTCTATACCTTTCTGCCCAGTTTCTGCTAATGGAAGCATCTTGCTAAACTTCAGCACGTTATCTCAGTACTAGCCCAGTGCACACACACAGCATCCCCAAGCCTCAGGGGCCTTAGTTGAAGGTGAACAGCTGTGCCTTCCCCCCTTCCAAGCCTACTCCTTCCTTGAGTCCTGCTACATGCTCATCTCACAAATTTGTTAGAGATGGCCTGGCAGCTAAGAGTACGTGCTGCTCTTCCAGAGGACCTGTGTTTGGTTTCCCGCTTCCATGTGGTGCAGCTCACGACCACCTTAAACGCCAGCTCTAGGGGAGCTGCCTTCCTCTAGCTTCCTAAGATATGTGTGTGCACAAACACACACACACACACACACAGGCACACATACACATAGGCACATGCACACACACTCATACATACACACATATATACTCATGAATAAATATACAAGTGAACAATTTGAAGAAGGAGGAGGAGGAGGAGAAGGAAGAGGAGAAAGATGAGGCCTAGAAAGATGGCTCAACAGTTAAGATCACTTACTACCTTTCCAGAGGAGCAGAGTTTGGTTCCCAGCACCCATGTCAGATGGCTCACAACCACCTATGACTTCAGCTCCAGCCTGTAATCTAGCTCCAGGGGATCCAACACTTCTGGACCCCATGGGCACCTGTAGTCACGTGCACATACACATAGTTAAAAACACATGTCATATATTTGTAATGATAAGTAAAAATTTTAACTTTATTTTAAAAATAATAAAACTAAATTTTGAAGAAGCGATATCTACTTGGGACCCTTTGGGAGTTTGGTGCTCTTATGGCTTAATTTCCTAGAGATTCATTGAGTTTGTCTGTAACAGTCACTCATTTCCCTGTCCCTAAGCACAGGTGTAGCATGGCGGAAACCACCTGTACTGCTTCAGACTGACCGCCGCCTCTGTGTGATCTCTTTTCACTTCTCTAGGATAAGTGTGTAAGAATGAAATATCCAGTTGTATGCTAGTTCAGTTTTTAAAAGGAGCATTCACACATTTTTGCAGAGTGGCTGAAGCACTATACATTCGTTCCACCAGCCACAGATGAGCAAGGCATTTCTCTCCAGCATCTCCGGCAATCCATTTCCACCATCCTCATAGGTGTGTGATGATCGCTCATCTCAGCTTTTATTTGCATCTCCCCTGTGCCTTAGGCCAGCGAGCATCTCTTCATGTGCTTATTTGCCATCTGTAGACCCTCTTCGGTTAAATCTCTGTTCGTTTCTGAGCCTTCTCTTTTGAAAAGTGAAACCACCTCAGGAATTCTGAGACCCGTTTCCCTGCCAGCCTTCACATTTGCAGGAGCCGCATCTACCAACAGGGTGCCAGGTCAAGCGTCATTGCTCCAGGATTCAGATGCTCGTGGTCCATCAGTGAGGACAGCCAGGAAGAGAGCAAAGGGAAGGCAGATGCTGTGATGTCATGGAGTCGGTCTGGAGATGGGACGCATTTGTTCTCTCTCTTAATTCCTACCACAATCTTTGTGTTTGTTTGCTTGCTGTTAGGATGGAAACATCAGACACACACAGTTTAAGGGACGAAAGACTAATTTGGACTCATCCTCGAAGGGAGGGCATGGAGGCAGAGAGGAAGGAGTTCACATGACCATGACAAAAAAAAAAAAAAACCAAAAAACAAACAAACAAACAAACAAAAAGCAGGAAAAGGAGGATACGGAAGGAGCCAGCCAGGAAGAGACGCAACCCAAGAACACCCCTTCCATTCAGCTCTCCCCTGTCCCCTGCCTCCTGCCTCTCAGCACCCTCAATAATGCCTTGGTATTATGAATCCATCACGAGATTTAAGCATCAAGTCGGAGACCTCCAAATCTAAAGTCTCTGGGAAATACCTTCACAGACATCCCCAGAGGCGTGTTTCATCACCCTGTGGATTTCATAATCCAGTCAAGTTGACAAGGGACAAAAACTGTTACTCCCCACCCCGCCCCCTTTCCAATGGTTGAGCAGAGGCTCTTAAACCATCTCTTTAAGATCTTCCTGGGACATCCCTTCCCACAGCCCTTCTCAAAGTCACAGAACGCTGACTTCACTGTGATACTACTTGGAATTCTAGGTGTGTGTATGACAAAAATCCAGTTAGTACTTGCCTGGACCAGAAAGGTAAGTAGTTGAAAGGAAACATTTAAGAGATATCACAAAGCTGTGTGAGAAGGAGAGGGGGCAAGCCTGGGTCTCAGGAAACTGGCATCTGTGGCCAGCACTGTCACTACTCTCTCTGTCATCTCTGTCTCTGCCCATCAGCTTTTGTCCTTCGTGACAGCAACTGTAACTTCCACAAATGTAGGAGAAGTAGCCATAAGACCTGGAGTCACCCAGAAAGAGTAGAGCTGACACTTAGCTTCAGTACATTAAGTCTTAGGACAGTTGTGGCCTCAGGCCAAGGTACCGTGCTGGGGAGTTCATCAACATCAAGGCAGTGGCAGTGGACGAGCTATGAAGCCCTAGCCAGTGATGGACCCTCCACGTCTGCTGGGGACTCTGAGGGTTTCAGTGAGGACCATCAAGGACACACAAAACTCATTCTTCCTTTGTTCATGTCACACCCCCAAGGTGGAAAGTCTTAGCTTGACTTCAGCCCAAACCTCACCCATCAACCTGCCCTAACTTTCTTCCTAGAGTCTAATCCCCAATGACTTCATTTGTAGTTTATGGTAACACTTGTTTCTATAACCAATAAATCCCCAGACAACATAGGTTTTCCTCCTGCTTACTTGAAGACCAGGGTGTGAGTGTGGGTGTGGATGTGGCTGCACACACACATGCACATGTGTGCGCACATTCCTTCTACATGTTAATTCAGAAGTCTAGCATCTCTTATAGTCCTGTGACCTCATCTGTCCCTGACTCTGAGTCCTTTGCATTAAGTCAAGAAGACTTTTGTTTTGTTTTTTGAGACAGGTTCTCTGTGTAGCCTTGGCTGTCCTAGACTCACTTTGTAGACCAGGCTGGTCTTGAACTCACATCTATCCATCTGCCTCTGCCTCCTGAGTGCTGGGATTAAAGGCATGTGCCACTGCCGCCTACCTTAAATCCATTTTCTTAACCATTTCATTTCTAGCCTCACCCCTCCATTGGTGGGGTCAAATGTCCTGCCAGTATGCAGAGGGTACTGGAATATGTAATATCTGATGTTACTTCCTGGGCACAACTTGTGATCATGTCTTAATCTGTTTATTGTTTCTATAACAAAGTACTTGAAACTAAGCACGATGCATCAGGTAGTCTATTTAGAGGCTGGAAAAGCAGCGAGCAGGGCACTCATATCCACCCGGGAGCTGGGGAGGGTCTTTCTGCTGCACTGTACTATGGCTGATGTCCCAGGACAAGACAGAAGATCATGTGAACTCTGGTCTCTCCTATCTTCCTATAAAGCCACACATGCCACCACAGAACCTCCACCCCCATGACTCCTAACTCTAATCACCCCCCAAAAGGGCCCACATCCTAGATCTTTAGCATATAACCCAATTTGGGAGGTGTTAAGTTTTCAACTTTTGGGGGAACACATCCAAGCCACGACACAGTGCAAGAAGGAATATGTGCTTTGGGAGGCTGCCTATCATGTCACCCTCCTCTTGCCATGTGTTCAGCCACCCACGGAGAAGTTCCTTGTTGTCCTCCGTTTTCCTGACTGTGTTCAAAGAGTCCCTGTCTCTTGTCACATCCAGGCAAGACCCAGCAGGCCTGTGGGTTCATGAAAGACAATGGTCAAACCTATTCAAGTTTTGTAGAAATCTAGTTTACAAGTTAGAGCCTGCAGGCTACCCTCTTATCTTGTGATGTAGGGTTACTGGGAACCAGGGCAGGGATAGAGGTGAGCAGTGGGGACAAGGTTGGGCCCGTCTGCGTTTAAGCTTCAGCATTTGCTTATTGTGGAATTTCTTTGTTCTCTTTTAAGTGTGAAACATTACATCAGGAGCAGAGGATGCTGCATAGCGGTGGCACACTCGATTGCCATGCACTCAGTCCTGGTTCAAGTCCCACACCACCAAGAAGTGAGGCCCAAGGGTTCTGTGTTTGATCACTGAGTTCTTAGCACCTGTGGCAACTATGTCGTTTGCTTCTCTCACCTTGCCTGGCTTCTCTGGACCTCAGAGCTCTCTTCAGCAGAGACCAGCCCCTGCCCCCACCCCCACCCCCACCCCACCCCCGTTCCTCTCATGCCCTTTATAACATGTGCACAGTTCTGAGGGAGATCCTCCTACCTGCGGCGGACTGACTGCTGAATAACCTGGGCAGCTGCCTATAGCAGTGCCTGGGCCTGGATGCTGCAAGAAAACTTGTCACCTTTGTCCTTGGCCTGGGGAAGAGCCATCCAGGGAGCTCCCTCTGGGTGGGACTTGGAGGCTGCACAGTAAGAGGAAAGAGCCTCTAGTTCATTTGTCCTCAGTCTGTGGGTCTCACCTCTTTGGGGTTAGGGGTGACGTTGAACAACCCATTCACAGGGTCACTCAAGATCATCAGGAAACATATCTATTTACATTACGATTCATAACAGTAGCAAAATTAGTTATGAAGTAGCAATGAAAATAATTTTACGACTGGGGGTCTACACAACACGAGGAACTGTGTTAGAGGGTCCCAACACTAGGAAGGGTAGGAACCACTGCTCTGGCCGTCCCTGGGTGGGACCTTGAAACCTTGACATGGGCCTTAGCTCTCTCTGGATGGTACAGCTTGCTTATCTCATATCTCCGGAGCCTTTTCAATTGAGTTCTGTGACATTTTCAAATTAAAGTCACATCTCACAATAACTTGGTAGCAAAACACAGCTATCTCCTATCTGAAGATTTAGCTTTTTCCTCAGGACTATGTGGTATCAACTTGGATTCTCAAGGCTCCGTTCCTTCCCACCTTGCTCTTGGTAGGTCTCTGCCCCGCTTTGCCCTGCCTCTGCCCAGTTCAGTTTGTGTTTCTGTCAGCCATTTCCTCTTGCCCTGGTCTCTGTCTCTTCCCTTCCCCATTACACGTCCCCGTTTCTGCTCCCCGTCCTTCCGGCTGTCTCTGTCACACTTCTGTGCAGCAGGTCAGCGTGGCTGCTCTGACATTCTCAAGGCTCGTGATAACAAACAGACATAAACAAGAACCCAGCAGGACCTGGGAGTCTGCCCTACACTCCTCCTCCTGGAGGTCACCAGAATCCCATCTGCCCTCCAGCACCAGGGTAGGTGTTGGTGGCTCAGGGAGCATCACGTTGCTGTGTGTAGAAAAGAAAGAATGTGGTCCCACAGGATCCAGGCTCTTTGCTGGAGGTCATGGGAGAGGTAGCTCCTTGAAAACAAAAATTAAGTGTTTCCTAGAACAGCTGTATACACTGTGCCTCAAAAACAGAAGGACCAAAACCCTTAGGATAGCAACCATCTCTCCCCTAAAGAAAACAAACTACTTGGGAGTCCTTTGGAGAACAAATAGCAGCTTTCACCTGAAACCCTGCAGCGGCCTCATGGGTGAGGCTTCAGGAAGAGGCCCTGTGACGGCCCAAAAGACATTCAAGAAGGTTCTCAGGGGTGCCATGCATGATTACTCCAAGTTAGAAACCACCCAAATACTTCTAGAAATAAGAAAATAACAAATCCATGAGCCTAGTGAGAATGGTGCAGTTTTTAATCTACAATTCTGCAGAAAGGGACCCCAGCTCAGAGCCAAAGCAAAAATTGCTGACTGGTGAGTTACTGTAAGACAGTGACTTTAAAAATCTCCTCAAGAGAAATTCCTGTCTTCTTCTCCATTGGTCAGGACTTGCACCCCTTCCAGACGTTCCATCTCATTGGTCTAGGACACAAAGCCTCATCCAATGAGCAATTTGGGGCATGAGACAACCCCCACCCCACCCCATTCCCACCCACACATATAATCCTGGAGTCACTCACTCAGCCGACCAGCTTTTGAACTCTCCAAGTCCTAAGACAAGCAGGCCTCACCAGGGAGGGGAGAGAGGGGACCTGGTACTTTTGTAACTCTGAGGTACTCCTAGCACATCTCATATTAAAAATGGACCACTAAAAAAGTTTTTTAATTAAAAAAAAAATGGACACTTGGACTTTGGAAGGAGTGAGGGGGTCTTGGGAAGGTGTGGCAGGTCCAGACAGTCTGGAATGCCTCTCAGGGAGGGGTTGGCCCTCAAAGAGTCTCACTTCCTCCATCAAAGCAGCTAAGCCAAACGGAAAGGGACAGCATTTGTGTGAGTCCGCTTTCTGCTATTGCAGCCGATACCTGGAATAAGTCAATTTAAAGAGTGAAGAGGTGGGCGGAGGACATAGCTCCGCCAGCAGTAGAGAGCTTCCTGTGGCACTGGGGGAGGGAAATGAACAGGCATTTATTTTGGGCTCACAGCAATATTGAAAGGTTTTGTTTGGTTGGTTTTGGTTTTGGAGATGGAGTTTCTCTGTATAGCCCCGGCTGTCCCGGAACTTGCTCTGTAGACCAGGCTGACCTGGAACTCAGAGATTCACCTGCCTCTCTGCCTCTTGAGTGCTGGGATTAACTTCCCAGCCTTGGACGTTTTAATTCATTGTTGTTGGTCCTATTTATTTTGGTAGTCCCATTTTAAACATTTTATTCATTCATTAACAAAACCCACAAGTTTCAATGTTTTACCCAATTTTTCATTATTGAAAAAGTTAAACATTTGTACAAATAGCATATGGTCACCCTTGCCCAATTCTATCATTATTGATTTTTGACCAATCTTATTGCCTCTTCTGATCCCAACCATTAATCATTTAATCAGTAAAGGCTTTGTTTTTTTAAAGTGAGTCTTTTCATCTAAAAAAAATTCAATTCTGGGCTGGAGAGATGGCTCAGCGGTTAAGAACTCTGACTGCTCTTCCAGAGGACCTGGGTTCAATTCCCAGCACCCACATGGCAGCTCATAAGTGTCTTTAACTCCAGTTCCAGGGGGTCTGACACCCTCTCAAAGACCTACATGCAATGAAAGCACCAATGTACATAACATAAAAATAAATAAATAATTTTACTACATAATTAAATTATTTGGTATTTAGTATAATTATTTAAATTAAATAAATTATTTAAATTTCATTTAAACCAAAGTATAAGCAACTTAAGATGTCTAACTTGTCAGCTCTCTCTAGCTTAGTGAAATTTTAATTAGGTCATAAACTAAGGAACAGTGCAGTGGCAACAGCATTTTGGAGTATCCCTTCTCCGGTGGAAAGCAGGAAAGGGAGGCATCCTGGGAGTGGAGGGAGGCATAGTGTAGGTGGAAGTGAGGCATCCTGGGAACAGAGGGAGGCATACTGTTGGTGTAAGTGAGACATCTTGCAGGTTGAGGAAAGCATCTTGCTTGGGTTGGGGTGGAGGTGAGGTTTCTTGGGGATGGAGGTTGGCTACTACAACCTACATCACAACCTGTTTGCAGCTACCATCCTGTTACTTCTCCCACAACCTACCCTGTAATTATCCTCAGCAAGAATGAAGATACTTGAGTCCCGTTCAAAGGATGCCCTGACTCTGCTCCCATCTCTCACGAGTCGAATATCTTGCTCTACCTCAACAAACGCACCATGAGCTGTAAGAAGGAAACACGCCATTTGGCCTAACCTACTGAACATCCCAGCTCTGCCACCAACACACCGAAGTCCCTGGCGGTGTCCCCCTGCGTCTATGAGCCTCTCATTGCATGCATCACCAGAGAGGATGAAACCATATCTCTCACCTAGAGAAGATCGAGACCCAAAATATAGTTTCTACTGCCTTCACTTCATCAGAGCCAAACAAACAAACAAACAAACGCGTCAAGCAGAAGCATTGTCAAGTCAGGGGCCACCAGCTGCTATTCACATTCATTGGCCATGACTTTTCCTAGGGAAAGGGCTCAAATCCAGGATATCTTAGGGACCGTGTGCAAAGCTAGAGTTGTCCGGCTCTGTGTTCCACAGTGTATCCAAGGATCTCCCAAGCGAAGAGGCAGCCCTGATGGCAGCATGTGGGGCCCACACTCCTCCCACCACGGGAAAGCCATAAGACTACAGTTGCATCTTGTCTTGTTTGGCTCTCGCAGCATGTAGACACATGGGGATCCAGCCTGGCACCATGTGGCACGGAAGGGCATGACACTCCTCAGACGACCTCAGACAACCAGAGGCTCCAGGCGCTGCTAAGATGAGGAGACAAATGGTGCAAAGATGAAAGGTAAAGAGCAAAACAGTGTGTGCACAGTGAAGAGTGGTGGAACTAGAGACTCGAGGATAGTGAGGAACAGCTTGGTGTGGATAGCCGGCCATGCCATCTGAGGCCACAGTGAGTCCATGATGCTTCCGTGGGCCGTGTCTGGGTCCACGGCCCTGCAGCAGCAGGGGTCTGTTACTACCAAAGACCATGGGCACATCCCTGGTCTGGGCTGCCACCGGTGGTCATGTTGATGTTTGAGGGCTATGGAGAGCTGGCCCTGCCCCTCACCAGCTGCACACTTGGGAGTGTGGGTCCATACTTGTCCTGAGAAGCCCTGTGGGGGGTGTGAGTGGGAGAGAAATGGCCCCTCCCCCTGTTGGCTATGTGGTGGTATGGTTGCAGGAGAGATGCGCCTCGCCCCCTGGCTGCCTGTGGCAGGCAGAAGAGCTGGCCCCTAACCCTAGCCTGAGCCACGTGGGTGAACAGCGGGCTGGACAGCAGGAGAGATGGGCAGGCCCTCACCCTCATCTGGGCAGCACTGGAGAGCTGACCCAGATGGCTTGGGTGCAGGAGAGCTGGCCCCAGTGGTGTGAGCATGGGAGAGCTGTTAAGCTGACCAACTCAGCTTACCACCCAGGCCCAGATCCAGGACTTTGAGTTTGTCCACCCCAACATCTACACCATCTATGAACTGCTGGAATGTGTGAAAGGGCTGGTCCTCCGGGACTGAGGACACAGAATCTCTACAACACAGGGCAACAACAGGATATCCAAGAAAGTCCCAATGAGGACCCAGTATTGATGGTATAGCAGAAGCCAGACCAATGACTCACTGCAATGAACATTTGCAAGAAAAGCTGTTTGGGAAAAAAAGGTATACTGTGGGACACATCACAGCTTCAATGAAGACACATGTGCTTTGTTTGTTTGTTTGTTTGTTTTCTTTTGGGGGGAGGGTGGACGGATGGGGAGATGAATGGGATTGGGGCTCATGATGTGAACTTCACAAAGAATCAATAAAAAGGGTTGGGTTTGTTGTTGTTGTTGTTGTTGTTGTTTTGTTTTTTTTTTTTTTGCCAAAATAAGTAAATAAATAAATAAAAATTTAAAAAAGAAAAAGAAACCTGGGGATCTTTTGTCAGAGTTTACCAGTCAGGTGTGGTGCTTTGAATAAGAACAGCCCCCATACACTCATCTATTTGAATGTTTAGTCACCAAGGAATGCCACTACTTGAGAAGGATTAGGAGGTGTGGCCTTGTTGGAGTAGGCGTGGCCTTGTTAGAGGAAGTGTGTCAGGGAGGTGGGCTTTGAGGTTCCAAAGGCCAGAGCCAGTAAGATCAAAAACTCAAGTGACACCACATGCTGGAGAGGATGTGGGGAGAGAGGAACACTCCTTCATTGCGGGTGGGAATGCAAACTAGTACAACCACTTTGGAAATCTATCTGGTGCTATCTCAGAAAACTGGGAATAGGGCTTCCTCAAGACCCAGCTATTCCACTCCTTGGAATATACCCAGAAGATGCACCAGCACACAGCAAGAAAATTTGCTCAACCATGTTCATAGCAGCCTTATTCATAATAGCCAGATCATGGAAACAGCCTAAATGTCCCTCAGTAGAAGAATGGATAAAGAAACTGTGGTACATATACACTATGGAATACTACTCAGCTATTAAAAACAAGGAATTCACGAAATTTGTGGACAAATGGATTGAGCTAGAGATGATCATAATGAGTGAGTTAACCCAGAAGCAGAAAGACTCAAATGGTATATACTCACTTATATCTGCATACTAGCCCAATGGGCACGTCCCATGAAAGCCTTCCCTTACCAGGAAACTGGGACCGAGGGGAGGACATCCTATTGGGACTCTAGATGAGAGAACAATGGGAGAATAGCAATATAGAAGGCTCCAGTGGGTCCTAGAAACCTACAAGTAGAACATTATGATAGGCAGATTTGGGTCATGGGGTCCCGCTCAAACTAAGGCCCTAGCCAAGGACAATACAGGCGGTAAAATTTAAACCCCTACCCTGATCTAGCCCATGGACAGGACAGTCTC
>OU015742.1:5698537-5708672 GCA_907169655.1 Acomys percivali | reverse complement strand
GACCCGCTCAAACTAAGGCCCTAGCCAAGGACAATACAGGCGGTAAAATTTAAACCCCTACCCTGATCTAGCCCATGGACAGGACAGTCTCTACACTTGAGTGGAGAGAGGGATTTGACTTTCTCAAGTACTCTGGTGCCTCACATTTGACTATGTCCCCTGGCGGGGGAGACCTAGTGGCACTCAGAGGAAGGACAGCAGGTCACTGAGAAGAGACTTGATACCCTATGAGCATATACAGAGGGAGGTAATCCCTCTGAGGAACAGTCATAGGGGAGGGGAATAAGGGGAAAATGGGAGGGAGGGGAGAATGGGAGGATACAAGGGATGGGATAACCATAGAGATGTAACAAGAATAAATTAATTAAAAATAAAAAAAAATAAAAAATAAAAATAAAAATAAAAAAAAAAAGCAAAGGCCAGAGCCAGGCTAGGGGTCTCACTCTCTTCCAGCTGCCTGGGGATCCTGCTGCAGAACTCTCAGCCACTTCCCCAGCACCATGGCTGTCTATGTGCCGCCATGCTCCCCACCATGATGATAGCGGACTAAACCTCTGGAATTATAAACAAACCCTAATTAAATGTTTCCCTTTATAAGAGTTGCCGTGGTCACGGTGTCTTTTCACAGCAATCGAACACTAAGGCAGGGGGTTCCATCAAATTCCCACAGAGTCAAATCAGCAGCTTCTTTCTTGAGGACCAGGAAGGGCAGACTGGAGGTTCCACCATGACTCCCTCCCAAGGAGTCCCCAGTCAGGGATGGGTGGATGGAGGTACAGTAAATGCCCCTTGCTGGACAGTTCTGACACTGCCTATAAACACAGGCTTTCTTGCTGTCGGCCCTCCCCACCCCAAGTGCCTACAGGAACCACCTCCCACGTGATCTGATGAACTCCATTCATGACCGTGTCTGGGAGAACTCAAGCAGGGCTCCAAGTTAATGGGTGCACAGCTCGGGTTGTCCTAGCCATCAGCCCCCACCCCTTCGTGATGGGCATGTCTGCCTGAAGAGCTGCTGCGAACCAGTCATTGTGCAAGGGCAGTTTGCCTCAGAGATCAAAGAAGCCTCCGCATTCTGGAAAAATATTGGGTCACATAGCATGTCATTTCAGAATGGCTCTCAAGTACAGCATTTCCTGAGCTC
Source organism: Acomys percivali (assembly GCA_907169655.1). NCBI lineage: Eukaryota > Metazoa > Chordata > Mammalia > Rodentia > Muridae > Acomys > Acomys percivali. Next base: position 5,707,528 of record OU015742.1, on the reverse strand, counting down.
TGCAATTACAGCCGCTTTCCGTGTTCGCTTTAAATGACCGTGTAAGCAGCTATTTACGCTCTGGCTCCGGGCACCACTCAAGGGTTCTTTCTAAATATATCACGGTAAACTCATAACCTTAGGCTGCCCGCATGCCTATATGCAAAGGGTGCCACCATGATCTCGGCTGAATGCCCCCACATAAAGCCCAGCCTGGCGCAACATTCAAAGCCGTATCGCCCTGTCGTCTCTGCTTTTTCCTTCTCCCCCCTACCCTGTTATAGAAGCCACAAGGAATTCCCACAGAGCAGAGAAAGCCACAGAGCTTTGAGAGTCACTGTTAGGCTGGCTTCAAGGCCCAGAACTCTGCAGAGTTTAACAAACAGGCCTGGTGCTTAAAACATGCGTCCAATAAATGTCCAATAAATGCTCGTCAGATTCCAAACCCAGATTCGTAGATTACTCTCTCACCCTTCCTCCCTCTCTGCTTCTCTCTTCGTCCCCTCCCTCCTTTCTTCTCTGAAAAAAAAAAAAGAAAAGTGGACACATCTGTCATAGCTTGGGATGGGCAGAGACTGGATTCATCATCCGTGCCACGGATGGGCGTGGGTGGCTTAGGTCCATCAGACCCACTGATGGCACACTCTCTGGCCTTTTAAAGCATCTCTTTATAGCCTGGGATGGAAGTGCCTCCGAGGCATATTAAGTGAAAGAGAAGCAACATTCTAAAGAGAGGGTGTGACGTGTTATCACTTGTGAGGAAAGGAAAATGCTAGAAATGCAGGAAATATGTCTGAAAGATAAACAAGAATCTTAGCGGCACATGCGTGCAGGGGAGGGAAGTGAGAAGGGGACCGTGTTTGTACTGGGTTCACTTTGTGGAAATGTATATATGTGCGCACATGCGCACACACTCACACACTGATAAAAAGAAAACAAAAGGAGCTAGGAGGGTAGCCAGGGGATTAGAGGAAACCAAGGTCAGACTGTCAGCATCTATGTAAATGCCGGGTGGGGGTGGCAGCCCACATGTGTTCGCACAGCTCAGAAGGCAGAGAAGAGGTGGTCCTGGGCGGGGCACTGGCTGGGACCAGTGATGCCTGCATTCAAGAGAGAGACCCTGCCTCAAAATTCAAGGAGAAGAGTAACTGAGGAAGATGCCTGACATCATCAACCTTTGGGCTCCACTCAGGTGCACACACATGTGCCCAAACACATACAAACACCATCTGGGCTAGTTCCTTCTCAACCTGACACAATCTAGAGGTGTTGAAGAAACGCCTCGGTCAGATTGCCTACAGGCAAGTCTGTAGGGGGTTCTCTTCATTAAAGGTTGATATGAGAGGCCCCAACTCACTGAGGGTGGTGCCACCCCTGGACAGGAAGTCCTAGGTGACATAAGAAAGCTGGCTGAGCACATAGTAACCCACCTTCCTCCGTGGATTCGATTCCTGCCTCCAGGTTCCTGCCCTGAGTTCCCGGGGGACACCCGATGTCCCTCAGTGGTGAACTGTTACTCGGAAGACAAAATAAACCCTCTCCTCCCCAAGTTGCTCTTGGTCATGGTGTTTACCAGGGTCATAGAGAACATAGCTAAGATAAACACACGTGAACATGTGTGCACTCCACGGACACACACACATGCCAAAACTGAAAAGACAAAGAGGCCCGTTGCTGGTGGGGATGCCCTCAGTATTGTGTGCATTTGTACAGTAGGATTTAGAGTCTGTGCATCTCCCCCAGCCCCACCCCCAGCCCTGTGCCTGACTCACTGCTCCTAGGTAAGAACAGTGTAGCCAGCACCCCTTCAAACAGATGCCAACCCACCTCTTTGGGGCAGAAGCAACAATCCAAACAGAAGGTTCTTGATGACGGACCTTCCAACACCGTCTTGTGTAATCACAATAAATCTCCACAAGTGTGCCCACAGGCCCACTCCTCAAATGATTCTTCATCCTGTCCAGTTGATGATTAACCCTATCACAGTAACTGATTTACCTATTTACTATTCTGTATTGGCATTTTAGAGTGTACATCTATCTATTTTTTAAAAAAACTGTTTGCCTGGCATGGTGGCACATGCCTTTAATCCTAGCACCTGGGAGGCAGAGGCAAGTGGATTAATGTGAGTTAGAGGCCAGCCTGGCCTACAGAGTGAGTTCCAGGACAGCCAGAGCTATTACACAGAGAAACCCTGTCTCAAACAAACAGGCAAACAAACAAACAAACAAAAACCAAAAAACTGTTTACGTGAGCGTGTTGCCTTGCGAGCTACAGCCTCAGACATCTCACAGTTTACATGTCTCTCAGTTGTATCACAAATGGCTGACTTTCACCTTCTAGATCATGTTAAAAACATTTTATGATGCTTACCTGATGAAATATCCGAAGTTGCATTTCTCAGAGTGCAGGTCTCTTGTGTGTATGGTGTACACGCGTCTCACGCCTTCCTCCAGCGCTGTCTGTAATATTGCCCAATACAGAGTCTCTCACTGTAGTGGAAGCTCACCACTCCAGCAAGCTCTCAGGAACACCAATTTGAAGCTTACCAGTATTTGTAGCCATGCCTGTCCTTTGATGTGGGTGCTAAGGATTCACAGAGCAGGCACTCTTACCCACTGAGCCATCTCCCAGCCCTGCGCCCCACCATTAACGGGCAAATGGTTACATTTGCAGAGTACCTAGAGTGAGCCTCGAAGCACTCTCTCTCTCTCAGCTCTGAGCATCTAGAACAAGAACCTTAAAAACCACGCCCTGGATGGGGATCAGCTCAGTGGTATAGCGCTTGCCTGGCACGTGCGAAGTCCTGGGTTCAGAGGGAAATCCCTGGCCTCTCAAGAGGTAGCCTGAGTCGGGTAGGAAAGAAGACAAGTTAAACAGCCAGCATTGTGCTGTGTAAGTTGAGTCCTGGGAGACAAGCAGCAGGGAACATAAGCGGGCGTAGACTTCCATTTTAAGGCGGGCATGCTAGTCCTAGGGAGGTAAAGGTGCCTGGAGAAAAGAACCGAGGTGCATAGGTGCGAAGCCCTCTGCAGCTCCGAGAAGCGTGCCTCACAGGCACGGACTCTCCACTCCCCACCCGCTCACACGCTAGATGCGTGTGGAGGAGATTGGGAGCCTGGGTTTCTATGAACTCAGATGAGTCAGTTCCATTTTATGGGTCGAGTGGAGCCCAGAACAAGAGAAGACCAGGTCTTGCTACTCAGCAAGGCAGTCTGAAGACACAGGAGTCCCCAAGGGCTGCACTCTGACCTCAGTCTCCACCGGGAAGAAACAGACCTGGGGAACCAAAGCAAAAAATAAATGTTCAAAAAATTCTGCCTCCTAACCACCTCTACATGGAAACTAACTACCCCTGTGTGGAGACTAACTACTCCTGTATGGAGTCTAACTGGCCCTATGTAGAGACTAACTACCCATGTGTGGAGTCGTGCCTGAGCACTTAACCTGCAAAACACCCTCTACAGAGAGAAGGGGACTTAAAGGGACACCTCAGGACTTCACCAGAGCTCCTAGAAGGCAACAGAGAGAAACCCACCAGACTGCTCAACTGCATGTTTCCCAAACTCCCTCTAGGAACACTACAACACTAATATGCTGGACGCCCATCTGCGGACCCTCTTGAGCCAATAGTGGAGTAAAAGGGTTCAGTAGGATCATTTTTGGGAAATTTATCTTATGAATCACAGGGCACTGTTGCTGTTACTCCCTTTTATTTTCCAAGTAAGAGTCTCTGTCAAGACAATTATCCACACTGCGCATTCTCATGCTTGCATGTATACGCACACACACATATACACACACATACACACACACACACATACACACACACATACACATACACACGCACATGCACATGAGCGGGACACACTGTAGTGGTAAAATACTCTGTCAAAAAGCAATTTAAAGGAGAGTTTGTTCTAGCTCAGTTCCAAGGTGCAGTCTGTGAAGAGGAAGAACTTAAAGGAGGAGGTCACAGCCAGAGGCAGGAAGAGAGAGCAAGCTGAATACCCACCTGCCCTTCGGCTCCTCACATCCCCACCCCCACCCCACCATCTACTCACACAATCTAGGGAAGGTCGCTACGCACAGCAGTAGGGCATCCCACCTCCACACAACTGAGACATCACCCACATGAGTGCCCAGAGGTCTATCTACCGGGGGCTTCTACATTCTGTCCAGTGGACAGTCCACACTAAGCGACAGAGTACACATTCAGTGTAGGAAGCCGCCACCCTGCCCCAATGACTCCTTTTGCCAAAGAATAGGGGAGACGCTGGAAGACCTCTGAAAACGGACGCCATGCACCTAACAGAGAGGAGTGCCAGCACTGCATTTGAGCCTTTTAAGATGCCTACTAGAATATTCATAGCAACACTGTTCATAAGATCCCAAACTGGATCCGGCCCAAGTACCCATGCATGGGAGGATATATAAATAACAGACCCTCGTAAGATGGTGCTTCGTACAAGAAGAGACGTTGGGGAGAGGCTCGGTCAGCTAAGTGCTCACCACATAACCACGAAGACCTGAATTCTGTCTCCAGCACGCGTGTAAAGGCTGAAGTGTGGCACTTTGTCTATAATCCCAGCACTAGCAGGACAGAGGCAGGGGGATGACTTGAGTCCACTGACCAGCCAATCTAGCTGTATTGGTGAGCTTCAGGTTCAGTGAGAGACCTATAGGAAGATACCCAATGCCTTTAGCTTCCACATGTATCCCTTTATACATATGCACAAAAACATGTACACACTCATGCAGGTGCGCGAGCGTGCACACACACACACACACACACACACACACACAAGGTTAAGTCACCAAGTTGACAGAAAAATCATAAGAACTGGGAGGACCCCGCCCCCACCTCCACCCCACCACCCTTGTGCACGTCCATTATAGCCTCCTGTGTTGTTGTTCTTGTTGTTGTTTGGCTTTTCGGAACAGGGTCTCTCTGTGTAGCCTTACTGTCCTGGACTTGCTTTGTAGACCAGGATGGTCTCGAACTCACAGAGATCTGCCTGTGTCTGCCTCCTGAGGGCTGGGATTACAGGTGTGAGCCACCACCACCTGGTCCCTTATAGCCCTCTCTTAACACAGGCACCAGAGAAAGCTTTCCCAGCCACTTATCTGCTCTGGCGGTGTCCATGGTGGGCACTCTTCAGAAGCTCTGCTTTGTCTTCAACATGACATGTGCAGCTTCCTTCCCACCCTCCCTCCCTCCCTCCCTCTGCCCCTCCCTCCCCCTGTTTCCCCATCTCACTCTCATTCAGGCTCCTGAGAGGTGCGCACACCTCTCTTCACACCCCCCTACAAACTATGTTTTCCCTATGCAGAAATTAACCCTCATAACTGCCCGGCGCTTCCTCTAGCCGCCTCTCCTCCTCAGCCCTGGCACCTCCTCCTCTGAAATCCCTCGGAGTGCCACAGCACTGCCAAGCAATAGCCCACTTAAGTACCCTTATCTCCTACCAGATGACACCCGCGGGCAGGGGCTGCTTCTGTCTTGCCCAGCATCGTGGCTGCAGTCCTGGCACATGGTCAGGAGACGCCCCGCAGTGTGTGTTAATGGAATGGTGCACGTCTTTAGTTGGTGTCCACCCACTCCTCCGCTTCTATTTATAACACTTGTCTCTGAAGCCCGGGCACAGGGTACAAGGAAGGGTGCCCAGTAGGATGCCGGTCTTCCTCTTTCCTTCCCGAGGATTCATCCTGAGGACAGGACCACACTGCTTCCCAACGTATCCCTGAGACAGAGCTATGGCTGTGGTTAGTAATGGTTTGCTTCCCAAGACACCTTCCCAAGGACACCTGGGCCCTCGTTTCCCCTCTCCCATTCCTGTCAATGTTTTTTGGGGTCTCTCGCAACTAAATGGCTTGCCCCTGGATCCTTCCCACAAGAACCACTTCCAGGGCGCTGTCTTCCAAGAGGTTGAATGGCGGCAGAAAATGAATTTGGGCCAACCTTACTCGAGCGTTCTCTGTAGAATCCACAGGGAAATATCACTAAGTACAGAGTCCAGTGAGGGAAAAGGAATGTTGTGCCTGAGAAACAGACTGAGAAATAGGCAGGATTCTAGGGCCAATGGAAAGTATGAGGCCACAAAGGGAGGAGGAGGAGGGGGGAGGAGGAGGGAGGAGGAGGAGGGAGGAGGAGAAGGGAGAAGGAGGAAGAAGGAGGAGGGAGGAGGAGGAGGGGGAGGAGGAGGGAGGAGGAGGGAGGAGGAGGGAGGAGGAGAAGGGAAGAGGAAAGAGGAAGAAGAGGAGGAGAAGGAGGAGAGGAGAAATTGAGATTAACCTCAGCAATGGAAAGCTGATTAACCAACCAAGAGGGCCAACGGTTGCCAGTTTAACAGATGCTGGACGACCCTTTCTGTAGTGAGACAGAGTGGGCCCTGCTGACATTATGATCTGAAACTTTGCCTCCAGAACTGTGTGGTACATTCCAGCTTACGTTGATGGGTATAACATCCTAGGAAATCAATTCAGTATAGCCTTATTTTATACCCACAATACATACTTACTTACCTGTGGCTACTAGGGACTTGTATTATTTTTTGGCATTATTACTATTTTTCCAGAGGCGGGAATCCGGGGTCAGAGAGTCCAATTGGTTAATGCAAAGGGAACAGAGCTGGCAAGCGAAGTGGTCAGCACAAGCTCGGATCTGATCATCAGGTCCCACTGTCATTAGCTCACTCAGTGTTATTGATCTGCAATTCCCCAGGCGCTCTCTAGGCATTTAAGATATGGGCACGAGATGGCTAGTTTTAATATTCAGCACATTGCCAACCACCTGCCCCCCCCCCAGAGACTCAGCAGGGGATGTCAGCTCAGGTTAGCCTGTGGGCATGTCTAGCGGGGGCAGCTTGATTGCATTAATTGATGTGGAGGAACCCATCTTAGGCGTATGTGGCAACTTTTCCTGAGTTTGGGTCCAGGAGTGTATACAAGAGAAAGTGAACTGAGTTGTAAGCACACGTGCATCAATTTTTGTTGCTCCTGATGGTGGACACAACTGGCTGCTTCAAGTTCCCGCCTTGACTTCCATACAATAACGACTGTAACCCGGAATTATGAGATGCGTAAACCCTTTCTCTCTTAAAGGTGCTTCTTGTCTGGGTATTTTACCACAGCACAACAGGAAAAGAATGTAAAACAAAGCTCCCTACCACACAGTTTATCTTTTAGCACAGGACAGGCCGAATGAGTAATCTCATTGCTTAGCAGCCTAGACAGAGTCAGAGGCCATGAGCAGAAACTGGACAGGGGAGGTGGGTAGCCTTCACATACAGCCTTCTGGAGGAAACTCCAGACATCTGACCCTAGAGCAACAGGAGTCAGCTCTTTCTCTGGGTATCAGGTGACTGAGCCTAGAGACATTTGCAGTGTTGAACAGAGGCTGTTGGAGCTTTGTGGAAAGTAAAGCCTCTGCAGAGATGTGGGATGCAGGCGGTGAGTCTTGTGGATGTCTCAGAGCCAAGTATCCCAAACATAGGGGACAGCCCATATTGTTACAGCAGGAAACCTAAGACATTACAAAAGGGACAATGACATGGAGACAGGCTTGTCTCTACGCATCGAGATCAGGCTTTAAAGTATGTTCCAAAGAGTCCTCCAGATTGTACATAGGAGCTTCCGAGGGCATGCCACCGCTGTACCCCACCTTCCGAGGGTGTGACACCGCCATACCCCACCTTCCGAGGGAGTGACACTGCTGTACCCCACCTTCTGAGGGCGTGACACTGCCATACCCCACCTTCCAAGGGCGTGACACCACCGTAGCCCACCTTCTCCATAGCCAGGATCATTAGATCTCAGTTCTCATCTGCTTTGTCTCTTGAAGTAGTAGTTGCATTTCATCTAAAGAATAGCAGAGCTGGGAAACAGGCGTGGGGTAAACTGCAAGACAGCCATTCCATGGACGATAAAGAGCCCACCAGACAACAGCACAAGTGGAGTTGAACACCCTGCGCTAAGTGTAAGAAGCCAGACACAAACGGCTAGCTTCTGCTTTCACGTCTATGACATTCTAGAAAGGACAAATATATGGCGACAGAAAGCAAATGCAGGATGCCAGCAACTGCAAAGGGGACTGTTGCCCCCTCCCCCAGATATCTGAAGCTCCTGCTTGAGTAGCCATTTATTCTGAGGTCACCGTGAACTGTGATAAAAGGGGGCAAAAGACAACTGTCTCGCGTGTGAAAAGCAAGAACTGGATGGCACCCGGGGCATTCTGCACACAGGGCCATCAGCTGGTGACCTTCACTCCTTCCTACCACTCTAGTTTTCACACATCCAATTCTCACTAGACTTCAGTAGAGGAGCTGGAACTCCACAGGGCTCCACGTGACCGGCTGTATTTCCCAGAACAGCAACAGATACTATTAAAAATAAAATAATGAAACCTTGTGTCTTGAGTTTGAGGAATAACGCGGTACCCGGGAACAGATAATTGGAACGCCAGGAACAGAGCCTGAGGCACTGGCTGCAGCTGGAACCTGCTCACTGTGCGCTGGGCCAGCCGCCTCTCTTTGTTCTGCCTTGCCTCGCTTACACAGTGGGTAGCCTTCACACACAGCCTTCTGGAGGAAACTCCATACATCCCACCCTAGAGCAACACAAGTCAGCTCTTTCTCTGCATGTCAGATGTTAAAGTTATACCAGGCACAACATAGGAGCTAAAGACAAAACAAACAAGAAAAACAACAACAACAACATCTGGTTATGAAGACCCAGCTCCCAGGATCATTCTAGAAGCTGGAGGAACAGTTAGCAGTATCACTCTTTACAGAGACTACAATAAGCTAATAATGAAGAGATTTTAGACACACATGACAGGAAGAAAGTGGGCAGAGCTCCATGATGGAGGACTGAGCAGGTAAGATGTGCGTTCTTCACAGAGGAATGCCAAAGGAAAGTGCTACAGCGTGGGAGTATATGCACACCATGCATACACACACAGGCGCACACATACACACATGCATGCACACACATACCACATGCATGAACACA
>OU015742.1:5660265-5677663 GCA_907169655.1 Acomys percivali | reverse complement strand
TCTCTCTCTCTCTCTCTCTCTCTCTCTCTCTCTCTCTCTCTCTCTCTTTATCTCTCTCATTGTTGGCTTTGGGCCATTCCGGCTCAGACCCCAGCTTCTTTGCCACATGAGAAAAGCATGCTAAAGGGGTTGGTCAGTGAGCCAGCTGACCTCCCAGAATCCCTGCCAACCATGTAGGGGAAGCTTCCAGAAGGCCCAGTCCAAGAGAACATTCAGGTGACCTTAATCCTAGCTGACACCGAGGAGCAGCTACAGGGATCAGCTGTCCTGCTGTATCCAGGACAACGCAGACCACACCTAGAGCCAGGAACAGAAGTGACAGATTGCTGAGAGACTATGTTTTGCTTGTTTTGTTTTGTTCGGTTGTTGTTTTTGTTCATTAGTTTTTCAGGATAGGGTTTCTCTAATAGTTCTACCTGTCCTGGACTCACCTTGTAAACCTGGCTCACCTCGAACTCACAGACATCCACCTGCCTCTGCCAAGTGCTGAGGTTAAAGGCGTGCGCCACCAAGCCCAGCCCTGAGAGAATATCTTGTGTACATATGGAAACTTTTCCTGTCAATAATAAACCGCATGGCCTATAGCTTAGGCAGGAAATAGGAGGTGGGACATCCAGCAGGCATAAAGGATTCTTAGATAAAGCCAGGCAGGGGAGAGTCGCCAGGCAAGATGTGAAGAGGACAGAGGCGTGGTACCTGAGCCCAGGTAGCCAGCCACGTGGCAAAATGTAGATTAGTATAATGGATTGTTTTAAGTTATGAACTAGCGAGAAGAGAGCCCCACTATACGGCCTAGGTATTCGTATAACAATACTTTGAGTCTCGTGGGTAGTTATTCCGGAAGCTGGGGGAAGGACAACATGATGGCTGATGGCACTCCATGTGTGGAGCACAGAATAAAAACTAAGCTGAAAAAAGTCCCTGGTAGAGGCACAAACCCTCTCTGGAAACAAAACAACTTCAAATTAGCTAGTTCAAGTCATCCCGAACCACAGACTCTTCCAAACAGAACTTCACTTAAATCTGAATTTCCTCAGCATTTAGATACTGAACAACAGATGCTACAGCTAGCTTGCTTAACCATTTTTCCCAATTTCCCAAAAAGGCATCCTATGCCCCAAATCAGCAGGAAGCAATATCAAGAAGAATGACGTTCCATTCCCTTAGGCTGGGGTGCGTAGGTTTTGGTTGTTCTATTGGGTGATGGATGCTTGTCAGTATAAAGGGGTTGCTTATAAAGTTAATAGTCTCAATCAGAGAGAAAAACAAGATATAGAAACTTAGACTCAGGAATTTATCTTTCCTCCTCTTTTCTATTTCTTTCTTTCTTAGGTAAAGGAGAAGGGGTTGAGAAGGGAAAAAAGGGGGAATATACGAATAATAGGAGAAAAGGGTATATTATTGACTCTGTTTTTTAACTCCAGAACTATTGTTATTCCCAAATATTTGTGATATATTGGTATAGATTATTATATATTGATACAAGATTCATATTATTTTTGACATCCCGTTTCTGAGGAGCCTGAGCACCAGGCGATACAGAGACAAGAAAGAGTCCAGCCTTTGGTTTCCTCCCCACTGGCCCGCTGGCTTCCATGCAGATGGATCCTGAGTTAGCTAAGCAACTCTTCTTTGAAGGAGCCACTGTGGTCATTCTCAACATGCCCAAGGGGACAGAGTTTGGCATTGTCTACAACTTCTGGGAGGTGGGGCTCAAGTTCCTGGGTGTGAAGATGATTCCCCCGTGTCATCCACTTCGTTCACTAAAGCTCTGTGAACAAGGCCAATCCCAGGGTGGTGGGCCCTCGGACGGGCTTCTTCCTTAGTCCGAAGCAGTGGGGGCTGACAGTTCTGTGCTAGAACACGGTTCAGGAGGAGGTGGACTTTTCTCCAGCTCCAGAGGCTGAAGTAGACGCCAATCTCCTGGAGTTAGACCAGTTTCTGGGACCTTACCCATACGCTACGCTCAAGAAAGGGATCTCACTCACCAGCTTCCATCAGTGAGGCCACCGTGGAGACGCTGCAGCCCGAGAGCCGGCAGGTCTGTGCCTTCTCAGATGTGTGGCAGGGTGGAGCAGAACCTGCCCCTCTGCCGCACTGAGTGCAAAAGCTACCAAGAGGGCTTAGCCCGGCTGCTGGAGGCGAAGTCCAAGGCTGGGACGGAGATCTGTTTCTCAGAGTTGCCCACTCAGATGTCTTCAGCAGGCGCCACACTGGCAGAGATCTCGAGGCACAGCCTGGACTTGAGCTATGCCCTCAAGACTGTGCTCAGCAAGCAGTTCCCTGGCAGCCTGCAGGATGTGCTTGGTGAACCCCAGTTTGCCTTTGTGTGTTTCCTGCTGGGCAATGCGTATGAGGCGTTGGAGCACTGGAAGCGGCTCCTGGACTTCCTGCGTCAGGAGCCACCATGGTGAAGCATCCCCATACCTCAGCCTTATCACCATCCTGTACCACCAGCTCGGTGAGATCCCTGCCGACTTCTCTGTGGACATCGTCTCCCAGAACAACTTATAGGTTTTCTTTTCTTCTGCCTGCAGTCTTGCTGTGGATGCCACCCTGAGGAAGAAAGCAGAAAGGGTCCAAGCCCACCTGACTAAGAAGTTCCTTCCCATGGGACTTTGCTTCAGAGCCAGAGGACTGTGCCCAGTAATGGTGGAGCTCCCTGAGGGCATCAAGATTGCTTAGTTGCAAGTCCCCAAGCCATAGGAGACCCTTTTCCACATGGATATGACCCGCTGTCTCCCCAAGCCATGGGAGACCCCTTCCCACATGGCTATGACCTGCTGTCTGCACTCATTCATCTGTCCTGGGAGCCTCCAGCACAGTGATCCAGTCACGTCCTGCAGGGAGGGAACCTATGCACCAGTAAATACACACCTTTGCTGCAAAAGTAGCCGTTTGTGGTTCCCTGGCCCTTGCGCTGAATTTCAGAAAAAGGTAGTCCAGATGAAACCTGCCCTCACAACAACCCTTCTGACAATGAGAAAGTGAGCCTTGAGTCCAAATGAGCTACATTCCCTAGCTGGTTAAAGGAGGAAAGAAGAAACCTGCTCCCTCCCAGGGTCCTGCTGTGACAGCAGTGATTTAAACGTAGGTTTGAAGTCGAATGTGGGTTGTTCAGAGCGTCTGCCTGCTCCTGCTTGCACAGAAGAAAGCCTGCTAGAAACCGCTCAGGAGCCCAGCCTGGGAACAGGCGACAATGAAGACGGTGCCTGCAGTCTGACAAGTGGTCTACTTCGGTTGATACCCCAGAACTGGCCCCTGGTCTTGGGGGCCTACTGGTACTATTACTTTTCATTCTGAGGCCTCACACTCTGAGATGGGACATGGAAGGCCCCCTCATATGTCCCCACTTTTCACCAAGGCTACCATGACTTTCTGACGACAGAAATCAACAGCAAATGGCGAGACTCTTTCCCCAAGCCTTCGTCTTAGGCCCTGTTAAAGTTGGGGCCTTTTCTTCAGAGCCATGGAGATAGCAGATAGCTTAATTCTCCCCAGCCTTCTGTGGGGTTCCCATCAGGGCTGTCATGTTTCTTGTGTTAGGGAGTCTTGGGTGCACACCCACTGTACTGTGTGGGCAGAGCTCTGCCTCAAGAAGAGCCCCAGGCCCTCTGCCCTGACCTCAGGCTGTTTGCTATGGAGTCCCAGTGCCATGCTTTTCTGAGCTGGAGCTCACAGCAGGTCTCTGAATGAGAGTCCTGCTGTTTGAGACTTCGGTGCTCCCCTTCTTTCCTTGGAGATGTTTTTCCAAGAGCATAATGTACTAAAAAAGATATTGATATAGAACTTTATGTATTGATACAGGAATAAGGTTATTTGATACATTGGTATAGATTATTATATATTGATACAAATTTCAAGTTATTTTTGATACACATCCATATAAATGTTTTGACTCCTGCATAAGATATTGGACATTTTCAACTCATTTACATGTGCAAAATTTACTTCCACTCTCCTTAAAAGCTGTAAACTCATAGTCATATCAGATACTAGTCTAGTTTATTACAAAATATACATTCTAGATTAAACAGATAGTGAATAGCTAGAAACATGCAATGTTTACCTGTTCAGATATAAGATAGATAGATAGATAGATAGATAGATAGATAGATAGATAGATAGATGATAGGTAGATAATGACTATGCACTATGTGGGTCTATATAGACAGCTAGATGGTCTTCAAAAACCTCAGAGATCTACAGAATATGGCATTTAAGGATGTTTCATTATTTTAAGGCATTTCGGGCAATGAGACATGTCAGATTCTGGCAGCACCCCATTTGACTTGAAAGAAGATGATGGCCATAAAAGAATCTCCTTTAGGAGATGGCTTCAAATGTGGCAAATAAAACACCCTCACTTCAATAGTAGACAGAGTGCTATCCAAATGGGGAAAACCTGGACAGACAGAGTCGACTGCTAAGACAGGGTAAGCAAGTCCTTCATAGTTCCTGCTTCACAGATATCTCTGTCAGATATTCTGGGCCAGAAGGCTGAAGATGATGCTCCAACATTACAGAGAAATTTGGGGGACTGTCCAGGCAGCCAGCTGTCTGCAGCTTCTATATTTTGGAATTCGCTTGCCTGCACTTTCTACATATTAAGGCAATATTATTTCCTTCTCAAGTCTCTGATGGGGTTGAAGACTAGATAGTTATAGTCTCAGAATTAAGTTTGAGTTATATAAGACTTAAGAAGATGTTTTTATATCTAAACGGTGTTTTTAGGTTCGTAATGCAAGTAAGAATAGAAAATGATTTAGGTACAGAACTTTGAATTAATCAAGATAGGATAAATAGTAGAGTTCTTTCTCCTCAGTTACAAAATACATATGAACTAGACATTGTGAATATAAATCTTACCTTTCATAATTGTTATTATTGTTTATAATTTATTATTGTAAGAGAAAGGAGCTCTTATTGGACTTAAAGGAGGAAATGTTGAGAGAATACCTTGTGTCTGTATGGAAACTTCACCTGCCAATAATAAGTCTGATGGCCTATAGTTTAGGCAGGAAATAGGAGGTGAGACATCTGATAGGCAAAGGAATTCTGGGATAGAGTCACGTGTGGGAGAGTCATCAGACAAGATGTGAAGAGGACAAACGCATGGTACCTGAAGCCCAGGTAACCAAGCACATGACAACATATTGATAAGTATAATGAGTTATTTTAAGTTATGAGCTAGTCAGAAAAGAACCTGGCTATGTGGCCTAGGTATTTGTATAATAATATTTTGAGTCTCATGGGTTGTTATTCCAGGAGCTTGGGGAAAGGAGGAAAAACAAACAATAGATGGGGACCTTAACCAGTGGACTGTCCAGTAATTGTCTGTTGGGCAGAGGATGGATGGAATGGGCAAGCACTCCTGGATCAAAGGGGCATCCACGGGGAAGTATTCCTGCAAGGCACACACCATCTCCAGCAGGGAACACGGGAAAGTATTCCTGCAAGGCACACACCGTCTCCAACAGAGAACACTGCTACAGTTTAGATTTGAAGTGTCTTCCACAAAGGCCATGGACTAAAGGCTTGGTACCCAGCCTGGGCACTAAAGATGGATCTTTTAAGTGGAAGGGCCCAGTGGGAAGAAGTCAGGCCACTGAAGTGTGCCCTTACAAGTGAGATTGGGACCTCCCTCTTTTTCTCTTCCAGGTTTCCTTCAGGCCTCTTTGGTCACATGTCCCCACCATGATATGTCTGAAAGTGTTATCCAAACCTTTCTTCTTTATAATTTGATTTTCTAATGTTATTTGTGTCACATCAATAGGAAGATTACTAACATGCTTTCCACCTCAGCGGGGCCAGCTCCATCCTCACTCTGGGTCCTGCCTGCTCCCATGCTCTGGCCACACATTATAAAAAGAACCACGGGTTTTGGGGACAGGACAGCTATCTAGGTAGAAGGCACCCATTGATGCAGCAGTCCCTTCTAGGCTAAAAAAGTTTTTTCTGTGTTTTCCATCTTGCTAATTTTTCAGTTTTTCAATACCAGTCTTGTGTGTTATATTCACAGGATTCGTGGTCCCATATGGTTACTGTTACCATGGGAAGGCAGCTATGCGAAACAGTCCATTTTTCAGAAGAGGCACCTGAAGGCTCAGAGAGGGTTTTGTTGTTGTTGTTGTTGTTGTTGTTGTTGTTGTTATTGCTGGGGTTTTTTTGTTTGTTTGTTTTGGTTTGTTTTTTTTATTCTGCTGAAATGGTACAGTGAGTAATAGAAGCGAAGGGAACTAAGACCAAGTGCAGAGCTCCTGCGGCATGCAATATTACACTGCTTCTTCACTTTGGGAGGAGGAGGAGCCCCAGTCTCCCCTCAATAGTTACATTCCCTTTGTGCCTTGGTAACTCTATTAACTGGCTGTCTGACGCTGTAACAAAACACCTGACGCAGGATGCTTTACATGGAAAGCAGGTTCATCAACCTGGTCCTATAGGCTTATGAACATGGTGCAGGCATCTGGAAAGAGCCTCTTGGCATCACAACAAGCATGCATGAGAGGCCACATGTCAAGACAGGAAGCAGCTGATGAGTCTCCGAACAGCTTAACCTCTGAGAACTCATCCATTCCCTGAGACCAATATTGATCCATCTTTGACACCTCCAACCATAACAGCCGTCCAGTAGGTTCCAGTTCTCACGGGTCCCACCACACCATCCTTTTTCACACTGGAAACCAAGCTTCCTGAAACCATCCGGCCATGTGTAAGCCATGGGAAATAACTTCTTAATAAATTGGTTAGTAAGTGCGTGGGTGGTTAAGGCCTTGTCTTAAGTCTCTGTTAGAACTGACTTTAGTTCCAAAGTAATAACGTTTACATGTTGGTTAATTTTGAACTTCTGGCTGGAGCCCCATCTGATGGCAGGGTTTGTCCTCAGGACACTGCAATCCCATTCTCTATGTCAGAAGGCAAGTCAGGTTCTGGTACCAACATCACTCTTCCCTCACGGGACAACGTAGCTGGTCTGGTGGAGGGCGGACATGCTACAGGCGTTGCTTAGCACCCTCAGGGAGCACATGTGGCAGACAGAGTCCCTGGAGCTGCAGGGCTGGGAGGCTCACACAGGTGAGGTGTTTAGCTCATGGGGACAGTTGCATCCTTGGGAATGTAGTGACGACCAAAGGTCTAGAGTCTGTGACTCTTGCTCTCTCCTCACCTGAGGCCTTCCTTCCCCCGTGCTGTGACACGGCCCTCACCAGATCCCAGCCTCCATCTCAGTCATCACCACCTCCAGAACTGCCAGGGTCAAAGTTCGCTGTACCCAGGCAGGACAAACAGGTGGACAGAAATATTTATGACTATCACCCTGGTGACCTCAGTTATGTGTACAGATGCCCTTTAAAAAGTATCTTACACACACACACACACACACACACACACACACATACAAAGTATGACACACAAATGACCTTGGTTGGTCCGGGGGAGCAACCAGCCTCACTTGTTGACCAGAGAAGATTGGCCCAGCCCTAGGCCTTGGGGACACTATCTCCTCTGATGGCCTTAAGCTTGCCTTGTACTCAGTGTGACTCAGGCTGCGATGTTAACGAGGCTTGTGTGGTATGCACTCTGAGGCCAAGAGCCTGCACCTAGCGGTGCCTGTTCTTCCTTGTGGCCCAGAATAAAGCCACACGGAATGAACACACTGAAGCCACCTTGAGGCCTGGCAGGGAGAAGTCAGGTCAGCCTTCTCAATCAAGCTTATCCTCCTACGGCCAGACCAGTTTCCTAGATGTAAAGCCCCCGAGATGGTGGGATAGTTCGTCTGTTTGGCAGCAGAGATGACTAACAAGTGTCAGTCAGAAAACTGAGTGCACACAAAAGTCAGGGTCATCCTGCACCCCTGCCTCCCTCTTAGTCCCTACATCTTCAAGGCTTCCTCTCTACCCTCTGCCTTCTTCCCTCCAGATCAGAGTGGCCTTCCTGCAATGGGCATAGTCTTCTTCTGTGGGCGTGGTCTTTCTTCTGTGGGCATGGCCATTAGGTCCGTTCTCTTGGGTACCCACGGTGAGCTTCCTTCCTTACTATGGCTTCCTCCTCCTGGTTTTAGCTTGGATAGCATCTGCGGGTCTAAGAGTGGCATGTCCAGGGGCTCCTGCCCTTCCATGCCTGCGCTTGCCCTTCTATTTTCTGGGGCACACTCTCTGCCGTGAACCTGAAGTGATGTTGGTTGTTGTTGTTTTGTTTTGCTTTGTTCTGTTGTTGTTTACTTCCTCCCAGATGCCTGCCTGACTTCACACAGTCAGGCTGGGTCTTCATGGGTGCTGCCCACCTGCAGTGATGGCTAGTGTCCTCAGCTTGAGGTCAGTTTCAAGGGTACTGTGCAAATGCCCCTGGCTCTGTGGGTAGGGAGGGAAACGAGGCAGGTGGAGAATGGTACGGCGGCTCTCCCAAAAGCTGAAGGTGGAACCGCTGTACGATGGAGGGCCTCACTTCAGAGTAGACTTCCACCCGCTCCCTGCTCACTGCTCACAGCACACGGGATGCGGAGCCAACCCAGGTTCCGTGTGGAAACGAAGACAATGTCCTGCTTACACAACAGAACACTATTCGGCCTTTAAAGGGGAGAGCCTGAGGCTGGAGAGATGGCGCCATGGTTAATAACGTGGGCTGTTCTTGCAGAGGACCATCTCTGTTTAGTTCCCAACAGCCACAGGTCAGTTTACAACTTCCTATAATTCCAGTTTCAGCAAATCCAGTTCCTTCTTCTGGCCTCCCGAGGCCTCGAAGGGCACTTGCCCACCCATGGAGCATATGCAGACAAACAAGTACACACACATAAATTAAAATAAATAAATAAAAAGGAAATCCTATTATTTAAACTCTGTAGTCTATGCCCAGTGACAAATCAGGTTCAGAATGGCAAAGCTATCCGATTTCACTTTAGATGCAGAATCTGGGAAAAACAGGCCCTGTAGCAATAGAAAGAAATGGTACTCACCAAGGAGGTGGTACAGGGAGTGGGGTGTGAGAGTGTGGCGGCCGAAGTATACATAGGTTGAGAAACACATAAGCATTAAATCCAAGATCCACTGTACCACATGGCCAGCACAGTTAATATTATTGTGTATTTTTTAAATTAATGAAAGAATACATTTGAAACTCTCTCACTATAAAAAACAAGCATACATAAATATGAGAAATGGCTATGTGAATTAACCTGATATAAATGTCCCACAAAGTCTGCCTCTATCAAAACATCACATTGGGCCCCACAAATATACTCGATTATTCTTTGTTCACTAAGAATTAAAGCTGACAGAGTTAACTTCACTCACACAAAAGTGGCTTGTGTGGCTCTCCCCGAGGAGGAGCTCCCTGAGGGCAGGCCCGGAGTTCATGTCCCTCTAATGGCCTCCTGGCACACTGCCCAGCTCCAAGGCCTCCTTGTTTGTAAAGGATTCTGCCCAGAGCATTGGGCTCTGCCTAAGCAGGGGACCTGGCTTTCTAGAAAACTCATGGGGGGGGGGGGGGGGGAGAAGCGGAATGTGCCAGGGAAGGAAAAAGGGACGGGATGGAGGTAGGAAAATAGAGGCGAAGGCACAGGGTGCGGAGGGAAAGAGTCAGAACTCTGAAGGTGGAGAGTGAGGGGGGAGTTGAGGACAGAGAGAGCCAAAGAGCTGAAAATGCCTGCCAGCACCAACACTTTCCGCTCACTCTCTCATGCTCTGCTTGGATCCGGCTTAGGCCACGTGTTTGCAGCTGGCTCAAGCCCGCAGTGCCGGTGCCAGAAACATAACTAAGAGTAGGAGAGACGTGAGGCCCAGACGGGGCGTTTCTGCCTGGTCCACCCACAGGCCGCAGGGTCTGTTGCTCCACTCCAGCTGCCAAGGACTCTAGGAAGCCATGGCTGAGGAGGGGTGGCAGAGGACTGAGCTGGGGGTGCAGAGGGAAGTCCTAGGCTTAAGAACCCATCCACCAGGAACAGGAACGCTGCACCCACATTTGGAACAGTCCAGGACACCAGGCTTTGTCCAAAAGAGGCTGACCCCAAGCCTCGGGCACAGTTGCCTGCTTCCCCGGGCCTTTGGCCTCCAGAATTACCCTGGACCAGGTGGAGGGAGTCCTGGGGAGCTGTGTGATTTTCAGAGTTCCCGCAAGGATTCTGAGAGGAAACATGGTGAAACTGGGACCCAAAGGCGCACATCAGAGCTCCACAAACCTTTCCTGTAGATGTTTCCCAGCCTGTAGGCATCCACCCCTTTGGGGAATGAATGACCTTTTCAAAGGGGTCACCCAAGG
Organism: Acomys percivali; assembly: GCA_907169655.1. Lineage (NCBI taxonomy): Eukaryota > Metazoa > Chordata > Mammalia > Rodentia > Muridae > Acomys > Acomys percivali. The sequence continues at coordinate 5,667,412 of OU015742.1, read as the reverse complement.
CCATCGGAGCACACAGATATTTGCATTATGATTCCTAACAGTAACAAAATTACAGTTCTGAAGTAGCAACAAAATAACCTTATGGTTGGGGTCACCACAGCACAAGAAACTGTATTAAGTGTCACAGCATTGGGGAGGTTGAGAACCAGTGCCAGAGGGCAAACACTTGAGACTGTGAATGTGTGTGTGTGTGTGTGTGTGTGTGTGTGTGTGCGCGCGTGCTGGCCTCTGCCCTGATACCCAGAGCAGTAAGCATGGGCCATAGATTAGAGAAGCCGTGCTTCCTTCCATAAAACCTTTTAAATTGAATTTTCATACATTTTAATTTTCACGGAAGATTTATTTACATGCTATTGAACATTTTTTCTCCTTGTAAAAGTATCTTTTATTCTCCTGTTTCAGTTGTTGTCTCAGAGGATTACTGCCTCTGTCTGCTAACCTAGGCCCAGTTCTGGAAGCTTCTAGCCTCTGTACCATCTAACCTAGGCCTAGAACGTTTTCACCCTCTGAGACTTAATGTATTTTTCAGACTATAAGATGCACCTGACCATAAGAAGCACCCTGTTTTTAGAGCAGTAAAACAGTAAAAACAGCAATCGGGCCATAAGGCACACCCTAATTTGCCCACACACATACTTTTTTGGGAGGCAGAGAGTGCATCTTATGATCTGAGAAATACGGTGCTGCTGGATAAGCTCACCCTTTCTTGTTCTTTCTGAGCTCTGGCCTGGCTGGTTCAACTCAGCTGACTTATTCAATCTGGCTTTTCTCTCAGCCTCTGAATTGCTCTGCTTGGCCTCAAACTAACTCCAGCAATCTGCTCTAATCTCCTGGCTCCTTCTCATTCTCTGGCTCATTCTGTCTTCACCTGGGTCTTGTTCTCTCATTCAACTCCTCTCTGTAAAACTCTCCCAGTAAAACTGCCTCCTCTCTCTTATTCTCTGTGTTGCTCCCTTAAGTAGCTTCCCTGTCCTTCCTGTTCTCCTGAGAGTTGGGCATATCCTATTCTGTTAAATCTTTCTCTGATTCATCATGTTTCCTGCCACTCAATTAGACATCACTTTCAAACATGGGTGCTTCCTTCTACAAATTAACTTTACCTTCATTGTTTGGGATTAAAGGAGTGCACCACCACACCTGGACATAAACTTTTGTTTACCTGAAACTTACTCTGTATCAGGCTGGCCTTGAGCTCAGATCTGCTTACCTCTGTCTCCTGGACTAAAGGCATATTTGTATTCCAGCCAGATCCCACAGACCTAGAAGGTCTTTGGATGTGATCTCTTGCCAGAGCAGCCATGTTCTGAGTTTAAGTTCCTCTACATTTTCTTTATTCTAATTTCTCCCCTTAAAAAAAAAAAATCTCCTTAGCTCAAATTGAATGATGAGCAGGACCATATAGTTCATGAGCCTGACTCAGACTAGTGTTGCCAGAAAGAAAGAGTTTAACATAAAGTCAACATTTAGAGCAATGTGACAATACAGTGGTGGCCAAGCTAGTGTCTGGTGGACCCAACAGTACCCATGTGGAGTGACATTGAGCCCTCATAGCACACAACACAAAGCATGCTACAGCCTGGTCACATAGGTCAGGGTTGGATCGACGGCTTAAAAAATGCGGTATGTAGCCTTAGAAGATTGGAGAAGTGGTCATTTAAATCATTCTTTTGATTTCCTTTTGAGGCTTTGAACCTGCCCACCATGATCTATAATCCTTCTCAAAGCTACAGTGATAACTACAGAACTGTAGTTACCGTGATAACTACAGGAGGGAAAAATTTTTTTTTGTTTTCCAAGACAGGATTTCTCTGTGTAACCTTGGCTGTCCTGGACTCACTTTGTAGACCAGGCTGGCCTTGAACTCACAACAATCCGCCTGCCTCCCAAGTGCTAAGATTAAAGGTGTATGCCACCATGCCCAGCTCAAAATATTTTTAAGTACAAGGGGAATAAAGCTAAAAAAAGAAAGGAGTAACTCTTCAGTGAAGACTCTTTAAGTAGAATTACAATGTTCTTTTTCTCATTATGTTTATCTGTTGTCCTTAAGGAATATTCATGGATTTTATCACTGAGAATTGTATAATTGAAAGGCTTTTAGGGATAACTAACACTAAGGGTCTTTTTTTTTTTTTAAGCAATAGGGAAACCTACTCATAGGCTTATTAAAAATATAATTAAAAAGAAGTTTGAATGGTGGTATCCTACATGGGGGGGCAGGGGGTAGGGATAATGCTCTTCCCAGAAACCATGGGTTATTAAACAAAAACCTTGGAGCCAGGTGTGGAATACCTCCCTGTACGTTGTTGGTCAGAGAGGTCCCAGAGGCGTCCCCAAATTAGTCCTGGCAGTTGTCATTGCTCTTGTTTGCCCACCACAGCCTCGCGATGAGAGCCTACGGCTGAAGACACCACACACTCTGCTCTTAGGACTCGAGGAAAATGTGCTGAATTGACCTGGAAGCTCTTGTCCCTGCTGGCTAGCTTTCATCATGCTGGAAGGTGCTATACAGGCTACTGGGAGAGAAAAGTCATCAACAGACTCACACAGCTGTGAGTTCTGCAAACTATAGTAACAACTGGCCTGGTAAGATGTGCATATTGGTGCAATCGTGGTATGGATGTTATGGGGGGCAACCAACTGTTGGAGGATGGTCTGATGTATTTTGATGTTAGTTATTGCTTGTTGTCTCTGTGACCCACCTTTTGATTAATTAAAAACCCATCCCACCTGGACAGGAAAAAGGAGATAGGTGGGGCTTGGAGAGAGAGAGAGAGAGAGAGAGAGAGAGAGAGAGAGAGAGAGAGAGAGAGAGAGAGGAATCTTGGGGAGAAGGAAAATAAGAGGGCCACGAGGAGGAAGGAGAGAGACCTGAAGGGAAGAGAGGCAGGCCGCCATGAATTAGATGGAGGAGAAGCACAGAAGCACATGGCCAGCATGGATGGAGAATCCAGCCCCGATGAAGAACATGAGCACGTATTTGGGATTATGGATAGGAGGTAGCTTGATAGAAGATATTGGAAGCAGATGGCATGGGATTGAGGCAGGGATTCCATACCTGCCCCACTAAAGGAAGTAGTTTAGAGGATTGATGTCTGCCCTGCCCCAGGTTAACTAAGGCTATTTTAAAATATAACAAGTGTTTATGTCTTGATTGATTGCTAGCTGGGCCTACAGATAATACAGACAACTTTAGGAGGGAACTCAAGCTAGGTATCAGTGTAGCCAAGCACCTGTACCTAAGAGGCTGTAGACCCTAGGGGAGAGTAAGTGTAGCCTAAAAGGCTGTGGACCCTAGGGGAGAGCCCACTATTACTATTCTGCTAAGTAATCATGGCATCAAATTGTCTTCTAAAACAGGTCTTTTAGATTTATTCTGTTTTATATGTATAAGTGTTCTTTGCTTGCCTGTGTATATATGTACCATCTGTATGCCTGTTCACCTCAAAGATCAAAAGGAGGTGTCAGATTGCTGTGAGCTACCAGGTGAGTGCTTGGAACCAAGCCCAGGTCCTCTGCAAGAGCAACAAGTGTTCTTAACCCCTGAGCCATCTCTGGAGCCTCCAGACTTTCCCACCACCTACCTTAATACCCATAGATCAGTGCAGCTTTCAACTTTCATCAGAGACATTTCCAGTAGACGGTGGTTAATAGAGGGACTCACAACTGGTCAAAGTACAAAAACTAAATGACTGTGAAGTGCTTAGTCCTAATTTTGATATGAGAGAGACAGAGACAGAGAGAGACAGAGACAGAGAGAGAGAGAGAGACAGAGACAGAGAGAGAGAGAGACAGAGAGATGGGCTCAAGGGATAGTGCAGGCAAAAGAGGAGACAGAAGGATCCTAAGAGCCAGAGGCTGGAGAGGAGTGCAGTGAAATTCTGTCTTCTGAATATCATGTGGTGAACACACTCATGAACTAGTGCAGCTGTGGTTCCCTACATGAGCTGGGCCAGCCAACGCTTCATCTTGGAAGAGGGAAGAGGTCATGAGAGACTACTGGCTGCTAATGGTGGCTGGGGAAAGAGTTGTCATTCTCTTAACTGTGTCACCCACGGCCCCGTAAATAGCCTCCCACCCATGTTCATGAGCACGACCCTCTTTAGATTCTGTGGAACACACATGCTCGCACATGCACCCGCGCACATGCATGTGCACACATACACACACACGCTCACACACATGCACATGCGTGCACACACACACATTCACAAATGCACACACATGCTCACAGACACTCACACATGCACGCTCACACACACACACACGCTCACACATACACACATGCACATGTGCGCACACACATTCACAGATACACACACATGCTCACAGACACTCACACATGCACATGCATGCACACACACATTCACACATGCACACACATGCTCACAGACACTCACACATGCACACATGCACACACATGCTCACAGACACTCACACATGCACACTCACATATGCGCACGTGCACATATGCTCACACATCTACGTGTACACACACTCACACACATACACACATGCTGACACATGTACGTATACACACACACTGAAAGTAGGAGCAAGACTTGCTGGGGAAAAGTGTTTCAGTGGGAGATTGGGAGGGATAAGAGAGTAAAGGGAGCTAAAACACCTAAAATTAATTACATACATATGTTATACAACCAAAGAATTTTTTAAATTTTAAAAAGAGATCCATAAAAGAATTCTCCAGACAGTAAATTCACCATTGAACGACCTTTCCAGCATCTTCCAAATCTTTAGTCAGGAAATACTTTTTTTATATTTAATCCATGTCTAGAGAATTAAGGAAGAAAAAGCCAAAATGAGAAACATATGTTGTCCTTTTGACTGTAGAACCCCAGTTGTCATTTTTGGATATTTTTAAACACGAGTCATGCTGGTGGTGGGATACGGCAGGGCTAGAGATACCGAGAGTGGTCACAAGTCCCTAAGCACAGGACCTAGGAAAGCAGCCGGCTGCTGGTGCTGACTCTCAATTCCAGGACATCCCAGCAGCCATCTGGTGAGTGTCAGCCTCATCCAGGAGCGGAAGGACAGCACCCAGGTTTCTGGGGGAAAGTCCCGGGTTTGAATCCTGGCTTGGCTGCCTTCACACTAGGAGACTTAGGACAAGCCATAGACTTTGCTGAGTCTGTTTTCTCCTCCAGCAGCCTTGGGCCGGGAGTCCCAGAAGGCAAGGGCGGTCATTCGTACAAAAGCTCCTGACACAGGGAGATACTGCTTCCACAGCTCTTCCTCCTGATGCTGGTGAGCTGTCCAAGGTCACCACATTAATTGTTTTTCATTGCTGTGATAAAACACTATGCCAAAAGCAACTTATAGAATATAACAGGACTTCCTTGGACCCGCCAGCAGTTAAATAAAAACATTTTTTTAATTTAAAAAAAAAAAAGCTGTTAAGTTATTAATACTTAACAGTTTAGGCCTTAGCTGGGCAGACTCTCAGCGAACTCATCCCGATTATTCCGGCCCACGACTCGCCACGTGGCTAGTTCTTTTCCTCTCTCTCAGCCCTGGTATGCCTGCTTCCTTCCCGTGTCACGCTGCCAGCCAGCCTCCTCCGTCTTCTTCTTCTCCCAGTGACCCTCTTTCTGCCCGGAAGTTCTGCCCTCTACTTCTTGCCCAGACACTGGCCATCAGCTCTTTATTAAAGCCAATAAAATACAATTCTAGATTGCCTTAAGCAGCAGGTGAGGGAATATGTATGTTTACAAAATATGAGGCCAGCGGTGGGCCATAGCTCTCTGCCAGTACAGAATTAACAACTGAACACACAGAGGCAACACCTTCTCCACACAGGGCACCCCAATAATGAGAGAGAGTTTTGGCTTACAGCTGCAGATGGACCATCTATAACGGCAGGGAGGCATGGCAGCAGGCAGCTGGAGCCAGAAGCTGAGAGATCACATCTTCAGCAACAAACACAAAGAAGAGAGGGTCAGGGAGAGGGGAAGAACTGGAAATGGGGAGAGGTTATAAACACTCAAAGCCTACCCCCAGGGAAGCACTTCCTTCCTTTAACAAGGCTCCACCTCCTAAAGGTCCCCAAAATTCCCCAAACTACACCATAGGCGGGGAGACCGTGCACATGCGCCTGTGAGGGGCATCTCTCATTCAAACCATCAGGGTGATGATCCTGTGGGTCTGGGAAAAAACCTGTTGACTTGTACTTGACCCTAGAAGAGACTGAAGGCGGAAAGCAAACCACGGGGTGCTCTGTTCCTGGCTGCGTCCCGTAGGAGGCATGTATCAGGACAGATGGATGGCTGCCCGTATCTCAAGCCCAAACCTGGCCACAGCCCGAGTTCAGAATCTCTTCTGTTGGAGAGCGGTGCGGCCGCTTTAGTAGCTACATGTGAGCCCATGTATCTATTCACATGTGAATCAATCCAATGTAAAGGAAACTAAAGACTCAACCCCTCATTCACCCTGACCACATGTTGAGTGCTCAGGAGCCACATGTGGCTGCCTTGATGTACAGCAAGATGAGCTTGGACATGGCCACCATTACCAGAGGTCAGGGGTCATCAAACAGCATTGTTTCTGGGACCACGCAGACCACACCTAAGCAGATAGACCTGTGGCCACTTGCAAAACTATGTTCTTGAATTGCTGCCGTGACACGTTCCCTGAGTGGAGAAACCAAAATTCCACAACTGACATTTAGTGCCTGGCTGTGGGGGTTGGGGAGAGCATATGCTCATGAGAATGTAGCTCCCTGGGATATGGAGGCCAAGAGTCAAAGCTTCTAGATGCTTCTGCTCCATCATGGACTGACAAAGAGCAGCTGACTCCGTTAGAGCAATTCAATGACACAGTGCTATCCAAGCAAGAATCCAGTGGACAGATGTGGCCCAGGTGGAATGGCAACAAACTGTCCACAGGGCATAAAACATGTCCATAGGGCACACAGCATGTCCACAAGGCATACAGCATGTCCACAGGGAATACAGCATGTTCACAGGGCACACAGCACATCCACAGGGCACACAGATATTCACAGGGCACACAGCATGTCCACAGGGCGCACAGCATGTCCACAGGGCACACAGTATGTCCACAGGGCACACATGTGTTCACAGGGCACACAGCATGTCCACAGGGAACACAGGTGTTCACAGGATACACAGCA
>OU015742.1:5625923-5639575 GCA_907169655.1 Acomys percivali | reverse complement strand
CACACACACACACACACACACACACACACACACACACACACACACACTCACACACACACCCCTATCCCCTGGGGGATGCCTAGTCTCCACGCCTCTCTCTGCCCTACATTTTCCTTCCCCGGCCGACTGGCCGGCGTAGCTGTTCTGGCTCCCCACCTCCGGTCCCTCCAAATAAGGAAGCAGAGCCTTGCGGTGGCCAGGCGAACATGCCGGGTCCGGACCCCGCCCCTAGGCCGAATCCAGCTGCCAAGTAGGCAGCTAGCTGGGAGGGGGGGGGCGTGGGCGGGGGATGTGTGACGCGGCTCCCGCGACCCTGACCACGATCTAATGCTGCTGCGGGGGCGCAGCGCGGGCCCTGGGCACTCCGAGGCACCTGCGTGACAGCCACGTCAAGGCCGAGGTGAGAACCAGGCTCTCGGGCTGCCTGGAACGCTCCACTCTTCGCTCCGCGGGGCTCTGCAAGGCGGAAGATGACGTGGCGAAGCGAGAAAGCGCCACATCTCCGCTGCAGTCGTTCCACTCCCAGGAACTGACCCAAAGGAAATTATTCAGTCCAAGAAAGAGAGAATATCCGGAAATAAAGCAACATGTGGGAAATGGTTTAGCGAACCTCTGCACATCAATACTAAGGAATGCTCTTTTATTTCGTGCGGCATTTAGGTGATCGCTTGGTGTCAGGTACCCTGCTAGCATCTGGGTACACAGAGAGGGTCCCCGGGTCACCTTTCCTTCCTCTGTGTCTTCGCGGGGAAAACAGGGTGGTGTGAGCCCTTGGTGTGTGTCCTCATCTGTAAAATGCAGATACTTCATAGAGAAGCGGCGAGGGTCCCAGTGGGAAGGTTACACCGGGTATCCGCCACTTGCTGAGAGTTCTAAACAGCTGCCAACAGTCCTGGGGCTGCGACTGTTGGTGTGGCTGACTACAGTAACTGTGCCTGTTGCTGTTGTAAGAACAGGTCAGGTGCCATGAAACTAGGATGTATGAGTTATTAAGGGTACATGGAGGTGCCATAGCAGAAGCTGCATACGCTTAGGAACACAGGAGAGGCGAGCTTAATTATGCCTTGGGTGTCACCAATGGGTCTACAAGGATATAGCGAAGTCTTCTGGGTAGAAAGGAAATTAAAAGATGTTGCACGTAAAGCAAGCCTAGGACCTGGAGGAGGTCGTGCGTGGAGGTTGGGCGTGCTGGAGGGATTCCAGCCCTGTGCCCTCCCTGGGGTGAGCTAAGGATTTGGGGGTGACTACTACAAGAGGGTGGAGAGCGACCACGTTTTGTTGTTATAAAGAAAGAAGATTCTGCTGCAGGGGTTGGGGATGGGGGGGGGGCCTGTGGTGGCACACGCCTTTAGCAGAGGCAGGTGGATCCCTATGAGTTTGAGGCCAGCCTGGTCTACAGTGCAAGTCCAGGACAGCCAAGGCTACACAGAGAAACCCTGTCTCAAAAAAAAAAAACAAAAACAAAAACAAAAAAGAAAAAGGATCCCAAATTGTTTGATTTTGCCAATGAAGACTCAGGAGCCTGCTGGGGTGAAAACCTGCTAGTTCAGAGCTGACCTTTCCTACTCAGTTCATATCCTAAAGCCAAAGCCAAAAGCTGCTTTTTTCTCCACTTCTACTTAATCCTTGTCAGCTTGTTTCTTGTTTGTTTGTTTGTTTGTTTTTTGAGACAAGGTTTCTCTGTGTAGCCTTGCCTGTCCTGGACTCTCTGTATAGACCAGGCTAGCCTCGAACTCACAGAGATCCACCTGCCTCTGTGTCCCGCAGTGCTGGGATTACAGGAGTGCCCCAACACACCTGGCCTGTGGTCGCGATTTAATCCTAACCATCAATAAATGTGATCGATTATGCACATTGAGCACTGAGTGTGCACCGTCTCCTTTACGGAGCCGACCTTAGCCCCGGGCTATAGATACTTCAGCTGGGCCTGTCTGCCTGCTTTTTGGGTTTCGGTGCTAGGATAGAAGCCGGGGCCCTGCATATCCTCGGAAGATGTCCTACCGCTGAAGTACACCAACCCCAAAGGGGCTCAGGTCACCCAGCTAGGAATAAGTCTGAGATTCAAGCCTACGTCCTTACTCCCAGGCCGTGCTACCACAAAAACAGAAGAGACCCTTGAGTGAGTGAAGAGGAAGAAAGAAGGGCTCCTGAAGTCCTTGGCTTGCTGGTGAAGCCATCGCATACTCATAAGGGGCCATAGCTGCTATGAGAAGCCATCCAAGCCTCGCCCGGCACAGCCCCGCCTGTGTCTTTAGTCCCAGGCCTTTCAACACAGGGAACTTAATGTTGGGAACTGGTTGTTGAGCTTTGAATAGTTGAGGAGCCAGACCTGGAATGGGATAGCTGGAAGTCATTGTCACCGCCTGGACGGGAGGTGACAACAGAAGGTAGACAGTTGTACCCGAGCCAGTGAGTTGAAGCCAGCAGCAGGAACTGGAGCCACTGCAGAGCCGCCGCCCGCCGTTGCCTGAGACACCACTGAAAACAGAGGAAGATGAGAAGAGGCGCCCTGGTGTCCTCGGTCTCCACCTTTCAGCCTTCCAGTCATGTGACCAGCCTCATCTGGCAGCAGGGTGGGGGTGGGGTGGGGATGTGGATGGAGGCACAAACGCAGACAGAAAAGGGACAGGCACTATTCCCACCCAGACAACTGCCCTTGAAAGTGGTTGTTTTTTTTTTTTTATCCCATTTTAGAGATGAGGACACAGATGCTTAGAGAGCCTGGATGGTTGAGTCAGCAAAATGAAGCAACTGTCTGGTTTAGACCCAGCTCTGCTTGTCTGTCTCCACAACTTGGGCAAGACTAGTCACCTCAGGACCTCACGGTTCATAGAGAACTCAAGAACAACAAGAACAAGGTGACAGAGAGTCCCCGAGATTCCAAAGACTTGATCCAGAGGGCAGAGGGCAGGGGCCTGAGGAATGGCAGCATTTGTGTTGCTGTCTCTGCTGACCCTCAAGTCACTGCAGTACCTTGGGGAGGAAAATTCTATTAAGCAATAGCTAGAATTCTTGCTTTTGGGACAAAGGGCGATATTTATCTTCCTTGTATGCCTGCAGACGTTTTAGGGTCTGTTTGTTTGTTTGCTCGCTTGCTTGCTTTTAACAAGGAGGATGCATTGCTTTGTTGGTCTTTAGGCTGCAACAAACTGGTGGTGGACCCCAAATGAAGAACACAACAGAAGGAAGTTGAGAGGAGGCTGGACCTACCAGCACAGATGACTTGTCACTGTGCTGTCACCTGCTCCCATGAAAGAGAATAAAACCAGATCTGACATGGTGCCGGGGTTTTGGGGTCTGGGCTGTTCTTCACTAACACATACACATATGTGTATAAACACACACACACACACACACACACACACACACATGCATCCTTATAGCTATATATACGACCACATGCATTTGCTCTTTCAAGCCAGCTCACAATGCGCATGTGCATATACCCACAAAAATACACAGAAGCGCATTGTCATGTACATAAAAGTCTATATATCCCACATGTACCCACATGCTTACACGACACATACATTGTAGCTATTATACACGTCACAGACAGAGGCATGCTCCGTCGCACTTTTTAAATGAGACTTGAAGATGAAAGCGCAGTTTAAGGGTGGAGTGCTTGCGTAGCTTGTATAAACCTTGGATTCCATTCCCAGCACCAGAAACCAACCAACCACTCATCAATGAACAGATAGATAGATACATAGATAGATAGATAGATAGATAGATAGATAGATAGATAGATACTTGGAAAAGCTTTCCTGACTTGCCATCTCACAGGGCAGTCTCCGTGTCCTCCCTAGGATGCTTACCAATGGTTGGGGGCCTTCTGTGGACCCCAGAACATGTTCTGAAGGTGCAACCCCCCCCAGTAGCCTCCCGAGAGCACTTCCCTCCCTCACTATGGGCCGGGAGGCCCTCCTGTCCCCTCAATCACAGTAGCAGAATCCTGGTGTCTAGAAGGGCTACCCAGGGCTCTCTGTATCCGGAGGAACCTCTTAACTCTAACCAGGGGCTTGTATCCAGCATGTGCCTCCTGATCCTAGATGCAGCTGGGGGGGATACTTGATTCCAAGGACGGCTTGCTTCCAAACCTCTTGGCCACCATTATTTATTACCAGGCTTCCATAGTCGTTGCCGCCGTAAACACATCTATAGCTTCCTCCACCAAAAAGGAAGAAAAGGAGCCCTCAGCGTGTGTTTACCCCACCCTCCAGATTAACTACCCACCCTGCAGGTTAGCTACCCCACCCTCCAGATTAACTACCCACCCTCCAGGTTAGCTACCCCACCCTCCAGATTAACTACCCACCCTCCAGGTTAGCTACCCCACCCTGCAGGTTAGCTACCCCACCCTCCAGGTTAGCTACCCCACCCTGCAGGTTAGCTACCCCACCCTCCAGGTTAGCTACCCCACCCTCCAGGTTAGCCAAAAACCATCTGCCCTGCGTGAGTGTCCACACAGAACAACAGAGAGTCCAGGACAGGGGCAGACAGCTGCAGACAGAGGGCCTCTGGGGTGGTCTCAAACAGGAAGGGACGGGCAAGCACCCTGCCCGCAGGTACAAAAACAGGAATGGACGGGGAAAATCGCAGATAGGTCCCTGGCTTTTTTTTTAATTAATTAATTAATTTATTTATTTATTTATTTATTTATTTATTTATTTATTAAAGAATCAGTGTTTTGCTTGCATGCACACCTGCACGCTAGAAGAGGACACCAGATCTAACTATAGATGGTTGTGAGCCACCATGTGGTTGCTGGGATTTGAACTCAGGACCTTTGGGAAGAGCAGGCAGTGCACTTGACCTCTGAGCCATCTCTCCAGCCCAGGTCCATGGCTTTTGAGCACCAACGATGGGGACCTGTTTAAGATGAACTAGGTAACTCTCCAAGGAGGGAGAAGGATGTCCCAGCAGACAGTGAGCTTAGGGGTTTAACTACTAAGAGAGAGAAAATGCCTCCACATCACAGAATGGGTGGGGACAAAAAAGCACCATGGGTGACCTGCATTTGACATTTCTTTAACAAAGGGACCAAAGGACAAAACACTGGGAAAAGCTGTGTCTCTGATGTCCCAGAGGGGAAGATCTACAGTGACTCCAGGCAGCCCAGCTAAGGAAAATCCTGCCTCAGCCTGAGGTCCTGCAGAGCCCCCAATTCCACTGTGCCCCTCTCCATCAGGTGAAGAGCTGGTCAGCCAAGAGGACACATCCATCCAGATGGTTCCATAAACTATTCTAGAAAGTCCACGAAGGTCCAATAGGTGCTGCTAACGGGCCCAAAGTGTAGCCAGCCAACCAGCCACGGCCTATAAGACAGTCATAAATGAGCTCTCTCAGTATGAGATAGAATTAGACATGGAATAAATGCGGGGGTAAAGGTGATGCCTTCCTGCTGGGCCAGGGCCCCACCCAGTGACCTCTGCATACATAGGTCATCAAGGAAAGCCAGAGCAAAGAAGCCCACATCACATTGAGTAAGTGGTAAGATATGCAAAGATGCCCGGAGCACAACTGGCAGCCTTTCTCTGCCTTTGCCTGTGCTTTGAAGTACAGCAGAGGACAGAGGGCAGCTCGCCCTAGAGTCCTGCCTCAGGATACCTCACCTGAGTAACAGGGATTTTTGCAGGAGCTGGGTACCACGTTTAGCATTTACATCTTTTTTTTTTTTTTTTCTGTTTTTTTTCGAGACAAGGTCTGTCTGTGTCAGCTTTGGCTGTCCTGGACTCACTCTGTAGACCAGGCTAGCCTCGAACTCACAGCGATCTGCCTGTCTCTGCCTTCCGAGTGCTGGGATTAAAGATGTGCGCCACCATGCCCGGTTAGCATTTACATCTTAAATTTAGCCAGCGGACCCCACTGTTAAACTGCTTATACGTGTTTGCTTTGGTCAGCCGCTGAGGTAAGAGCCAGCTCTTCTGGACTGCCTCCCTCCTACCTAGGAGGCCCTCATCAGCCTTGGGGACTGCTGGACATAGAGTGTGTTAGGAGCCAGAAGCTCAAGGGAGCAAATCACATTCTCCACTTGGTGCTGTTTGCTGCGTGTTTGGTTTATTCGTACTTCCGAGTCTGGTCTGCCCTCAGCCTGCCTCCCTTGGGCCTCCCATACACATCTGGAGGCACCAGCAGCTCGTCTAGGGTCTAGCGGGTCCAAGATAGGCTCTGCTAGGGTGGCTGTTTGCTTCCTTGTCCTCTCATCCGCCAGCAGGCCGGCTGAGGCGGGTTGCATGGAAACCGGTTGGGCCTCTTGGAGCACAGGCTTGCTTCTGCCGCATTCTGTTAGCCAAATCATAAGGGCTGTAGCTTCCAGAAGTAGAAATTGACCCCATCTCTCCCCGGGGAAGAAGGGTTGTGTTTGAACTATGAGCCTAGGGCGGTGGTACACACCTGTAATCCCACACTAGAGAGGCTAAGGAGGGAGGATCGTGGGTTCAAGACTAGCCTGGGCTACGACAGAAACCTTGTCAGAAAAAGAGAAAGAGGGAGGGAGAGAGGAAGGGATGGAAGAGTAGAGGGAGAGAGAGAGAGAGAGAGAGAGAGGACAGAGAGAGAGAGAGAGAGAGAGAGAGAGAGAGAGAGAGAGGACAGAGAGGGGGGGATGGAGCTCATAAAGGGTTTGACCCTCAGGAAAAACAGGTGTAGGCGTGTTTGCTAACAATCTACCAGAGACAGTGTGGGCATTCGTCCTCGAGGGAAGACTTGACTGGAAATTGCCATTGAAACAGTCCCCTGAAGCTTCATCTGTAAAATTATGGCCATCGCCTGGTGGTGGCGCTCGCTTTTAATCCCAGCCCTTGGGAGGCAGAGGCAGGTGGATCGCTGTGAGTTCAAGGCCAGCCTTGTCTACAAAGTGAGTCCAGGACAGCCAAGGATACACAGAGACCCTGTCTCAAAAAAAAACAAAAACAAAAACAAAAACAAAACAAAAAAAATACAAAAAACAAAACAAAACAAAATTATGGCCACCAAAGTTATATGTGAGAAGATGCAGGGATGCTCAGCCCTTGGCATCTAAGAGGCATTGGTCACAGGACTGCCTTCCTCCGGAAAGACAGCCAGGTGCAGGAATGCTCAAATCCCTTACGTAAATGGCAGAGCGGTGCCTGTTGGGATAGCTCAACAGTAAAGGCACTTGCTCTTGCTGTTGAACATCACCTAAAAACCAGAGTTCAATCCCCAGAGCCCACCTGGTTGTCTTCTGACAGCCACAATTGTGCTATGTCACCTCCATCACACACACACACACACACACACACACACACACACACACACACCATTAAAATGGGACGTCCTTGCAGATAATCTACCTACATCCCTAGATGACTCATATCACCTAGTCCAATGGTAATGCTGTGGAAATAGTTGTTACATTGTACTGTCTGTAGAGGAAAATGACAAGAAAAAAGCCTGTATGTCTTTGGTACAGATGTTTTCAATTCTCAGTTGCTGGAATCTGTGGCTACAGAGGCACACTGTCTATTTAGACATCTGTCGTGGTCGTTGCAGCAGAAAATAGAGCCAAGGCCAAACAGTTCAATAGTGAGTCAACGCAATCGCCTAGCTAAAAGATGACGGAAGACCAGAAAACCTGAACGGGAGTCTTAGCAACCCAGAGATAGCAATCCGCTAGAAACTGCTGCTTCCTTGGGCCGAAGGGACAAAGGAGAAAGGAGTATTATCTCCAGCTGGAACCCGGAACGGAGGAGGAGGAGGAGGTGCTAGGTTAAGGCACTAGGCGAAGGCCTTGTCCTAGGCAGAGAACACCTCCCACCTCAGCTAGCCAATCTGCTAATGTCTCCTTTTGGCTGAGCCCACCAGCAAAACATTGAGTTGGGGATTCTGGGAAATGTAGTCCATGGAGCTCAGAGCCAGGCCAGCCTAGGAAGAGAAACAGCAAGTTCACTGTGGGAGTGGAAAGGTCTCTCCTCTGCCTCCCTAAAACAGGAGACTGGCTCAGCCTAGGCCTTTGAGTATGAGATCCAGACCTCAATAGCGGGGATAGCAGCAAGGAAGAAGCCTACAGTGGGCTGTCCCCAACAGAAGCAGGTAGCCACGGAAAGACTTAAGATTAGAAAATGACCCATGGCCTGGGGAACCAGGGTGGCTGCCACTCTGCACCCACCGCAGCAGTTCTTGAGCGCTCCAATCTGCACACTCCAGCAAAGGGACTGACGGCGGCCACAGCTGCAGATTAAACGTGTCCTGTCTTAGGCACTGTGCTGTAGGTAGACTGTTTCATTCTTTCCTGTCACAATCCTCTACACTAAGCATCAAAGATGAGCCTATATATAACACCCAGGCCACGTTTTATAGGAAAAGTATTGTCCATAAATAGCTGAACAAAGATCCTGAAATTGAAAAATAAGATCCCCAAAGTTCTGAGTATATGCATATCTCTCTCTATATGTGTGTATGCATACATATATGTGTGTTTGCATACACATATATAATATATATGCATTCATATATGCACACACACATACATATATAAACTATAGAGCCATCAGAGTGTGGCTCCATCACTATATCCATGTTTTCACAATGGATGCATAGTGATGGACCGTATTTGCACACACTTCCATCCACAACATGACGTCACATGCCAGCTTTGTCTAGCTCTCCTGGTGTGTGTCTTTAAACATGTGGGAAACACACTAAGGTGAAGGGAGATAAAACACGTTATGTGGAGTCCCAGAGGGGTTGGGTCATTTACTCAAGGTCACACAGCTGGCTGAAGGGAAACCACAAGACCGCCCCAGAGCAGCCACAAGGCTTTTTCATGACTTGCTTCCCCTGGTCTAAAGTGCTCTTTTGCCACCAGGGAGTTTCGACAACTCAAACCTAGAGGGCAGAGTGGGTGGAGTTTGGTTTTTCACACATTCTTATCCAAAAGTAGAGGTGTATCGAGTCTAGTTTAAGGTTCTGGTGTCTTTCTCTTTCCCACACTCAATACATTAGGATGATTTTGTTCAACAAAAAAATAAAATAAAATAAAAATCATTTTGCAGGGGAAGAAATATAGGCAACTTGTCAGTTTCCTGTTCTTGTCTGTACGTTTCCTGGAAAGGACACCCCGAGTCTTCATTGATGGGGCGGGGGTGGCACAGTTTCCAACCCGGGGCATGCTGACACGCACCAAGTCAGAAACTAGGCCACATCAGCTTAGCTCAGGTCTGACCAGTGTCCACATCCTGTCTGACCCTTTGGTGGAATCTCCCTCTCTGAGCGCCTTCCCTATTGTCTTAGGAAGAGCTTAAGGTTTCTCTTTCTTAATGGTAATTTCTTTTTACTATTACAGCTGCTTTCTCCACACCCACCCTGTCAGTAATTTAAACATGCCAGGGGTCCTGTGGTCTCTTTAGGGTGTGTTAAGACTCTTCCAGAAGACAGGTGCTACAGAGGCCAATTGTGCTGATAGCCGGAGTCCTTGTCTTCACTTAATGAGCAGAAGAGAAGGAGCTGCTATCTTTACCTCACTCCGAGATGGGTAATTCAACCAGAAGCTAAGTGCCTAATAATTTCAAGGATGGGCCAGGTGTGGTAACACACACCTCTAATCCCAGCACTGGGAGGCAGAGACAGGAGACTCAAGGCCAGCTTGGCCTATATTCCAAACACCAGGACAGCCAGGACTACACACAAGAGAACCTGTCTCAAAAAAAAAAAAAAAAAAAAAAGAATGTAAGGATGGTATATCAGATAGCTGCTACTTTGTAACAACAAAGTAGAAACATTTAGTGCTTTGAACAGCTTACAATCACCATGCAGGCTGGGCTTGCCTGGGTGACTCCTTGGCTCCCAGCTGGCTTACTTAGGCATCTTTGGCCTGTTGCTGGCCTCCTTGGGACTGGCCAGTCTGGGATCACTCATGAGAGATGGTGCATCTTTGCCCCTCACAGTCTGGCTGTCTGCAGGATGGGCTAAGCACGGTAGTCCCAGCTTCCTACAGGAGAGCTGGCAGAAGTCCAGGGTCCCAAGAGAAGCACATTAGGAAGCAGGGCCTCTGGAGATGCAGCCTTAGAGCGTGATGACGTCACTCCTTCTCTAGTCTAACTCCAGTCAACGAAAGGACTAGGAATCAGCCCCAGTTCTTCACCAAAGTCATGTTGCCAAGAAGTGTTAGCTACAGGGAGCAGAGGAGGGATGTCACCAGGTCTACTTGGAAAGGTTTTCCCTGACATCCATTCTGACTCTTTCGGGAACAAAGTAGGGCTTTGAAAGTGTACCCCCGCCCCCAAGTTAGAATTGAATTCTCTCTCCAAGTAAGGGTTTGTGGCACAGGCTGGGCCCACCTCTAAGCAGGAACCGGGAACGGCAAGCTGGTTTACTAGCTCTGCTTTGAAAGAGCCCGCCTTCACCTATTCACGAGCTTTATAAATTGTTCTGGCTTGACACTGACCATGGTGGTAATATTTATACCGTGGCATTTGGCTGTCTCTATGTATTAAGTACTTTTTCTCCCAGACAGCTGTTTCCCCAGCAGACCATTGCCTGTAAGCCAAGCAAACATTACCTCCTTCAGATGAGCAAGCAAGGCAATCCGGATATGCCATGAAAAAAGCACACAAAGCCTACATCACCCACCAGTCAGACATGATGGTGTCGATGCACAGAGTGCGCTGAGATGAACTGAACCTGGAGAGCCTCAGGAAAAGGATCTCGGGGTAAAAACGCACCAGAAGGAGGTAGCTTTTTGAGCTGGACCTTGATGGAAAATAAAGACCGCCACAGACAGAAGTGGGATGGCAATTTGCTCCCGGGAACAGAACAGGTGACAGCAATGGAGTTCTCAGACTCCAGAAGTTTTATTTAGTGATGGCCTGGCTTCATGTGACAGAAAAGGTCATTTAATTTTAGTCAGTCTTTAAAGCCTAAGGAGCCCCCAAGTTTACAGGTTCTCCCCCATTTGGCACTAAGACAGCCCAGCAATGTCCAGGGCACAACCTACTCAGGAAGCCACCTCAGACACTGCAGCTCTGCACTGTATCCAGCCTTCCCATCAGCACTTGCTCCAGACTCTCAGAGAACAGGCAAGTATGTTTCCCTGGATCTCTTCCCATCCTGGGAAATAGTGTACATCTGGACTTGACCTCAGCTTCCCCCTTCACTGTGAGAGCTTTGGACGCACTGTTTAGTCTTTCCTGCTTCCCAACTCAGAAGAATGGAGCAAAGCAAGAATCAGAGTTGAATCAGAGTTGCAAGAATCCATAATTGGATCCAAGGTGGCAGGCAGCCTGGGGAAAACAGCACAATAGCACAATGGTGGGATGAGGGTGGTGAGGGTGGTGATGGTGGTGGTGGTGGTGATGGTGGGATAGTGGTGGTGTGGTGGTGTTATGGTGGTGGTGGTGGTGGTGTGTGAGTGTGTACTAGCACGCACAGATGCAAATGCAATGTGAATTCGAATGCATGCTTTGGGAGAGGCAGAGATTTTCCCAGGCTCTGACTCAAGCTCCCCAGGGCCTCTACCTGTTTTCTCTGAGAAGCAAGGGCTAGCCTTCCCAGGCATGGGTAGACAAGATGACTGGGGTGGGAATAGAGCCCAAGCAGCCTGTGTCTTTTGGAGTGTGCCTCTATATGGGCAGCTGTGACAAATCTTAACTGCTTCTGACCACCTGCAGCAAGGAGCCACTTAAAACAGAGAATCTCTGCAGGTGGTTGCCCCAGCCCCCAGCCCCCAACACCTCCCCACACACCCACAGGTGGCAGGGCAGTACAGCCACCTGCAGGAAAGGGTTTCTTCAGGACATGGCCCCTCAGAGATCAAGGAGCCAATTCTCAGATCGCCACTGGGGAAGGGGTTGGCGTGGAAGTCCCCTAGGTCAGTGATCCAAGCAAATATTTGTCAGATCAATGTTCAGGGCTGACCTAGTAACTGCAAACACTAAGTGAATGCAGTGTCCAGCAGCGAACGGGGCGGCAAGCTAACCCTGGATAGTTCCCTGTCACTCTTGGCCACCTCTCCCCTCCCTCTATCTGGGGTCCACTGGTTCTCCACAACACCCACATCTGGAGCTCTCTGAGTTGCCCACAGAACCCAGGTAGTCCTAGTGCACATCATGATCTTCCCCCCAGAAGAGTAGCCAGCAGCTAGCCAGGGAGCCTCTGGGTCTCTATCCTTCCTGTCCTGGTGTGAGACTGACTTTCATGTTCTCTCCTTTTGGATGCACACCCTGGGCAGCCATCCAGAGAGAGAGAGAGAGAGAGAGAGAGAGAGAGAGAGAGAGAGAGCAAGTGCCAGACATCTCTTTTACAGACCCCCTCTCCCCAAAGAGCCCAGGAGTGAGCTGGAGGGGACCTGCAGAGCTCCGGACCCCCTCTGTGAAACCTGCTGAGCATGTCTCAGGCCCAGAGCAAGGCAGGCCTGCTGAGTGCTTTGCTCCAGTTGCTGGAGGGCTAAAAATACTCAGGCACTGCCAAACATCCTGCAAGGCCCAGGGGAGCCGAGTGGGGGAATGGTTACCCAGCACCTGAGCTATTAAAAGGCATAGGCAGAATCAGTCAGCTTCTTAGGTGTCCTCTGTGCCCTTTGTCCCCAAGACTCTGCATTCTGATCACACTTCTGCAGAGGCCTGGGCTTTCCTGCCCTGCCTCATCCTGATAATTTCTCTCTTGCCCAGGCTAGATCAGTCTCAGTCCTGACAGGTTGCCCACAGAACTAACTTTCACAGATGCCAAAACAGTATCTTTCTTGCAAGATGCATCCAATTGTACAGGTTTCTGATTCCTCTCCCCAAGCTACAACTAACTAGAAGGCAAAAAGCTGCACCCTGGAGTAGGCTCTGAGGCAGCTGCTTCGCTCAAGGTGTGCGCTGACAGCCTGTGTCCACCAATCTTAACGCTACCAGGGCCTCCAGCCTTTGGATCTGATGAAAAATATGAACCTGTGCTGGAGTTGGGGAGCTCCTAATCCCTCAGTAAACAATCTTAGAGAAATTATGGGCATGTGAACCTCATCCAGGAACACACCATCAAGTTGGGAACCCTGAAGTTTTTAGAAGCCAAGCACTGAACTAGACCCAGAAATGGAGAGATGAGTAAGAAAACTAGTTAGGGCTGTGCCTCAGTGTCGAGCACTTGTTATAATATATATAAAGATGTCATGCAACAGATTTGACATGAAAGGAGATTTATTGTGGGAAAGGGGGAAGAGGAGAGAAACAAGGAGGGCACCTATGACAGAGAGACAGACAGAGAGAGAGAGAGAGAGAGAGAGAGAGAGAGAGAGAGAGGCAGAGACAGAGACAGAGAGACAGAGACAGACAGAGACAGAGACAGAGGGAGAGAAACTGAGAGAGAGCAAGAGGCTGATGGGTCCCTTTTATCCAGCACACACCTAGCGGCAAACCTGGCAGTGGATAATAACATCAGAGGTTACTAGGTCCTTGAAAGACAGGCTAGTGGAATCCCTGTGAACTAGCACCACTTGCCTAGGAAAACCCTGGGTTCCATCCTTAGTACTGGGAGGCAAGGAGGGAAGGAGGGAATGAAAGAGGGAGGCAAAACAGACAAACAGAAAGGAAGAGAGAGGAGAGGAATAGAGAGGAGAGAAGGGAAGGGGAGAGGAGGAGAGGGGAGGGAAGGGGAAGGGGAGGGAAGGGGAAGGGGAAGGGAGGGAAGGGGAAGGAAGGGAAGGGGAAGGG
>OU015742.1:5594922-5625404 GCA_907169655.1 Acomys percivali | reverse complement strand
GGAAGGGAAGGGAAGGGAAGGGAAGGGAAGGGAAGGGAAGGGAAGGGAAGGGGAAGGGAAGGGAAGGGGAGGGAAGGGGAGGGAAGGGGAAGGAAGGGGAAGGGAAGGGAAGGGAAGGGAAGGGGAGAGAAGGGGAGAGAAGGGGAGGGAAGGGAAGGGAAGTTGAAGGGAACGGAAGGGAACTTCCTCCTGGCAAGACATTGTGGTACTTGACTTTAATCTCAGCACTGGGGAGGCAGAAACAAGTGGATCTCTATGAGTCTGAGGCCAGCTTGGTCTATACAGCAGAACTCCAGACCAAAAAAAAGGCTACATAATGAGACCCTGTCTCAAAAACAAAACAACACATAAAGAAATATTTTAATACAGCTTTCTAAAACACCCATATACATTAAATAAACAAATGACTAGATAGATAGATAGATAGATAGATAGATAGATAGATAGATAGATAGCCCTAAGAGGACTTCCTCTTTCCTCTTACTCTGTAACAACCTGCAGCAGGCACAGTGGCTTGAAACAGAACATACCCCAGATCATCATTTCTGTGAGGCCAGCTGGGCTTGGGCCTCTTTAAGATGTACAAAGTACTGTGGGACTGTAATCTCACCTGAACTTTGACAGCGAGGAATCTACTTCTCATAAGTTTCTTTCTTTTCTTTCTTTCTTTCTTTTCTTTTCTTTTTTTTTTTTTTTTTTTTTTTTTTTTTTTTTTTTTTTTTTTTTTTGGTTTTTTGAGACAGGTTTCTCTGTATAACAGCTCTGGCTGTCCTGAAACCCTGAAACTCACTCTGTAAACCAGGCTGGCCTCAAATTCACAGAGAGCCACCTGCTTTTGCTTCCTAAGTGCTGGGACTAAAGGCGTGAGCCACCACCACCCGGCCTCTCTCCTAAGTTTCTAACAGTCCATGGGCTGGAGGCTCCCTTCAGGCCCCGGGAGCATGCACAGCTCCCAGCCTAGTGCCCTCTCCACTGGTGACTCCCAGTGCAGAGGTTCGCTTTTGCCTGCAGAGCAGAAGAGCTAGGAAGGACCTTGGAAGCCAGTGTCCTCCTCCCTCTGCGCCTACATCTGCTGGCCAGTCTTCCTCCGTCTGCCTTACCACCCAACAATCACTGTTCTCTTCTGTAGTTTTTATTATGTTTCATTTATTTAGTGTATGAGGGAGCCATCTACCAGCCCTGTTTTTTGTTCTTAGGGCTGGTGAGGTGGTTCAGAGGGTGAGGCACCTGCCGCTAAGCCTGACACTTGACTGTGATAGCTGTGTCCCTCATGGTAGAAGTGACTCCACAGAGTTGTCCTCTGGGCTCCTCTACACACACACACACACACACACACACACACACACACACACACACACACGAAATAAGTAAAGAAATGTAAGGGAAAAAGGACTGAGAAAAGATAAACATTTAGCTTTCATATATAAACGGAGAAACGTCATATTTGTTTTTTATCATTGTGTCTCTGATTTCTTTGATTTAACACAATGTTGTCTGGTCCTGTCCCTATTTCTGCTAACAACAGACAGAACCGTATTCTTTTCATGGCTGGTTAATATTTACTATGTATATCTACTACATTTTCTTCGTCTGCTCAGCTGTTGATGAGCACTCAGGTTAATTCCATACCTTGGCACCTGTGGACGGTGCTTCCACACATACAACAACATGTGTGTCTCCTCCACACACTGGGTTTGATGTCTTTGGATGTGTACCCAAGAATAAAGTAGTTGATCACATAATATTTGCTAAAGGATTGGTTGATTTGGTATGTGTGTTGCAGGTGGCAGGGGACACCCCACAGCACACAGGTGGAGGTCAAAGGGCAGCTTGCAGGAGTCAGGTCTCTCCTTCCACCGTGTGAGTCCTGGGGAACAGCCTAGGTTGTCAGGCTTGGCGGCAAACACCTTCACCAGCTGACACCATCTCACCAGTCCCTCAACTTCGCTTTTTGAAGCTGTCTCCCTATGCAGCTCCGGCTGACTTCGAACTAGGGACCCTCCAGCTTTGGCCTCCTGAGGGCTGCACTGCAGGCCTGGTCCACCCTGCCCAGCTGCTAAGTGATTTCTCCTGTGCTTACTGTCCCTCAGCAAACCCTCTTTTGAGTGTTAAGCAAGTCATCCGCCTATTTCATTTTGTTTGAGACAGGATCTCTCTGCGCAGCCATGGCTGTCCTGGAACTCACAGAGACCTGCGTGCCTCTGACTTAGGAGTGCTGGTGTCTGGCTCACTCGCCTATTTTTAGTGGACTATTAAGGATTTTGCTGTGAGTTTGGGTTATAGCCTGGAACTTAATCTTCCTTCCGCTCTGCGGCACTCCCTGCTCCCTTTGCCAGGTGAAAGCGTTCGTTTCCTGCAGTCCCACTTCGTCCGCTTTGGTTGATATTCTTCGTGCTTTTAAGGCCACATCCACACCCCCTGATTCTCCTATTTGCCGAAGTCAACATCACTTAGGGCCTCCCATGTGTAGTTTCATAGCTTCCGGTCTGACTTTTACATCTTCGATCCATTCTAAGCTACTTTTGCACTAGACGAGAGATGGGAATCCAGTTTCTTTCTTCCACCTATGGATCCCCAATGTTCCTAGGACCAGCTATTAAGCAGACTGTTCACTCTTCCATGTGTGATTTCGGTGCTGATTTTTTATCGGTTTCCATCCCAGCACTGTGCTATTTTCTAGTAGGATTTGAAGCCAGGCTTTGTCGCGCCGTCAGCTCTCTTTCTCAGGATCGCTTCACCTATCCGAGACTTCTAAAACTGCACACAGACCCTGGAGTTTGTTAAGAATGCCATGCTTAGGCTGGAGAGTTGGCTCAGTGGTTAAGAGCACTGTCTACTCTTCCAAAGGTCCTGGGTTCAATTCCCAGCACCCACATGGCAGCTCACAACTGTCTGTAACGCCAAGATCGGACACCCTCACACCAATGCATATAAATTAAAATTAAATAAAAATAAAAGAATTCCAGGCTCTGAGTGCTTTGTCGTCTTCCCAGGCAGGATGGTGCTGTTGAGTGATGGGGAAGGAACACATGACCACAGAAGCATGCTGAGTTGACCTGGTCCCGTGGACCTGTGACAAGTAACAATCAGCTAGTGTGGCTATCCAGCAGGAAGGAACTGAGACGTCAGAGCGCACCAGATAGACAGGGAGACAGGAAAGGGATTGTGCCGTCAGTAGCTCTAAGGATGGAGGAGGTCGTGCGTGGGGTTAAGTGAGAGAGAAGAGAATCAGGAAGGGCAGCAAGGCGAAGGGGCCATCCTGGGAGAAAGCAGGAGGTGTACATGCCAGAGGAAGAGAGCCAAGAGAAAAAGGCAAGACCTGCTCAGGACCAGCGAGAGGCCAAGCCAGGAAGACCAGAACTGACAGGATTAAGTGACTGGGGACCAATAGTGACCACAGCAAATGCATCTCAGGGGAGCAGAGGTGGCCCCGCCCACACGAGGCCACACAAGCATGCCAGTCGCTCCCTCAACAAAGAGCCAAGAATAGATTCAGTGGTGAGAAAGGAAGGAGGGCAGAAGGGTGGACCCGAGACTGGTGAAGGAGACTCTGGTATGGACACAAGTTGCGGGCCCTGGAGCCACCCTTGTCAACCACAGACACAGTCCATGATTATCAGTGGATGCCTGAGATGCCACTAGTGCCAACCCACGTACACTGTGCCTTTCCCCTTACGTCCACACGCCTCTGATAAAGCTTACTCATAAACTAGTCACAACAGGACATTACAACAAATTATAACAAAGTAGAGCAGTTATAACAATATGCTGAAATAAAATCTCCACATCACAACTCCTGCCTTTGGGAGCGTCATTAAATAAACGTCCGCAAGCCCTGCAGGTCCGTGGCAGTGAGTCCGATAGCCAAGACTGCCAGAGCGGCTAACGCGTGGGTGGTGTACACAGCACGGACCCATTGAGCAAAGAGGTATTTGCATTCCAGGTGGGGGAAGCAGATGTTGTAAGAGTTCATCAGAGCGATGTGCAACCTGAAACCTCTGAATTGTTTATTTCTGGAATTGTCTATGCAATACTTGCGACCACGGTTGACCGCTCTGAAACAGCAGAAACGAAAACTACAAACAAAAAGAGAGCGGCTGTATCTTCTTCTCTGATTGAGCCAACACTCCCAGCAGTGAGGCGCAGTGGAAGCAGATGAGGCCTCTGAATGTGCCCCAATCCTTGACTGTCAAGAGAAACTCCAAAGGGAATGTTAGTGGGAGATAGAGCTTTCTGGGCTCCTGGACTGCAGAAAACCACTGGCTTTCACCCTGTCCTCACCCACCGCAGCCTCAGTGGCCCCTCCTACCTCCTCCTGTACAGTCACACAAGATCCTCATTGAGAAGTGGAGTCTGTCTCTTCGCCCTGAATGTGGGCGGAGCTCTGGCACCCCCTCAGCAGGTTAGAATCCACTATTCTCACTAGATCCCAATGGTTAGATAAAACCAGGCATCTCCTGCAAGGTCCTGCTTCTGGGAAATATGCCACTGAAGCCCAGAGCCACCATGTAACAATCCTGGTTTTCTTAAATCCACCACACGGAGCCAGGCATGGTGGCACACACCTTTAATCCCTGCACTTGGGAGGCAAAGGCAGGAGGCTCTCTAAGAGTTTGAGGCCAGCCTGGTCTACCTAGATTGTTTCAGGTCAGGTAGGGCTACACAGTGAGAGTCTATCTCCTCAAACTAAAAAATGTTAAAGCCATGTAGACAGAACCACATGAAGAGACGTTCTCATTTAATTGAGCCACTGCTACAAAGATCACTGGGAGAGTTCTTGTCAGATTATCTCAAAGAGAGTGATGTGGAGAGGGCTCAAGCCCCAGCCCCAGTTTCAGATGAATGCTCATCTAATACCTCTGGCCCTCCACCAGAGTTATTTTCCAGTGTCTTAACCCTCAGTCACCTTTTCTCTGGAGACTTCCCAAAGTCCTGTCCCCTCTACCTACCGCACACATTCATTCTTTCTCTGACCCAGAGGAAGCAATGAGTAGCAGGCTCTCCGTAAGTACAGTGTCCACTGTGAGTGGACCCTAATTATGGCTAGCGCAGGCCACCTGCCCAGCAGCCAACTGTGCCCCCTCCAGGAAACAGAAAATCAAACCCAGAGGACGTGTGGGGTCAGCTGCACTCCAGGAAGGAACTGGGCAGGCAGCCCAGAATCACCCAGAATGGACTTTGGGCTGCTCACCCACGCTGGGTTGAAGACCTCACCTTCTTGGAAAAGGTATTTTCTCTAGAACCAAGGCCACCACCTGTCCCAAAAGCCAGGTGTTGACAGAGCAAGACAGATGTGAGTCGGGCCCTTGGGTATGCCAGACACATCCCCCAGGCCTGGCTGCCCCATCAGTCCTGGGTGAAGCAGAGAGAGTCAGGCAGCACCCCAACGCCCATTACCGTGGCCAGCCTGGGCTTCCGTGTGTGGAGCTCTGGGGTACCTGGGATCCAACAGCCTGCGCACCCTCAGCCACTGGCAGTGGAGATAGAGGGGCTGAGGGAGAGCAGGGCTGTGGACGCTCTTAAAGGATACCTTGCAAATGAAAATCAAGGAAAAACTACTTCACATCTGATACTCATGTTGTGAAATATGTAACCTGTTCCTGCTGGTCATTTAAACAACTTATTGTCTGTTATCCATTCTTTCAACAAATATTTATGTAGCTTCAGAAAATATTCTCCCACTTTACAGTGTTGAGTTGGCATCACACAGAAGGTAAACAGCCATGTTTGTCAGGAAACACATTTTCCCCTATAGGCATAGAAGTTATCTGCTGTATTTAATATGAAGTCTTACGTGTGTCCGTCTGATTGCATAAACAAAGTGTTCTCTAATGAAAAGAAAATGGGGAAGAGGTATGTGCTAAGCATAAATTAAAAAGCAGTGTTCACGGCCAGTTAGATACCTTAAATGTTAAATAAAGCCCTTACCTCCCAGGGCTGATGATGGCCTGAGTTCTGTCCCCAGAATCCACAGTGGAAGGAAAGAACTGCCACCTGAAAGTTGTCCTCTGGTCTCCACTTTGCACCATGACACACATGCACTTACCTGTACATATCACACACACACACACACACACACACTCACATACTCACTCACTCACACAAACAAAATAAAACGTGGAAAAAATGTCCTGTCATATATGCATGCATGTGAATATGTAAAGGGTGTGTCTAGAATAGATGTTTGCAACTAGGATCCCACTGCTCCTCGGGGACATCAGGCAACATTTGTCACCACTGAGAGGTGATACTAGCATCTAAAGAGGAGAGGCCAGGGGCCACTGGACATCCAGCCATGCACAAGACAGCCCCACACCAAAGCGTCTCCTCAGTTAACACAGTATATAAATTCCCTCGGGGGTAGGCCCATGGGTTTGTCTCCTGGGTGACTCTAGATCTGTCAAGTTGACAGTCAACTTTGATCATCACCTAGATTGAAGATGTTGCCCTGATGCAAGTATGTAAGGGCGTTACTTTCCCTCGCCGGTCCTTCTGACCCACTTTGCGCTGAATTTCTTACTGAGTACACCAATTAGTTTTTTTGTTTGTTTGTTTTTGTTTTTTTAGACATGGTTTCTCTGTGTAACAGCTCTGGCTGTCCTGAAACTCGCTCTGTAGTCCAGGCTGGCCTTGAACTCACAGAGATCCGCCTGCCTCTGCCTCCCAAGCGCTGGGACGAAAGGCGTGCGCCACTACTGCCCGGCCACCAATTACTTTTAAGATGAAGAAAGAGGAGGGAAAAAGCAATGACGACAATGACTTCAGTGGCTTGACTGCCCATCATAATTTTCAAATTTCCTGTTATTGATTGTTAGGGGAAATTTTTAAAGAAGGAAACAGGACCTGCCACATCACTGGTGCCCAGGGGGTACATAGACCCAGCAGGTGGTCTTCCTCGACACCCCCACCCCCTACTTCCTTAAACTGAGTACTTGAGAAATCATGAGCCAACCCCTTATTCCTTGTAGAGGCCACCTTGCACTCTGAAGGGTATCCAGGAGCATCCTTGTTTCTGCCTACTCAAGGCAACAGGCAAAATTATCTCCTAACCATGTCCAGATGCCTTGTGGGAGGTAATAAGATCAGGCCTGGTTTTAGGAAATACAGTTATCCATCTGTCTGTGAAAATGCAGACACAGGGGCTGGAGAGATGACTCAGAGGTTAAGAACACCACCTGCTCTTCCAAAGGTCCTGAGTTCAATTCCCAGCAACCACACCATGGCTCACAACCATCTAAAATGAAATCTGGTGCCCTCTTCTGGCCTTCAGGCATAAATGCAGGCAGAGCATCAAACATAATAAATGAATAAATCTTCAAAGAAAGAAAGAAAATGCAGGTCTAAAGAGGTCCCCATTCGCTGGCCTCACAGAGGTATGAGCCATCTGGATGCTCAAGTAGACACATCTCGAATGTCAAAGGATTAAGGGTGTGGAGGAAGTGGTCTGATGAAGAGCAAAGGACAGGGTCACGTTCCTGCAAAGGGTGTGGCTCGCAGATCTCTGAACAAGATAAGAGCCTCTCCGTTTTCCTAAGCCATTAGCCCAATTCACAGACAAGGAAGTAGAGCAGAGTTCGATGAGGCAGAAGTCACACAGTGAGTGATAACCCCCATAGCTCTCATCTCTGCAGCACCCCAGGGTGTTCTCAGACTGTTCTCAACCTTCATCAACTGTTCGGATCCTGGGTCCCCTTGGCACTTGTGCTGGCAGACGAGTCCCCTAAGTTGTATGTTCTCTCTATACACCTGCTTTGCTGCAAAAGTGAAATGTGAAAGCTTTGTAGCAAAGTTACTGGGCTGTTCCCATTGTAGCCACATCTGCAGACACACACACACACACATACCACACACACACACACACACCACACACACACACACACATACGTACACACACACACACCACACATACACAGGCACACACATACCACACACACATATACACACACCACCCACACATACACCACACACACACCACACATACATACACACACTACACACACACACACACACACATACCACATACACATGCACAAACAACACACACACACCATACACACACACCACACACACACACACATACGTACACACACACATACGTACACATACCACATACATACACACCACACACACACCACACACACACACACCACACACACATACACCACACATACACACTCACACTACACACACACACACATACTACATACACATGCACACACAACACACACAAACAACACACACACACACATGCTTCTCCGTGGGGTGTCTCCTTGGGGATCCATCACCCTGGTGACCATGCTGGTCACTGGGGACCTGCAGAAACTCTCCACCAATAAGAGTGGAAAGGAGGAAGGACATGAGAGGCAACGTCTTAGATCATGCAGTTTAGGGTAAAGGCAACGAAGCCAGGCAGAGAGGTTTCAAGGGTTAATCTTGGTTGTCAACTTGGTTTGATCTGGAGTTACTAAGAGTCAAGCCTCTAGGCTATTTGGGAGGCTAGAAGAGTTCATTGGTTAGGGAGACTCTCCCCGAGTGCGGGCCCTGCCCTCCTCCTGGAGGTCCAGAAATTAAAAAGTCAGAGGGAGAAGAGTGTGGCCTTTTCCTACGCATTTTTGCTCCTTGCTTGTAAGTGCATCTACACTTTGCTGCCATTAACCTTTGCTGACAACAGAACCCAAAATCTCTGGCTTTTCAATGTAGACAGGAGACCAGTGGCTCTCCAGGAATCCTTTGGCCTTCAGCACCATCTTGGGGCTGCTGAGGCCTCCAGCCCTGTGGACTGAGAAGCTAATAGGTTCTCAGCCTTTCCAGTGTACAGCCAGCCATTGCTGGACTACCCAGTGCAGACCACGTAAACCAGTCGGTGAATACCTTTTGTGACACATAGTTGTCTTGGCTACTGTTTTGTCAATTTAACACAAACTATGGGAAGAGGGGACTTTTGATTGAAAAATGCTCCTGTAACATTTTCCTGTAGGCAAGTCTGTAGTGCATTTTCTTTTTTTTTTTTTTTTTTTTTTTTGGTTTTTCGAGACAGGGTTTCTCTGTGTAGCCTTGGCTGTCCTGGACTCACTTTGTAGACCAGGCTGGCCTCGAACTCACAGCGATCCACCTGCCTCTGCCTCCTGAGTGCTGGGATTAAAGGCGTGCGCCACCACGCCTGGCATGTAGTGCATTTTCTTAATCGGTGATTTGTGGGAGAGTCCAGCCCAGTGTGGATGATGCCAGCCCTAGGCCGGGGGTCCTGGACTGTGTAAGAAAGCAGGTTGAAACCAGTCGCACGCCTTCAATCCCAGCACTTGGGAGGCAGAGGCAGATGGATCACTGGGAATTCGAGGCCAGCCTGGTCTACAAAGTGAATCCTGGACAGGCAAGGCTACACAGAGAAACCTTGTCTCAAAAAAAACAAAAAACAAAACAAAACAAACCCCCCCCCTCCCAGAAAGAAAGAAAGAAAGAAAGAAAGAAAGAAAGAAAGAAAGAAAGAAAGGTTGAGCAAGCCGTGGGGAGCAAGCCAGGAAGCAACATTCCCCTGTGGCCTCTGTGTCAGTCCCTGCCTTGACTCCCCTGCAGGAAGCACTACAACACATAAGATAAAATAAACCCTTTCCTCCCCAGGTTTTTCTTGGTCCCGGTGTTTCACCACAGCAATAGAAACCCTAACTAAGCTAAGCGTCTATTCTATCACTTCCATTCCTCTACAGGACCCTGGATAAGACAGACGTCGATCCTGGTGGGAAAAGCCAGACTGTTACAAACCAGGACTTTGAAACCAGACAGCCTGGGGTTGTAACCTATTTCCTAGCTGTGTGGTCGCAAATCAAGTACTTTACCCCTCTGAGCCTGAGTCACCGCCACAATGATATAGAGATAGTAACTCGAGTCTTCCTGGCATCACTAACTCAGCTGAGATAAAGTGTGTGGAGTTCATAGCTTGCACATTGTTACCATAAATCACATGCTTCCCACTGCTTTTATTTCACTATGAGTCATAAATAGGATTTTTTTTTTAAATACACATTACTGGGGCTCATGAGCTAATAAGAGGAGCCACACACAAATATTTACAGATTCTAGTCTACAGCCAAAAGGGCTGGGAAACTAAAGAGAAAGTCTCAGTCTCAGAAACAGGCCTTCCTGATGCCTGGCTTGACTGCGCAGCTAAGAGGTGATTACTCTGTTCCGGGTTTCGGCTGTTTTCCAGCTGTGGGGTTTCTCATTGATCAGATAGAAATCCCCGAGGTCTGGCAAAGGAAGCTTTTAGTTGCTCTGGATGGACCAATTTTTGGCTTAGTTGCTCAAGCATATAATGAGAGAGATGGAGAAAGAGGGGGGAGAAGGGAGGGAGGGGGGCCGGGGCGGGGGAGAGTTATCTTTTTGTGATTGCTTTGAGACAAATAACCCAGTAGCTGACCAGAGCCCACCTGACTCCTACAAATCTTGGGGACAAAGACTGTCACAGACTCAGTGTCCCCCAGAAGCAGCCCCAGGCCAGAATCGGAGTCACTTCCCTTTATTTGGAGGGGATCCTGAGCGTCCCAGAAAGGGAGACAGAGAGGCCACAGCAGCCAGCTCAGTGAGGAGTTGAGTGGACCACAAGTGACCTTCAGCCCTGGGGAGTAGACACCAGCTCAGGCCTACCCGCAGAGGGTGGAGCTACAGGCTTACACCCCAGGTCCTCCTGGGGTATCTTCCTGGCACTTCCAGATGGATGTCCCCGATGCAGGCAGCTGGAGGGAGTCCTGGGACAAGGTGACAAACACTAGCAGTTGGAAATAAGGGTGCTGGTAGGACACCAAGAGCACCTGCTGCAGCAGTGGCTGCCTGCATCCGCCCCTCCTCCCCTGAAGGAGGAGCCAAGGGCTCTGGCTTAGTACCTAACCTCTTTAAAGTGTATGCGGTTGTTAGATACCTATTTCTACCCTTTACATTTGCCCTACGTGCTTATAATAACGTTATCCTAGGAATATGTTAATTTAAAGATATTACTTTCTTTGGCCCCATTCCATAATTCAATTTTATTTCAATTTCCCCAGCTGGTCTTAGGGTCATCGGCAACACTGAGAGCATCAGCAGAGCCACCTTCTGAGTCACTGTAGTCCTCCCCACCAGCACATTTGCTTCCCTCTTCTCTCCTGTTCTCCGTGATCAGCACTTTTGGAATCTGTAGGATGCGTTTGCTGGAATTTTTATCCCAAGTCTCAAGCACCTATTTGCATAACATTAGGGCAGCTGGCTGCTCCTTTCATCATGGAGGGGCCCACACGTGATCTCCATAACGCCATCACTTGGTGTGGCTTGCTTGTGTGTCCTTAAAGGACTTGTTCACTCTCTCAGGGCCTTACTTCCATGCCATACCTTCTGAAGTCGGCTCCAAATCAGGATTCGGTTTCCTAGCCTTGTGTATCAATGTAAACATGCTATGTAATAAATGACGACAGAGTGGACTGTTTATAAAGAAGATGAACTTATTTCCTTACTGGTCTACCAGCCAGAAGACCCAGAGTGAGACGATGGTGGGTTCAGCATCTACAGGGGATCTTACCTCTCTGTTTCCACAATGTGGTCCTGTTGCTGCATCCTCCAGGAGGGAGGACCACTGTGTTCTCCCGGGGACAGAAAAGTGAGGGGCCAAGAAGAGGCTGAGCTAGCTCCCATCAACCCAAGGCAAGCAGGAAGTGCTAATCCGTTCATGAAGGAGGAGTGGCCCCACCTCTTATTATAAGCACACAGCACAAGGTGGAGATAAGTTTCAATAGGACCGTGGGAGGGGACACATTCAACCATGAACTTGAGATCACCAAGTCACCCCTGATGAAGTCTGTTTCAGGCAGTATGGCTCTTCCAAATACTCAATTTGCTCAAAACAAAAGGCTGACAGTCAGGCATGGATGGAGAAGGGGAGAGGGAGAGGGTACCCATCATTGGCTGCTTATAGATTCAGGGAGAAAGGGAGGCATTGTCTCCACTTGGGTACCCAATAGTGATGTCATCAGACTCCAGTGGGTAGCTCCAACTCAGTGGTCACACAGATGGCCCTGGATCCAACTCAGCGGTCACACAGATGGCCCTGTTTAAACTAAATCAGAAAGCAACCCCAAAAGTCTTGGATGTGGGAAAGATTTGAGAAGGTGTTTGTTAGGTCCTAAACTCGGAACAAATGGGAAGCTAAGGTGCTTATTAACATATCAAAGCTGACACTGGCTGTCAGGTTCTCTCAGCATCCCTCTGTCAGTCCTGACCTGTTGGGACAGGGTCCTCCTAGCTGGCATACCCTCTCCCTTCCCCTAAACTTCTCCAGCCCAGGTGCTGGGCTGGGCTTTCAATTCCTTCAGTTTCTCTAGCCCCTATATAACTCACTTTGGCTAAGCCAGTCTCTTGGCCTAGGCAGCCCATCTTGGTTAGTGGCTCCCTTCTTGATCTCTAATCCCAGCTCTCCTCACATGGCGTGGCTCGGTCTAGCCATGTTCACTCTGGCCTCTCCTAGATGTCTCTGCCTCTGGTTATGCTGTCCCTCGTGTCTAGAATAAACCTTCTCCTCCACCATGCCTAGGAGCTGTCATGTCCTCTCTTTATTTCTTTTTCATTCAGTATTGATAGGGGTAGAAGTTAAGGGGGGCGGGGAGTGGTCATCAGAATGCATTGTGGAGATTTCCAGTTTACACATGGAGAAATGAAGGCTCTGCGGAGCAAGTCAGGAAGCCGTGGAGTGAAAATGCCAGGTTGTGACCTTCAGGCATTCTCAGCTCTCCAACATATGGCTTTAGAGAGACTCTTTCCTGTTTTTAGATTACACTTAGGTGCACCAAATGTGTGCAGGGCCCAAGAAGGCAAAAGAGGGTGTCGGATCCCCTGGACTGGAGTTATAGACAGCTATGAGCTGCCATGTGAATGCTGGAATCACACCCAGGTCCTCTAGAGAAGCAGCCAGCGCTCTTAGCCGCTGCGCCATCTCTCCGGCCCCAGTGGTAGTTTCCTGAGTGAATCGGGAAACCCGAGGAGAGCAGAGGCTGGACGACTGGCCAGCCTTGCTTCCTCTGCCACTGAAGCTGGGGGCCTGGAGGACCCCTCATTCCAGAAGCAAAAAGCTCCCGCCAGACAGCTGAGTCCCCTTCCAAACATCATACCCACGACCTTTTCAAACAAGCAAGCAAACGGCTGCAAGGGTTTTAAACAAGATAGTGTACAAGTCTTGCCTGCCCCTTTCTTTGCTGTCTGAGTAGCCAGGCAATCCCGTCTGCAGGGAGTTGCTGACTCACTGAAAGGCTGGAGATAACCATCGGGGAGAGACAGTGCAGTGTAGTGTCCGCAGAGAGCTGTGGGTGTGGAAGGCCAGCGGCGCTGAGCTCTGGGCTTCGGTTCCACCACGTAAGAATTAAGGGGGATGCAGCTTCCACACTCTAGTGAGAACGGATGATTGTTCTAATCAGGGTTCTCTAGAGGAGCAGAAGTGATAGGGTGAGTGTGTGTGTGTGTATGCCTGTGTGCCTGCGTGGTATCTGTGTATGGTGTGTGTGTGAATGCCTGTGTGCGTGTGTGGTATCTGTGTGGTATGTATGTGTGTATGTGTGTGTGTAAATGCCTCTGTGTGTGTGTAAATGCCTGTGTGCATGTGTGGTATCTCTGTGTGTGTGTGTGTATGTGTGAAGCATGGGCCTTCCGACAGCAAATGAGCCAAATTTAGGGTGGGACCTCCACAGGTGTGCCAAGCTACTTGGGTTTTAGTTGATGACAGATGTAGTCAAGTTGACAGCCAAGAAGAGCCATCGCATGGCGTTAACATCCTTCTGTGTGTGTGAATGCCTCTGTGAGTGTGTGAATACCTCTGTGTGTGTGTGAGAGTGTGTGTGTGTGAGTGTGTGTGTGTGAGTATGTGTGTGTGCTATGATTGTTTACAGACTATGATCTGGCTGGTTCAACAATGGCTGTCTCCCAGTAGAAAGAATGTGGTAGTTGCTCAGTCTACAAGGCCTAGTGTCTCCGCTGGTCTTCAGTCTACATTGGAAGCCCAAAGGAGCAGGTTCCAGCAAAGGAACCTCAGCAGTAGTGTAGATGTACTTGCCAGCAAGAGTAAGAACAAGCAGGCAAAAAGAAAACGCTTCCTTCTTCCATGTGCTTTTATGTAGGCTGCTACCAAAAACGTGTGGCCCACATTTAGGGTGGGACCTCCACAGGTGTGCCAGGCCACTTGGGTTTTAGTTGATGACAGATGTGATCAAGTTGACAGCCAAGAGGAGCCATCACATGGGGTGAACGTCCTTCCTTTATTCTCTGCTCCCAGTCAGGCTACTGTGGGGTAACAGCATGGCCATTCCGTCTGGAGTGGGAGAAGCCCGGAAACCCAGGAATGGAAAACGAGAACAACCAGCTTCCTGCTTTTGTTTTTCTAAGGTACTCAGCCACACTGAGGGAGCCACCAGTGGAGGGGAGGTTTGACAACTCCTCTGTGAGGCTCAGTCGCAGCTCATCCAGGACCTGGGACACAACAGCATCCCTCTCCTCTTCATCTTCCTCATCACCCATGGCATTGTCAATGGCATCGTTCATCATTTCTTCCTTCATGTCCATGATCTCTGCCTGCCGTTCAAACTCCATCATGATCTTTTGAATCTGGGGTAATTTGAGCTGTCTGGTCATGGTGCCCATGGCCTTAGTAACGCCCTTCATGGTTTGTGCCATAGAGTTGTTGGATTTTAGAGTCTGAATCTTGAGGGACACAGCCTGGATGTTGGCCCGCATCAACACAAACTTGCACACATATCTCTGGGTACGCACCAGGTCTTTTGCCATGATTCGAACAGCATCCATCTGGCCTTGCTTTGTCATCTTTTTGATGTCTGCAATGATTTTCTTTTCCTGGGTTTCTAGCTTTTGTCGCTCCCTGTTCAGCTCCCTCATAGCTCGGTTCAGGGCCCTCTGGTTTTGCCGAAAAAGTTCCTCTGGCGTCTTCTGGCGCCCAAACAACTGGGACTCCACAAGCAGGTGTGGGACCTAGCGAGGGCAGGAAGAGGTGGAGACCTCGATGATGAGGGCAGGGTCAGGCGGTCGGCGCCCCAGCCAAGAAGCCCTCCTCCACTGCCGCCCAAACGGGCCCAGCAATTTCTTTTTCAAGACCGTATCTCTGTGTAGCCCTGGCTACTTTCTCTGTAGACCAGGATGGCCTCGAACTCAGAGCTCCGCCTGCCTCTGCCTCCCAAGTGCTGGGATTAAAGGCACGCGCCACCGCCCGGGGACAGCAAATGTCAACTGTCCTGGAATTCTTGCTTCTCCATTAGCAATCTGCTTCAAGCAGATCCTGAGGTGGGGCCTTCCTCTATTTACCCACGTCCACATCCCTTTCCCTCAGTTTCAGTACTCTAAAGGAGATGCAAAGCATTGTGTTTCACCCTCCACTTCCCTTCCAAATGTCGACCTTTACTTGAACACCGACCATGCACCAGGCACAATGCCAGGCTTTGTACCTGTTAGAGGCAGCCAGTGGAACCTGCTTCAGGGCTTGGCTCGGCACCATCTGAAAGCCTGGCTCTGCTCCCTTCCAGCTGGGTGGCCTTGGGAAAGTTACTTAACATCTCCGAGTGTAACTTTTCTCAAGCAGAGCTCAGTAAAACTGGGAATTCAGTGAGTGAACACAGTTTAAAAACCTTTAAAACAACATCTGGATGGTATTAAAGGTTTGTGGCTATTAGATATAATCTTCCAAGCACTCTGAGAAAGGTAAAGCTTATGATTGTCCCAATTTTAGAGACAGAAAAAATGGAAGCTTTACTAGAGAGGTTAAATCCTCTGCTGAGCTAGCATGAAGGGCTGAAGATTCCAGAGCCTGTTTGCAGAGCTGCTGTGATAATAGCTGGACTGGCTGTTTTTTGTTGCTTCTGGGTGTTCTATGAGCTCTGTATTGGGGACGGTGGTCACTGACACACCCTGTCCTGGCTCTCATGGAAATGCCACCCCAGCACCCTTTACAGAAAGGACACTCTAGAGCAGCAGTTCCCGGGAGCTCAGCTTCAAAGCGCCTGCGCTGATCTCCCCAACTCGGTGGGTGGTGGCAGGTGGCTGGATGAGGAGCCTTCAGGCAAGACCTGGCCCCAAGGCTGGTGTTCTCGCTCCCCACTCCCAGGGTGTGCCGGATCTGCAAGGCGTTTATATCCGCTTGGTCGTGGTCGTAGAACACCTGGCTGGCAAGTTCGAGCTGGAGAAAAGCCCAAGGGAGGCCCGCTGGCCAGCTGTTGGCAGCAGGCTCAAGCTGCCACGTTGCAGAGACGGACTTCTGCTAGCTGGCCCACTGCTCCTTTTGTGAAAGCAAGGCCCTAACCCTCTCCTCAGTGCCCTGCCAATGCCTTTGCCCAGGCTGCTTCCTGGGGCTCCCCCTTCCCCACTTGCTCCAATCCTGTCCCTGTGCCCCTGTTTCCCTCCTTGAGTACTTCTTCTGTGCAAGCCTGCTCAAAGAACACACTGTCACATCTGTGCACACACTTGAACACAGCCCCTGAAGGACATAGAGCCGGTAAGACCCTGAGGTAGCAGAGTCCTGAAGGCCTCCTGCACTGCCTGCCAGCAAATCCCCACAAGTAACCTCAGTATTCCTCAGCTTCCCCTTCCGTGAAAAGTGTTATTAACATTATCTACCTTGTAGGATTATTGCGAGGATGAAGTAAAAATGACCCAGGTAAAAGAGCCTGGTTGCTCTGTTAGGTTAAAACAAAACATGAGTGTAGCTTTGAAGCCTTATTTTCCCAGGGGACTAAGTAGTGGCTGAGAAAGTCTCAGGAAGATGTCTAGGGCTGAAGTTGAGCTCCATGGAGCCGAGGAAGGGTGCAGCCTCTGACCAGAGATTGGGACGTAGGGCTCCGGGGCCAAATTGTGCCTTCTGATACTGCACCCTAGGACATAGCCTAAGAAGCAGGGGTCTTCTGTGTGTAGGAACTTCCAGGACCTTAGGAGATTAGGGATCACCTGATAGATCTAACATGGCTGGGGTGGAGTAGGGGTGGGATGGGGTGGGGTAGGGGTGGGATGGGGTGGGGTGGGGTTCACCTGAGGATGGGATACACACAGCCCCCCATAACTGCTTGTACTGCAAGGGCACACATTACTGAAGCTGCAGCAGGGGCTATGCTGACATTGGATTTTTGTTTTGTTTTGTTTCTGTTTGGTTTGGTTTGGGTTTGGTTTTTTGAGACAGGGTTTCTCTATGCTTTGTAGACTAGTCTGGCCTTGAACTCACAGAGATCCACCTGCCTCTCCCTCCTGAGTGCTGTGATTACAGGCGTGCCCCATTGCACTCGGCTCTGCTGTTGAGTTCTTAAGCACAGTACCAGCACTTGGCACTCCCTCATGCTGAGCCTGGCATTCAGGACCACAGGACTTCGCAGTCGTGGTAACTACCCATCCAGCTTGTGATGCATGGGAACCCAGGGGCCCTGGGCCAGCGAGTCGCCAGCTCCTCATCTGCTCTTGTTGGTACACATAAGACTTTGATTTAGAGTAGGGTAGGGACTGGTGAACTGGAGCAGCCTCTCTGCCCTTCCTGAAGCCAGTAGGTTTTCACTAAACATGTACTGAGCACTCTCTGGTTTGTTTTTTTGTTTTGTTTTGTTTTTTGTTTTTTTGTTTTTTTTTTTTTGCAGAGAGTCAGAGTCTGATCCCTGGTACCCATGTTGGGCAGCTCAGAACTGCCCATAACTCCAGTCCCAGCAGATGCAAAGCCCTCTTCTGTCCTCAGCAGGCAGCTGTCATGGCATATGCTGCACCCACACTCACACATACACACATAATTTAACATTTTTAAATATTTTTAAGCAAATAACGACAAAAAGGAAGTTGAGGCGCCGAACCTGAAAGGCAGACTTCCCATAAACTGGCCCCAAGCCCCCTCCTCCCACTCCATCTTCCAAACTCCACTGGAGAGAGGAGGGGCTGGCCCAGACAGATAAGCAAAGCCAGGCAGCCACAAGCCTGTTGCAGAGTCTGGACTTTGTACGTGTGGGCGAGGAGACCGGACATAAACACCCTGCCCCTACGCTGCCCCACCGGCTTCAAGGCTGGATTGTGTCCCTGAAATTCCCAGAAATGCCCAAACAGAACTACCAGTTGTGGTTTGGCGTGCTATGGTTTTACAAATGTACTGTTCAGAGGCAGGAAGGGTTGATCCCATCAGCCCCGTCTGGTCCTCCATGCCCTGGTGTGTCAGTGGAAGGCCGAGGGGACTCTAGAGTTTTAAGAGCACTGGGTAAGCCAGTCCTCTGCTAGGACGCACAAGTACCAGCCCATCAGACAGACAATCCAAGCTCTTGGCAGCAAGCTTATAGAAATGCAGGGCACAGGGCAGCACTCGCTGGCCGAGGAGGAAGGCTCCAGGAGAATTTGGCTCCAACGCCACAAGGAAGCACACAGTGGAGTCAGAGCTCTCTGACTCAGCCCGCGTGTACGAGGCTTCCTGAGCAAACACAAGCACAGATGAAGAAAAGGGGATCAGACTTACAAAAGAAAGTACGGGGCACACACAGTTACATTCAAATTACAGGTAGACAAGAAATCTTTTTTTTTTTTTTTTTTTTTTTTTGTCCTGTCTTGTTCTGCGGTTTGGTTACTTTCTTGTCACCTATGATCCCAAAGTATTAAATGGAAAAACGGAGACGTAGACACTAATGCACACACTGTACACTAATCTGAGTGTGATAACGAACTCTCAAACTGTTCTCCCTTCCTCCCACACCAAGAATTACCCCTCGCCCTGAAAGTTCACTATCTAACTAGTAGCCACCTGGTAGCCATCTTGGATACCAGCTCATCTGCGGAGGCACTGAAGTGAAATTCTACGTGTGGTCAAGGAACTCTTAAATAGACACCCAGTATTGGCTCTATATGGGATCTATATGCGTGCCCTGGGTCACTTTCACAGCACCGAAGGGCCGCCGTCCTGCACAATAAGATATTCTAAAAGGTGAGAGCTGGAAAGATGGCAGAGTCCGATGCTCTGAGTTAGACCCTCAGAAGCCACATAAGAAGTAGATGTGGGTCATGCACCTGTGGCCCGTCAGTACGCGTCACCACCTGAGAAGGGAAGCCGAGACAGGGGACTGCTGGGTGGTTTGGATGAGAATTCTCCTCCTTATGCTCAGACATCTGAATACCAGGTCCCAGCCGGTGGAACCATTTGGGAAGGGTTGGGAGGTGTGGCCTTGTTAGAGAAGATGTGTCACTGGGGTTTGATACTTCAGAAGACTTCATGAGTCCCAGTGTTTGAGAGGTGAGCGCTCAGCTGTTCCAGCCACCATATCTTTACTCTTCCATCATGGACTTTAACTCTCTGAAATTGCAAACCAATCAAAAACCTTCTTTTAGACACTGCCTTGGTCATGGTGTTTTGTCACAGCATTAGAAAAGTATATAAGACAAATGGCCAGGAGCACACAGGCCGGCCAGCCTGGAGTACCCAGGAGCCCATGGGCCGGCCAGCATGGGACACCCAGAGCAGCAGAAGCTAGAGTGACCCTGATTCAACATGATGGAAGGCGAGAACCGCCTCTTGGAAGTTGCCCCCTGATCTCAGCACACGCTCACACTCACATGTTAAACGGAAAGCCTGCTATTTACAGAATCATATACATAGGTGGACCTGGAGGGCAGTATGCTAAGGTACTGTCTCCCTTACACGTGGACTTTGTCAAAACACAGAGTAGCCAGCACTCAGGAGGCAGAGGCAGGCGGATCTCTGTGAGTTCGAGGCCAGCCTGGTCTACAAAGCGAGTCTAGGACAGCCAAGGCTACACAGAGAAACCCTGTCTCGAAAAAACAAAAAACAAATAAACACAGAGTACAATGCTTCTGGCCAGAGACTAGGGAAGGAAGAAAATGAGGGCACAGATTCAGGCATGCAGGATGAAAACTCCAGAGATCATGTGTACAACCAGGGCCTTTAGATTAAGAATACTGTGCAGTACACATGAAAACCTGTTGGGGGCGCAGATTTTATATGAAGTGCTTTTCCCACTAGACAAAAGAAAAAAAGTAAAAGGGTGGGGGGAAGCACAGGGAGGCAGGAGGAAAATTTGGAGATCATGAATAAATTTTTGACACTGACAGCTGATTATGCAGATGCATGCTTATCGCTAACCAGACCATGTTGTGTACGTTAATTATCCATGGAGTTTTGTGTGTCAATCAAACCTCAATAAAGTGGTTTTTTAAAAAAGAGATTTGATCACCAGGTATGATGGCGCACACCTGGACTCCTAGCACTTGAGAGGCTGAGTCACCGGCATTCTGAATTCAGGCAGTCAAGGGCCAGAGTGTGGAAATACAGTGAAATTCCACACAGCTGTCAAAAATTTGGAAGGTGTCTGTATGTTTTGGATTTTTAAACTGCCTAAAACTAAATAGCAAGCTACACACACCACACACACACACACACACACACACACACACACACACAGATACATTATAAATACAGATGTGCTATATAATAATATATGATTCCACTGACATAAAAATATACAAGTAAATGTATATAGAATTACGTGAGTATGGATTTCAATATAAATGTACCCACATATAAACACTAAAACACTATAGACGTGTTCACCAGGGCTGGAAAGACAGCTCGGGGAGTGAGTTAAAGCCGCTGAGCTCCCTTTCTGAGGACCCAGGGTGGTTCCCCAGCACCCACACATTACAGCTCATCATTGTCTGTAACTCCACGGCATCCAACACCCTCTTCTGGCCTCCATGGGCACTTTATACACATGGTGCACAGACATATGCACAGGTAAGTAACATACATATAAAATAATAAAATAAAGCCCAGCGGTGGTGGCGCGCGCCTTTAATCCCAGCACTCGGGAGGCAGAGGCAGGCGGATCGCTGTGAGTTCGAAGCCAGCCTGGTCTACAAAGGGAGTCCAGGACAGCCAATGCTACACAGAGATACCCTGTCTCAAAAAAACAAAATAATAATAATAATAATAATAATAATAATAATAATAATAATAATAAATTATTATTATTATTTTAAAATTTTAATTAATTGATTTTTTGTACAATATCTGCCTGCATGTGTGCCTTCAGGCCAGAAGAGGGCAGCAGATCTCATTGTGGATGGTTGTAAACTACCACGCGGTTGCTGGGAATTGAACTCAGAACCTTTGGAAGAACAGCCAGTGCTCTTAACCTCTGAGCCATCTCTCCAGCCCTAAAATAAACATTTTTGTAAAAGTCTTCCCTTCAAGCCGGATAGGACCTGACAGCCTCCTCCCTGAGGACTAGATTTCGTGTGACCAGAAGGCATATAAAGCTCCAAAGGAAGAAAACAAGTCCTACCTAGTGTGACACTGATTCACTACAACACCATCGGCACAGGTTGTGGCATAATAATCTTAAGGGTGCAATAGTGGTACACGTACCTTGCTGATACCCAACAGCCCTCAGCTTGGCTGTAAGTCCCACTCAATAAGAGGGAAATTATACTTGGTTCTGGAAACCTAACCAACTACCTAGGGCTAGTAAAGCCATGGATCTTAGAGGAAAAGCTACAACTGAATCTTGACTAAACCAGCATAATTCCTAACTAACCATATTCTAAGTATCTACCCTTATACACACAGATGAATGTAGTCTTTGAGCCATCATCAGGGAAACTTCTCTTTGCAACACACAGAGACCATTAAAGAAAGCCACATCTGGTCAAAATGCAGAGTTGCAGGAAAGGCATCTACCACACAGCTCCTGCGCCAAGGCTCGGAGAGCACTGCAGAAGAGAGGAAGGGAAGATTATACGAGGCAGGGGACCAGGAGGTTGGCTGTGGGATTCTATGTCCTAGTGATGTCAGAAGCTACACCCATGAAGTCTCACCTACGTGATGGCCGAAACATGAGCTGATCAGGAGTGACAGGGGGGCGGCCCAGGGGCCTCAGCTCTACATAAAGAACTTCTACCAACTACGGAATGTTAAGATCAGGAGAAACCGTCTCCCCCAGGAGGAGCACACCAAGTGGTTGTCCAATACCAAATGGTCATCCCTGTATTGAAAAATATACATATAAACACGTATATGATATCATATATGTGCATTTAGGAATCTACATATATGTATTTAGAGACAGATAACATTACTATACCCACATTATATTTTATTATAATATTGTATTATATATATTCTGAATATACATATATGATATGTGAGATATATAAATATAGATATAGATAGATATCAACAATTAAGAAAAAAGCCCATGAATTTGAAAAAGAGTAAGGACTATCAATGGGAAGATTTGGAGGAAGGAACGGGAAGGAAGAAATTTTATAATTACATTATTATCTCAAACACTTTTAAAATTATTTTTTTAAATACCCCCGGGGCCTGGAGAGATGGCTCCATGCTTACAAGCACTGGCTGCTCATGCGGAGAACCCAGGTTCAATCAATTCCCAGCACCCACATGGTGGTTCACAACCACCCCTCACCCCAATTCCAGGGGGGCCCTCCGGCTTCCTACCACCATGGGCACCAAGCATGAACGCAGTGCACATACAAATGTGTGCAAAGCACTCATACGCATAAGTATAAAAAAAATAGCATTAGCCAAGAAGCTAATAATGGTGACAGCACCATAGCAGATTTTTTTTATTACCTTCATCTTTGTATTTCTCTGTATTGTTTAAAAAGTTCACAGTAAACATATATATATATATATATATATGCGCAACAAATAAATTGTTTTGTGACATTTGTTTATTTTGTGTATGTGCATGTACATGAATATGGCCCATAATATATCTGTAGCGGTCGGAGGATGACTTGTGGGAGTTGATGCTCGCCTTCCACGTGTTGGTTCTGGGAATTGAACTCAGGTCCTTAGGCTTGGCAGCAGATGCCTTTGCCCACTGAGCCATCTCACTGGCCCATGAAACAATTATTTAAAAAAATAAAATGTTTCCGGGCAGTGGTGGCACACGAGTTTAATACCAGCACTTGGGAGGCAGAGGCAGAAGGAACTCAGTGAGTTTGAGGCCACAGAGAGAATTCTAGGAAAGCCCTGTCTCAAAAAACCAAAACCAAAACAATTTGTTGTGTCCTCGAGAAATAGCTCCGTTGGTGCGGCGTCTGCTTTGCATGAGGGCCTGAGTTCAGATCCCCAGGGACAGAGAGGTGACTAAGCCTCGGATAGGTTGTGTCCCTCGGCTCTCCCACCCCATCCTCACCCCTGAAGCAGAGTCAGCCACATATTTATGGAGTCCAGCGCAAACTAAAAACAGGCCGCTGTCAGAACTTCAAGTCTGGTATAGTTGCTCAGGAGGTTGAGGCGGATGGGTGGCAAGTTCAAAGTCAGCCTGAGCAGCTTACCGCGACCCTGTCTCAGAGCAAAGTTTTGAAAAAGGCTGGAAAAGACTCACTGGTAGAATACCTGCCTGACACGTATGAGACCTGCAGTTCAACTCCCGGCTCTTCAAGATTAAA
The DNA here is from genome assembly GCA_907169655.1 of Acomys percivali. Lineage (NCBI taxonomy): Eukaryota > Metazoa > Chordata > Mammalia > Rodentia > Muridae > Acomys > Acomys percivali. The sequence continues at coordinate 5,601,950 of OU015742.1, read as the reverse complement.
AAAAACCTCAAAATGACAACAATGGGGCATGAAGCCAAGTGTGAGGCTCTACTGATGGTGGTGCCCTGTGTGACTCCACAGTCCGTGGGCCTGGCGGGCTGTCCCGACCTATCAAGACCCAACAGAACAAAGTACAGAGGATTCCCACCAGGAAAAAAAAAAAAAAAAAGCTAGGAATGGAGCCAGGACAATCAGTCAAGGAGGAGTGAATCCCGGTCTTTTAAGGCCAGGGCCTGAGGTAAGCTCAGACCCCTTCAGGCGCCGGGAATCCCACCAGAGAAGATCTGGTAAGTATTTGTGGTTTTGCATTTGAAATCTTGGCTCCGGAGATGTTTAAAGGCCAGAAGAAGACTCTGAGGGTCGTGGGTACTAGTCAGCTTTAGTTAGCAAAGATATAGGTCAGGATGGCTTTGCTCAGGCCAGGCCAGGGGGTCTGGAGCTGGTGTCTGTTTGCTGCGTGGAATCTCCAGGCTAGTCCAAGAGCACTTGTGCATGTGCATGTGCTCATATGTGTGCATGCGCGTGCACACACACACACACACACTCGCACACACCCCTGTGCTTACCCCCATGTCTCTGCTGAGGCCATCATATTACCCCCAACATGCTACCCATAAGCTGTCCCCCAGCGACCTGCCCCGGGGCCTCCCACCCCATGCCTCCTTAATCTAGGGCACTACAAAGACCGCCTGTGTTGCAGTCCAGCCGACATTGAGCCTGCAGACAGCCTACACCTCCCGTAGGCCACAGGGCACAAAGGCTGGTCTGTGTGGCCTGCCTGGTGGGCCCGCGGCCTCCCTTCCTCCACCAGGCACAGGGATCAAGTCATCAAAGTTTCCCAGGGGGCTGCCCGGGGCAGCTGAGGAGACAGGGAGATGGCTGCCTCAAAGGTCCACAGTGACCTGCGGGACTCTGTGCAAGCAAGCTGCGGCCACCTCTAGGCTTGCCTGCCGTGGATCAGCAGCTGCCCTTCTCTCTCTCTCTCTCTCTCTCTCTCTCTCTCTCTCTCTCTCTCTCTCTCTCTCTCTCTCTCTCTCTCTCTCATATCCTCTTGGTCCAGCTGGGTAGATGAAGGGTTCATCACACACTCCCCTAATCAGACTCTTCCAACATGCAATATGGGGGGGGGCGGCACAGTGGCTCTCACTGTTTCAGAAAAAGGCCGAAGTTTGTCCACTAAGCCCATTTTCCCTCCTCTCCTTGAACCCTGAGCCTTACAAATGCTAAGCAGGAACCCTACCACTGAGCTATATCCCCAACCCTCTCTTTATTTTTCGTTTCAAAGGTAGGGCCTCCATGTTGCCCGGGCAGACCTTCCACTTTCTATTCTCCTGCCTCAACCTCCTTAATAGCTGGCATGGCTGGGCCTGCACCACCCAGGCCAGGCTCCATCTGCCTTTGAACTCTCTGGAGAAACTGGACCTCACCAGAGTTTGAGCTCCGCAGACTCACCAGAGTTTGAGCTCCGCAGACTGTCCGGTCATTCAACCACTCACACCTGGATTTCCCCTCCTCTCCCCAACCCCCGCCCCTGCCAGGAATGTTCCTTCAACACACTTCAACACTCTTCAGCACATTTCATGACTACCTTCTGCGTGCTGGGCACAGTTTTGTCTGTGCAGTTTTACAGCGCTTGGCATGCACGTTAAACAGGACCCCAGGGACATGTCTCTATAGTAACGGCTCGTGTGCTGGGCCATGAGTTGGTGTTAGTTGTGCACCCTCATGAGCACGGCAGATGCCCGATGTGTGACTCTCAATTGAATTCTCCATTATGTACCTGGGACCAGCCATTGATAGCCCTCCCTGACCCTGGGCTCTCCTCTGCGCTTGCCCAGCCTTTGGTGGACAGTCACCAAAATAAGCTCAGCTTCCACGTCAACACTGCAGGCTTTGCACCACGAGACTTCTCCACCCACACAGAACAGCCTTCGAGTGAGCAGAATTCAGGAGGGACTGGAGCTGACCTCACTGATGAGGGTCTCCATCCAGTGGGGAAATACTGCGTCCTCCGTCCTCTGCAGGACCGGTCAGGTGTGGAGGAGCCCCAGTGTCCGTGCTGGTATCCAGCACTGATGTGCTCATCATCAGCTTCTCCAGTTCCTCCTTCCGTTTCCTTCCTTCCTTGCCTGTGGGAGTCGAGAAAGTGCTAGTCACGGGTCTGCTTTGGGCCAGAGCACCCTTCCATATCTTCTGCCTGGCCTGGCTCTCATTCTTGACTTCCTTCAACAAATGTATGTCATATGACTGCTAAATGCTGGGTGACTCGGGCAGTGTAAACCTTCTGGGGACACCCTGCCTCCTTTTCCCTCTAGTAATTTTCTCTTTGTGAGGAAAGAGAAGGGAGTAGGACCTATGCACGGGAAAGCGCATGAGGAAAGGGCTCGGAGGAGGAAGGAGACATGGCTGACATCACGTCATCAATTCCAGGAGACAGAGCCAAAGGCCTGCCTCTTCCTGTCAGCTCAAAGGCCTGGCTCCGGATACCTAATGCCTTTTCCAGAAAGCTCCTGTCCACCGACCCCATTCCCACCACCCTGCACACATAAGGCAGCTCAGGACCCAAGTGGGGATGCAATGGCTGAGCGACTCAATCTGCCTCTCACCGGGTCCAACCGATAGGAGACAGTGGTAGGAGATGAGGGAAGGGGAGAACCTTACCTGCCACATACACCCCATTTCTTCCTCCCTCACCCCGGGCCTGGTGAAGGCTCCGTGCAGTGCTCTCTGTGGGCTGCCTCTCTGACCAGTCACTGGGAAGCCATCCCAGAGCCCTTCAGGAAGAAGGCCTCAGCACTCTTGGGTCCCACTCAGCCAGGAGCAGCCCCTCCATGGAGCTGGCCTCTGTAGTGAGGACTGCTGAGTTGCTCTTGTCCCTGACATGACCCTCACTGACAGCAGCCTGATGGATGCCAAGCAAGTACCCATGCCCCTCACCTCATGCAAGCCAAATGCAACTATGCAACTGTTCGACATCTGGCCCGGACAACCTTACGTCATCCGAGCTTAGTTTTCACATCTGGAAATGAGAGCTATGATGACAGGGGGACTGAGCACCCTGGGACCTTCACATAGCTAGTCCCCTCCTCATACCAGCCCAGAGATGAGAAGGAGGTTTCAAAAGGCTTTGGGCTCCTGACAAGAATAAGGTCCAGAGAGCCAGGTGTGGTGGCGCACATCTTTAATCCCAGCACTAGGGAGACAGAGGCAGGCTGATCTCTGTGAGTTCGAGGCCAGCCTGGTCTACAAAGCAAGTGCAGGACAGCCAGAGGTATTATACAGAGAAATCTTGTCTCAAAAACAAAAACAAGGGGCTGGAGAGATGGCTCAGTGGTTAAGAGCACCGCCTGCTCTTCCAAAGGTCCTGAGTTCAAGTCCCAGCAACCACATGGTGGCTCACAACCATCTGTATAATGTGATCTGATGCCTTCTTCTGCAGATAGAGCACTCATATGCAATAAATAAATAAATTTAAAAAATAAACTTAAAAAAAAAACCAAAAACAAAGCAAAACAAAACAAAATGAAAAAGAATAAGGGCTCCAGGCAGGTGTCATGGCTGCCTCTTTTGTCCCACATCTTTGCTTCCTCCTCTTAGCCTTTCTCTGTTACAGCGCCCACTGAGCCTCAACATGGCTCACCCACGCTGGTGGAACTTTACACACCAAGCAAATAGAGGCCAGTCGGCTGTCCACAAAACTGGGCTCGTGTTTACCCTGCAGCAGCGTTTATTGTCTCACACCTTAGCCCATCCTCTGCCTCTCTGAGCGAACACCCGCCCTGGGCCGTGTTTACCCAGCAGACACTTACTTAGCTCAGGGTTCTGAAGGTTGAGGCACCCGAGCGCGTAACCGCTGGCAGGCATCTTTAAAACCGCTGCCTCGACCCGCGGCCGAAGGTGGAGGGGGGAGAACGGATGAGAACAGAGGGAGGCTGGACTCTGCTTTACAACCCATAACTGAACTATGTGAGGCCCTGAGGGCAGCGCTCTGCACTCCCGACATGGAGACACTGGGACTTTGAATGCATAAATTGAGCCGACACATTCAAACTATCCTCCTCATCATGGGCGCGCTGAGCAACCCCGTAGCATTCCACTGGATGCGCTGCCGGTGCTCGCTGCATTGATTTGTCTGTCCCTGAATCTGGACCGGCTCCTTACTACCTACCTCTGGAATTTGGAGCATAAGCCATCTCTCTAGAGCCTTCTCCCAGGATCCCTTGGGAAGCAGGAGAGTTACTGTAATACACTCTTTGATCTGGCGTTTTTGTTGTTATTGCTACTGTTGTTTGAGACAAGGTCTCAGTACGTAGCCTTGGCTGGCCTGAGCTCACTGTGCAGACCAGGCTGGCCTTGAATTCCCATCGATGTTCCTGCCTCTGAGGTGTGCACCACCACACCATGCCAGTCTGGCTATCTGAAGTTCACAGCAGGAAATAAAACAACAGATAATTTATCTAAAATAACAGATAATTTATCTCCATTCTCCACCCCTCACCTTCTTCCCTTTTCCCTCTCAAAATAAGTTTGAGCGAGAGGTGGTGGCGCACGCCTTTAATCTCAGCACACGGGAGGCAGAGGCAGGTGGATCTCTGTGAGTTCATGGCCAGCCTGGTCTACAAAGTGAGTCCAGGACAGCCAAGGCCTCTGCCCCAAAGGCCAGCTCTGGGCTTTCAAGTTCAAACAGCAGCAATTCCAGTGCCACTTTGAGTTTCCCTTGGGGGCACTCAAAAAAAGTAAAGAACACAGCAGAGAGCTAAAGAGACACTGGACAAAATAAAACTTTGGATACAACACGGAGCCGTGGTCCTGGGAATGCAAACAGCACACTCACCTGAGCTGAGTGAGACGAGTTTAATGAAGACCATACACAAAGATTCAGGTCAGTTTAGGAGACAATACATCACTCATCCCACGACCAGCAACATCAGGGGACCACCCCTTAAGGGCAACCACTGGAACTCAGAGAAGGTGGCAGCCCAGAGAGGGCCCCAGCCAGAAATTGTGGCCTTAGGCAGGAGATGGTCCCAAGCTACAGGGACCCAGAGAGGAAGGGGTTATGGGGAGGGAGACAGCTAGACTCTCTCGCCCTGCCCTCTAAGTACGATCAAGAAGAACCAGTAGAGCAGCATCCTAGGGACCCACTGATGCAGGCTTTAGGTTCCAGCATCCCAAGACACTAAGATGAATAGATGGGGGACCTGGCAAAGCCCAGGAGAGAGCAAAAAGGACATCTCTAGCACAGATGTTCTGAGAGTCCACATTCCAATTAGAAATTACCAGGTGTGTGGCACTGGGGAGTGTATGGCTGCTATTCTTTTACAAATGTTGTCATCCATTTCCCTTTGAAAGGCAAAGTTTGCCCTGCAATTAAAATTTGGTTTTAGGGGCTGGAAAGATGGCTCGGTGGTTAAGAGCACTATCTGCTTTTCCAGAGGTCCTCAGTTCAATTTCCAGCGCCTCCACATGGTGGCTCACAACCATCCATAATGTGATATGATGCCCTCTTCTGACATGCAAGTGTTACATGCAGATAGAGCATTCATCTTTTTTTTTTTTAATTATTTTAATTATGGGACTTTTTTTTTTTCCCACTTACACATTGCTGTTCCTGGCCTCAGACATTCAAGTGAATGGAAGCACATTGGTATTGGCGTGTTTCCCGAAACCCCACCCCCAGCCCTGCAACGTCCTCACTGATTGCATGAGGAAGGAAGAAGGCAGGCAGTTCCCCAAATTGCTGGGAGAGGAAACACCCACAGGAATGCCAGGCAACCCTCCCACAAAGACGCACACTACATTTGAAAGGTCACACTTCTGTGTAAGTGGCTAAGCTCAGATCAGAACAGCTGCCTGTGCCCACCTGGACAGCTGTCATCACAGATGCTCCAGGTGGCCTTCCAGAGCTGACCCGTAAGCCGCGGATCAGCAGCTGTCCTCTCAGAAAGGCCCTTTCCTCAAGTTCCCACCAGGGATCCCCAGGTCTACCTAACTGCAGAGGTAGAAACCTCAGCAAGTAGCTGAGGTCCAGCTAAGGTCCTAAAACGGGGCCTCCCTCCCATCTCTGTGCTGACCGTTAGACAACATTGCAGACCTGTGTCTTCACTCATAACATTTGACAGCAATACAGCCAGACTCTGGGGTACAGCTAGGAGCTCTGCTTAAGCCCAAGAACAAAGCCACCCCATCCTCCCAGCTGACAGACAAATGGTTGGATTCACACATAAGTTTTTGTGGGGTTTTTTTTGTTTTGGTTTTGGTTTTTCGAGACAGGGTTTCTCTGTGTAGCCTTGGCTGTCCTGGACTCCCTCTGTAGACCAGGCTGGCCTCGAACTCACAGCGATCCGCCTGCCTCTGCCTCCCGAGTGCTGAGATTAAAGGCCTGTGCCACCACTGCCCGGCTCACACATAGTTCTTAAGATACCGTGTCACCTAGTGCTCCGCTGGACGTGACATGTCAAGGCTGGAGCTGTGGACATAGACAGAGCTGTCACAAGCCACACTCTAACCTTTCCTCTCACTTCCTCCCATTTCCCTTTGGTGCCAGCACATAGGGGGATGCCCTTTATAGACTTGGAAAATGGATGAAGGAAAGCGTAACCCGAACTGAGCAAGCGCAAAGTGCAAGAAGATCAGAAGCCAGATTTTAAAGATGTTCCTAACAACTGACCTTTGCAGACAAATCCTCGGAGAGAATTTTCTCTTGGCACAGAGAGGGGAAGGAGTGTTGGGAACTGGCGGCACATCTCCTCTCCTGGGAGCACTCCCTGGGCCCTCTCGAAACACCTATTGTTTCTTGAATGGTGGCTGTGGCCTTGCTGGTTCCTTTGCGTCATGACTCCTCAATGGAGGCCATTGTTTCCTCTGCAGTCTCTGTCTTGCTCTGTGACAGTGTAACAGGATCCACCAGTGCCCAAAGGAGGCCTCCGCTCCCTGCCAGTTCAGGCAGAAGCTGCACTGGTAGCACAGAGGAAAGGAAGGCTCTCTCTCTCTCTCTCTCTCTCTCTCTCTCTCTCTCTCTCTCTCTC
>OU015742.1:5583447-5594522 GCA_907169655.1 Acomys percivali | reverse complement strand
TCTCTCTCTCTCTCTCTCTCTCTCTCTCTCTCTCTCTCTCTCTCTCTTGCTCCCCCCCACCCCCACCCCACCCCACCCTCGTCCCCTAACATGGCCGACCTGACTGCAGCAGATACCATCAGTGCAGCCAGTTCTGGGTCATCCTGGTCATCCTGGTCATCCTGGTCATCAGGCCATGTGACTCCGCTTTCCACTCTTCTGGAGGTCCCCAGCCTTCACACCCTCCCTCCTGGTAGCTGGGCCCACGGAGGTTCCCTCCCAGGTTGAACGGCGCCCATCTGTATAAACTGTGGGACTGTCAGAACGTGACCTGCTCACCTACGACAGACACAGGGCTTCTGTCTCACTCTTTTGGATCACTTGATTGAGAGAATGGGCAATCTTTCTCTACAGAGGTCTAGGAACAAAAATTGGAAACTCTCTGCCCACAGTCAGCCTGGCTTCATCATTCATGGAAGGAGCCACGCTGGTCACTGGTCCTATGACCTCAGTGGAGCCCTGGGAGTGGGGGGAGTCAGGGATGGGGAGGAACAACTGGAGGAAGACCAGAAGTCAAAGCTGCTTCCTGCTGTCCACAAGCTCAGAGTTAGAACCGAAGTAAACTAACCCCAGGCTCCCTCCCTGCAGAAGCTAAGAGACACTACCCAATGATTGCTGGACTCTGGGGGACGATCTGGGTCCAATCCCCGTGAACCACTTGATGTGAGAGAAGGCTCAGACAAGTTGTCCTCCGACCTCCATCTCAGCCCATGCCCCACCCCAAGCACAGAATAAATGAGCATGACTGGAACTAAGTGGTCAGTGTTGCGTTAGGGCCTGGACTCATCAGCCAGCACGGTTTATCTCGTGGAGGAATTATCTGCTTAATAATCTGGAAATAAGATCCAAACATCGCCCTGGGTCACAGAGAGAGGCCACATAGAGGCTGTGACTACACGCTGTTCCCCCAACAGAGGCTGTGACTACACGCTGTTCCCCCAACAGAGGCTGTGACTACACACTGTTCCTCCAACACCCCTCTGTTGTTCTGATGCCTTTATCTTCCTTCCTCTCTTCTGCCAGGCACTTGAAAAGCAGGGAGGGTGTGAACAATTGTGAACAATTGTGAACAATTGAACCTAGCAGGTTAGCACGTTCCAGCCAGATTGGAGTGCCTGAGAACCTTCCCTCTCTGGACTCCGCCGCCTTCCCACAAAACACCAAATTCTGCTCCTCTTACAAAGCCCCCCGCCCCCCCCCCACCGTGGCTCTGAATCTGTGTCTGAGTTCCACTTCACACCAGGTTCTGGCCAGCCAGACTCTCAAATGATGAGAGATGTCAGTTCAAAATCAAACTTCTTTGATCATTCGTTTTATTTTAAAGGCTTCACCCTTAAAGTCCAACCCATCCAAATGCCTTTGGTGTCATCCTGTGCCTCCAAGGTTGTGTTATATATATATTTGAAGTCATGGGGTTTGGGGTTGTGGGGGGAGCCAGTTTCTCACCACCTCCATCTTGAAAGTTCATCAAACTGTTGCTCTTAGTAGAGGTAACCCTACAGCCGCCCTCTGGTGTTTCTCTACAGACTTAGGAGACTCCCTGAACTCTTGACACAGAGTCCCAGATGACACTTTGTAACCTTGTGCAACCTGTCATGAGTTCCCCAGACACACTATTGCACTCAGGCCTTTTGCTAAGTCTTTGTTTAAATGTCTGCTAGACTAACAAATCTACAAACCACTCTCCAGCACTGTCTAAAATAGATTTATCTTAGCTGGTGGAAGCTATTATAAGTCGCCACAAAGTTGAAGTCTTGAAACTACACACATTCATTTTCACCCAGTTATAGAGGCCAAGAGGGTGTAATATTTTTGTTTTGGTTTGGTTTTGGTTTTGGTTTTTTTGTTTTGTTTTGTTTTGTTTTTTGAGACAGGGTTTCTCTGTGTAGCCTTGGCCATCCTGGACTCACTTTGTAGACCAGGCTGGCCTCGAACTCACAGTGATCCACCTGCCTCTGCCTCCCGAGTGCTGGGATTAAAGGTGTGCTCCACCACGCCCGGCTCAATTAGGATTTCTCAAACCATACTGACTAGGTTTGCATCCTAGCCATGAGGCACACCCCCCAAAAAAATTCTGTCCCTCTGCTCTCTGCAGCATGGAATTTTGGGCTCCCGATTTCAGCACAGGGCTAGCTTGTTCCATCACTGCGGGGTGAAACAGAACACTGTGGGAGCAAGAGCCTGTGGGAAGCCAGTCAGTCAGTACAGAGGGAGGCAGGAGAGAGTTGAGGCAAGACATGCACTCCTCCTCCAACGAGGCCCATTATCTGGGAACAAGAGCTTATGGGGGCATCTCATGTTCAAACATGAGTCATTCTCTGCCTGAAGTGAGAGATCCTGAAAGTACTTTTTTTTTTTTACTAGAATGTGGTAGAGGTGACTCCACACTATTTCAGAAGAACTCTTTAGCAGACTCCTGTCCTGCATCTTGACCTTGAACCCCTAATTGTTCTGGACAATCAGCATGGTGGAGGCTGCAGATGCCTCTGGCTCCAGACAGCCACCTATAACCATGTTGGGCGCCAAGAAAACACCATCTAGTCAAACCCAGTCACCCCACAGAAGCAGGGGAGATAAATGAGGCCATCTGAAGCCACCAGATTTTGTGTCAGTTCATTATACAGCAACAGATGCTCAGAAGAGCCGAGTAGAGACTCCATGACCTGAAGCAAGCAGCAGGCCGTATCCTGAGTTCCCGACAGAAAAGACCATGATGAAGACTTGGTATTGTGCCGGGCGTGGTAGCACTCGGGAGGCAGAGGCAGGTGCGTCACTGTGAGTTCGAGGCCAGCCTAGTCTACAAAGCAAGTCTAGGAGAGCCAAGGCTACACAGAGAGACCTTGTCTCAAAAACAAAAACAGGGGGAAAAAAAATTGGCATTGTAGCAAATTTGGACAGCAAGTCCAGGAAGTAAACAAGAAGCAGAGTGGAGAGATGAGACTAGGTGAGAAGGCACCAATGGGGAGAAAGGATTCATGATTAAGATACCACGAGTGAGGGCTGGAGAGATGGCTCAGAGGTTAAGAGCACTGTCTGCTCTTCCAAAGGTCCTGAGTTCAATTCCCAGCACCCACATGGTGGCTCACAACCATCCACAATGAGACCTGATGCCTTCTTCTAGCACACAGGTGGGCAGAATACTGTATAAATAAATAATAAGTAAATAAAATTTAAAGATACCATGAGTGAGCGGGGGACCGGTGGTGGCGCACACCTTTAATCCCAGCACTCAGGAGGCAGAGGCAGGTGGATCGCTGTGAGTTCGAGGCCAGCCTGGTCTACAAAGAGGGTCCAGGACAGCCAAGGCTACACAGAGTAACCCTGTCTTGAAAAACAAACAAACAAACAAAAGCCAACAACAATAACTTTTTAAAAAATTACCTAGTCCAAGGTTTTGTGTTGCAGCTGCCCAAACAAACTAAGAGAGAGGAATATATCCCAAATAACTAAAAATGACCCTTGAAAAGATATTTGCATGTTCATGTTTATCGCAACCACAACACCCAAGAGGTAAAAGGAAATTAAATATCCACCAATGGATGAACTGATAAGGCAGTCAATACATAAACACTGGCAGACAGACAAATAGAATGAAATTCAACCTGGCATAGTGACACACACCTACAGGGAGCTAGGGCAAGAGAATTGTGAGTTCAAAGCCAAGCTTGGCTCTACAGTGAGCTCCAAGGCAGACTGGGCTACCTCGTAAAATCCTCTCTGGAAACAAGAAGAAAAGGAAAATTCAGTTATGTTCTGTACCATGGAGGGGACCTCAGGATGTTATGCTAAATGTTGGTCACAGAAGGACAAAGCTGCCATTTATACAGAGTTCCCAGAACAGTCAAATATATAAAGACAGAAAATAGGATGTGGTCACCAGGGCCTGGGCAAGAAGGAAATGAGGAATCGTTCCACAGTGTGTAGAGTTTCGGTTCTGCGAGGTGACAAGTTCCAAAGCGCTATCACATGCGGTGCGTACAGTTGACAGTGTGGCACACACTTAACAGTATAAAGGCTGTGGACTCGGTGGCCTGCGCTTTTGTTTGTCTGATGCCGAGGGTCATACCCAAGTCCTCTTGTCTGCTAGTCAAATCTCTATCACTAAGCTACATCCTCAGCCGTAGAGTTCTGTTTTTACCACAATTAAAACATAAAATAGTCGTGGGCTGGAGAGATGGCTCAGCGGTTAAGAGCACGGACTGCTCTTCCAGAAGACCCAGGGTTCAATTTTCAGCACCCACATGGCAGCTCACAACTGTCTGTAACTCCTGTTCCAGGGGATCTGACACCCTCACAAAGACATATGCAGTTAAAACACCAATGCACACAAAAATAAATTAAAAAAATGAAATAGTCTTGGCCAGACATGGTGCTACATGCTGAGGCAGAAGATCTCTGTGTGTCAGAAGCCAGCCTGCTCTACATAGCGAGTTCCAGAACAACCAGAGATACGTAGTGAGACCATGTCTCAAAAAGCCAAAATATATTAATAATCTTATTAAAGGCATCTGACCCTGCCTCTATGTGCCTATGGCTTTGTGTATCTCTGTGGGTGTGGGTGGGGATGTTCACCGAGCCGTTAGAGTACGGGACTCTAAGACAGTGATGCACAGCAGGTGATGAGTTTCTGTGCAGCCCTCAGGGAGGGTTCCTCCTCGCCCAGCCCTCGCCTGCAAGCCACCCCAGTTGAACCAGACCTACAGGCCGGGGTTGCAGCCCACTTTCCTCTTCTTTGTATCTTGAAACATTGGTAAACTCCGCTCTCAGCTCCAAACATATGGACACGGTCTGAGAGGTCCACAAGCTGCCCTCAGGGCTACTAATATGACGTCACCATCCTCCGGTGACGATATGGCTCTTCCTCCTTGTTTCCCACTTCAAAAGCAGTTTGAAAAAGGTTTTTCTGGAGGCTGCCAGGGCATGTGCCCACAAGATTAACAGGGCTGCAGCTGACTGCGGGTCTCCAGTTTTTTTTTTTCTTCTTTATCCCTTTTGTATTTTCCACAGTGGGCACCTCCTTCCTTTTTTTTTTTTTTTTAAAGTGTCAGAGAAACAAATGAGAGTTTTTTAAGTAAGCGATTTTAAAGCTCCGCTCTGTTGCCTTCAGCATTTTTTCCGGCCTCTGCTCATTCTGGCTCTCAGCCTTAATTATTCTCTCTGTAGCTCTCTCCTGGCATCCAGTCCTCGCCCTCCAGCCCTTTGCTCTGTCCCCCAACAACTCTGAACTAACTGCAGTGGCTCACAAGACCTAAACAAGGCGCCTTAGATGCTTCTGGATTTTTCCTTCTTTTCTGGAACACATCACCAGAGTTTGTTCTCCCAAACCAAGAAACTGATCTCTTGTCCCTGCTGAGAGGAGAAGGAACAGACATTATTTCCTTATTATTGTCAAAAAGTAGTGTACAGCCAGGCATGGTGGCGCACGCCTTTAATCCCAGCATTCGGGAGGCAGAGGCAAGGCAGATCGCAGTGAGTTTGAGGCCAGCCTGGTCTACAGAGCAAGTCTAGGACAGCCAAGGCTAATCTAGAAGAAATGTCAGTCAGACTGTAACCAAGGGACGTGATGCAAGATCATTGCTTGTATTTGTCACCAACATCAATGTCATGAAAGACGGGCCAGAACTGGAGGACTAGAGACAGGACAGCTGATTATAGCTGAGAACCGGAGTATTGTTTTGCCATAAAGGACATTACTGCAACCATTGGTAACATCTAATCACAATTAGATGGTAATTCTGTCAAACCGTGTCCATGTCCTCACCTAGGAAACCGCACTGTGGCTCTGTCTATGACACTTTCTCTTTAGGAATTTCATGCTTAAGCTTTAGGGTGGGGGGGGTCAAGGGCATCATATCTGCAATTTATTCTCACTTGATTTAAGTATATATACACAAATAGAAAATACAGGAGTAGGAAAAAAGAAAAGCAAGACAAATGTGGCAAAAAATGTTGCTATCTAAGAATCTGGCCTAAACAATGGAGACACTTTTTGTTCTATTCCAGTGTTTTTTCTGTGAGTTCCTTTGACTTTGAACCTTATGTTAATGAAGATATCACAAAGATCGACTCCTTCCTGGCCCCCAACTAATGTGTTCACTTGATGCTTTTGGCTAGCTGAGTGGTGCTCCGATATAACAAATCTTCAAAATAAGCTGTTTTACTTTGTTTGAGGTAGGATCTTACTATGTAGCCCAAGCTGGCCTCAACCTTGCTGTCCTCCTGCGTCAGCTCTCCCAGTGCTGGGATGGGGTGCAGACTGCATCACCATGCCCATGCCCATGCCCACACTGCAGTGGGCCTCTGAAGTTGCTATCACTATCCCCAATTTGCAGAATTAAAAACGGAGGGTCACTTATTAAGGTCACAGCAAGCTATCCAAGTGGCCCCCAGATCTTCACAGTCCCACAGTGACCCACTCTGACATTGCTGAGACTTCCCGTCAGCTGCCGTTTTAAATTTCTTCTTCTGGTTCTTCTTTGCTGAAATGATAGAAGCCTGCTACAGTGAGCATCAACGCACACACATAAATGCTCACATTAAATGCAATCAAAATATAAGGCTCGGTTTCTCGGGAGCATTAGACTCATTTCAACTCCTCAACAGCCTTGTTTAGTTAACATCTACTCTTTTGGTAGATAATTAAACATTTCCACTACTGCAAAATGTCATGTCAGTGCTGTCCTGAAAGTCTTTACATATACTTTCCCGCCCAAGGTAGCTTTTCTTTAAACTCACTCTGTAGACCAGGAACTCACAGAGATCCTCCTGATTCTGCCCACTAAGTGCTGAGATAAAAGGCACACACCACGCTCTACTCTCAGGGTAACTTGGAGTTCACAAAACTGTCTTTAGTCACGACAAATTAAAATTTTCTGGAGTCAGAGGGAGACACCTACAGGTGAAACATGGAATTACACCCTTAGCACAACCAGACGTTGGAACCCGCCGGGTTTAATGGCCCTCAGCTTGAACTTGTAAAAGCCCCCACACCAGGGAAAGATGAAGGACAAAGCGCCAGGAGGCTAAATTTGGCCAGAAAATGCATCCACCACTAGCCTGAGCCCTCCAGCGGCATAGGCCACCAGCCTAGCACAATGAGAGCCATAAAAAATGCTACGTCCACCAATATATCCGTGAAGAAATTACAAGTACAGCGATTGATTCGCTTGGAGAAAGACTCCAGAACCTTACACTGAATGTTTTCCTGTCTTAACTTTGATTTTTTTTTTAAAAAACTGGATGGATCCTTTGCTAGGACATCAGTGCAAAAATGGGATCTACTTCCAGGCAACTTATGACATGAAAGCACATGACCTTTGAGCTTTGTAGAGTCATCAAGGACAGTAGACAGCAAGACCTCTGAGTAAAGCACAAAGCATGCCCCTGCTTCCTCCTTGGGCACAGGTCGCAGGAGTGAGTGGTGGCTTGCGTGACTGGGAGATGGATTCGTCTAAATGATATATTGACCCACGCAGTTCACAAACACGTGCCTGGCCTCACGGTATCTAGCGTGCAGAGGGGCAAGAAGAGAGTTTCCGGGTCCTGAGCACAAGGTTCGTCTTAGCTCAGTCCCAATATTAGACTTTTATGTCACCGGACAAAAATACCAGATGAAACAACTACAAAGGAGGAAAGACTCAGGGTGGAGCAATGACTCACTCAGTGCTTAAGAGTACTGACTGTTAGCCAGGCATGGTGACACAAATGTTTAATCCCAGCACTCGGGAGGCAGAGGCGGGCAGATCACTGTGAGTTCAAGACCAGCCTGGTTTACAAAGCAAGTCCAGGACAGCCAAGGCTACACCCAGAGAATCCCTGTCTAAAAAAACAAAAAAACAAAAACAAAAACAAAACCAGTCTGTTCTTCCAGAAGACCTGGGTTCAATTCCTAGCCCTCACATGGTGGTTCACAACTACCTTTAACTCCAGCCCCAGAGGATCTGATGCCATCTTCTGGCCTCCACAGGTACTGCATGCACCTGGTGCATACGCAAGAATTCTGGTAAATACTCTTACAAACAATATAAGGGTAAATAAAGTCCAATGGTTTTGTTTTGTTTTGTGTTTTTTTTTTTTCTGAGACAGGGTTTCTCTGTGTAGCCTTGGCTGGTCTGGACTAGCTTTGTAGACCAGGCTGGCCTTGAACTCACAGAGATTTGCCTGCCTCTGTCTCCCTAGTGCTAGGATTAAAGGCATGCGCCACCACTCCTGGCTTTTTTGGTTTTCGAGACAGGGTTTCTCTGTTACACGGAGCTCTGGCTGTCCTGGACTCTCTTTGTAGACCAACCTGGCCTTGAACTCACAGAGATTTTCCCCCTGCCTCTGGCTCCTGAGGGTTGGGATTAAAGGCAATGTGCCATCATTCCTGGCCAAAATAAAAAAAATAATAATAATAATAACAACAACAACAACAACTTAAAGATAAAGGATTTGTTTGGTCCATGATTCTGTCCATGGTCAGCTGGCTCTGACTTTGGGCCTAAGGTGAAACTGGACACCACAGCAGAGGAGGCCGTTTACCTCATGACAGACAGGAAACAGAGGCATGAAGGGACCAGACACCCCCACCCCTGACCCACAGTGATCTGTTCCTCTAGCTGGGCCCTCCTCCTAAATTTCCCACCACTTCCAAAAATAGGGCCATCAGCTGAGGACCAAGCACTCACTACAGGAGCCTGGAAAGGACATTTGGAATTCAGATCACAGGAAACCTAGTTCAAGAATGAAGTCCTTTTTCATTTGGGGTTTGCTTTGGGTTCACTATATAGCCCAAGCTTACCTCAGACTGGTAATCCTCCTGCCTCTGCCTCCAAAGTGCAGACTACAGGTGAGTACCACTGTGCCTGACCGAAATTCCTTGACTTTGCCAGAGGGACAGGGTCAGAGTGGATTGGACCATAGGTCTTGCCCTACCTGGGGACAGACACATTATATTTTCCAAAACAAAGAGAAAAAAAAGTGGCAATGAAGGCCCTCAATGGCCCCTCCCCCCCCCCCCCCCCCCCCCCCCCCCCCCCGGCCCGTGAGTGCCCTGAAGAGGGCTATGCTGGGGAGGTGGCTGTGGTTTCCGGGAACTCCGGAATCTAGTGGGTCCAGGTGCCAGGGGAGCCCAAGTTCTGCATGCAAATCTCCAACTTGTAGCAGATGGGGCATAGATAGTGATGTAATCCCCAAGGGCTGGGGAGGGCCCCATTCCTAGGGTGACGGTCCATAGGACCAGCATGTGGTCAGCAAGGCTGAGTCGACTCAATCCAAGAACTGGTGGCCTGAGAAAGCTCAGGGGCCACCTATCTGGAATTAGAAAGGTCTCAGGCTTGGGTCTAGCTTTGAGGGGGTGATGGAAGAGTACCAAATGTACCATTTGTTGCAGATTTCACAGTAGCAAAGCCCCCCCAAAACAGGGATATCCGCTCCTCAGTTAACTTTCTCTAGACTCTTGCCTTGGGTCTGGCCATGGGCTAGATTCTGAGAGGAGAGAGAGGGTAAGCGTCAGGGAAGGGCAGGTTCACACAGAGCCTCTTTCACCCTCATCACACACTGCATAAAACTCTCGTGCCCCTTCCTAACTCCCAGGATAAGTGAGATGCTATTTCCCAACACTCTCCCCTTCCCAAGAGGGAAAGGGTACCAGATGCATGAACTAGGCACCTTGCTCAAAGGCAGTCACAAGCTTATGAAAACACGCTCAGCATCAATGGGCTCAGCCAGATGCAAATGAAAACTATGCGCACTTCGGCCGCACACTACAATTAAACCTCTGAAAACACCTGGATCAGTTGGCGTGTGGCACAAGCTAACTCAGAAGCTGCTGTGGGAGTTGACATTGGTGAAAGGGTGTTGGAGGAGCACAGGCAGATGCTTGTAAAATTAATGGTATGCCGAGCACATGACCACGCGGTTCCACCCCTGGGTGTATACCTCAGAAGAAATGAGTGCTTGTGTGTGCCAAAAGACATGTGCAAAGGCATACATCTCAGCCACACGGATAATAGCCCAAACAGTAGAATCCAAACGGCAGTCCACTGAAGAATGTATAAGTGTACTCTGGTAGGCAGCACAGCAAAAATCAATGAGCTGATTAGACATTCAATGTTATTAATAAATCTTGAAAACACAATGTTAAGCAAAAGAGATTAGATGCAGAGGGAAGGGGTGTGGCTTAATGACAAAGGACTTATCTAGAATGCCTGTGACCCTGAGTTTGATGCCCAGCAGTCTAAGCAAAACTAAGAGGAAAGGAGGAAGGGGAGAGGGAAGGACAGAGGGAGGTGATACAAAAGACCATTTCCCGGCCTGGAGAGATGGCTCAGAGGTTAAGAGCCCTGGCTGCTCTTCCAAAGGTCCTGAGTTCAATTCCCAGCAACCACATGGTGGCTCACAACCATCTATAATGTGATCCCTGCAGGGGTACATGTATGCAGAGTACTGTATACATAATAATAAATAAATCTTATAAAAAATATACACGAGAGAAAGAAGGACCCTGCTTGGGGCCACACTGCTTTGGGGAGATGCCCTCCCTCCTCTCCCTTCAGTGCACCTAAAGCAGGGCTTTGGCTCTGCTAGGACTCTGGGGTGCTCAGTCTGCATGTGGTGACATCCACACCTCCATCCCTCCATCCTGATCCCAGGAGAGCATCGCCCTCCCCCCTGCCCCCTCAGGTTCCACTCTCCTCTGGCTGTGAAGACCAGGCTGACCTCAAACTCAGAGATTTGCCTGCCTTTGCCTCTGCCTCTGCCTCCTGCCTGCTGGGATTAAAGGCATGTGGTGGTGGTGGGTGTGGTGGTGGTGGTTTTTTGAGACAGTGTTTCTCTGTGTAGCCTTAGCTGTCTTAGACTCACTTTGTAGACCAGGTTGGCCACAAACTCACAGCAATCTGCCTGCCTCTGCCTCCCGAGTGCTTTAAAGGTGTGCGCCACCACCACCCAGCTATGGTTGTTGTTGCTGTTGTTTTAACAGTGCTGAGTAATATGTTTTCTCTGCTGACAAAATGAGCCAATTCAAGTGAGATTAAAGCATAAAGTAAGGTTTACTG
>OU015742.1:5567486-5583437 GCA_907169655.1 Acomys percivali | reverse complement strand
TGTGTGTGTGTGTGTGTGTGTGTGTGTGTGTGTGTGTGTGTTTGTTTGTTTGTTTGAGTCAGGGTTATTCTGTGTAGCCTTGGTCATCCTGGAACTCGCTCTGTAGACCAGGCCAGCCTAGAACTCAGAGACCCGCCTTGCCTCTGCCTCCCTGGGATTAAAGGTGCGTACCACCCCCACCCCCCCTCACAGCACCCCACACCACCCCCTGGCATGCAGCTGCCTTGAACAGACATAACCCCAGATCTGGTGGTGTAAAGGGAGCGTGCCAAAGGTGCAGTAAAGGAACTGCTGAAATGGCTGCTCTGTGGATGGAAAAGAAAAGGTTTGTTCCAAACTGCCATGGCTAGCTCTCAAAGGAAAAGCAGGGAGAAGCAGGCCAGGGAAGCACCTTGAGGGTTATGAAGCGAACAGGTAGGTATGGGGGAGGGGGGCAAGGGGGCACAGGAGAGGAGAGAGGCTGCTTAGCAGGAACTAGCGTGAGGCTCTATCTGTTGGACACTTGTTTGACTAGACAGAAATAGAGGCCCTCTCGGGAGCCTGGGGACTGTAGGAGCAGATAAGAAAGCAATGGCTTTTCCTGACAAACAGAAACCCATTCTACAAGGTTTCTGAGGAATGCTGAGTGTTTACCGGGTCAGAGTCCAACATGAGCTGAGGCCAGATTGTCATGGGGTCGAAGAGACCCGATAGTAAGTATTTAATACAACCACGTGACAGAGAAAGGGTAAGGGAGCTAATTAGCCGTTGGTAACTTACATGTCTGATGCAGCTACGGCCAACAGTGGAAAAAGTGATGCGTTCAAACCCAGACACCAGATCTCTTTAAATAAACAACTGTTCGTGTATGAACCTGATTACTTAGGTGAGACGTATGGCATGCTGCTCAGCCTTTCATCCTGGTAACCACATCTCAGCACAAAGCTAGGATCCCAGCAACAGGAAACAGGAAGCAGAACTGACCTGTGCTCAACGGCTGGTCCCCTTCCCTTTACTCCACCGGAGCCTCCAGGCCCTCGGATGTGCAGCCTACGTTCTCAGTGGTTGGCTCGGGAAACGGCCTCCCAGACGCTCCCAAGGATGTGGTTATTTAATCTCCTAGGTTCCTCTCCATCCAATCAAGCTGACTATCGAGGTCAGCTACTGCAGAGGCTGCACAACGGTGCACACCAGCGCTTGGGGGATGGAGGCAAGAGAGCTGGGGTCCAAGGCTAATCTGACCTGCAGAGTGAAATCAGGTCTCAAAATAAAATTTAAGCAAAGGAATTGTAGTCGAGGCTGGAGAGATGGCTCAGAGGTTAAGAGCACTGGCTGCTCTTCCAAAGGTCCTGAGTTCAATTCCCAGCAACCACATAGTGACTCACAACCATCTAGAATGTGATCTGGTGCCCTCTTCTTGTGTGCAGGTGAACATGCAGGCAGAACACTGTATACATAATAAATAAATCTTTTTTTTAAAAAAATTATAGTCAGTGGTGGTAGTAGCACACACCTTTAATCCCAAAGCAGAGACAGGTAGATCTCTATGCTTTTGAGGCTAGCCTGGTCTACACAGCCACCTAAGGCTACACAGTGAGAGTCTGTTTGTTTTATTTTCTTTTGAGACAGAGTTTTATGAGTAGCTCAGGTTAGCTTTAAACACATGGTGCTCTGGGTTTAACTTTCTTAGTACCAGGTATAGTTGCTAGCCAGAAAGCCTGGCTTTTAATTAAAATTAAAATTTTTTAAAATCAAAAATAAGTAAATAAATAATAAAAACATTTTAAAGCTACACATTGTAGATAGAGTCCTCAAAAGTCACAAAATATTATATTCCATTTGTGGTGGTTACTCCTCATAGTCAAGGTAAATAGACTTAGAGTTGGCACAGAAGGCTGGAGCACTTGCTAGGAAAGCACAGGGACCACAGGACAGGCTAGGTGCCCTGCTCACACTTGTAACCCCAGCTCCAAGGTGCTTGGAGGCAGGAGGAATCCTGGGGCTTATAGGCTCATAGCCAGGGAAAACTCAAGCCCCAGGTTCATGGGGAGACCCGGCCTCAAGGGAAAATGTGGAAAGTGATGGAGGCGGACACCTACCATCCTCTTCTGGTTTCAGCACACACACAGGCACACATACACATACACAAATAGGTCTTTTTTACCTTATATTAAAAGGCTACCTACACGTATTTCCCCATAAGATCATGAGAAAGGCAGAACCCAGTGGGCTCATTCAACTAGCCTTAGCTAGTCAAATATGGCAAAAACAAAATAAAGAGATATGAAAGATGAAAGACTCACAGAATGTAGCTGGATGTGGTGGCGCATGCCTTTAATCCCAGCAATTGGAAGTCAGAGGCAGGTGGATCTCTGAGTCTGAGGCCAGCCTGGACTACACAGTGAGTTCCAGGATAGCCATGGCTAGGTACAAAGACCCTGTCTCACAAAAAAAAAAAAAAAAAAAAAAGCCCAACAGACAGAAAAACAGCAGACAAGAAAGAAGGAAGTAGAGAAGGAAGGAAGGAAGGAAGGAAGGAAGGAAGGAAGGAAGGGAGAGAGGGAGGGAGGGAGGGAGAGAGGGGCAAAAGCACTGCCCTGGGCTGTGGGTGTGACTCTGTGATGGATTGCCTGTAAAGTAATATATATAAGACCTTGGGTTCCATTCCCAGTGAGTGAGAGAGAAATAGGTTTCTATTTGCAGATGATGTAGAAAATCCCAAGGAATCTGGGGGGAAAAAAAAAAAAAAAAGAATACCAAAACTAGTAAGACCTAAGTTTGATCTCCAGGATACAGAAAGAGAACTAACTCTATAGGTTGACCTCTGACCTCCACATGGGCGCATGCATACATACATAACATAACAAAATATTTTTAAAAAACATTTTAAGGAACTGGAGAGTCACTATATGTTCATGAACTAGACAACCCCAGACAATAGTCAGTTACTTGTCCATAACTGACAGGTTCAAAACTAACGCTATCAGCATTCCAGCCAGGATTTTATTGATATGAAGAAGACTATTTTAAATTTTACATGGAATGACAAAGGAAGAAGAATAAACAATTCCAAGAAAGACAAAGTTGTAGGGTTTCACAAAATCAGTCTGAAGACCTACAATAATATTGAAAACGGAGTAGACAGATCAGTGGAGCACAGGAGAGACCGGATGTTTGTGGTAAAGCCAGCTTCTTGTTCAGGGTAGTACAGAAGCCACCGTGAAGTGTCATGGGAGCAAATGGACACCCACTGGTCAGACCTGATGCAAAACTCAACACAGACTACAGAGCCAGTGACAGAACACAAAGGTAATCACACCTGTGACAGAGCGCGAAAGTCACACATGGGAGGCTAGCCTGGCCTACACGGTGAGACCCTGGCTAAGAAATAAATGTAAAATGGATTATTGCACATGCCTTTAATCCCAGCACTCGGGAGACAGAAGCAGATGGATTGTTGTGAGTTCGAGGCCAGCCTGGTCTACAAATAGAGTCTAGAACAGCCAAGGCTACACAGAGAGACCCTGTCTCAAAAAAAAAAAAATGGGTTATTAACTTCTGTGCAAAATGTAAAGCATACACTTCAGAGCTGGCCCAGAGCATCCTGGGATCCAGCACCTGCTCTGCATGTGAAGGTCGCTATCCACAGGGGTCCATTTGGACTTGGATGAAATTAACAGCTTTTTCTCTGTGAAAGCCCTTGTTAACGTGGTGTGAGGATGAGCCTCGGGTTGTAAGATAATGTTTCAAACCACCTGCCCTTCAAAGAACTAACTCACAAAGCTCCACAGTACGAAAATAAGCAGCTCAGTTAGAAAACAAAAAAACCCAGGCATTTCTCTGGAGAGGCTGTCCAGACAGAAAGCAGGTCCATCCGCACATGTTCTGTACTGTTGGCCACCAGGGAGATGCAAACTGAAGCCCCTGAGACACCAGCAAACGCTGGCCCGCACCCCCCCCCCAAGACTGTAAGATGAGCAGCCACCCCGGAGAACAGGTGGCAGTCCCTAAAGAGATCCAGTTCCCCGGCTCAACAAGAGAGTCATGCCTCATACTGGAGACCTAGCCAATACCCAGGGCTAGTGAAGTCAGTTGGAGGAAAACCTACAACTGTCACTAGACCACCGTAATTCCTAACTAACTACACTCTAAACATTTGTCCTTATACCCACAGATAAGGAAGTGTAGTCCTCAGCCCTCATCAGGGAAACTTCTCTTTGCAACAGACAGGGAACCATTACAGAAAACCACGACCAATCCAAAAACAGAGCTGCGGAGCTCAGTCCCAAAGGCTACATCTTCGAACCACTCCTGTCCCTAAGGCTCAGGGAACATTGCAGAAGGGAGGCAGGAAGACTGTAAAAGCCAAAGGATCAGGGAATTGGCTGGGAGATTGAGTTTCCTAGAAGGTCAGAAGCTACACCCTTGAGACCTCACCAACATGGCTGCCGAGGCATGACCTGAGCAAGGATGACAGCAATAAACATGCTCACGTGAATGTTGGAAAGTCCATGGAGCCTCAACCCTCCACAAAGGACTACAGGCAACCAAAGAATGCTGGGGGTGGGGGGCAGTATTCTCCAGAAAAGGGCATGTCAATTGGTTATCTGGTACCAAATGGTCAGCCTGGAAAACATACATAGAAGAAACAATGCCCGGCAGTGGTGGCACATACCTTTAATCCCAGCACTTGGAAGGCAGAGGCAGGTGGATCTCTATGAGTTCAAGGCCATCTTGGTCTACATAGTGAGTTCTAAGACAGCCAAGGCTGTATAGAGACCTTTTCTCAAACAAACAAACAAACAAACAAAAGTATATATGTATATTAAAAATAATAATTCAGGGGCTGGAGAGATGGCTCAGAGGTTAAGAGCACTGTCTGTTCTTCCAAAGGTCCTGAGTTGAATTCCCAGCGAACACATGGTGGCTCACAACCATCTATACTGAGCTCTGGTGCCCTATTCTGGTATATAGGTGTACATGCAGGCAGAACACTGTATACTTAATAAAATAAATAAATATCTTTAAAAATTCAAGTACAAGGCATAATGTATACTCTTCTAATCCCAGCACGTTGGAGGCAGAGCCAGGAGAATTGCAAGGTGGAAGCCAACCTGGGCCACACAGCGAGACTTGGAGGTGGGACAACTAACATGCAACTTATATTTGACCCACTGATTTGCAACTGTACTACTGGTAATTATTCTAGAGAATAAAACCTTATACTCATGCATAAACTATACAGTAAAGTTAATTCAAAAGGTCTTACTTGAAGCCAGGCGTGGTGGCGCATGCCTTTAATTCCAGTACTTGGGAGGCAGAGGCAGGCGGATCGCTGTGAGTTTGAGGCCAGCCTGGCCTACAAAGCGACTCCAAGACAGCCAAGCCTACACATCAAAACCCTGTCTCGAAAAACAAAAACAAAAAAATCCACTGCATATTCAAAGCTTGGTGAGCTATTCTGTGGAAGCTTGGACAATAAGAATGTTGAGAGCAGCGCAGAAGATGAAGGCCTGGCTTGCGAAGCTTCCAAGGGAAATTTGAGAGCACCTTAAAGACTATAAGAGAAGCCAGGGTTTCCCTGTGTAGCCCTGGGTGTCTTGGAACTCACTCTATAGACCAGGCTGGCCTCAAACTCAGAGATCCACCTGCCTCTACCTCATGAGTGAAGAGATTAAAGGTGTGTGCCACCACTACCCAGCAACATTTTGTTGTTGGTTTTTGTTTTGGTTTTTGGGTTTTTTTTTTGGGTTTTGTTTGTTTGTTGTTTGTTTGTTTTTTGACACAGGGTTTCTCTGTGTAGCCTTGACTGTCCTGAACTCACTTTGTAGACCAGCCTGGCCTTGAACTCACAGTGATCCGCTTGCCTCTGCCTCCCAAATGCTGGGATTAAAGGCATGTGCCACCACCACCCAGCCTCCCAGCAGCATTTTCTTTAACCATACCTTCCTGGCTCCAGGCTGGGGGAAAGAAGAGCCAAAAGTGGGTCCAATGTGAAGTCTTGCCCTCGCTCAACTGCCTGGGTAGGAGGTAGCACCTTTTGAGGAAAGGGTTAAAGAAATGAAAAATGGGAGCCTAAGTGATTTGGGTGTGCTGGAAGTACGAGGAGAGATTAACAGTAAAGGAATTTACAACGAAAGAAAGAAAGAAAGAAAGAAAGAAAGAAAGAAAGAAAGAAAGAAAGAGAGAGAAAGAAAGAAAGAAAAACTCTTTTTAAGAGTTACTAATGAGTAGGCTGGAGAGATGGCTCAGAGGTTAAGAGCACTGTCTGTTCTTCCAGAGGTCCTGACTTCAATTCCCAGCACCCACATGGTGGCTCACAACCATCTACAATGAGGTCTGGTGCCTTCTTCTGGCATGCAGGCACACATGTGGCCAGAAAACTATATAAATAATAAATAAATAAATCTTTGAAAAAGAAAAAAAGTATTAGCACTGCAAGAAAGAATACATAGGACCACTGTGTACTGTTTCTCAGAACTATATGTAAATCGAGTTTATTTATGTCAAAATAAAAAGTCAATTTTTAAAAATCAAATGGAAGCATTTGAAGCTAAAGACAGCATTTTTGGGGCCTGGAGAGATGGCTCAGAGGTTAGGAGCACTGTCTGCTCTTCCAAAGACCCGAGTTCAATTCCTAGGAACCACATGATGGCTCGCAAGCATCTATAATGAGATCTGGTGCCCTCTTCTAGTGTATATGCAGGCAGAACACTATGTATATATGATAGTTTTTTTAGAGACAGTATTTTTTAAGAAATAGAACTTCATGGGACTGGAGAGCTGGCTGAGTGGTTAAACACACACATACTGTTCTTGCAGAAGACCTGAGTTTGTTTCCCAGCATCCACTTGGGGCAGCTCACCGTTACCTGTAGCTCCAGCTTCAGGGAGATCTGATGTCCATTTGTGTGCATACATAATTAAAAATAAAATAAGTCTTTTTAAGAGTTACTAATGAGTAGGCTGGAGAGATGGCTCAGAAGTTAAGAGCACTGACTGCTCTTCCAGAGGTCCTGAGTTCAATTCCCAGCAACTACATGGTGGCTCACAACCATCTATGATGTGATCTGATGCCCTCTTCTGGCCTGCAGGTGTATATGCAGACAGAGCACTGTATACAAAATGAATAGATAAATCTTTTTTTTTAAAGTTACTAATGAGGAAATAAAAAATTTTAAAAAGAGCGAATAATGAAAATAATTGTTTTTAAAGTAGAACTTCAACAAAAACTATTCTTAAACCAACCGGAAAGAAAATATAAGCAAGATCCAGCGTTAAGGTAGGTGGACTGGCCTCCTGAGAATTCTCTTTCCCTGTCAGGCTCACTGAGCTGACAGCTGCCCTGACAGTCAGCCACTGGCAAAACATACTATGTTGGTGCTGCCATAGGTGAGCAGCGTTTACAAGCAGATTGGGTAAAGAGATCATCTTCATCAATTCAGGTAGACAGAGAAGAGATAAACTCACTGACCATGCATAAGTCAGGACATTTTGTCTCACCTTGGACACAAGAGAGAGCCACATGCCGAGAGAAATAAAGGAGAAAGAGGAGAAAATCTCAGAACTTGGAAGAAAGCTAGAGTCATCTACCCCAGCCTTTACCCAAGCCCACAGGCCAGAGAACAGCCCTGTCCTACTGCTAGACCCCGAGGGAAGTCCTTTAGCTTCTCGGCACCTCAGTTTCTTGGTTTGTAACATGTCAGCCTATCTGTAGTGGATACCTTCAGCGCCTCTTCTCCAGCAGGCTGCAGGCCCCTTCCAGCCCGTGCACTACTTTGCCTGCATGCTGACAGGAAGGAGAGACTCAACACGCTTCAGAGCAGAACCAGCTAGGGAACAGCTGTGGAACAGACTCCTGGACTCCCAAGGGCAGGCAGGGCTGGGAAGGCGGTCTCCATGGTGTTCTGAAGGTGCCAGTGAGCCTGGGCTCCCATTGCTCGTAGAGATGATGCATTTGGCCATACATACATCCTCATCAGTTGCACCTCGGTTCTGTTCTAATTCCCCATAAACCCCTGCCTATCTCTTCCACATAAGAGGTGGAAGCATAAAGCGCTTGGACCACAGGGTCACAGGGTCAACTTCTGAGACAAGAGACTTTCTGATGTTCTCACAGTGCGGGTTGAAATCTGGGCTCTATTCTGTTTGCAAGCGGAAGGAGCCACAGGTCTATTTGTGTGGGTATTCAGAGGTTTTCCCATCTATGATGCCTGTGTAGAGACTTTAAAGTAAGAGAGACCTACGTAATAAAACATGGAGACTCGGCATGTAACTCAGAGGTGGAGCCCTGCCTCCTACCTAGTGTAAGGGCTCCCAACAGACACATAACTTCTAGCCTTTGACTTTCAAAGATGCCAGCCCAGTACACCAGGCAGCTAACTGACGTGCTGAGCAGCTCTGAGCATCGTGTTCACCGTCAGGCAAGTGATATGCTCCCTAGCCTGGCCAGAATGATCTAAAACTGAACTCAGCAACATTTGTAGCAAATCCTGGGGCATCGTGTGGAATCAGGTATGACGGGGTTTGGTTAAAGCATGCAAAAGCCCCAGAGGAGCCCAGTGACTGGGGCGGAGAAACAGGAAGGAGAAAATAAATAACAGCACCACACTGTAGCCCACAGAATAAAATATGCATCCATGAGGTCATACTGAGATACATTAATATTTGGTTACATAAATTGCTAGCAGAGAAGTGACAGCTCTTCCTTGGGACAGAAATTCAATCAGCCACTGTTGGGGGAAGAGGAAGAGGAAAAAAGTGACCTTAAGCAAATCACAGTGACTGGGGACAGGAAGGTTTGAGAAGTGATTGGCAAAGCCTCAGGTGATCTCTTCCAGGAGATCGCCGACAGGCCAGGGTGAAGGGCAGGTATGAGACACATTGCACATCTGCAATGCATGACCAGGATGCATGCACCTAGTGAAGGAGACCCAAGCAGAGGATGCTGAGAGCCAGTCACTTCTCTCCATGGGTATCTAGGTCCTAAAGGTACCAACAGCAAAGGAAAGGCTGCAGCTGGCTGGAGACCATAGACAAAAATAAAACTACGTTGCAAAGGTAGATTCTTGATGGAGTCTAGGGAAAGAAAAGGATGGTAGTGAAAAAACTAGTCCAAAGTTTGACTAAGGGTACCATACCAGGGTCGGTTCCCAGATCTGACCATAATCCTATGGGGGTTTGTTCATTTGTTTTTCATTATCGTTTTGTTGTTGTTGGGTTGGTTTTTTGTTTGTTTGTTTGTTTGTGTTTTGAGACAGGGTTTTTCTGTGTAGCCTTGACTGTCCTAGACTCGCTTTGTAAACCAGGCTGGCCTCAAACTCACGTCAATCCACCTACCTCTGCCTCCGGAGCGCTGGGAGCGCTGGGATTAAAGGCGTGTGCCACCACGCCCCCGGCTAATCCTGTGGTTTTGTGTGGTGAGGAGGCTAAAGGAAGAATATGGTTAAATGCTTTACTGGTTTTGGAACTTTTCAATTTTATTTTATCTTTCGGTTTTGGAGACAGGATTTCTCTGTGTAATAGCCCTGGCTGTCCTGAAACTCAATTTGCAAACCAAACTAGCTTTGATCTTAGAGATCCACCTTCCTCTGCTTCCAAGTCCAAGTTTATAAAGGTATAAACCACCACCCAGCTATTTACTTCCTTTTAAAAAAATTTTTCCCTCAAGACAGGGTTTCTCTGTGTAGCCTTGGCTATCCTGGGACTCACTCCATAGACCAGGCTGGGCTGGAACTTGGAGATCTGCCTGCCTCTGTAGGCTCAATATTCTTAACAAATATATTTTATTACAAACTTATTAACTGAGCGTACGTCACTTATAATTGGACTAACCGAAACCATAGGAAAAGAGGATTTTTTTTTTTTTTTTTTTTTTGGTTTTTCAAGACAGGGTCTCTCTGTGTAGCCTTGGCTGTCCTGGACTCCCTTTGTAGACCAGGCTGGCCTCGAACTCACAGCGATCCGCCTGCCTCTGCCTCCCGAGTGCTGGGATTAAAGGCGTGCGCCACCACGCCTGGCTTAAAAGAGGATTAAAGAATAACAAAACGTGGGCTGGAGAGATGGCTCAGAGGTTTAGAGCACTGACTATTCCTCCAGAGGTCCTGAGTTCAATTCCCAGCAACCACATGGTGGCTCACAACCATCTATAATGTGATCTGATGCCCTCTTCTGGCCTGCAGGTGTACATGCAGCCAGAATACTGTATACATAATAAATAAATAAATATTTTTTTTAAAAAAAGAATAATAAAACCGTAAGGATATCAGTCCTGAAGAACAATTCTCCTGGTGTAATCAGCAGGATTTCTTCTGCTGGAACCTGGAGTAACCAGAACCCAGAACCTGAGCAGGAGCCGGAGCCCCGAAGCCTTCCCTCGAGCACGAGCACACAACAGACACTCTCAACCTCTGAGCCATCCCTCCAGCCCCAAATTCTTGCAACATTTTACTTCTTGTTTTGTGTTCTGTGTGCCAGAGATAAGTAGTGTCTTAAGGCAGGCGTGGTGGCGCACGCCTTTAATCCCAGCACTCGGGAGGCAGAGGCAGGCGGATCGATGTGAGTTCGAGGCCAGCTTGGTCTGCAAAGTGAGTCCAGGACAGCCAAGGCTACACAGAGAAACCCTGTCTCAAAAAAAAAAAAAAAAAGACAGTGTCTTGTGCCTGTTAGGCGAGGATTCTACAACTGAGCAACACCTCTGGCTCTCCTGTTACTTCTTTTATTACTAACTTTCCAAAGTACACATTTAATAGAAATGAAAAGAGGGGAGGAAATCCAAGACGCAGCGTCCCAGTTTCCCAGCAGTGTCTTGCCGTTTGTGTTGACCGGTGCTTGACACCAGGGCAACAGAGCTCAAAATATTTTGAATGTGGGAGAGAAGAGGTTGGGGCCGAAGCCGTTTCTCTTTAAGAGCTCTCCCTGAGCTTTGGAAGAGTCGCAGCTGAATAGATGAGCCGTGTAGATGCTGAGGACTGGCCTGGGGCCTGTCACTCATCAGCAGCAACATGGGCTCAGGCCCACATCCCAGCATTGGCCAATGCTAGGCTCTGACTCCTCGGAAGATAATGAGAACATCTGCAACCTCATGTCCATGGTCGCTGCCTCTTTGCAGCTTGTTCAGATTTGGATCCAGAGCCTGTGCTGCAGCCAGCAGTGTCTCTGGGGCTCTTGGGCGTATTCTGAGAACCTCTATTCTAGGCCATATGGTGAGAGCTGGGCTTCTCAAGCTTTTTCCACTCACAATCCCTTTAGCTTGGGAAAAAAAAATTTTTTTTGGGGGGGGGGGCCTGGAAATTTGGGTGGGTTGCGTATTTATTTATTTATTTATTTATTTTGATTTTTCAAGACAAAGTTTCTCTGTGTAGCTTTAGCTGTCCTAGACTCGCTTTGTAGAAGAGGCTAGCCTCGAACTCATAGCAATCCACCCGTCTCGGCCTCATGCCTAGCCGGCCTGGAAAATTTTTATATGACCCTGGGTATATAAGTATATAAAATAGGCAGGACAGTGGTGCACACTTGTAATCCCCAAACTTGGGAAGGCAGCAGCAGGTGGACCCTATTTTTAAAAAGAAGTAGATAAGCCAGGTGGTAGTGGCACACGCACGCCTTTAATCCCAGCACTTGGGAGGCAGAAGCAGGTGGATAGCTGTGAGTTCAAGACCAGCCTGGTCTACAGAGTGAGTTCCAGGACAGCCAAGGCTACACAGAGAATCCCTGTCTTGAAAAACAAAACAAAACAAAAAACAATGACTCAATGACTCACTGTCTGCTTTTCCAGGGGTCCTGAATTCAATGTCCAGCAATCATATCCATCTATAGTAGGATCTGATGCCCTCTTCTGGCATGGAAGTGTACATGCAGATCGAGTACTCATATATAAAATAAATAAATACAAAGACCATCAAGGCAGGCAGATCTGGACCCAGGGGGGGGCCTGCACAAACTGCTGTACAAACCAAGGATAATGTATGCATTAAGCTAGACCCCCTACTCAGATCTAGCCAATGGACAGTGCATTCTCCACAGTTGTGGAGAAAGTGGGGACTGCCTCTGAACTCTGGTGCCCCCTATTTGACCACTTCCACCTGGTGGGGAGGCCTGGTAGCACTCAGAGGAAGGACTATCCAGATGAGACCTAGGCTGTGGTCATATGGTGAGGAACGAGGTCCCCTTCTGTCAGAGGTCTAGGGGAGAGGAATAGGGTGAAAGAGGGAGGGAGGGGGGAGCGGGAAGATACAAGTGAGGGGATAACAGTCAGGATGTAATCTGAATAAGTTATTTAAAAAATAAAAATAAAAAATGAAAAATGAAAAAACGGGTATAGGTGGAGGTAGGGAGATGGCTCAGTGGTTACATGGGAATACTGCTTTTTCAGAGGACCCAAGTTTAGTTCCTAACACACACATCAAGTGGCTCACATACACCTGTGACTCCAGCTCCAGAGGATCTGACGCCCTCTTTTGGCCTGCACTTACACTGCACTTATGTATGCAGATCTACATACAGACACACACATATATGTAATTTTAAAAAAAATCTTTAAAATAGGTATACAAAAATCAAACATTATTAAATCATAAACAAATTTACTCTAGGCCAGGCATGGTGGTGCACACCTTTAATGTCAGCTCTGAGGGCACAGAGGCAGGTAGATCTGGGAGTCAAGGCCCTCATGACTTATATAGAAATATCCAAAAGGCATGGAGATGGGGGGTTGGGGCTGGAGAGCTGCCTGCACAGTTAAGATGCTTTTCGTGACCTGCCAAGCTCACGAGGACATACAGCTTGGTACAGAGACATGATACAGATCTTTACTCAGGAGCACACATAAAATAAAATTGATATTTTTTGGTTGTTTTGTTTTTTGTTTTTGAGGCAGGATTTCTCTGTGTTAACAGCTCTGTAGACCAGGCTGGCCTTGAACTCATAAAGATCTGCCTGCTTCTGTCTGCCTCCCTGAGTACTGATATTAAATACATGAGCCACCATGCCTGGCTAGAAAATTAATATTTCTAATTATTTTATTTTATAATTTTATTAAAAATAAAAACAATCCAAGCCAGGCATAGTGCACTCAACTTTAATCCCAGCACTTGGGAGGCAGAGACAGGCAGATATTTATGAGTTTGAGTGTGAGACTAGCCTAGTTTCAGCCAAGGCTACATGGTAAGACCCTGCACTAAAAAACAAAACAAACAAAATCTCTCAAGGAACCCAGTTCTTAAGAGCTGAGCCATCCCTCCCAGACCTTCCTTCTCTCTCGCTTTTTTTTTTTTTTTTAGATAGGGTCTCTCTCAAGCATAGACTTGGTTGTTCTGAAATTCACTATGTAGACCAAACTGGCCTCAAAATCAGAGATCCACCTGCCTTTGCCTTGAGTGCTGGGATTAAAGGCATGCGCCACCAGCCCAGCCTCTGTCCCTCCTTTTCTTTTTTTATTATTTTATTTTATTTTTTATTTTTATTTTTTTATTATTATTATTTTTATTTAATGTGTCTGTGTGTTTTGCCTGCTATATATCTGTGTACCACATGCTTGCCTGGTGCCTGTAGAGGCTAGAGAAAGGGTTTGGATCCCATGGAAGTGGCGTTAAACTTGTAACCTCCCATGTGGGTGTGGGAATCAGATTCAGGTCTTCTGTAAGAGCAACAAATGTTCTTTTATTTAGGGAGGGGGGAGTTCCAGGCGGGGTTTCTCTGTGTAGCCCTGGCTGTCCTGGATTCCCTTTGTAGATCAGGCTGGCCTCGAACTCATAGAGATCTGCCTGCCTCTGCCTCCCAAATTTGAGGACTAAAAGTGTGCACCACCATGCCTGGCTGCAACAAATATTCTTTTGGTTTTGTTTCTGTTTTGTTTTGTTTGTTTTTTCCTAGACACGGTTTCTCTGTGTAGCCTGGGCTGTCCTGGACTCACTTTATAGATAAGGCTGGCCTGGAACCCACAGCGATCCGCCTGCCTCTGCCTCCCAAGTGCTGAGATTAAAGACGTGTGCCACCAGGCCCGACCTGCAACAAATATTCTTAACCACTAAGTTATCTTTCCAGCTTTCCGGCCCCTCGGCTCTTTTGTTGCCACATGGAATAAAGAATACAACACCTGGAAAAGTATTAGTGTTTGTCTGTCTGTTTGTAGGGTGTGTGTGTATGTCTGTCTAGCGCTCTCTCTCTCTCTCTCTCTCTCTCTCTCTCTGTCTGTCTCTCTCTGTTGCTGTCTCTCTCTCTCTCTGTCGCTGTCTCTCTCTCTCTCTTTCTCTGTGTGTGTGTGTAGTATATTTGAGCTGAAAGTGTAGATTCATGTGTCTGCATGTATAAGAGGCTAGAGGGATATTTGTCATTATTACCACATAGCCCTGATATTGTAGTAGCTTTATGTCTTTCTGTATTTTCTACCTTGAACTATAATTTTGGGTAAACTAGAACAATTTTTCTGTTTTGTTTTGTTGTTTTCAAGACAGGGTTTCTCTGTGTAGCCTTGGCTGTCCTAGAACTCACAATGATTTGTCTGCCTCTGCCTCCCAAGTGCTGGGATTAAAGGCGTGCGCCACGATGCTGGGCAAAACTAGAACAACTCAAGAACTAAAATGGGGGGGGGGGGGGCAGGGGCTGGCTAGAGAGACAGCTTAATGGTTAAGAGCATTTGCTGTTCTTCCAGAGAACCCAGGCTCAGTTCTTAGCACTCACATGGCAGCTCACAACTGCCATTTCCGGGAGACCCAATGCCCCCTTCTGGCATTAGTGGACTCTGCATACATATTGTACACAGACTTACATGCAGGCAAAATACCCACACACATAAGATAATAAAATAAAAACATTGAAAGAAAGGAAGAAAGGAAGAAAGAAAGGAAGAAAGAAAGAAAGAAAGAAAGAAAGAAAGAAAGAAAGAAAGAAGTTAAGCTTGGCTCAGTGGCACACATCTCAAAGCCCACTTACTTGGGAGTTGAGACAGGAGAATTGGCCAGGTGGCGGTGACTCATGCCTTTAATCCCAGCACTCAAGAGGCAGACGCAGGCAGATCTCTGTGAGTTCTAGGCCAGTCTGGTCTACAAAGTGAGTCTAGGACAGCCAAGGCTAAACAGAAACCCTGTCTCAAAATACAAGAGAAAGAGAGAGAGAGAGAGAGAGAGAGAGAGAGAGAGAGAGAGAGAGAGAAAGACAGGCAGACAGACAGACAGACAGACAGACACAGAGATACAGAGACACAGAGTACTAAATAGCAATACCTGGACAGCAGGCATTGGAAAAGGCACACATGTCAAGCAGGAAGGGTGTGAAGCAAAGTGGTCATAAGTCGCCTTGTACTTTTAATGCTGAGCCCTGGCAAATTACTATCACTGTTTTATATAGAACAGCTGGAAGGAAAGAGGACAGGGGCCTTGGGGCTTAGCCTCAGACACAGTGAGACCAAGGGTGACACACAGAATTAAGCTAAGCTTTCTCCCTTCTAGTGCCCCCTCTTATCACAGTGCCAGAGGTTGCATATCATTACTGATAATACCTCAGATGTATGGTCACCCCAGAAACTGATGCTAACATGGTCCTGTATACCTTGAAGGTAGCCTTGTAATAGCCAAAGTGTGTGAAGTGGCCTAACCTTGGGCATGTCCAGGAGGCCAGCCAAGTGTGCTTTTGACCTCAAAGGCCCCAACTCCTCTCTGAAAGACCTCTTGAACCCCTTATTTTTCAGAGCTCATGCCCTGAAATATGCCTTTGCACACATGTGCAGCCTCTTTACTTCCCTTTGCCTTGCCTTTAGTCACCTTTAGTCACCACCATACTTTCTGAGTGTACTGCTAGGGCCTGAGCCCAGGCCCCGTGCATGCTGAGCAAGCACTCTACCACAGCGATATCCTCCACCCTCAAACTTCACTGTCACCATACCGCACTCACACAAGATGCTGGGTTTCAATGCATTATGGTATTTTCATACACACACACACACACACACACACACACACACACACACACACACACA
>OU015742.1:5522891-5567007 GCA_907169655.1 Acomys percivali | reverse complement strand
ACACACACACACACACACACACACACACACACACACACACACACACAGGTTACATGGTCAGCTTGCCCCAAAATATTTTGCTATCTGTCCTTCTGACTGAATATGCTCAAAAATGGGCCCAACTTTACACAACTATACACAGCTCCTAGAATAAAGCCTCCACCTCCTCTATTGGAGGGCACTATACTGGACCAATTCTCAAGCTCTCGTTGGCTGCACGTCTCGGCTTTGTACTCATCAGATGCGGTCCAGGGCATTCAAGGACAGTAGTGGCAGTACGGTGCCAGCACCTCCCTCATCAAGCGTTGCTCGAGTGGCGGCCAGAGCTGCAGCTTCTTTTTAACTTGTGCACTAGTGCTTTGCCTACATGTATGTCTGAGCTCCAGTATGCTTGTGCCTGCTGTCACAAGAGGCCAGAAACAGACAGAGCTCAGGGAACCCAGGGCCTTTGGAGGAACAGAAAGTGCTCTTAGCCACCGAGCCATCTCTTCAGTCCCTCCCTGCTGGAGGTTCTTATGGACAACCTCACTTCAAGTTCACAACCCTTTACATGAGACAGAGAGATACCTAGACTCTCACCTGAGACAAGCCGGTGTCCCAAGCGCCTCTCAGCAAGTGGGCAGAGCCCTCACACCCTGACAATTTTTTTTGTACTTAGGATATGCAAAGGGAACAAATTCCCCGGGGCTCACTGATGTCAGGGAGAGAGGCAGTGACAGTACCATAGGAAGACTACGTAATATGAGCACATTACAGAATCCTGTTCTTTAGGAGCCACCATGCAGGCACAAGAAACACCTTGAGGGAAATAAGTGTTAAGCCGCAGTGTGAAGGCAGCAAGCGGAAATTCCACACCCATCTGTGAACACCACTGCCTTCTGCTCCCTTCTACGGTGGCTCACGCCTGTAATCCCTGCACTAGGGAGGCAAAGCCAGGTGGATCTCTGTGAGTTCCAGGCAAGCCTGGTCTACAGGGTGAGTCCAGGATAGCCAAGGGTACACAAAGAACCCCTGTCTCAAAAAACCAACAAAAAACAAAAGGAAAGAAAGGAAGCGAGGGGGGAAGGGAGGAAAGAAAGAAAAAGAGAGAAAGGAAGAATGCCCTTTATGACTGCATAGTTCCTCAAGAAGTATCTAACAGCACACTTAGAGGGGCTGAGGATATGGCTTAGTGGTAGAGTGCTTTCCTAGCATGTGTGAGGGCTTGGGTTTCATGCCCAGCATGGGGTGGAGGTAATTAAAATTTTGTGGGCAGACACTGTTGTCTCCTGCTCTTACCATTCCTACTCTTGTGTGCTCAGCAAAGGAACCTCTCCCCTTGGACAGCCAGCAGCAGGAAAGCTGACCCTTCAAGGCAGAGAGCAGCTTCCTGGCTGAGGAAGCAATGAAATTAGAGAGCAGTGCTGTGAGTAAATTACAGAAGTGAAGCTGCAGGCTAGAGAGCCTTTCATTAACTCACCCTGTTGGAAAGAGGCCCAGCTAAGGGGGAGAAAGCCAAGGAAAAAGTTGTATACCTGGGATAGAGGGGAGGTGACTGGAAGTCCCTCTAAAGCCTGGGAGTCCATGACTGTCTGTCCAGATCCTGCCCCTCACTGCTGAGACCCCAAGGGAAAGTCCCAGATGCACCTGGAATCTCGGGCACCTGACCTGGTCTCTACACCTCATCTTCCTCGGCTGCAAAATGGAGCTGACAAATCCCAACTCATAGGATATGATGACACTGGGTCAACCAAGTGGTCTCAGCCTTAGCTTTGGCTCACAAGAGCACGCTTATTTCTCAGACTACCAACCCATGGGTGCCCATCTGTAAACCCAGCACCCAGGGGAGGAGGTGGAAGTAAGTCTGCTTAGGCTACCAAGAGAAACTCTGGCTCAAAGCCACCAAATTATAAACAACAAACTACCAACACCCAGGCTGTCTCCTCTACTGCAGAAATCTAGATCTGTAAGCGTGGGGATGGATTTGAGTGGAGGCTGTGATGCATGAGGGGTCCTAGGAACCTGAGACTGGGCTAAAATGGAGCCCAGAAAAGAAAAGGTTGAGGACTTCCAGTTACACTTGCTGAGTAGAAAGCCACCGAGCACCAGGTGCCTGAAACCAGCAGTTTCATTATGACGAGACCATCTGGGTGGAGGCCAGGCAGGGCTGAGTGGAGTGGCTTGTCTGTGTTAATGCTGGCAGCTTTGGTTATGAAAACATGAACATCACAGGATTCTAAGTGGCTGGATCTGGGGCTGGGAAGATAGTTCAATGGTTGGGCAAATGCTCAACAAACATGAGGTCCTGGGTGTTGGCTTTTCTTTTTCTTTTTTGGTTTTTCGAGACAGGGTTTCTCTGTGTTGCCTTGGCTGTCCTGGACTCACTTTGTAAACCAGGCTGGCCTCGAACTCACACAGATCCACCTTCCTCTGCCTCCCGAGTGAACCACCAGACCCAGTGAGGTCCTGAATTTCTTTTCTTTTTTAAAACATTTTATTTAATTTACGTGCATTGGTATGAGAGTGTCAGATCTTGGAGTTATAGACAGTTGTGAGCTGCCCATGTGGGTGCTGGCAATTGAACCTGGGTCCTTTGGAAGAGCAGGCAGTGCTCTCCAGCCCAGAGGTCCTGAATTTCTAATCTCTAGTGAATGTTTGGAAAATGCATGCTTGTGCCCGTATGCATGCACACAGGTGCATATATGACCCCAAATTAAAATGTTAAAATAAGTTAAATATTTAACTTATTTCAAATATTTAGTTAAGTATATAAACTGAGTTTCTGCCTTCTCTCAAACCTTTAAGGTTTGTTTGTTTGCTGGGTACTTTTTATTTTAAAATTTAAAAAAATTTTTAAACAATTTATTATGGATACAAAGTTCTGCCTGCATGTGTGCCTGCCTGCTGGAAGAGGGCATCACATCTCATAGATGGTTGTGAGCCATCATGTGGTAGCTGGGAATTAAACTCAGGACCTCTAGAAGAGCAGTCAGCACTCTGAACCTCTGAGCCATCTTTCCAGCTCTTGATTTTAGTTTTTGAGAAAAGGTCTCTCTGTGGTCCTGATGGCTGTTTTTTACATCTTGCCCACGTGCAGTAA
This sequence comes from Acomys percivali, assembly GCA_907169655.1. Classification (NCBI taxonomy): domain Eukaryota; kingdom Metazoa; phylum Chordata; class Mammalia; order Rodentia; family Muridae; genus Acomys; species Acomys percivali. The sequence continues at coordinate 5,563,928 of OU015742.1, read as the reverse complement.
TTCATCTGGTAAATGGAACAAGGCACCTTTTTATAAAGCTTAAGCTTATGTTAAAAATGAAATTGAAACTTCCGTTCCTCAATTGTACTAAGCTACATTTCAAGTCAGTATAGAATTGCCAGACTCACCAAATAAAACATAATTCCCAGTAAAAACTTAAATCTCAGATCAAAGGAACAATGTCAAATACTACATGGGGTGTGCTACACTAAAGAAACATTCTGGGCATTACCTAAAGGTCAGAACCGACAGGGAGTCCTGTGTTTTACCCAGCACTCCCTCTCACAGCCGGGGCTCTGTTACAAGGACTTCATCATTTACTCAGGATGACTTGGAGCTGGGACTTAGCAGGAGACAGGCCTTAACCACATGTGGCTGGCTCCTCACAGGCTGAAGCACAGCTGGGTTCTAAGAGGAAGTAACCTCCAAACAAGGTTTCCTCTGCTCTGTACTCGGGAGTTGCTCCCCAGCATCCCTTCCTGGCTTGCATTCATGTGTGTTCCAAGAGCAGACCCAGATTCTAGAGACTGGCCAACAGTGGGGTCCAGGAGGTTACTTGGGTTAAATCGAACCCTAGGCTATGTTGAAATCAGACTTCAGCCAAGTTGTTGGTGATGGAGAAGTTGCTGTGATCTAACTTGCATTTAGCTCACCCCAACAAGGGCCCTTGCAAGTAGCAAGTGCCCTCAGCTCTAATTCACAACTGAGACAGTGGCAGGTGCTTCCATCCCTCCTGCTAGAACACATTTCAGACTATGTGAACGGTGCCACAGAGCCTTGCAGACAGCAAGCAGACTTTGTTCACAGATAAAAGCCTTCTGGGCTTCACTGCAAGTTAAAAATCCTGCCCAGCATTCAGGGAACAGGCCAAAATCCACCTCACCCAAGCTGGAGAGAGGTCTCAGTGGTCAAGAGCACTGTCTGCTCTTCCACAGGTCCTGAGTTCAATTCATCTCAACCACAGGGTGGCTCACAACCATCTATACTGGGATCTGATGCCCTCTTCTGGTATGCAGGGGTACATGCAGACAGAGCACTCATATACATTAAATAAAGAAAAAAAAATATTTTAAATCTGCTTCGCCTGACGTGGCTCACAGCCTGCGTGCACACCGTTGGTTCCTCTCGTCTCTATGGGACACTTTTCTTACCAGGCTTTCCAACAGCTCTTCCACCTCCTAGTTGGGATCCTGACACAACCAACAAATCCAAGGAGCCCAGAGGCCCTGTGGGGGCTGCAGCTGGACTTGCAAAAGCTGGCTTTAGCTTGAAGTTCCACTCTCCAGTAACGCACTAAACTGTTCTGCAGGAGCCTCCCTGAGCTAATAAGCAAGGGGAAGGCAAGCAGCAGGTAGGACTAGAAGAACCGTGTCAAGAATTACCAGGAGCTTTGGGCCTGGGTCACTGGCACCAGCCTGACCAGGCAGCAGGTTGCATTTGCAGCTTTGTTTGGACTTTGTCCTGCTTGGGGTTATACATCAGAAGTACAAATTGCTCCCTCCTATGGTTTTGCAACATGAAGGAACTAGGACAAACAGTAAAGTCCCACTCAAATGATAGGGGGAAAGAGAGCAGAAAGCATTTTGTTAGGAGTGCCTTTTTTTTTTTTTGAGGGCGGGGGTGTTGAGCCGGCTCAGCAGTTAAGAGCACTGGTTGCTCTTCCAGAGGTCCTGGATTCAATTCCTAGCAGCTACATGGTGGCTTACAACCATCTTAATAGATGGTTCCCTCTTCTGATATGCCTACAGACAACACATTAATTCTTAAGTGCTTTTTGGGCAAGCCTGGTGATTTCCAGTTGGAAGTGGACAAAACCCAGTTGAAAGGACATCAAGGGACTAGGCTCACAATAATATTCAAATAGAATTTCCCAGGCCTTTGGAGACAGTCTGGGGAAGAGCTCATGGTAGGATCACTGGCCTTATTTGTACAACCCTCTGGGTGTGATTTCCCAACCTTCCTCCAGAGCACCCTCTATTTCATACTGAGAGAAGTTAGAAAAATTCAGAAACTACCCCCCAGTGTTGGTGTCATGGACCATTTACTCCCAGGATGAGTTAATGGATAGAAAAGAAATCTGAAGATGTTTGACTGTTACCTGTACTGACAATTCTGGCATTTTTGGTTTCTTTAAACCAATAGCCAGGCTTAGTGACAGACATTTAATCCCAGCACTTAAGAGGCAGAGCGACCTCTTTTGAGTTCAAGGCCAGCCTGGTCTACAAAGCAAGTCCAAGACAGGCAAGGATACAGAGAAATCCTGTCTTGGGAGGGGGTAAGGAGCACCAGAGTTCATGTCAGAGTTAGTCCCTGCTCTCCACAAAACTGTGGAGAATGTCCTGCCCATTGGGTAGATCTGAGTAGTGGCTCAATGTTTACTACTTGTACTGTCCTTGGTTAGTGCAATAGTTTGAGCAGACTCCTCTGGGCCCTGATCCACCCATCACGATGTTCTTGTAGGTTTCTAGGACCCTCTGGGTCTATTTTCCCATCTCCCATATTTCTCTTACCTAGAGTCTCAGTAGGATGTCCTCACATCTATCCCAATGTCCTGGTAAGTGCTCCATATTTGACCACCTCTCCTTGGTGGGGAGGCCTGATGGCACTATGACCACACAGTGGGGGAGGGGAATAGGGTGAAAGCGGTAGGAACAGGAGGATACAAGTGATGGAATAGTTGTAATCTGAATAAATTAATAAATAAGTTATTGCTTGAAAAAAAAAAACTGAGAGATCTCTCTTCCCTACATCTTTTCTTTCCTACCTAGTGATAGGTTAAAGGAGGGGAGCAGGTACAGGGTGGGAAAAAGAACCTACAAAGTAGCAAAAGCCAGCCACAGTTAGCTACTTAACTTCAGTGAAACAGCTAAATTCATTTTTGTACTACTCCAATCCAGTATGTAATACAAACATGTATTACTCATGTGGTTGTCCAAGGCCAAGGTTAACCAAATCTGCAGTAAAACACTGGGCAACTCAGCCAGACAAGGACCATGTATGCATCGAGGCACACTACAAAGAAGTGAGAATGTCCCTAGACCTCTCATTTCCAGCTCTGCTTAACCCAGACAGATCACAAGGCCTGGCTTTGAAAACCTATTACCCCACAGCAGCTTGATGAAATCCAGACAAGGGCCTCAGCCTGGAAGGCTCTTGACTAGGAACTTCAGGGCCCACTAGTCTGGGTATAGAATAGCATCCTGTATTGCTGGAGATGTCACATGACATTTCCCCTTCTGTTACTGTTATGAGCTGAAGAACTTTGCAGGCCAAGCCCACCTTGCTCTGAACCAGTTGCTGAACACTTTGCCTGCTGCCTACAGGCAGAAAGTTAAACACAACATGCTTAATTTTTCCTCTGCTGAAAACACCTTCCAACGTATACTCCCCCCCCACAAAAGACCCAGGTGGGCCTGTTATCTCTGATCAACATCCAACGGGGAAAACAAGCAAAGTAACCCAGAGCTAATGCTCACTGGGCCAAACAAGGCAAGACCATTTTTAATTGATGTGAAGACCAGTCTGATGCAGAACCCAGACAGCTTGCAAGCTGCCTGGTGTGGGTGCATTCTTAACACCTCAGCTCAACCTAGTTCTAACCTAGACTTTAGGGGTCTGTAATTAGTCTTCTATTGCTTGCAGTTAGGGAGAATGCACAAATACAACTTAACCTGCCTGCTTCCACATCACTTTGGGAGGAGTCTCAGAATTGTCTACAATCCCAGCACTTAGGAGGCAGAGTGGACTACCTTCCTTAGAAGCCAGCCTGTCTGTGAGGGTGGCCTAAGTCCAGCTGTACTCTTGGCTTACTTCAGGATATTAGTAGTGGCCTCTCCTGACAGTTCAGCTAGTTCCCAAGCACTGTGAGAGCCCATCCAATGCAGCCTGAGTAGTACATGTCTTCAGGTCTACTCTCGGTTCACACTCCATCTGTGCCTGCCAGGACCAACCAAGGGGCACTGAATGAGTACCCTACAACTGGGCACAAGGCTTCAGCTGCAGCTGGCCGCATACCAGGCACGAGACAGAACTTTTTGTTTTCAAGACATGGACTTTTTGTGTGGCCTTGGCTGTCCTTGAACTCACACTGATCCGCCTGACTCTGCCTCCAGAGTGTTGGGTTAAAGGCGACGCCCAGCTGAGACATAAATCTTAACATGCAACTAACAATACTGTGGGAGGAAATACAGGTATGATCACAGTCACTCATGTAGTTGTGGTCTGGGCACCCACTGTCACCCAAATGCAGAAACAGTATAGGAATAAGGAGATATAGACAGGAGCCAGATTTTGTTGTGAAGTCTTTGCTTAACTCCAGACTCCCATCAATTATGCTATGGAATCAATACCTACAAACCAATTTAGGTATGAAAGTACACCCCCACCCAGGCCACAAACAAACATGGTATTTAATATTTAAATACCAGTTTAAATTACTAGAAACTTGGCAAACAGCCAGGCTGAACAGACCTCAAAACTAGGCAGGAATGCTGGTACATCACACCCACAGAACTCCAGAGGCCGGGAAGCTGAGGCAGTAGAATCCTAAATTCAAAACCAAACCGTTTCAAAAAATACTGGGAGCTCAAACAGTGTTCAATGTAAGGCTTGCAGAAGTCCTGGGCTCAGTCCCTAGGCAAGACAGGTGGTAAAGACTGGGCAGACAATAAAACCTTTTCACCTCTGGAATGCCTCAACAGAATTCTTGAGACCCACTCTAGTTCTCTGCAAAAACACTCGATAGGGTAGCATGAATTATTTTATTATATACTTTATAAAAACATCCAAAGCATACACACATGCCCCACCATCATGGAGTATCAGAACCCTAGATTCTCCTTTTCCTCAAGTATTTTTATCCCAGATACAAAAATGGAGCTGCAAAGGGTGTCTACCACTTGCCCACCATCAGCTACCATTTGCTGGAATTGGCACACATCTGTAGGGGCAGAAGCACAGGAAATGTTGAGACAGATGTAGGCCAGGCTATTTCCAGAAGGCACACATCTCCATACCATTTATTAGTGATCCCTGACCATTTATAGGAGAATCCATTACTTAGTCTACCTACTTTGAGGTATTAAATGCATAAGAAAAGGATTGGTTATGTCCAAGTAACATGCAGTGAAAATATTTTTAAACCAACATGGTTAAGTGTTAAGATTTTTAGAAATCAAAATATTTATTCACATGATTTTAAACTAGTCAAAGCTATGTCATTTGCAGTAATGATTGAAGTGCAAGTGATGCTGGCTTTCACACTGGTATCCTTCAGAGTAAAGACAGTTCAGTTGTTCTTGAATAAGTCAATGCAGCTCTGCAAGAGGGAGACATTATTCTAGGAAAAAGAAAAGGGGGGAGGGGATAAATGAATGAAACAAACCCAGACACAGCTTTTCTTACAAACTCTGAACCTGAAGTAACCAAACTAGGCTGACACTTTCCTCCATGAACTCCCAACACCACCCATTGCCTGCACTTCCCAGAGGGCTCCAGGCAAAGCCAGTGGCCACTCCCGCCACACTCAAATCACAAACTTGCAGGAAAGACTATTCTGTAATGCTGGTGACCGAGAAAGGCTTGCCACAGACTAACGCGACAATATTCTGAGAGCTGCAAGGAGACTGACTCTTCCATGGATTGTTGCTGTTAGAGACCAAACCCATGCCCCGCACTGAGTGCCCCTCCCCAAACCAGACTGGGACTTAAGGACAGGTATCAAAAGTCTTAACCCTGAGTTCAAGAACTTAGGAGCAAGCACCTGGGTCCTGTTTCTTTGCTGAGTTAGTTACCACTAAGCACACACCACAGGACAATGAATTAATTTTTAGTTTTTACTTTGAATCCCAACACGTAAGAGACAGAAGCAAGTGGCTCTGAGTTCCACAGCAAGTTCCAAGACAGCCAGAGCTATAATTGAGATGTATCAAAAAACAAAAACAAACTCAAGATACTAAAGTGTCTTGTTTGGGTATGTGATTGCATGGCAGTGTCTCACTATGCAGTTCAAGCTGTCCTCTTTAAACTTGTATTTCTCTTCTATCACGACCTTCAGTTCTAGGACTGTAAGGTTTGCACTGCCACACTCAGTTCTGAAGAGCTTACTAACAAAAGTCAGGTCCACGGGGGAGACCAAAGAATACTCAAAATTTCAAGTCTACCACAATAGTGGGACAATTTTACCTGCTAAATAAGAGCCTAAAATGCGGTATGGTTAATAAAGAACTCACTCTGGCATGCTTTATTTCCAGTTCAGACATTTCAATTAGGTTCTTTCTAAACGCTGCCACTCTCTTCCGTTTGAAGTTTACCAGTTCTATGGGAATAAAGAAAAGTTCAACTTTCCCACTCATTACAACACCCAGATGCCATATCACAAATGACCAACCCCATCTTACACCGTCAGTCAAGATACATGAAAACACATGGCACATGCATTGCCTGTATGTGTGCCATACTACTGAATCACCAAGTACACCTTGGTTAGAGAACTGGTAGCCCAAGACTGTCGGACATGGATGACTATACTTAACTTCCTTATGGAAGGAACCCTGTGGGATAGGAAACAAATTCACTGCACTATTTTAATATGTATTTGAGGAGATACACTCTAGTATTTGTGCTGGCTTTGCTTTTAATGCCCACCTGGGCAAGATAAACAAAACCCTCCCAGGAAAAAGCCACACCTTATTTTCCAGCCTTTCTCTGACATTGGGGGTGAGCTCCTAGCTAACACGTACACTGGGACCAGGATCTCATCTGGGAAACATGTTAACATCAAATTCCTTCAGATAATCCACTACTGTTGTCTCTGGTGCTGAGGCATAAACTCTCACCCTGCCATGTTGCTTTTCATTAGTTCATGAAGATTACTCTAATACACTCCTATAATAACCAACACATTCTGAATTCCCCATAACCTCAGTATCCTTTTGTATATGTGTGTTCACATTTGTGCCGGGTGCCAACTGAGATCAGGAGAGGGTTTCTAAAACTCAAATTACACATGGCTGTGAGCCAACCCTCCAGCCCCTCCCCAGCCTAACAGAAACAGTTTCTTCGGTGTTACAATTCACCTACTTGGGTTGCTGGGTCTAGCCCATAGCCCCAGATACCCTAGGAAGGCTGGACCTCAGCCATATGGGGAGGGATTTATGTCTACATAGTTTCTATTATTTGTTCGCAAATAAAAATTTATAGAAGAAATGTTCAACCTTCTTTGGCAGATTCAGAAAGCTGTTCAAACTTCTGGCAGCATTCCTGCTGGTGAGTCTCAGCCAACTTGACATCTTTGCTTTTTAACCGGGCCTTGTCCAAAGCTTTGTTTGAATTTTCATAGTCAATTAGGGCTTTTGTGCGTCTGTATAGGAGATCCTGGGAGAAAGTTAACAATCATGACATAAAAATTTCCAGAGAGCAAAATAAAGTATCACACACTGAAAACATCTAGCCCTGCCGCCCCACCCAAAGTCTAGAAAGCATCCACAGTGTAATACTTTTCTCTATCTAGTATTAATATTTATTTTTGGGCCAGGCGGTGGTAGTGTACGCCTTTAATGCAGGTACACCAGAGGTAGAGGCAGGCAGATCTCTGAGTTCCAGGACATAGAATGTCTCATTCTAAGCCACATGACAAGGGCGCAGGAAATCAAAGTGCTGAGCCACCTCTCTAGCTCTTTTTCCAGCACAATAAAATTTCTTAAGAGACTGAGGATGATATAGTACTTGCCTCGTGTGCTCTGATTTCTTTTCTCTTTGGTTTTTTGAAACAGGGTTTCTGTGTAATAGCCCTGGTTGTCCTAGACTCACTTTATAAACTAGACTGACCTCGAACTCACAGCAACCGCCTGCCAAGTGCTAGGATTAAAGGTGTGTGCCACCACTGCCCAAACACTTCTGAAGATTGTTTTAATAATCCTTATATAGAAGACCCAGAAAAGGCTTCCGTCTAGAATTTCTGGAAATCAGCACCAAGGACTATCTGACTTGAAAAATTTGCATCTAAAATACATAAACCCTATGTTTCTGAGTTTCAGGCCAGTGTGAGAGGGCCTGCTTTACTAGGGGTTAAAATGTATGGCTCAGGGCTGGAGAGATGGCTCAGTGGTAAAGAGCGCCGCCTGCTCTTCCAAAAGTCCTGAGTTCAATTCCCAGCAACCACATGGTGCCTCACAACCATCTGTAATGTGATATGGCTCCCTCTTCTGGCTTGCAGGAGTACATGCAAGCAGAGCACTGTGTACATAATAATAAATAAATCTTTTTTAAAAAAAATAAATAAAATGTATGGCTCTGAAGGAAAAATAAATGTCTAGCCCCTCTCCCCCACCCCCACCCCCGCATCTAGAAAGCACCCACAGAGTAAAGACTTTTCTCTATCTAGTATTAATGGGCCTGGACTTCACATGCACGTGCATGCACACACAAACATTCCAAACAAGTCTACCCCAATATAAAGCAACATTCCTGTGCAGTCCAAAGAGACTATCTTAAGCATTAAATGTCTGGTTATGGCAAAATAAACTAGTACTGCTAAAGGGCTAAAGAATTCCCACCTCACCTTTGCAGCCTCTATGTTGAGCATGTAGTAGCGGAGGAGCTCCGTCAGCTTTAAGTCTTCATCTGATGAGACTCGACCTTCCACTTTCTATCTTAAATAAGTAAAGGTCACAGTCACCACCCAGGCAGAACGTTAACTAAATATTACCAATATCAACACAAAACTTCTTACCCTAAGTTTTTCAAATAGCTCTGCCACCTTCAACAGGTACCTGAAAGAATATAGTTCAAGATCTTAGCTCTCTATGATATATAAGCTTATCAGTGCTCTTAAGACCACCATAGCCACTAACATTTGTGATGGTGACACACACCTTTAACCCCCAGCACTCAGATCAAAGTTTTCAGCCAGCCTGGGATACAGAGAAACCAAACCAAACAAACAAAAGAGACAAGGCCTTGTATCAATCTCACTGTAACCAAGGATGCCAACCTGAATGTCTGATGCAATGTAACTGTATCCGCGTATGCCTCCAGGGCTCTCACTATAGTATCCAGTGAGAAGATCAGGGAAGGGGAGAGATCTACAAGTTGAACTAAGGGCCTTGCCTAAGTGAGGAAAACACTGGGCTTGAACACCCCAGCCACCCAAAACTTACTTTTTGATGACTGTGGGTTCTTCTAAGGCCAGGCTATGCAAGCAGGCTGCAGTGTGGATGTAGTCATCAGCAACACCTGGAGAAAACAGGCACAGACCTTGTTATCTGAGCAGAACAAGCACACAGCACAGCTGTAGGTAGCCAAGTAGGTAAAGGTATTTACTTTTGTGAGATCTGGTCATTTTGTCAGCTTTAGCACAGGAATCCTTGATCCTATTGTAATAGTTAATAAGGAAGTTCTTTTCTTGCTCAAAGAAGTCATCCACCTCCTAAAAAGGAGGAAAAGGAAACTTCAGCAAAAATGTCACATTTATTTACGAGGCTACAACCAAACTGAGTCTAGCACGCATGGGCTGCACAATAAGAGCCTGAGTCCACACCAAGCAAAGTGGTTATTAATATCCCGAACTTAACCTGGACATACTAGGTTATCATGATACTTACATATTTGTAATTCCCAAGGCTGGCAAAACCAACCAGGTACAACAAGCTACAGCTCCATTTGCACAGAATCATTTTGAAGAGCACTCTGTGACTAGCCAGTAACTACTGATTGACAGCCTCCACAAGCCTGTAATTCTAGCACAGCAGCTGTCAGGTGGACACTGCCACCTAGCAGTGATACCACTTGTATTGGTTTTGGTTTTCTTTTTATAATTTGGCTATTCCAGCAATGGCAACAGACCCACAATGAATATACATAAACCCATACAGTATTTCCTAAGAAACACCATTTCTAACCTTCCCTTTTCATTTACTGCCTGTGTTCTGGGTTCCCCCATCAAGCCCAAGAGGCAAAGCTAGTATCAGATAATAACTGCCCAAATAATTATTTACAAAAAATATAAAGTCACTGTGTGAAGAATGTCGTTATCTCTGGCCATTCATCAACAAAAAGCCAAACACATCTTAAGGCAGGTGGATCCAAGCCAGCCAAGGCTGCACAGTGAGTCCTCAAAAAAGAAAAGTAGTTCTTATGTATGTCAGCTAAGCTTTATGTTTTTCACCAGGAGTTATAATGGGCAATCCACACTTCCTGTGGTTCTGCTAACTGAACACTGGCTTCCACACACACCAGAGCTACAACCCCAATCCTTGTCTTCAGTCACAGGCCAGCCTTCACCCCAGTACTAGGTTCACACCCCTGTGACACCATGCTTATTTTCTTTTTACAACTGAGTAATCTACTCAATTGTTAAGGACAAAAAAGTTAAGAGAAAGAATATTCTGAGGAAGTAAATTAAAGTTAAATTGCTGGGCATGGCAGTGCATGCCTTTGAGCCCAAGAGGCAGGTGGATCTGAGTTCAGGGAAACTCTGATCTCCAAAATGAGTTCAAGCACAGCCAAAGCTACACAGAGAAACCCTGTTTTTTTTGTTGTTGTTGTTGTTGTTGTTCCTTTTTTGGGGGAAAGTGGGGAGCCAATGATTTCCTAAAAGTCGTATCAACTGTTTTAGAAACATTCCCACCCATTCCTATGAAATCAAGAGCTTTCACTGGGCAGTGGTGGTGCACACCTTTAATCCCAGCACTTAGGAGGCAGAAGCAGGCGGATCTCTGTTGAGTTTGAGGCCATCCTGGTCTACAGAGTGAATTGCAGGGCAGCTAGAGCTGCTACAGAGAAACCCTGTCTCAAAAAACTAAGAAAAGAAAACTTCTAACAGGCCAAGCATCTTTGCCTCTTACCTTAACTCCAGAAAATAGGACTTCATCAGCACTCTTCACCACACTTTTGAAAAAGCCACCAAACATCTCTTTGGTATTTTTCCGCCTAACGCTTAGCTAAAGGAAGGAAATTCCAAAAGAACCGTTTATGATATGGCATCTGTTAGTAATCACACTTATTATCATAACACACGCAGAGCACTGTAAGCCTGCCTTAAACCACTAAGTATCAAACATAAGCAGCACTGTAGTCCAAAAGGCTGACCTAACATTCTGAACCACGGAGGCACCAAGTCTCAGAGCTTGTTCAGCTCTTGGTAGAACCACTGCTTGGTTCTACTCATTTCAGGCTTCAAGAATTTAAAGATATTCTGAGACAGTGTCTCACCATGCAGCACTCCCTGTCCCTGATTGGCCCCCAACTCACAGGAATCTGCCTGACTAAAGGTGTGTGAAGTCAGGGCTCACTTTACGTATGAAGAAGCATGATTTTTTAAAAAAAGGTAACTGAAATAAAGGCACATATATTTCAATTCCTTCCAACAATACTAAACAGAAGAAAATTAGTTTAAGGGGGGAGGAGGCCATTTTCTCTTTCAGTGGTTTTTAAAAATGAGCTCTGTAATGGATCTAAAGAGGAAAAGAAAGTATTGTTTCTCCACCTGTTTTCTGTGATGATAAATTCAAACTCAATAAGCTCATATTTTAAAAGTATTTCAATAATGGAAATGTAAAAATTGCCTTACATCCTGATCATATTCCAGGAAAACATGGAAGTTGCGGTCTTTACTGAGAACAGGGTGAGAAGAAAGCCGCTGAAGAAAGACTTCATGCGAGGACACAGTCTTCTTAAACACAGCGAGATACTCACTGAAAAGACACAGCACAGAGACTTCAGCTGGCGCTGCTCGAGTCCTGCCCAACACAGCGCTCCTTATTTAACTCTACTCTTGCGCACGGTCACTGACACAACACAGCTAGACGAGACCTAAACACTCTAATTCCACTCAGTGTCTAGTTAAGTAAGGCAGCTTACATTTTGGAATTTGTAGAATGAATGAACCAATGAAGAAAAAAGTACAACTATAACTGAATTTGTTGCATAAAGAGAGACCCCAAGCCTACATATAATTACTGCTGTGATCTGCAAAGGCAAAACACTCCTTTCTTTAAATGTCATAAATCACAAGGGACTGATGGAAGGGGAAGAGTACTTCTGAGCCAAGACAAAGAAATCCAAAGGGCACTCACTCTTGCTCTTACACACACATCTATAAACAAAAGGTGTACAGTATGGAAATATGTACAGTGTTCTCACATTTAAATGGCATATACTATGTGGTTTTTAAATTATACATATGCCTTGTCTCAGAATGCTTTCAATGATGTGTCATAAGAAGGAATTTGTGGGGGGAAAGAGATGCTGTAATCTGTGGACCTGGCCTCCTCCTTAAAGCCATCTAGGTGGTCATTCACAACACTTACCAAACAGCATTTGCTATAATCCAACAACAAAGTTCCAGAAACACATTACGTTGTGGCATAGTATGGTACTTCGTATTTAACTGTTTGACCCTCGAGATTCTTACTATTCTGAGCAAACCCTCACATATACCAAAGTGATGCTATGTAACCTTGTCTCCAAAATTATACTCAATAGTGCAAGTTAAATATAACTGCAGTAATAACTACATGAATAACTGTAAATATTAACAATCTTCTACAAGATCAAACTCTACAAAATGCAGTTTTAGAAACTGGCACCAGACAACAAATAGTTATATTTTTAATATCAGGTCTTTCCATTCAGTCCCCATATACATCTCACAAGACAGAGCTCAAGAAAATTCACTTACGCTTCCAGTTCTTGCTTCATCTTGGCAAATTCTTCTTTTGTCATAGATCCTTCCCCTTCTCCCAGTTTCTGCATCTTCTCTCGGGGGCCATCAAAGTCTGGCTTTGTAGGGGCAGGAGGGATCTGAAGCAGAAGCACAGCGCCTGTGAGGACCTTATCCTGGTGGCCATGTGGTAGCTGCCATCACATCACTTCTGCCAATACAGATGACCACCACAAACGGAGCTAAATGTCAGCTCCCCTCTCACCCACACCTCACTCTTTCTCAGCTTTTAAAAAGGAATTGTCCCAGGTCAGGTGTGGTGGCCATGCTTTGATCTCAGCACTTGGGAGGCAGAGGCAGGCAGAGCTGAGTTCAAAGCTGACGTGCTCTACAAAGGCTAAGTACTGTGGCTTGAGGCTGAGTTTGACCTCCCCCATACCATAAATAAATAATTCTTTTTAAATTAACAACATTCCTGAGCAAACTTTAGGCATCCATCTAATTCAATGTAATAAACTACAGACAAGTAGCAGGGCAGTGGTGGCACACGGGGTCTTTAATCCCAGCACTCTGGAGGCAGAGGCAGGTTGATCTCTGAGTTTGAGGCCAGCCTGGTCTACAAAGAGAGTCCAGAACAGTCAAAGCCACACAGAGAAACCCTGTCTCGAAAAACCAAAACCACCAAAACTAGAAAGAAACTATAGACAGCTGTGGTGTACAGCACCCAGGAGCAGACAGGATCAAGAGCTCTGCCAACTGTCTCCTTCACTGTGTACCACTGAGGAACTCTAGTCTATCAGTGCTACTTGTGCCCAGGGTGGGTGTGGAGAGATGGCTCTGTGGTAAAGTCCACTTCACAGCACCCATGTGAACTCCAGGGATCTGACTGACTTTTTTTTTCCTGAGATAAACTTACAATAAGCCCAGCATAATCTGTTGTTTCAGTAAGAGTGTCATGTAGCCATACAAAGTCTTCATGTTGCCTTGTAACAGAAAACTCTGGACTCTGAAATGAGGGCAGTGTGGTCTGTAAAGAGATAAAAAAGAATGGATTATTTCCTAGGCCCCACTAATGAGAGCCTCACACTATCAATAACACAGTAAGACCTAATAAAGAATACAGCAGGATGATCCACAGCCACTCACCTACACCGCTTAGACATTCGTGGACATTTCACAAGACCTTTTTGTTTTGTTTTGTTTTGAGACAGGTCACAAGACCTTTTGAAGCTTGCTTCTTATTAAACATCAAATACAATACTTGTAAAAGACACCTTTCAGACTGAACCTTCCCCAAGTCATAAAAACAGACATCAGCAAGTACAATGTTTCCTGAGGTCTTCACTATGTAATTCTGGAAACTGTCCTTGGCTTCCTTTCACACCAGTGATTTATCTCATGTGCAGATGAAACCAAGAGGCTCAAGCTGTGGAAGTGGCTGTGGCTGCACATTTGCCTATTAAGGGCTCCACCCCAGCCCAAGGGAATTAACCCCTTGACAGGCAAGACAGAAGCTCAGGTTCCCAGCAGTTTGTCCCAGTGGCCCTGACAGGAACCATTTCAGCTCAAGTCATCAACTGCTCCAGACCCCTCTGAAATGCAACCTAGCGCCTGTAGTTCTACTGTCACTCACCTTGGTGTGCACTGTAAATTTGACCTTATCTCTCTCACTAAGTGCGTCAGGTATGTCGATCTGAAGTGATGGGTCAACATTCAGGTCCACAGATACAGATCGCAACTGAAAGACATTTTAGTATTAGTGACATGTTCACTTTAGAAAGCATTTCCCACTGGGAGAGCCAGCAAGCATTCTTCAGTAAGGTGACCCATGGCCAGATCATCCAAATATCTAAAAGAGCTACAATAGTGGGACATGGTAGTGCATGCTTAAATCCCAGCCTCGAGGATTTCTTTGAGTTTGAGACCAGCCTGGTCTATGGACAGCTAAAACCATAGTGAAAACCTGTTTTCAAAAACCAAATCCTCCTTCCCCCAGAAAACCTTGTATTAATAAATGCTACGATACATACCCAGTCAAGAGGTCCTGACATCTTAGCATAAACAACCTTTGTTTCCCCAGATGCATTTTAGTATTTGTTCAGTTTCTCACATGCCCATGTGAGATTCCTGCAGACCCAGCCTGTGGCTAAGCAGCATGCACACCAGCATAGCCATGCATACAATCCAGTACTGAACCAGAAGCTAACTTAGAAAACATTTGTTTTCCTCTATAACCAGAGTAGATATGTCAAGAGGCTGGCTACATTTGGAAACCTAAGGCCAAGTGGTTTCTTTTTCTTGGTTTTTTCGACAGGGTTTCTCTGTGTAGCCCTGACTATCCTGGACTCACTTCGTAAACAAACTGGTCTGGAACTCACAGAAAACTGCCTCGATTAAAGGAGAGTGCCACCACACCCGGCTTGGCCAGGGAATCCCTGCTGCCGCCCCTGCCGAGATAAGGTTTCTCTGTGTAGCCTCTGCTGTCCTGGACTCTCTTCGTAGACCAGGCTTGCCTCAAATTCACAGCTATCCGCCTGTCTCTGTCTCCCAAGTGCTGGGATTAAAGGAGTGTGCCACCACGCCCAGCAGCCAAGGGATTCTTTATTCACAATTTTGCTTAGTTCTGACATTTCTGGTAAGCAGGCTTGCTTCTATAAGTTACTCTTAAATAGACAGTCAAGAACTATCAATACGAACTGCAAAGGTAAACTGGCCACACTCCATCTTTCACGTCTGTTGTGGTCAGATAAGTTCTTAGGATAGTTCCTCATAGCCGGGCGTGGTAGCGCACGCCTTTAATCCCAGCACTCGGGAGGCAGAGGCAGGTGGATCGCTGTGAGTTCGAGGCCAGCCTGGACTACAAAGTGAGTCCAGGACAGTGAAGGCTACACAGAGAGACCCTGTCTCGAAAAACCAAAAAAAAAAAGGATAGTTCCTCATATTGTAGTGATGCCAACCATAAAACCATTTCATTGCTACTTAATAACTAACTCTGCTACCATTATGAATTATAATATAAGTATCTTATGTAACCCCACAGGTTAAGAAATGCTACGTAATTACTTTTAGAATTATGGTAAGAGGACCTAAGTGGGCAAGTGATGAAATAAACAGGGTTTATCTTAAGTACTGCAGGCAAAGTGACAACAGGAGTCTACCCGTTTCTCACTATCATCTGGCTTTATCTTCTCTCACTGACAACCACAAAGGGGTATATAGCTCCTACCACTTCTATCCCACCCTGTGGTAAAAGGTTGTGCAGTGCTTAGAGCTTCTGTGTCAGCGTTTGTATCCTTATTCTGGAGCCACCAAACAAGATTAAAAATTCAGCATTCCTGCTCATATTTAGCAAAACCAATAACATCCAGTAGTCCAAAGGCATAGCAATTGCTAAATAAACCAGGCCTAAGGATAAAAGGGGTGGCAGCCTGGTTCCTCCCAAGAATCTTAAAATTCTAACCTAAGTATACCGCTGTCCCCTTCCTTCCTCCAAGCACTGTTACACCCCCTCCTCCTCATTCTTCGAATCCGAGGCTTCCTTCCTCACTGTTGTTACACACACACACCCCTAAACACAGAAGCACAGCTTGCTCAGTCAGGGCTGACCATTCGGTAGGAAGATACCAATGTGGCTCCGCGGTTAAGAGCACTGACTGTTCTTCCAGAGGACTTAGGCTCAATGTCAAGCACCCACATGGCAGCTCACAACTGTTGTTAACTCCAAGATCTGACACCCACACATTACTTGCAGGTAAAACACCAACGCACGTAAAATAATGCTAGTAGTGTGCCGCCACGCCCAGCCCTCTGCAGGTCTTTTGTGCATGGCTGGGACCTCCTGGATTTACCTTGTTCTGTTAGCATGTCTATCCACTGTTGTCCAATCATGTTTAGACAGACACGTTCATGAGGCTTCATAGATGTAGCTTTTCACACTCCCAGCGCATACTCAGATACATCTCACTTAGATACTCCCTGTTCTCTTATAATCTTGCTGTCCCTTTTTGCAATGATCCCTGAGCCTCAATTAAGTGCATGAGCTGTACTGTAGATGCAGCAGTTGGGACTGGCCTCTGTAACTGCATTTTGATTGGTAATGATTTTTCTAGAAAGTGGCCTATTGCAAGAAGTTTTCTTTAATGTGGGGTGAGAGCTACACATTCCTGTGGTTACAAGGACAAATATTTAGAACGTAGTTAGGGAAAGTATCAGTCCTAAGTTTCCCTGTAAGACTCATGACTTCAATAGCCCTGGGTAGGTTGCTAGGTTTCCAATAACAGCCACTGTTTTTCTCTTGAGGGGATCCTAAATTTAAAAACTAAGAAGCTGTTAATGAGATATGCAAGCCAATATACTGCACTCCTAGGGCTTGAGAGCCATGCGGGTCACAGCTGTAGTTCATAGGCATCATGGCTAGGTGGGAATGTTCACTGCCTCCCTCCCTTGGAAATGTGCATGGCGCGCATGGCAATTCCAAGTTCTGCTTCAGACTAGTGCCACAGAGCTGGGCAGTGATGGCGCACTCCTTTAATCTCAGCAAACAGCAGTGGTTCTCTGCGAGTTTGAGGCCAGCCTAGTCTACAAAGCAAGCTCCAGGACAGCGAGAGCTGTTACATAGAGAAACCCAGAACACAAAAACAAACACACAAAGATAAGTTCTAGAACACCAAGGGCCAAACAAAGAAACTGGGGTAGGGGTGTGTATGTGCATATACAATATCAGGTCCCTATTTTTTCTATTTTTATTTGATCACTACAAAGAAAAAATAGCCGTTTCTATTTAAATTCTTAATGTAGAAATCTATGCTAACCCAGCACATGCTAATGAGAGCCCTCCCTTCAGTTATTCTGTTCATTCTAAGGATTTTATCTTTCACTTGTCCAAGGAACCAGTAACTTATGAACAAGGAACTGGAAGGGCTGCAGGAAGCGATCAGATTTGCACCACTCATCTCAGTGAGATGGAACCCAGAAGGCCCCATCCCTGCTGACACTGGCCATTCTTACCAGTAGTAGTCTACCAACACACATGCAATCTGCAATAGAACACTGCAGACAGCTGCGTATTGAGGCTACTCAGCCCCAAGTTCCCAGAACAGGAACTGAGGCCGGGAAGAAGGTCAGTGCAGCGTACTCAGCGAATGGATAAACAGAATCATCATTTCACAAGGCCGCAAGCCCGGATACTAGTCAGAATATGCTGAATTGCTGCCTTAAGCAATTCATGTCAAGAAGCCTTAGCTATCTGTACTACTTTCAAAAAACTGCAAAAGATTAGGGATCCTCAATGGCTTAACAGAAATAGCTGCTGGTGACAGCAAGAAGGCATTTGTCCACCAAGCCTGATCACCTGAGATAGATTCCCCAGGACACACATGGGAAAGAACAAACTCCCTCAAATGTCCTCCAACTTCTACATGTGTCCATACAAACCGAAAAAAAATTTTTTTTCGAGACAGGGTCTCTCTGTGTTAGCTTCGGCTGTCCTGGACTCACTTTGTCGCTAGCCTCAAACCCACAGAGATCTGTCTGCCTCTGCCTCCCGAGTGCTGGGATTAAAGGCGTGCACCACCACGCCCAGCCCCAAACTTAAACTTTTTAAAAGAGGGCAATGTGCTGGCAGTGAAGTCACCTTTGGAAAGTTAGATATACACAAAAATTTCAACTTGGATATTAGTTAAGTTTACCACAAAATGCCCTGTAGTTCCCTTCGATTCCAAAGAATGAAACAGTCTTCTCAAAAAAAACTGAGACAGTCATCAAATTGTAACACTAAATCTTTGAATTGATACTTGGAGACATTCCAGTTTCTACCCACAAAATTGTTCTTGCTCAACTGCTCAAGCAATCAATGGGCTGGTAACACAACATAATGTTGAAACAGCATTAATTTTTTACAAAAGCGTTTATGTGCATGTTACTATTCTGCTGGGCAGCCTGCCCATGCTGACCCATACACATACATGCTGATCCTTCAGCTTCCTGAGGAGGCAGCAGCTAGGGTCCCAGGGCAGCCACACTAAGCAACTTGGCTACTTTAAACCCCGTCACCAGTTCATTTCCAGGTAAGTTCCAATTCTGGCCCACAATGCTTTGTGAGCACTACAGCAAAAGTACTCGAAGCTCCTGGAGTCTACGCCTAGTACATCACTTCCAATCGCTAAATTAAATGCACAGAACTTGAAACTCACCCTTTAGTGCCTTTGATAAAGTTCCTTATAATATCTGGATAAGGGCAAAGATAGTCAACAATCCAGCGGTCAACCACGTCATGTTGTCATGTTGTTTCCTTTCACAACTTATTAATCATAAACCTTACAACAAATTTGCAAACTTCACCCCACCCATCACATCATTTTCTAACCTTACGATTCTCAACTACCAGTCAACATGTTCAGTGCCAAAGGACATCTGCCGGTGTTTACAGAGAGGGGGTGCCTGTCATCTCAAGTGTAACTGTTAGTGTCTACTATGGGAAGGACAGGTTCCCAAAACACAATTTCACCAGTGCCTAAGTTGGACAAAAAGCCTGACTTTGTCAGGCACTTACAAAGTCTCATCAACAAGAACAGAAAATCCTCTAAAAATGGGCAAGCTACCTTCCACAGCAAAACAAAACAAAAACCAAAAAACAAATACATCATAACCTGCTGAAGTATTCACAAAGGGGACACTAAGACACCATGTGCAAGTCGCTGATCCAGAACTAAGGCGTGGGCAGCTCTGAGAAGCCACTTCCGCAGTTATATGACTACAGTGCAAAACTTCACTCTACATAAAAAACAAAACTGTTAAAATTAAGACTTGCTAACAGTACTGATGAAAGAGTTCAAGGCTGTACTAACAATCAGTTCATGCAAGTATCTATAGGGAACAGCAGTTAAATTATAAATGTTTTTTCCTGGGTCAGAACAGATATCCCTCATTAAGCCCATGGGACCCACTAGTCACAGAGTTCAAGTCAGAGGACTGGATTCAGGGCCTCACTCAAGGTAGACAAACACGCTACCTCGGCTACATTCCCAGGCCTCTTAACAAGGAGAATCCCTAGTTAAAAATGGCTATAGAAGAGAAAGGGTCTTCATTTAGCCCTTGCAAGCGCAAAGATAGGCTTGTCTTTCAGAAAAACCCCATTTCAGAGTTTTTTTTTCCTTTTTTGAGACAGGGTCTCATCGACTGTCCTGGGAACACACTACCAAGCTTGTCTCCCGAGATCCACCTGCCTCTGCCTTCCAAATGCTCGGATTTAAAAAAAAAAAAAAAAAAAAATCAAGCTTTTCAAAAATAAGACATATCCAGGAACAATCAGAACACCCCAACCCATAACAATACTGTTGTGCATTTAATGTACCCTAAATTAGACTAATCAGACTAATCTTAAAAGACCCCACAAAGACACAATAAATTTGATACACACCTCAATCTAGTCTGTTTAGGGAGACCCTACCTTCCACATACACAGACACCTTACCCCACCAGACTTAAGGGCTGAAAGAGCATGGGCTTCCTACGTAAAAGAAAAACATGTGCCATGCAATTCTACCTCTAACTTCAGCGTAAGGAGAAAACATCTTGCGGTAAAAGGTTTTTACAGTAATTCAAATGTCCAGACACTACCCTCTACTCTACTACTCCTAGAGTTTCATTCCCACCAACACCCAAATCCTGAAAAGTTAATTCTAATTCTATTTGTCACTAGAACAACTTAAGAATTCCATCTTTATGGAAGCAAAGCTAAACAATCAAGAGCATTCAATTAAAATTGCAAAATACATTAGTTGACAAATTTGCCCAACTTGGACTCCAATTCCCTTTTACAGTTGCCAAATTTCCTTCACATCACTTCTGCCATCTTGACCTGATCTGCCACAGCCTAGTACAAATCAGGAAACAAAAATGAGACCACGTGCTAAAACCAGTAATTATCTCAATATTTAACTTTAATTAGAAGCAAAAGCTATGTAATTTTCTCCAGTTTGCACTCACTAAACCTTTAATCTCCAGTTTTGCTGGATCAGGATAATGGCGAACTCCTGTTTAAAAATCTATTAGTTAATAAAGCAGACATCAAGTCCCATCCAGTACCTATTATACATGCTAGAGGAGAGAAAAGTAAGTCTTCTCGTGTAACAGAAATAAAACACCAAGTTCAGAAGCTCTATTTCAATCCAGCACCTTTGTTAGAACAATCCAACTGGTGATTCAGAGCTGTTTTTTCTTACTAGATGAAATTTTGTCTATTCAGAGACAAAAACAGAAAAAAACTCCACTAATACAGCTATTATTAACAAAATTGCTAATTTCCTTTTTAGATTTTTAAAAACTCATTTCTTCAAAGAATTATACTACGATTCTGAAAACAAACTTGTGGCCGATAACCTACTTGTGCGATGGAAAATTACAATTTAAAGGGCCAATAAAAGTGAAATCTTTAATTGTCTACATAGCAATCTCCGTTTATTGTATTAGACCTCAAGATATTTGCAGCCCGGGGCGTACATCAACACACAGGGTTTACTTACTAAGAATTACAACTCCCACAGGGACACATTTAGCTCTTCTCAGTTGCAAGAAACATGCTACAAATTCTCGGTGGCATTTCCCCACTATTCTAAACGAAAAGGCAATTTTCTTAAAGGGGGCTAAGAATTGCAAACAAACCTCCGATTCACCTTCCAACTACCAAGGAGGCGAGTTAAATTTTAGGAGCCTATAATTAACACGCTCCTGAGGGTCTCCCGACATTAGCCTCATGGACTGGCAGAGCGCGTCTGTCGGCTTCGCACCAAAAACCTAAAGAACTTGGGTCCCGCCTGTCTGGCTCTCCTGGGTCAGAGGACTTAAGAGCACGGGGCGAGGAGGGCTCCGGGTGCTGCCAATGCTTCCCCTGCCCAGGACCCGCCGACAGCGGCACGGAGCCCGGCGAAGGCACTGCCCGCCCAGCGAGGCCGGCGGGATGTGCAGCCCCAGGCAGCGAAGCAGGCACGCCCTCACCTTGCTGCGGTCCTCCTCCTCCTCCTGCTGCTGCTGCTCCAGCAACTCGGGAACCGCGGCCATGGCGACGCGCAGGGGCCTCGAGCAGGGGCCGCCTGGCTGTGCGAGGAAAGAAGAGGCTGGGCCGCCGCCGGGGCGCCTTTCGGGGGCGGCCGCGGCCCCGCCTCCGCCGGCCTCCCTGCCGGACGGCGGCTAGTGGCCGCTGGACTCCGCCACCATCCCAGCAGCCCCGGGCGCAGGCCAGAGGCACGCCACGTGCTCCCCCAAGTACGGCCTCCCCCGTACCCGCAGCCGTCCATCTTGGAGCCGGGCAAAGAAGAAAAGCGGGGCCTACCCTCGCTCCGCGCCACGCGGACAGCCAGCACCGTAGGGCCGGGACGGGGACGCGGGGTCCGGACCCTCGACCGGCGAGGCACGCCTCGAGAAAGAGCGCGCACGGCGGCACGGGGAATTTATTGCTCAGCCAGAGTCCAAGATGGCGACCCTCGGTGACGTAAGCCAGATCTCACGAGAGCGGAAACGCGAGACTTGACGGGGCCCACGCTTCTGCCTCGGAAGAGGGCTCTCTCTCCGGGTGGTGCGTGAGCGCCGCAGTGCATGCTGGGGCCGCCCCTCTTTGGGGAAAGCGCGGGACCGATAAAAATACGGGTCCCGAGAGGTTGTTCGCACCCTGGATGTAAAAGCGTGGTGGAGTCTCAGGTACAGAGAGAACCCTGCAGTAGGCTGAGCGGCTGTTTAAATACTCTCTTTCCTGTTCAAACTCGCGCGTGAGGGGCCACAGTTGTCCTGTGTCCCGTGACCCCCCCCCCCCCCCCCCCCGCGCCATGGAGACGCCTGCGGAGGTCACTTTCTGGAATTACATTGATGGGCCCTGCAGGCCTACCTGCGAGCGACAAGTGACCTACCTGCAGAAGCACCTGCCCCAAGTCTGTACCACGGGGCACCCACTTTTTAAAGGGTGTGAGGAATAAATGAGTAATGTCCATACAAAATATTTTGTAAAGACTTTCTATATAGACGTAGGGTGTTGAGCTGTTAAGACTGGTCTACAAACTGAGTCCAGGACAGCCAAGGCTACACAGAGAAACCCTGTCTTGAAAAAAACAAAACAAAAAAAGACTTGAGTTTGGATTTGGTTACTTTGGCGGGTGGGGGGGCTAGGGAGAGGGTAGTTGTTTTTATTTTTAGAGATAGGCAAGCTAACCTCAGACTCCCAAGTACTAAGTTTCCTGACCTATTCCACAAGGACTTGTCTCATATCTTCAAATTAAAGGTTTAGGGTGTCTTGCCCCAAATTGCCAATACATTGACATTTAACGAATGTTAATTGATTTTGGTGAGTCGTTTTTGGGAATTTTTCTCAATACACCAAAAGTTTAGAGTATGCACTTTTGATGTTTATTCTTGTGTGTGTGTGTGTGTGTTTTACTTTCATGGTTTTAATATATAAAATGTACTAAACCTAACCCCACCTTTTTTTTTTTTTTAAAGATAACACAGTGTGATTTTAAATATTGCAGACTAGAGAAGAGTAAGGGGGTGACGTCTAAACATGAAGCCACTTCTGACCATCTGCAGGCTGTTTAGAAGTTTAAACAGGTTTCCTGTAAATCCAAACCCACTTGAGAGTTTCTCTACTTCCTCTTATTCGTGTGGCCAGAAGAAAAAAAACTCTTACGAAACAGTAGACCAAGCAAAGTACTCTCGTTTGGTACAGTCTGTCTTGTCCAGAGGCCCCGTCCAGACCCCAGAGTCACTGTTCAAAGAAGATGCTATCCTCTATGGTCCTGTGAGTAAGCAGAAGGCTCCAGAGCAAGGGCGGCAGGCAAGAGCCCCGCAGAACTGGTGTCCTCTCTTCAATGAAGAGAGAAGTGTAAAACCACACACAAGTGTTTTTTCCAGTCCTTTGAAGATCCCTTTGAAGAGGAATGTGACACCCAGCGTGACTCGAATCCTTCAGCAGACCATGACATCGGAACAGGCTTTCTTTTTGGAGAGGTGGAAGCAGCGGATGGTTCTGGAGCTGGGAGAAGAAGGGTTTGCAGAATATACTTCAAGTAATTCTCTCACTTCTGGTTTTATGTGCTCACCAGATCCTAGGAGATAGAGCATTCCTGGCAGAGGAATGAGGCTTAAAAAGATCTTACTTCGGGAGGCAGAGGCAGGCGGGTCGCTGTGAGTTCAAGGCCAACCAGGTCTACAAAGCGAGGCCAGGACAGGCAAGGCTACACAGAGAAACCCTGTCTCGAAGAGAAAAAAAAACGCCAGGCAGTGGTGGCGCACACCTTTAATCCCAGCACTTGGGAGGCAGAGGTAGGCGGATCATTGTGAGTTCGAGGCCAGCCTGGTCTACAAAGGGAGTACAGGACAGCCAAGGCTAACACAGAGAGACCCTGTCTCAAAAAAAAAAAAGGAAAGAAAAGAAAAGAAAGGAAAAAAAAAAAGATCTTACTGAGGAACTACTTTCAAATAGCATTAAGTAGCATTTCATGTCTACTAACTGACATAATCTTCCTGTTAGGATAAAATGGAAATTCAGTGATCAAATAAGTTGACAGACTCATAAAATGGATTTAATGTATAAACAATTTCAATTATTTTCCAACTCTTATGGTTTTTTGAGACAGGGTCTCTCTGTGTAGCCTTGGCTGTCCTGGACTCACTTTGTAGACCAGGCTGGCCTCAAACTCACAGTGATCCGCCTGCCTCTGCCTCCTGGAATGATGGGACTAAAGGCGTGCGCCACCACTGCCTAGCCAACTCTCTTATTTGTGAAAATTTCATTGGTTCTTAGAGAATTTTGTACAGTGTGTTTGGTCATATTCTCAGCCTCCAACTCTTTGTTAGACAGGTGAATATAGCTTCCTTAAATGAGGTTCTTGAACCAGGCTTGGTAACACGCGCCTTTAATCCCCGCACCTGGGTGGAAGAGGCGCCAGACTGATCTGTTGAGTGACCCTGGCCCCCCTAGTGAGTCCCAGGACACCCAGAGTTGCATAGTAAGACCCTGTCTCCGTCCAGGCGGCGCATGTCTTTAATCCCAGCACTCTGGAGGCAGGGGCAGGCAGATCGCTGTGAGTTCGAGGCCAGCCTGGTCTACAAAGTTAGTGTAGGACAGCTAGGGCTATACAGAGAAGCCCTGTCTCAAAAAAACAAAGAAGACAGATTCTTTTAAAATAATAGACTTTTGAGTCTGGCATGACAGTTCGTGCCTATAGTCCCTGCACTCAGGAAGCCAAGGTAAAAGTGACATGTTCAGGCCAGTCTGGAATACCTAAGGGGACCCTGGCGGGGAGCGGGGAGCAGGGGGGGGGGAGCGAGGAAACCATTGGCATGAAGAGTAGAAGCTGGTCTCGCGGGTTACATAGGTGTCCTTGGTAAAACAGGGCTCACATCGACATTCTCTAGCCTTTGTTTCCCCACGAATATTACATGCACCCCTAATGATGCATGAGCACTCTTTTAAGATGATTGTCCTTATTTCCAGGTAATTTAGGGGGAAAAATACCAAAATAGTATAAGCATATAATTATGTGGGTGGTACTTGGATATAGCAGGAGTGACTCAGGCTTTTCCTTTATAACATTGCTTCTCAGCATGTGGGTCAGGGCCTTAATCCAGGCTCCAGTGAGGCCTACTAAGTGAAAGCTATTTCCTTCTGTTCAAGAGAATGACAATCTCCCTCCAGTTTGAATGGCAGGCCTTTAATCCCAGCACTCAGGAGGCAGAGGCAGGGGGATTGCTGTGAGTCTGCCCCTCTTCCTATTCTCCATCCTCTGGGCAGCTGCCAAGATTTACAACTTGGGTACTGAAGAGATGCTCAGTGTTTTAGAGCACTTGCTGCTCTTCCAGAAGACACAGGTTGCATTCCCAGCACCCACGAGGTAGCTCACAACCACCTGTAACAGGAGTCCAATATCCTGACCCGCACGGGCAACAGGCACACACATGTGATACACAGATATACATTTAGGCAAAATACTCTCAAACATTTTTTTTAAAAAAGATTTACCACTTGGCTGCCCTATGGTTTTCTTTTAAACTCTTTTAGAAAAATTTTTAAAGAACCAGGCGTGGTGCCGGGTGTAGTGGCTCATGCCTTTAGTCCCAGCACTCAGGAGGTGGAGGCAGGCGGATTGATCTGAGTTCCAGGCTAGCCTGGTCTACAAAGTGAGTCCAGGACAGCCATGGCTATAGATAAACCCTGTCTTGAAAAAACCAAAACCAAAAAAAAAAAAGAAAGAAGAACCAGCTGTGGTGTTGCACACCTTTAATCCTAGAATTCAATAGCCAGAGGCAGGCAGATCTCTGTGAGTTCAAAACCAGCCTAGCCTATATAGTGAGAGCCAGGACAGCCAGAGCTATATAGTGAGACCCTGTCTCAAAAAAAAAAAAATTTCTTGGGCTTCACAGGACAGTAAATTTTGCTGAGCATAGTTGTGTCTACCAGCACGTGAGAGATAGGTAAGAGGATCTCACGTTCAAGGCCAGTCTAGTACAAACAAGACCCTGCCTACAACAACAACAAAAAAGGGTGAGATTTCGTGACTAAAGGGTTTCCAGCTAAAGATAACTTTTGTGTAATTTAAACTATATATTATTATATGTAAATATATATAATACTCAGTTTTTAAATCCTGTTTTGGTTTTGTTTTATTTTGTCCTTGATTTTCTTTTTAGATATATTTTTACAAGGCAAACAGTTCCATGAGGCCTTGGAAAGCATACTTGCATCCCAGGAGAACTTAAAAGAGAGAGAAGAATACTCCCAATCTGGCTACATCAAAAGTGTCCAGCATATTTTGAAAGAGATCAGTGGTGTGCAAGCTCTGGAGAGCGCTGTCCAGCATGAGGCCTTGCAGTATGTCGGGCTGCTGGACTGCGTGGCTGAGTACCAGTAAGTACAGGAGTTTCCATCCCAGTGCGGTAGTGCAGTAATGTCTGTGGGGCAGGTGGCCCCTAACTCCCCTTGTAGATGTGCCTGAGGAATTGTGGCCTCCACCTTTTTAAAGTAAAAGAGAAGTGAGAGTAAGGCAGGAGGTAGGAGAGTCATAGTGGGGTAAGCCACATACTCTGTGACAATATGAAAATCAAAGTGACAGCTAGGCGTGGTGACACACGCCTTTAATCCTGTCACTCAGGGAGGCAGAAGCAGGTGGATCATTGTGAGTTCCAGCCAGCTTGGTCTACAAAGTAAGTCCAGGACAGCCAAGGCTACACAGAGAAACCCTGTCTCAAAAAAACAAAAAAAGAAAAACAAAACAAATGAAAGTGACAGGGAAAGGTGTGTTTTTCACTATCCCTAGCATGGTTTATCTTCCAGGCTGTTTCTTTTCCCTTCTCTCTAAGAAAGTTGCCAGCTGGAAGACCCAATTTGATTCCTACATTCTCTTTTCTGGTTTCCTTTTAATCAGTGCTGTTTTCTTTTGGTTTTCTCCTCCACCCCTTCCCCCTCCCCCCCCCCTTTTTTTTTCCTGTTTTCCCAAAGATTGTACAGTGGTCTCTTGGCCCTGAGTATCAACTCTCTTCCTGGCTCCCAGGCAGTGGCTGATATGATAAGGACTCTGAAGCAGCTGAAATGGCCTATGGTTCCTAAGTTGCTGCTCTTACTGTTTTTCCCAGTCATTGCAGAGTCCAAGGGCTGCTGTCATCTGCAGATGCACCATTCCAAACAAAGCATGTGAGCAATAACAGGATGTGGGGGGAGCTGTGGATCTGGGTGACATCGGAACCTCTGGTTACACAGTAAGGGTTTTTTTTGCTGGGTTTTTCTTTTTGTTTGTTTTTTGAGACAGGGTTTCTTTATGTAACCTTGGCTCTCCTGGACTCGTTTTGTAGACCAGACTGGCCTTGAACTCACAAAGATGTGCCTGCCTTTGGCTATTGAGTTCTAGGATTAAAGGCACCACCACAGCTGGGATTCCGTGCCCCACTGCGCCCGGCTGCCAAGCTTTCTAATGCTACGAAGTGAAACCTGTTTTGGAAAGTGAAGGAGAAAAACAACAGTCAGTGAGGGACCAGAATTAAAGTACACAAGAGAAGACTTAACTTGGTAGTTTTTCTGTTCCAGAGGAGTTTCAAATTACCTTCTTATTTGCTTATTTATTTATTTTGTGTGTGTGTATTTGTGTGTACCTGTGTAAATATGTGGGCTCCCACACCATAGTGTGTGTGAGAAGATCCAGGAACATCCTGGGGAGTTTGCTCTCCTGCCACGTGAGTCCCAGGCACTGTGCTTGGGTTGTCAGCTTGGCAGCAGGTGCCTTTACCCACTGAGCCATCTTGCTGGCCTAAGATTTTCTATTTGAACTGTTACAGAGATTTCCTCTGGGTTCTCCTTAGGGGCAAGCTGTGTGTGATTGACTGGAAGACATCAGAAAAACCAAAGCCTTTTATTCGAAATACATACGACAACCCACTACAGGTTGTGGCGTACATGGGTGCCGTAAACCATGATGCCCACTACAGTTTTCAGGTCAGAACATTGAGCTTGACAAGCTCTTGTGTGTGGGGAGGGTGGGGGGGTGCTTAGGGTTTTAACTCTTATTTACAACAGTGCTGGCTGTTCCTTAGGGTTCTCTCATGTACGGAGCCCGCCCTCCCTTTCTGGGCTGTTTTGTTTGCTGTTTGTTGTGTCTTCTCCATAGTTGTTCAATGAGCACAGTCCATTCTTCACTGTTTCCCTGCCATCTTTGTGTCCTGTGTCCTGGTGCAGTCTTTAACCAGCCTGCCTTAAAGACTGATTTAGAGATACTACTGTAGCTTGCTTAGCACTGGCGAGTTTGCCCTTGATCGAGAGAAACTACTGGGGCTGTGCTGTGTTTCTTTCTAGGTTCAGTGTGGCTTAATTGTGGTGGCCTATAAAGATGGGTCCCCTGCCCACCCTCATTTCATGGATGAAGAGCTCTGTTCTGAGTACTGGGCCAAGTGGCTTCTTCGCCTAGAAGAATATACAGAAAAACAAAAGAACCAGAGTATCCTGAAGCCAGACTAGAGGCCAGGATATCGCTTGGGAACCGTCACACATCTGCACCGTTTGGGGAGAGCGCTCCATTAGCACAAGATGAAAATGGAAGGAGTTGGGATGTACTGCTGCTTAAAAGTCAGAAAGTCCAAAAATCAGCACTTGAAACACCAGCTAATCTACCTCAGACTGTTAACCTACCTGAGAAGAGGGCACACTCGATTGGCAGTGACCTTGGTGACTTCTGGACTCCTTTGCAAATCCTTATGTGTCCCTGCCAAGATGCCCAATCTTAGAATTGAAATAAGAAGGCTGTGAAACGTCAAACACCCAGCATGTCCCTAAGTTTCTCAGGAAGGGGAGGGGCCTCGCACCCCGA
This sequence comes from Acomys percivali, assembly GCA_907169655.1. NCBI lineage: Eukaryota > Metazoa > Chordata > Mammalia > Rodentia > Muridae > Acomys > Acomys percivali. The sequence continues at coordinate 5,534,930 of OU015742.1, read as the reverse complement.
GAGTACAGAGAGAGCATGTCAGGCATCACCACTGTAACAGTTTCCTGAAAGGTGTTTTATACATTAGGACTCTTATTACAGGAGAACTTCTTCACATTAAATTCATTCACATTGGTTATTGGGCCCAGAGTAGACCTGGCTGCCTAGGATGCTGGAACACTCACACACCATTGGCTGGATTCTTTTTGTGTACCCGATAAGCCTCAGCAGTAGTCAAGCCTGAGTCTGAAATTCACCATTGTTAGGATTTTAGTATCTCTTTTTTTGTCAGTCAGCAGGCCATGTACTAGAGAAAAAAATACTGATGTGGAATTTTTCAGCTAAAAGGAACACTTATAATCTTTTTTTTTTCCTGTGTTTGGTAACAAAAATCATTGGCTGTCCTTGAATTTGGGAAAGTTAAATAAATGCCCTTTATTTACCTGGAAGAGGCTTTTCTATTTCATAAAGTAAGTCTAGTAGCATTGAAGTTACAGCTACTGACAAAATTGTAGGTTCTGCTGTCACATTTAGTTTTCATTAGTCATTAAAAAAAAAAAAGACATGTAACTGACTCAGCTGTTAAATGCTTCCTAGTCTCTCAGAGGACCAGAGTTTGGTTCCTACTACCTAGGTCTGGCATCTCACAGCTGCCTGTACCTCCTGTTCCAGGGGATCCTGCTCATATGCACAGACGTACAAACACATAAATGATGAGCCTTTAATTTTCTGGCTCATCTCACCTTTATTTTTTTATTCCCTCATTACATCCTGAGCGAAGTTTCCCCTTCCTCCACTTATCCTAATCCCCCCACACACCTTTCCTCTCCCCCAGGTCCACTCCTCAGTTTCCCTTCAGGAAAAGGCAGGCCTCCCAGGGATAGCAGTGAGCCATGTGTGTCAGGTGGCACTAAGACTAGGCACACCAAACAACAAAAAACCCTCTCCTGAGCAAGGTGGACATGGTGGCACACGCCTTTAATCCCAGCACTCTGGGAGGCAGAGACAGGTGGATCTCTCTGAGTTTGAGGCCAGGCTGGTCTACAAAGAGTCCAGGACAGCCAAGGCTACACGGAGAAACTCCTGTCTTGGGGGGGGATAAGGGGAGGTTGGGACTAGACACCCCCCCCCTCATATTAAGGCAGAGGGAGGCAACCCAGTAGGAGGAAAAAGAGTCCCAAGGCAAAAGAGGCAGTGACAGCCCCTGCTCCCACTGTCAGAGTCCCACAAGAAGGCTGGAGAGATGGCTCAGCCGTTAAAGGCTAAGCTCACAACCAAAAACATGGGTCCCACAACAACATCAAGCTACACCATACACACACACACACACTGTTTGGCTGAGTCTGGGCTGTTTTCTTGTGATGTCCTTGACCTCTCTGGCACCTACAATCCTTCCTTTACTACTGCAGGATTCCTCTAGCAATAAGAAGCTGTTTCTTAAAAGAATAAGAGTAATAAAGTGTTTTATTTGTTTCTATTTAAATGTGTACTTGTAGGGTAATTTCATAGGCCTGAAAATTGTTTGGACTTTTGTTTTTATTCTTTTGGTTTTGGTTTTTGTCAAGACAAGGTTTCGCTGTAAACCAGCTGGCCTCGAACTCACAGAGATTCCCCTCTGCCTCCCCAGGCTGTGATCAAAGGCGTATGCCACCACCACCACTACCACCCCCAGCTGAAAAGTGTTTGCACTTTATTTTCATTTGTTTATGGTTTTTTGCAGTGCTGAGGATCAAACCCTTGGCGTATGCTGGGCTATCGAGCTTTGTGTCTGATTAGCCCTTTTTATTTTATTTTTGGTTTTTTGAAACAGGGTTTCTCTGTGGAATCTCGGCTGTCCTGGTCTCCCTTTGTAGACCACCTGCCTCTGTCTCCCGAGTGCTGGGATTAAAGGTGTGCGCCACCATGCCCGGTGCTCACTCTTTGTTTTTAAGTTTGCAATTTTACCACAGGCCCAGTAGCTTACTGAGTTCCATACAGAGGCATCAAAGGTGTCTTAAGAGGGCACTCAGCCATACTTACCTGACAAAGTCAGCAGATACAGATAAAGAGGTGTGTTTGGGCAGGGTTCTCTAGAAGTGAGCCAAGAAAATATAAAGACTAGTGGAGGGCCGGGTAGTCCAACCGTGATCCCTGACAGAGATGAAAGTCTCAAGGCTCCATGGGGGTTACTGATGTTGAGGCCCTGTTTGAAGGCTGACTTGGGAAATGCTAATGTTGGGTAAGTACTGTGCAAGCACAGCTCCTGGCAGGCTTCCTTACAGCTTGTCCACAGTGTTGACACTCCTCCCACACCCATGTAAAGTCTCCATCTCATGAGAGGGACATGGAGGAGCTTTTTTTTAAAGACAGGGTTTGTCTGTATGAAGACAAAACAGCCGTAGCTGCCCTAGGCTGGCCTTGAACTTGCCTCTGCCTCCCCTAGTGCTGGGAGAACAAGCATTCACCACCTCCCCTGGCTGGAAAATGGACTCCCCCCAGCCCCACCCAACTGAGACAGGGTTTCTCTGTGTAGCCCTGGCTGTCCTGGACTCACTTTGTAGCCCAGGCTGTCCTTGAACTCACAGCAGTACGCACCACCACGCCCAGCCCTGGAAATGGACTTCTTTAAGTTTTTTTTTCTTTAATTTTTATTTATCTGTATGAAAGTGTGTCTGGGAGTGTACGCCACAGGTTTGCAGGGGCCAGAAGAAGACCTGAAGTTACAGCCAGCCACTAGTCACCAGACTCGGGTGCTGGGAGCCACACTCTGGTCCTGAAAGCAGGAAGCATCTAACTACTGAGTCATCCATCTCTCCAGCCCCAAAATGTACATTCTTTTTTTTTTTTTTTTTTTTTTCCCGAGACAGGGTTTCTCTGTGTAGCCTTGGTTGTCCTGGACCCGCTTTGTAGACCAGGCTGGCCTCGAACTCACAGCAATCCACCTGCCTCTGCCTCCTGAGTGCTGGGATTATAGGCATGCGCCACCACGCCCGGCTCAAAGTACACATTCTTAAAGATAGGAGAGGAGCTGGAGAATATTCGATGATTAAGAACAGTGGCTGTGCCAGGCGTGGTGGCGCACGCCTGTAATCCCAGCACTCGGGAGGCAGAGGCAGGCCGATCTTTGTGAGTTCAAGGCCAGCCTGGTCTACAAAGTGAGTCCAGGACAGCCAAGGTTACACAGAGAAACCCTGTCTCCAAAAACAAAACAAAAAGAACAGCGGCTGCTCTTCAAAAAGACCTAGGATTGGTTCCCAGAACCCACATGACAGCTAATAATATTCTAACCCCAGTTTTCAGGGAGTCTAAAGGACTTTTCTAGCCTCCAAGGACACCTGCACTCACACGTATATACCTACACACATGAGCATATTATTTTTTAATTTTTTTAATCTTCTGGGTAGTGGTGGTGGTATGCAGATTTAATCCTAGCAGTAAGGAGGCAGAGGCAGGTAGATCTCTTGAGTGTGAGGCCAGCCTGGTCTAGAATGACCAGGACAGTCAGGGCTCTGTTGTACAGAGAAACCCTGTCTTGAAAAACAAATGAATGGGCTGGAGAGATGGCTCAGTGGTTAAGAGCACTGACTGTTCTTCCAGAAGATTCAGGTTCAGTTCCTAGCACCCACATGGCAGCTCACATCTGTCTGTATGTAACTTCCAAGATCTGACACTCACACTGATGTCCATGCAGGCAAAAAACCACCAATGCACATGAAATTAAAATCAATAAATTATTTTTTTAATAGGGCTGGGCGTGGTGGTGGACACCTTTAATCCCAGCAGTAGGCAAGGCAGAGGCAGGTGGATCTCTGAATTCAAGGCCAGCCTAGTCTACAAAGTGAGTCCAAGACAGCCAAGGATCCACAGAGAAACCCTGTCTCAAAAAACAAAAAATAAAATAAGTAAATAAAACAAAACAAAAAAACAGCGTAGGGCTAGAGAGATGGCTCAGTGATTAGGAATACTGTCTACTCTTCCCAAGGACCCCAATACAATTCCCAGCACCCACATGGTAGCTCACAACTGTCTATAACTCCAGTTCCAGGGATTCTGACACCTTCATGCAAATAGAATAAAATTAAATTTAAAAATTTTTTAAAGAAAGAAAAGGGCTGGAGAGATGGCTCAGAGGTTAAGAGCACTGACCTCTCTTGCAGAGGTCCTGAGTCCAATTCGCAGCAAACACGTGGTGGTTCACAGACACCTATAATGTGATCTGATGCCATCTTCTGGCCTGCAGATGCACAGAATAATAAATAAAAAAAAAATTTTTTTTTTTTGGTTTTTCGAGACAGGGTCTCTCTGTGTTGCCTTGGCTGTCCTGGACTCACTTTGTAGACCAGGCTGGCCTTGAACTCACATCAATCCACCTGCCTCAGCCTCACAAGTGCTGGGATTAAATGCATGCGCCACCACGCCCGGCTTTTAATAAATAAATTTTAAAAGCATTTTTTAAAAAAAGAAAGAAAAGGAAAACAAGCCAGGTGTGGTTGCCCACACCTGTAATCCTAGCACTCGGGAAGGCAGAGAGACGTGGACATCTGAGTTTGAGGCCAACCTGGTCTACAAATATAGTCTAGGACAGCCATGGCTACACAGAAACCCTGCCTTGCAAAAAGCAAAAGAAACAAACAGAACACTGGGCATGGTGCCACATGTCAATACAGTCCCTGCTGCTCTGAAGGCTAAAGCAGGAACAAGACCTCTTGAACCCAAAAGATGCAGGCCAGCCAGGGAAAATGAGACTCCCAAGAAGAAACAATCACTATTAAAGGCATAGAACAATAAAGCCAAACTTGAATAACGGTATTACTAATTTTAGGATGCCTCTTTTTCCTCTAAATCAGTGTTTCTAAACCTTCCTAATGCTGTGGCCCTTTAATACAGTTCCTCCTGTTTGGTAAGCCCTAACCATAGAACTATCTTGTTGCTACTTCATAGCTGTAATTTTTATACTGTTATGAATGCAGGATAACTGACATGTGACTGTCAAAGAGTCACAACCCACAGGCTGAGAAGCACTGTTGGATGTGGTGGCACACGCCTACAGTCCCAGCACTCAGGCAGAGCTAGACAGATCCCTGTGAGTTTGAGGTCAGCCTGGTCTACAGAGTGAGTTCCAGAACAGCCAGGGTTACACAGAGAAACCCTCTCTCAAATATCCAAAAATAGTTTTAAAATGTTCATTTTATGTACACTGGTGTTTTGCTTGCTTATATATGTATATGAGGTGTCAAGTCTTCTAGAACTGGAGTTACAGACAGTTGTGAGCTGCCATGTGGGTGCTAAGAATTGAACCTGGGTGCTTTGGATGAGCAGCCAGTGCTCTTAACTACTGAGCCGTCTCTCCAGCCCCCTAAAATGTTTTTTGTTTGTTTTTTTCCATGACAGGGTTTCTCTGTATAGGCTTGACTGTCCTGGACTCACTTTGTAGACCAGGCTGGCCTTGAATTCACAAAGATCTGTGCCTGCCTCTGCCTCCCCAAGTGCTGGGATTAAAGGTGTGCACCACCACCACTTATTTATTTTTTTTAAGATTTATTTATTTATATATTTAATGTACATATAAGAGCTCTATCTGCATGTACGTCTGTACACATTATAGATGGTTGTGCTCTTAACCCCTCAGCCATCTCTCCAGGTCCCTAAAATGTTTTATACACTAAAGGTTTATTATATTTTGAGACAGGGCCTGGTCTCACTGTATAGCCAGCTCAGTCTTCCCTTGAGAATTCTATATAACTACCTAGTTAAGCTATGGCAATCCCCCCTGCTTCACTTCCTGAGGGCTGGGATTACAGGTGTACACTACCATACCACACTTTATTAAAGGTTAAAAAAATCATTTATTATGTTGTGTATGTGTGGGTGCACAGAAGAAATGGCACACACAGAAGTAAGAGGATCACTTCGTGAAGTTGGTTCTCCTTGTACCATTTGGGTCCTAGGAATTGCTTACTTTTTGGTTATTTGATTATTTAATGGGGCTGAAGAGATGGCTGAAGAGTAGTTAGGGGCACTTGCAACTCTTTTTGAGACCCAGGTTTGGTTTCCTAAAACCCACGTGGAACACATACATACGTACTTGCTGGCCAAACATAGGAGGAGGAGGAGGAGGAGGGACAGAAGGAGAAGAAGAAGAAGAAGAAGAAGAAGAAGAAGAAGAAGAAGAAGAAGAAAAGAATCAGCAGCAAGGCGTAGTGACACATGCCTGTGATCCCAGCACTCAGGCAGAGGCAGGCAAATCTCTCAGTTCAAGATCAGCCTGGTCTACAAAGCAAGTCCAGGACAGCCAGGGCTACACAGAGAAACCTTGTCTCAAAAAAACAAAAACAACAGCTGGATGTGGTGATGTACGCCTTTGATCCCAACACTCGGGAGGCAGAGGAAGGTGAATCTCTGTAACCTTGAGGCCAGCCTGGTCTACAACAGCCAGGGCTACACAAAGAAACCCTGTCTCAAAAAACCAAACCAAACCAAAAAAATATATATCTAATAAAAATATTTTTAAAGATTTCATTCTTAAGTGTGTGCATGTGTTGGAGTTTCTGTACATGAGTGCACTGAGTCTACAGGAGGGCACCGCATAGCTGGGGTCTGAAGTTACAGTTGGTTGTAAATCTAGTGTGGATTCTTCTAGAAACTGAACCTGGCTTCTCTACAAGAACAGCAAGGACTCTAAACCACTGAACCGTCTCTCCAGCCACAGTTCTGGGGGAACTTCCTTACACAGGTCGTTCGGCTTGGTAGTAGGTATCTTTGATCATTGAGGCACCTCAGCTTCCTTATGGGAACACACAATGTCCCTAGCTTTTGAGGCACAGCTCACAGTATTCCCTTTTCCGATGTAAGCCAGAGCCGCTGATATAACTCAGTCATAGAGCATTTACCCAGGGTGCAAAGGGCTTGGTCCCCAGCACTACAGAAACAACCTGAGGTAACTACTCACTCCTATTCATTGCATTAGTATGGGGGAGGCACTAAAAATTAAAAACGACCTTAATTTAACCCAAAATGACTTTTTCCAGCTTTAGACCTGGCCTCTCCATTGCAGCCATTAGCCCATGATGAGCTGAGACCATTAACCTCTATAAACCTATTTTTAAATGATAGGGAAACTTGTCAGCATGTGACCCTGTGGTTTTATGTGTTGACCTCGGCAAATACAGGAAGAGGGTTGGTTAGTGAGACTGTGTTTCCAGGTAACCAATTTGCCTACCAGCTTTAAGAGGCCCTAGAAGGGATAATTTGTTCTAATCACTGCAGCTTTCCACCTGAGCAGTTAACATTTGATTACAGCTTACCCTGCCCTCCCCCCTCCCCACCCGCACCCCCAGACACAGAGAAGTGAAACAGGGAATAGCCGACCGTCTGTTTTTCTGTTTTTAAAGAAACACTTGAGATGTTTTGAGCTGATACCTAAAGGAAACCATTCTGAAGAACCAATTCTAAGTATAGGGCTGAACTGACCTCCTTCTGCCCCCTGCCCCCAAACACATCTGATAAATGGAAAATGGCGTTCTGGGTTGGGGTTCGAGGCCCTCCCGTTTGCTTAGAAGCTGTACCGGCACCGGGCGTGGTGGCGCACGCCTTTAATCCCAGCACTCGGGAGGCAGAGGCAGGTGGATCGATGTGAGTTCAAGGCTGGCCTGGTCTACAAAGTGAGTCCAGAACAGTCAAGGCTACACAGAGAAACCGTATTTATTTCTTTTTCAATATATATATATATGTATATATATATTTTTATTTATTTATTATCATGTATACAATGTTCTGTCTATAAGCACTCTTGCAGGCCGGAAGAGGGCATCAGATCACATTATAGATGGCTGTGAGCCACCATGTAGTTGCTGGGAATTGACCTTAGGACCTCTGGAAGAACAGTCAGAGCTCTTAACCTCTGAGCTATCTCCAGCCCCCTGAGAAACCCTATTTCAAAAAACAAACAAAAGAAAGTTTTGCTTTCTATGTTTTTAGTTTCTAGATTTTTTTTTTTCCTGAGCTGGAAATTAAACCAAGGGCCTTGTGTATTCTGGACAAGTTCTTGCCCTACCCCTCAGCAATTTGTTTTTGAGATTTCTCCAGGTTGACTACATCTGCATAAAGTGCATTGTTTTTTATTTCATCATCATCATCAGAGACAGGGTCTCTGTACATAGCCCCAGCTGTCCCGGAACTCACTTCTTAGACCAGGCTGGCTTCAAACTCACAGAGATCTACCTGCCTCTGCCTTCCTTCTGTGTGCTGGGATTAAAGGCGTGTGCCACCAGACCCAGCTGCCCCAGCATTTTAATGATACTCTGGCAGACTAATGAATTGTTAAGTGGCATTTTGACAGTGTCCGCAGTGCTTTGGTGACCACCCTGTACACGCTTCCAGTACATGCAAAGCTCAGGCAATACAATGAAAAGCAGAATGGCCGGGCATGGTGGCACACACCTGTAATCCCAGGAGGCAGAGACAGGTGGATCGCTGTGAGTTCAAGGCCAGTCTGGTCTACAAAGCGAGTCTGGGACAGCCAAGTCTACGCAGAGAAACCTTGTCTCGAAAAACCAAAGAAAAAGAAAAGCAGCATGTGGTCGTGGCTCTGTTATTTACTAGCTCTGTAGCCTCAGACAAGTTCCCTGGCCTTGACCAGTGTGTTCTCTTGGTTTTTTGGGTTTTTTGGTGTTTTTTTTTTTTTTTTTGTAATGAGGAAACAATACTCTGAGGATTAGGCGAGGTTAGCTCTTAGAGCCCGGCATGCCACACATCGGGAGACGAGGCTAGCCCTCATCAGCCTCCAGTGGTCAAACCTGGTTTTGCTCCAGTGACATGAGCATCACTGTCAAACTTCTTCCCAAGGGGGAAAGGTCACAAGGCCTCAACCCTCCACAGAGAACTGCCCTGCCGGCAACTAAGGGATGCTGAGCGGGAGAGATAGTCTCCCACAAGGAAATAACTACAAATGGTCAGACCTGAAAACATAGTTACAAGTAATGTCATACATACTGAGGTTTATTTAGGTCCATATAGATGCTTATAAACATGCATGCATGCATACATACATACATACATACACACACACACATACATACATACATACATACATACACACACACATACATACATACATACATACATACACACACATACGTACATACATACACACACATACATACATACATACACACACACATACATACATACATACATACACACACATACATACATACATACACACATACATACATACATACATACATACATACATACACACACACATACACATATCAGAGAACTGGTCCTGTGGTAGACTCAGAAGTTTGAAGCAGGAAAATTAGTAGTTTGAGGATAGCCTGGAATACTTACTGTAAGAAACAAAAATAAAAAAGGTAAATAAAATCAAACCAGACCTGTATTATCCACCTAGTTAGTTACCCAGAGATACCCAAAGGTCTGCCCGTGTCTGCCTCCTGCATCATAATCAAAGTGCAATGACATGCATATATGCATGTGACAATAATTAATGAAAAAAGAAGCCACTAACTTGAAAAAGAGCAAGGAGGGCTATATGAGAGGGTTTGGAGGGAGAAAAGGGAAGGAAAACAGCATAAAAATAATCTCAAAACTAAAATTAAAACAAATATTTATTTCCAAATGACATTATAAACTTAAAAATCCATAAGTAGTGTCTAGAGTCTTCTGATTTTCCACATCCTCATTGACAGAAGAGTTGTGAGACCTAACCTGATAGGTTGAAAACAATCCATTTGAAATACTAGACTTGGGCCGGGCGTGGTGGCGCACGCCTTTAATCCCAGCACTCGGGAGGAAGAGGCAGGCGGATCGCTGTGAGTTCGAGGCCAGCCTGGTCTACAAAGCGAGTCCAGGACAGCCAAGGATACACAGAGAAATCGTGTCTTGAAAAATCAAAAAAAAAAAAAAAAAAAAAAAAAAGAAAAGAAAAGAAATACTAGTTATAAGTGCTTGCATGATGCATGAAACCACCTAAGAATGGTGGTGCCATCTAGTGGTGGCAAATTGCACTGCAATTACGATGTAGGAGCCAGACGCGGGCAGACCTTTGAGTATCTCTCGGTAAAAACCGGGTGGGTAATACAGGTCTGGTTTGATTTTATTTACCTTTTTGCTTTGTCTTATTTTTGTTTCTTACAGTAAGTATTTTAGGCTAGCCTCAAACTACTATTATTCCTACTTCAAACTTCTGAGTCTACCACAAAGACCAGTTCTCTGATTGGAATACGATGCACTAAATGAGTTTTCTATCATCTAGTCTTAATTTTTTAAGCAGCTGTACGTCTTATTTTTCTACCATGGGCACATGAGGCCTTTCCTCTAAGTCCTGGATAAGGAAATCCTGTCTGCAAACTCAGGCCTCTTTCAATGAATGCATCTGGGTCACAGCTCAGACCAGGGATAAATTAAAAATGAGGTTATTTACCAAACCAGCAGGAGACTGCTGCTCTCCCCAGGGTGTGCTGTCTGTCCCTGAGCGCTACTGTCCCACAAATGGGAGATTACTGTAGGGCACAACTCAGTGCTTGGCCACCAGAGCGGCAGGTCACAGAGGCCTGAGCTGTGTGCTCAGAGAGTACTGGTTCACATCCTTCCAAATCGGCCCTTGTCTGCTTCACAGACATCTGTGTCATAGTCCGAAAGGATCCAAGAGTACTTAAAATGTCAGGTACCATTCAGAGGCATAGACACATTTACATTTATTTATGGGTTCTATGTGCACACCTGCGTGTCAGGGCACACAGGGAGGTCAGGGGACAACTTTCAGGAGTCAGTTCTCTCCTTCCACTATGTGAGTCCTGGAGACTGAACTCAATTTTTCAGGATTAGCCCCCCCCCCACCTCAGCCTCCCCCTCCCCAGACAGAGCTTCTCTGTGTAGCCTTGGCTGTCCTAGACTCGAACTGTAGACCAAGCTGGCTTTGAACTTACAGTGATCTGCCTGCCTCTGCTTCCTGAGTGCTGGGATTAAAGGCATGCACCACCACGCCCGGCTATAGATACATTCTTTAAAAAAAAAAAAAAAGATTTATTTATTATTATGTATACAGTGCTCTGCCTGCATGTATACCTGCAGGCCAGAAGAGGGCATCAGATCACATTATAGATGGTTGTGAGCCACCATGTGGTTGCTGGGAATTGAACTCAGGACCTCTGGAAGAACAGTCAATGCTCTTAACCTCTGAGCCATCTCTCCAGCTCTATAGATACATTCTTAAAGATTTGTACAAAAATGTTCACCGAAAGTGTCAAAAGTGATATGGCTAAAATTCATATAACGTAAGTTCTGTGACTAAATTACATTAAAAGGCTGAAGAGGGCTGGAGAGATGGCTCAGAGGTTAAGAACACTGGCTGCTCTTCCGGAGGTCATGAGTACAATTCCCAGTGACGGCATGATGGCTCACAACCATCTATAATGAGATCTGGTAGCCTCTTCTGGAGCGCAGCCTTTACATGCAGACAGAACACTGTATATATAATAAATAAATAAATCTTTTTTAAAAAAAGACTGAGCAGGGTGTGATGGCGCACATCTTTAATCCCAGAACTTGGGAGACAGAGGCAGGTATGTTGCTGTGAGTTCCAGGCCAGCCTGGTCTACAAAGTGAGTCCAGGACAGTCAAAGCTACACAGAGAAACCCTGTCTCAAAAAAACCAAAACAAAACCAAACCAAAAAAAGGCTGACAAAAGGAAAGAAGAGCAGACAGCAGTTTAGGGTCATTTGTAGTTAGGTTGTTGTCAGTTGCCGTGTGGGTTCTGGGAACCAAATCCAGGTCCTCTGCAAGAGCAGCCAGTGCTCCTAAGCACTGGTCTGCCTCTCCAGCCCCTATACTGGTACCTTCAGCTATAATAACTTCCCTTCTTCCCTTTGCTCAGCCATCTTTGGACCACGTAAATAGGGTGTAAATGAGCGTGAGCCCCAGTCTTACCTGCTATGCCCAGCCCAAATCTTACCTGCTCCACTGGAAGCCAGAGGGTGGCTAACAGGAAGTGGGAGCTGCAAAAGAGACAGGGCCTAGAACCCCAGCCCTGTGATGATGGTGAGTCACCTCACCTCTCA
>OU015742.1:5506114-5517454 GCA_907169655.1 Acomys percivali | reverse complement strand
CTTCTTCTTCTTCTTCTTCTTCTTCTTCTTCTTCTTCTTCTTCTTCTCCTCTCCTCTCCTCCTCCTTCTTCTCCCCCCTCCCAGATGTCCTGGAACTCACTCTGTAGACTAGGCTGGTCTTGAACTCACAGAGATCTGCCTGCCTCTGCCTCCCAAGTGCTGGGTAGACTTCTTATGCAGCAACTCAGAGTTCCCAAGTCAAAGCTCCCAAGGCATCTGGAAGACTTAGCTTGAAATTGCCTTCTGCAGCATTCTGTTGGTTAAATTGAGTGACAGGGCTACTTTAGAGTTTGTATGGGTAAACAACCACACTGGGCAGGGTGAAAATAACTTTTATTCACCTGATTTAATTGTCATCTCAGAGGTTTTAGTGCTTCCATCTGCTAACCTAGGCCTAGTCCTGGAAACTTCTAGCCTCCATACAATCTAATCTAGGCCTAGAATGTTTTCAGCCCCTGAGAGTTACTGCTGAATAAGCTCACCCTTTCTTGTTCTTACTGAACTCTGGCTGGCTGGTTCAACTCAGCTGTTCTGGTTCAAATTTCTCTCCAAGCTGATTTGAGTCAATCTGGCTTCTCACAGTTTCTCACTGAATTGTTCTGCTTGGCCTTTAAACTAACTCCAGTAATCTCTTCTAATCTTCTAGCTCATTCTGTCTTCACCTGTGCCTAGTTTTCTCTCTTCTACCTGTCTCTGTAAAACTCTCCCAGTAAAACTGCCTCTTCTGCCCCTCCTCCTCTGTGCTGTTCCCTCAAGCCAATCCCCTTTCCTCTCTCTTCTCCTGAGAGTTGGGCATATCCCATTCTATTAAATCTTTCGCTGATTGGTTGCTTTGTCTGCCACTCAATGAGACATCACTTTCAAACATGCATGCTTCCTTCTACCAACCAACTTTACTTTCAATGTTTGGGATTAAAGGTGTGTGCGCTAAGAGCTTGTCTGTATTCCAGCCAGAGAGATTAAAGGTGTGTGCTAAGGGCTTGTCTGTATTCTAGCCAGAGTAGCCTTGTTGCTGGATTAAAATCCCTCTACAGGGCAGGGAACACCAGAAGCCGTGGCTCACTCTAGACCAGTCCTCCAGAAAGCCTCATGTGTGGATACAGAGGTCAGAATAAAGAGAAAAGCCAGTAGGAGAGTGTGAAGAGGGGCTGAGATAAGAATGTGTTGAGGATGTGTGAGGAAAAAAATGAAGTGTGAAATGGGCGAGCAAAGACTGGAGAAGCTGGCAATGAGGTCAGCAGGCAGCCAGGAGCTGGACCACTTTGGCCCTGCAAGCCATGGAAAGGGATGCTAGAGTCACTATTAGTGACAGGAAGCAGGTGGGCCTAACCCACTATTATCACCCTACCTTGGTCCTACATACCATGGAAGGGGATGCTATTGTTAGTGTGGCAGGAAGCCGGTAGGGAGCTTATGCTACTATCATCACCCACACTGCTGGGTTGGGATTGGGTTAGAGCCTCCAATGGACCTCTCATGAAGACATCTCGAGACCACCCAGCAGCCTACTCTTGGAATTTTCCACACTCCTTTGCTTGAAGCACATGGTACATACTACATGTTCTAAGGATCTGTCTTGTTGACTGTCAGCCTTTCTCCTTTTCCCCCCCTAGAGACAGGGCTTCCCTGTGTAATATTGGCTGTCCTGAACTCACTTTGTAGACCAGGCTGGCCTTGAACTCATAGAGATCTGCCTGCCTCTGCCTCCCGACTGCTGGGATTAAAGTTGTGCACCATTACACCCGGCTTATGGTTTTTGTTTTCTTTCTTTTTTCTTCTTTCTTTCTTTCCTCTTCAGCCTTTCCCCTTTAAAATGTAAACTCCAAGTATTCCAGGATCTTTGTCTGCTTTAGCTGTGGGCCCACAACAAATGATCAATCAGCCTGGATAGGCCTAGCTGAGTCTGTCACAGTGCTTGGTGCATGTGAGGGTCTTAGCTAATACTGACTTAGTCTGAATTAGTTCAGCAGCACAGTGGCTTTTAGGGTTCTGCTCAGCTTGTACAGAAGTCACCTTCCAGTCAGCAAGTATGCAGGGCAAAAGAGAAAGAAAGAAAAGGAAGGCCCTGGAAGCAACCCAAGCTGTGACTAAAGGTCACAGGACAAACTCTCATTCACTGCATTCAGGTACACTTGATAAGCTGGCCACAGAACAGCATAGCCTGGAAAGCCCTTGTTGGGGGAAAGGGGTGTGGGGGAGTGGGGGAGGGGGGAGAGGCCAAGACAAGAAGGAAAACAACAGATGTCAGCAAATGGAAAGCAGAAAACCAAAACGGGAAGAGGAGGCGCTGTTTCCAAGCCAACGGATCTCAAGCTCAGTGGCTCCTGAGGCTGCACACTGAGTAACAGCAGTTACTCTCTGTAATGAGCATTAGCTCGCTTTGTTTGTTTTTGCTTCTTTGTTTTGTAGATCAGCTCTTATTAGGTAGCCCAGGCTGACCTCAGACTCACAATCCTTCTGCCTCCTCCCCTACCTAGCGTGCTGGATGTTTTCACCACCTCATTTTACATTACTCACAGAAACACATAAAATAATACATTAAAAACTTTTATTTCAAAACAAACAAAAAAGACCTTTTACTTCATGTGTATGTGTGAGTGTCTGCATGCATGCAGGTGCACCACCTGTGTGCCTGGTGCCCTTGGAGGCCACGAGAGGGTGTCAGATTCTGTGAAACTGGAGTCACAGGTAGTCTGTGAGCCAACAATGTGAACGCTGGGAACTGAACCCTGGTGTGGGTTTTTTTGTTGTTGTTTTGTTTTTTCTTTTAAGACAGGCTTTCTCCATGTAGCCTTGACTGCCCTAGACTCACTTTGTAGACCAGGCTAGCCTTGAACTCACAGCAATCTACCTACCTCTGCCTTCCAAGTGCTGGGATGAAAGGCATGCTCCACCACACCCGGCACTAACCCTGGTCTTTTATATTGTTGTTTTGTTTTTCCAGACAGGGTTTCTCTGTGTAGCCTTGGCTTTCCTGGATTCTCTCGATAGACCAGGGTGGCCTCGAACTCACAGCGATCCACCTGCCTCCGCCTCCCGAGTGCTACCATGCCCAGTGTGAACCCTGGTCTTTTTCAAAAGGAGCAAGTACTCTTAGCAGCTGAGCCATCTCTCTAGCCCCCATTACACATTTGAAAGAGCAAATTATGTTCACGGTTCTCAGTGTAAGACAAGGACAGACACATATTTAAGAAAACAATATTTGCTAGGCATGGTGGCACACGCCTTTAATCCCAGCACTCGGGAGGCAGAGGCAGGTGGATCTCTGTGAGTTCAGGGCCAGCCTGGTCTACAAAGCGAGTCCAGGACAGCCAAGGCTACACAGAGAAACCCTGTCTCGAAAACACCGCCCCCCCGCCCAAAAAAAAATTCAAGGCAAACAGATAGTAGGTGGTCCATGAGCTGAGAGGACGTTGTAGGATGTCCGTGTCCTTGTCGGGGTTTTTTGTCAACTGGGCACACACTAGAGTTATCTAGGAAGAGGAACCTCTAAGAAAATGCCCATAGGTAAGTCTAGGGCTTTTTCTTTCTTGTTTTTGTTTTTGAGACAGGGTTTCTCTGTGTAGGCCTGGCTGTCCTAGAACTCACTCTGTAGCCCAGGCTAGCCTCGAACTCAGAGATCCACCTGACCGCAGTTAGCCTAGCTCCCCTCATGGTCTTTCCATCTCGGTTCATGGTGCCTCAATTCCTAGGGTAACTTCCAGCGGAGGGATTTGGAGTTCTCCTCCTTTTCATAACCAGGGTAACCACACAATTACATAAAACTGCCCCCAGACAAATAAGGATGTATGGTCTATCCATTAACCCATATTCAACCCATCAGCAAACCCAGTTAGTTCTATTTTTAAAAACATAGCCAGCATCCGGCCATCTCTCACCACCTCCTCCACCATCCTTCCAGTCCAAGCATTCACTGTGTCCTGCTTTATTTTTGCAAAGGCTCTTTAATTGGTCTCCCCACTTCCACCCTTGCCTCCCACCCCCAAATCTGTTCTCTCAGCATCCAGAGCAAGTCCTCTAAAACACAAACATGAGCACATTAGCCCTCTGCTCAGAGCTCTCCATGGTTCTGGCTCTAGTTTGGATTAGTGTTCCCTGAAGGCTCATATAGACAAAAGATTTGGTCCCTAACTGGGAACTATGGACCTTTATGAGGTGTGGCATTGGGGAAGGCCCTTACGTTCTCAGAGTTGTGCCCTTAAAGGCACTTGTAGGGTCCAATTGATCGTCTTTCTTTTCTTTTCTTTTCTTTTCTTTTTTTCTTTTTTCTTTTCTTTTTTTTTTTTTGAGACAGGGTTTCTCTGTGTAGCCTTGGCTGTCCTGGACTCTCTTTGGAGACCAGGCTGGCCTCGAACTCACAGCGATCCGCCTGCCTCTGCCTCCCGAGTGCTGGGGTTAAAGACGTGCGCCACCACGCTCAGCCTTCGTCTTTCTTTTTTAGCTTCTGGCTGTTCAGTGAACTATGTTGTTGTGCCACGTGTTTTTCATACTTACCTCCACCCAAGGCCCAGCTACATGGGTCCACCTGACCCTGGACTATGACCTAAGCTGCCATACCCTGCCTCCCCTCCCCATCACCTGCTCCTGACTCTCACTTATGTGCCCCCCCCCCCCCCCCCCAAGCACTAAAGTTGCAGGAATGAACCATCACGCCTGGCAAAACTCTTCTTCTTCGTAAGTGAAGGATCCCGGGAATTTCCGTATGGTGATGTGAAGGTGTCTAACAGTTTCCTGATTCATTCAGAGGGAAGCTGAAGTCTGCCTATAGCAGTAAGCTGCTCCCCCCCGCCTTTCTGCTCCCATCTGTCTACATGGCTCCCCTTTTTTTTCTCACCCCAAATTCACTACACTCATTCTCTACAGATCCATCAAGCACACCCCACTGTATCTGTCTGCCTGGCCTGTGTCTTGGCTGTCCCCTCTGACTAGAACTCTGCCTCCGGTAGCGACAGGGCTTCTTCCCTCGTTCCTGACAGCTCAAATGTCCCTGACCCTCTGTCACGATCTCCACTTTATCCCAGGACCTCTTCTCCTTAAGGTGACAAACTATGTTTTATAAAAATAGCCGGCCATTGTAACACACATAGTCCGATAAGCTCTCCAAGAACCCACTCCCTAATTCAAAAAGGGATGTGAGCTCCTCCCCTGTGCTATGAACTGGACATGGCAACAATACCTCTTACAAAACGTAGCACTGTTGTCAGACCCACAGAACATGTCAGTTTGGCTCAGTAGTTACAGTCATAGGAACTGACCGCTTCTTTCAGTTTCCTCTACAGCATCCAGTGTGAAATCTGTTTGTTTCCTTGTTTGTTTGTTACCACCTCGGAGAAGCAGGGACTAACCCAGCATGGTGGCTCTCGGCTACGATTCCAGCCACAGGGAAGCTGAGACAGGAGGACTGGCACAAGTTCAAGTCTCCCTCAGCTAGGTAGTGATTTCCAGACTACCATGGGGGGGTGGAGGGGGGTGCTGGCTGGGGCTGAGACTGTACCTCCAAACAAGCAAACAAAACAAATGAAAGGACGCTGATCTATTTTTTTTTTTTTTTCTAGCTTGAGTATCTAGAAAAGTCCCTAACATACCATGGGCACTTGAAAAATATTTGTTGAACAAATGAATCCTTGCTAATTAAAGAAAACTGCTCCTTACTATAATTCGCACACCTTCTGCTGAGGCATGTGACCTTTTCCTGAAGAAAGTGTTCTCTGGTGTGTTTTGGACTAGCTCCCTGTTAAAAAATATCTCTTGTCAGCCATCTGGAAAATGATAAAGTTGGATCCATACCTCCCACTATACCCCAGGAAATAGTCCAAACAGATCAAAGATTTATATGCGATAAAATGAAACCATTACAGTCCTAGAAAATGCATGACAGGATCCGGATGCAGCTCTGGAGTCGAAAAGCTTTTCTCCCTATGACCTGACCTCCAGCAGCAGCCAGAGAAGGAAAAGATGTAGTCAGCTCACACTACAGAAAAGCTCTGTGTATGAGGAAAAACAAGCCCACATTCAGCATGAGTGAACGTCAAACGCTAACTGACAATCTAGGAAGAAAGGCACCAACTTAAACCACAAAGGATTGAACTTTCTGGTACATCAAGCTTGCGAGTAAACCAAACACTTGAAGGAATCAGACAGAAAAAGGACCCAAAAAAAATTAGGCAGTACCAGAACGTTAGCCTGCTCCCTGAAACAGCTACACACACATGGCTCTTGATAAGGTAAGACGTCCAGCCTTCCTTTCACACACAGTGAGACAAATGTCAAATAAAATGACACTGAAAAAACTATTTCTCTCCTATCAGATGGGCAGAGGGCCAAAACCACAGCAATACAATGTTGGCACAGTGGCAAGGACATGGGTACACTCAAACTGCAAATTGGCACCATCTCCTTGTAGGGTAATTGAGCCCTATCCACTAACGTTACAACACCCAGCAACTTACATCCCCAAGGGCCACCCCTCTTGGTGTGTGTGTGTGTGTGTGTGTGTGTGTGTGTGTGTGTGTGCGCGCGCGTGTGTCTTTACAAGATCTGTGCAATTCCTAGAAGTCCAGCAGAGACCAAGGGTAGAGCACAGTGATGGTGTCTGCCTGCTTATGCAAGGTCCTGGGGTCTATCCCCAACACAGGAAATAGAAGAGGAGAAAAAGGAAGTAGTTAGAAAAGCAGACCACACAGAGAAACCCTGTCTTGAAAAACAAAACAAAAAACAAAAACAAAAAAAAGAAAAAGAAAAACAGACCAATAACCAGTGGAAAGATGAGCATTCAGGCAGTTCCCAGAAAAGGGAACCACAGGTTGCCCTTAAATATGATACTGTTAACACTGACTATTTCAATTTCTGGGAATTTATCCTGAAGACAGCTTTGCATTTATGTGAAATAACACCTATATAAAACTACTCACCTGGCCAGGTGTGGTGGCGCACGCCTTTAATCCCAGCACTCGGGAGGCAGAGGCAGGCGGATCACTGTGAGTTCGAGGCCAGCCTGGTCTACAAAGTAAGTGCAGGACAGCCAAGGCTACACAGAGAAACCCTGCCTCAAAAAAGCAAAAAACAAAACAAACCAACCAAACAAAAAACTACTCACTGTAGCCTTCTCTGTAGTAGCAAAACATTGGAAGCCACATAAATGTTTATCACTGGAAGATTAATAACCTAAAGTATGGTGCATCTACACAACACAACACTAGACAGGGTTTAAAATTTTATTATATTCACACATTCATTCATTCAAGTGTGTGTGTGTGTGTGTGTGTGTGTGTGTGTGTGTATACACATGCCACACCATGCTTGTGAAGGTGAGAGACTTGTGGAGTCAGTTCTCTTTTACCATAGGGGTCCAGGGATGGAGCTCAGCTAGTCAGACCTGGCACAAAGTGAACTACCTGCGAAGCCATCTTGCTGGCCCAGATATGTAATGTTAGGACAACTCAGGTGGTGAACAGCTAAGGATGTATACTGCTCTTGCACAGGACCCAAGTGTGATTCCCAGCACACATGTTTTGTTTTGAGACAGGGTTTCTCTGTGTAGCCTTGGCTGTCCTGGACTCACTCTGTAGACCAGGCTGGCCTCAAACTCACAGCGATCCACCTGCCTCTGCCTCCCGAGTGCTGGGATTAAAGGTGTGCGCCACTACACCCAGCACACATGTAAGGTAGCTCACACCTATTACTCCAGCTCCGAGGGATCTAACACCTTTTTCTGGCCTCTTCAGGCACCTAAACACATGTGCTATATACACAGACACACAGACACACACACACACACACACACACACACATGCACACACACACACAAACAAACAAACTTTTAAAAGAACACACATTAATATTTGCCAAAAAAATACATAATAATACTTGCAACCTATTGGAGTTCCCTCTCTCTTGTAAAGTAAAATCCACTCTCCTGTCAGGGAGAAAGCTAACAACATTGGCTTTAAGACTTCTTGGAATGTCACATAATTTGCAATAATGGATACACTCCTTTAGTTCTAAAAGTAGGTCCTTTGTCAAAATGCATGTATTCCCAGGAGGGTCAGAACCTGTGGACCTAACCCTGCCCTCTTCCCTTTCTAAATGACCCCGAGAACCCCAAGCTAGCGTCATTGCCCCACTGAGAGGCCCTCCCATGTGCTCTGAACAGTGGTTACAAGAGCTCACAGAGCCAGGCGTGGTGGCACACACCTTTAATCCCAGCACTAGGGAGGCAGAGGCAGGTGGATCACTGTGAGTTCAAGGCCAGCCTGGTCTACAAAGCGAGTCCAGGACAGCCAAGGCTACACAGAGAAACTCTGTCTCGGAAAACAAAAACAAAAACAAAAAACCAAAAACCAAAAACAAACAAACAAACAAAACAGAAAACAAGAGCTCACAGCTGATGTTACTGAAAATACCCCGTGTCAGTCACATGTGATAACTAACCCCTTGCTCCAGGTGGCACTTTTAGGTGTCATTCACACTCTAGGACCCCTTGTACCAGACTGCAGCTGCATTTTGCAAGGGAGGGGGCCTCCAGAGTGCTGGGATTACAGGTGTGCGCCACCACTGCCCAGCGTGTAGCTGGATTTTTGAGGAACCTACATCTTCATCTTGGTACCCTCACCTCCTCATTGGTTTCTCCCGTGGCCTCCTTTGATAAATCAGTTATCTACACTGTTGGATCATAGATTCCTTTCTCCCAAATGAACACCCAGGAAGACAGCTGCCTAACATTAGCATCAGCCAGCACACTAACCCAAAGCAGCTCAGACACACCCAGGCCCCATTAACACCACTGACAGGAGGACTAGGTCCCAAGTCAAGCCGGGGCACACCGCCTGGCAACTGGCCGAGCAGGCTAGCAGGATTAGGGTGAGCTTGGGATCAGAAAGTCAGGAGTGAACATCCAAGCTACATGTGGAGGGTACAAGCCTGTGATATTGGCAAGCCAGAGGCTGGAGGAATAGGAACTCGAGGTCATCCTGGGTTAATGAGACCCTGTCTCAAAAGTGTTCAGCGGTTAAGAGAATTTGCTCCTCTTGTAGTGCACTGGGATAACACTCATGCACATGAAATAACAATAAACTGCTGAAAATAAGGCTGAGGGGCTAGAGAGACGGCTCAGCCATTTAGAGCACTTGTTGCTCTTGCAGAGAACCTGGGTTCCATCCCCAGCACCCACATGGCAGCTCATAACTGGAACCTAGCCTTTGCTGGTACCAGCAATACATGCAGGAGACAGACAGACATTCAGGCAACACACTATACACATAAAAAAAAATTATATATATATATATATATATATATATATATATATATACAGAGAGAGAGAGAGAGAGAGAGAGAGAGAGAGAGAGAGAGAGAGAGAGGGAGGGAGGGAAAGCGCCAGGTAGTTGTGGCACATGAGTTTAATGTCAGCATTTGGGAGGCAGAGGCAGGTGGATCTTCATGAGTTCGAGGCCAGCTTGGTCTACAAAGCAAGTCCAGGACAGCCAAGGCTACACAGAGAAACTCTGTCTCAAAAAACCTATGTGAAAGGAGGTGGATGGCTAAAAAGAGAATGTTTTCAAATACTTGAATGCTTAGTCCCCAGTTGGTGGAACAGTTTGGGAAGGATTAGCAAGTCCAGCTTTGTTGGAAGCAGTGTGTCACTGGGAGTGGGTTTTCAGGGTTCGAAAGCCCATGATCTGTGTATAGGATGTAAGCTCACAGCCACAGTGCCAGTATCATGGCAGCCAGCCTGCCAGCGGCAATGCTCCCCACTATGGCGGTCATGGACTCACCCTCTGAGACCATAAGGCCCAATAAACTCTTATTTTATAAGTTGCCTTGGTAATGATGTCTTAACAGGGCAACAGAAAATTAACTAAGGCTGGGCAGTGGTGGCACACACCCTTAATCCCAGCACTTGGAGGGCAGAGGCAGGAGGATCTCTGAGTTTGATGCCAGTCTGGTCTACAGAGTGAGTTCCAGGATAGCTAGGGCTATACAGAAAAACCCTGTCTCAGAAGGAAGGAAGGAAGGAAGGAAGGAAGGAAGGAAGGAAGGAAGGAAGGAAGGAAGGAAAGTAACAAGACAGGGAATTGGAGAGATCACCCAGTCAGTTAAATGCCTGTTGAACAAGCCTGGTTCTGACTGATTAGTGCAACACTCCTGTAGAGGGGAGACAGGGTTTCTCTGTGAAGCCTTGACTGTCCTGGACTCGCTTGTAGACAAAGCTGGCCTTGAACTCACAGAGCAGAGATTCACCTGTCTCTGCGCCCCCTGAGTGCTGGGATTGCAGGTGTGCATCACCACACCCGGCTGAAACACTTTCAAAGGCAAAAGTCCTCAGCCAACGGCAGATGGGAGTATATGGAATTTCCTCTACCTGCCCCTCGAGGGCAGCCAGGCCGGTTCCCGTGGCTTAGATCTCCCGTTGCCACAGCAGTAATTTTCCCTGCTTCTGTTTCTCTTACCAACTGTCTTTCCTTCTGTCACCCTTGGCTATCCTCTATAGATGCTTCCTGGAATTACTTCCTAACCCTCTGGAATTTGAACACTTGCCTCAAATTCAGTTTCTTGTAAAACCCGAATCCAGCTAGCATGTATCAGCAGCATCCTGGGACATGGTAGAGCGGACACAAGGAGAGAAACCTGGGTCCCTCATGTGCCCACACAATTAGCTGGGCATTTTGGCTACAGAGTTATCTGATTTGAGCCAGGCAGTGGTGGTGCTCGCATTTAACCCTAGTGCTAGGGAGGCAGAGGCAGGGAGAATCTCCCTGAGTTTCAGGCCAGCCTGGACTACAGAGCAAGTTCAAGGACAGCTAGGGCTATACAAAAAAACCCTGTCTTGAGCCAGGCATAGTGGTGCACACCTTTAACCTCAGCATTCAGGAGGCACAGGCAGGCCGATCTGTGAGTTCAAGGCCAGCCTAGTCTACAAAGAGAGTTCCAGGACAGCCAGCACTATTCTACAGAGAAACTCTGTCTGGAAAAACAAAACAAAAACAAAAAAAGAAAGAAAGAAAGAAAAGAAAAGAAAAGAAAAGAAAAGAAAAGAAAAGAAAAAAAAAGAAAAAAGGAAAAGAAAACCATGTCTCCCACCCCCACCCCCACTCTTACTCCAGAGACAGACTTTCTCTGTGTAAGCCTTGGCTATCCTGGACTAGATTGTAGACCAGGCTGGCCTTAAACTCACAGCGATCTGCCTGCCTCTGCCTCCCGAGTGCTGGGATTAAAGGCGTGCGCCACCACACCTGGCAGAAACCCTGTCTTGAAAAACAAACAAAACAAAAAGTATTTGATTGTTTTTAAGGGCATGGTGTGTGTGTGTGTGTGTGTGTGTGTGTGTGTGTGTGTGTGTGTGTG
>OU015742.1:5494930-5506104 GCA_907169655.1 Acomys percivali | reverse complement strand
TGTGTGTGTGTGTGTGTGTGTGTGTGTGTGTGTGTGTGTGTGTGTGTATCTACATGAGAGTAGGTACTAGTGGAGGCTAGTGATGAGGGTGCCAGGGACTGTATTCTAGGCCTTTCTTTGTAAGAGCAGCCAGCTAGTGAGCTTAACTGCTGAGCCATCTCTCTATCCCTGAGCTACCTGGTCTTAACCACTCCACCTGCCCAACATCCACTTTTCCTTTTGGTACCATCACCCTGGTTTTCTGCTGCAGAGCCACTTTCTTAGGAGAGTAGCTGACCCACTACACCTGGGTCGGGGACACATACCTCAGGCCCAGAGAGCAACACATGTGCCAGGCACAGTGACGGTTTAAGGTGGGTCCTAGAGTCAAATTTACCGCCATCTCAGGTTAAAAAGCAAACTGTCAGCCAGGCAGTGGTGCCGCAAGCTTTTAATCCCAGCACTTGGGAGACAAGGCAGGTGGATCTCTGTGAGTTTGAGGCCAGCCTGGTCTACAAAGAGAGTTCCAGGACAGCCAAGGTTAACTCGGAGAAACCCTGTCTTGAAAAAAAGAAAAACCGAAAACAAAACAAAACAAAACAAAACAAAACAACAACAAAGGGAACTGTTCTCTACACTACTACACTGGCAGGACAAAAGTTAGAGATGGACATCAGCGTTCCACCTGAACCTGCCTATAAAGCCATGTTGGGAGGAAAAGAAACTCAAAGACGCTCAAAGACAGAGGGCAGTGCATGATGGTTTGTGACTATAAACCTAGCTGCTTGGGAGACTCAGGTAGAAGGATTACAAAATCCTGACCAGCCAAGGCCACATAGTAAGATCCCGTCTCAATTTATAAAAATAAAGATGGAGAGGTTGAGAGGCAATGCCCTTGCTTGAGCATTGTATCCGGCCATCCTGAAACTGGAGCGTTTCATAAAGTGTTGTGTGTGGGGAGCAGGGGTGTGTAGGTGCCATAGTGCACATATGGAGGCTCAAGGATGACTTCTGGGAATCAGTTCCCTACTCTGTGGGTCAGAGGGTAAACTTGGGGTGTCTGGCTCGGTAACAAGTATTTCTTGCCTGCCGAGCCGTCGCAGAGGCTCAGAACCTTTTAGCTTTTCAGCCCCGTTTCCAACAGATCTCTTTGAGGGAGGCTTCCTGACAGCGCTTGGTCATGGAAGAATTATGTAAACCGTCGCTAATGCCTTTTTTAACCGGGTTTCTGACACTTGCAACTGGACAAGTTGTTTAATTAAAAAACTAGCCCTAATACGAACATTACCTCAGTCACAGTACCTGTGTGACACAAGACACAGCCAGCCACACACTTCTAGCCAGGGCAGCTCATTTTGTTATCACCACCACCACCACCACCACCACCACCACCACCATCACCACCACCATCACCACCACCACCACCACCACCACCACCACCACCATCACCACCACCACCACCATCACCACCACCACCACCACCACCACCACCACCACCACCACCACCATCACCACCCCTGCCTGTGTAACTGGGGGAAAGCAAGTCAGCTGACTTGCAGACTCTGTGGCGAGAGCTAGGAACCATGTCAGCGGTTTGTCCTCTGAAGTCAGAGTAGAGCCTTCAAATGACAGCCGTACCCAGTGCCACATGGAGTCCCAAGTTTAGCTCTCGCCGACTCGGATGCCTTGATCACAGCTGTAGCTCTGGGGTTGCATCCCACCCACCCACCTGGTGCTCCAAGTGGGACAGACAGCTGTGGGATCTGCAGATGGTGATGACCTGAGCATCCTCAGGCACCAGGAGGGGTGATGACGGTCAAAGCCACTCTGACTCTTGTACCTTTCTCGGCATGGTCCCAGTTGAACCTGAAACCTTTTCTCTGCTTTGAAGGAAGGAAGGAGGGAAAGAGGCATTTCCCGCCCGACTTGAGGGTCTCTGCATTGACTCACACAGAAGGGGCTGCCGACCCTGGGGCGTTTTACAGATGTTTCTGACGACGCCTGCATAGTGAGGGGCACCCGGGTTGCTTCCTGGAACATCGGTAGTGCACAGATCTCTCTTCCTTCTTCTCTCTTTCAGAAGTAAAGCCGTGGTTGGGAGAGAAATGGTAGTGCATCTTAGGTGTACAGCCCAGGGCATAAAGCCTGGCTCAGAGTAAGGAGGGGAGGGGAGAAGGCGGAACTGACAGAAGAGAGAGGCCAAAAAGGAGAAGGATGGAGAAACAGAGAGAGGAAATAAGAGAATGGCTGTGTCATTCAAAATTTCCCCTAGACCTAGCAGCCCAGCCAGGAGTCCTTGAGATAGGCAGGCCTACACACGGAAAGCCTATGACAAGATGCAGTCAGTTCAGACCTTGGCACATAGGCTGTGTCAAGGCTATTTTTTGGCTAAGGGGCTTCCCAAGGGAGGGTCTAGGCTCTTCCTCCTGCCCAGCAGTCATGGAAGTACCACAGAAACCAGCCTCTCACCCACTGGGCTTGCAGCTTCCCCCCTTTTTTTTTTCTTTCTGTTGTGTCCAAGGTACACTTAACCTCGCCCACAACTAGGAATGGAACTCCAAAGTGAGGGGATGTTGCTCAAGGTCGCTGCATTCCCATCCCAGCGCCCTGAAGGAAATTTGTCTGCTGCCGGGCCTCCCAGAAGGTAGGGCTCAGTAGGTCTACTGTCATGCCTGGGCTAGTTTCTCATGCTCCGGGGTTTGTCACAGGCTTCACCTAGGGCCAGCCTCCAGGGAGGAAGCAGGGTCCTTCATCAGCAAGTCCTAGCTCGTAAAGTAAAAAAACCAAAAAAACAAAAAACAAAAAAAACACCACAGGAACCCCAGGGTCACCAAGAGAAGAGAGCAGTGAGTTCTCGAACACTGAGCCTCAAGGCATATCAAACCATGAGCCAGCCTCTCAGGGCTGGTTTTATCCCACCAACCAACCATTTCTTCTATCCAACTGACAAGATTTACCTCTTCAAATCCTCTCTCCCTCCCTCCAGGTGACTGAGTCCAGTGTCACACAAGCTCTCAGCGGGAGAGCTGAAACTCAACACTGTTTGGTTTTCTAAAGAGAAAGTTCACACGAACATTTCATTTATTAAAATAGTTTCTGTAAACTCTTTCAGGAGAATATACATTTTCCTTGCTTGGGTAGCTTGTCAAGGCACCATAAGATGATGGTCTCTTTAAGAACACCTGTCTGTTCATGTGTGAAAATTCTATTAGAAAAAAGAATATACATACTATACACACACACACACACACACACACACACACACACACAAGAACCCGTAGGTGATCTCATCCACCAAGAAAACAGACACAGGGTACAGGGCCTGTTGTGGCAGAATGATTGACAACTTTGGGGTGCTTCTTACAGTTGATGTCCCAAAAGAAAAGAGAGGTGGGATGAATATTTGTCACTAAAAAGAACCAGTGGAGCAGAGGAGGGGTACACCTCAGACCAAAAGTCCGAGTAAACCGGCACCGGGCATTTCTCCTCTACTTCCACTTGCTCCTCATTTTTTCTCCTCCTCTTCACTCAGGGTGGAAGTCTCCTGCAGCGGGGACGTCAGCTTGTTCTGCAGGAGGGCTGCCAATTTTTTGGAAGTCTTTTTGAGAAACGTGCTACCTGGATGGGCACTGTTCACGTGTATGTACAAGTCCTCCTGGGTGGGGCCCGTGTAGCCGCAATCCTCACACACATAGAGTTTGTCCCGTCGCTGCTTGTAGGCATACTGTTGCTGGACACCGTGGATCTTCTTCAGGTGGGACTCCAAGGAACATCGCTGGGTGAAGGCTTTGTAACAGACCTCACATTTGTAGGGGCGAATGCCTGCAAAGGTGAGGGGCAGACCGTCACCAGCTGGCCACAGCCAAGCCCAAGCTTCCCTCCCGTAAAGTCATTAAAGTTCCCATTGACAATGTGAGGAAAGTGGGCCAGAACCATCTACAAGGGCCCCGGCATCTGCATGAACCTAACACATGTGGGTGCCAATGAGGCAGAACCCACCACTTAATTCTGGGAGAAAGATTTATTTCTGTTCTTTCATCTGTTTTAATGGTTTTATACATATGTGTATACATGTGTGTACACACACACACACACACGTATGCACTGTCAGTTATCCAGGAAACAGATCCTAAGACAAAAATTCTAGAGTAAGTTTACTGGTGAGGCCATCTCAGAAAGCAAGGGTTGGGCAATGAAGGGGGAAGACGGGGAAGGAAGAAAGGCAAACAGCTACCCCAGCTTCTGTGCAGGGAATTGTGAAAGGCAGTTCAGAGCTCACCAACACTGGGCTAAGCCCTGCAGGGCGTAGATGGCTCTGGCGATGGCTCGGTTGGTAAAGTGCTTGCTTTGCAAGCCCAAGGACCTGAGTTCAATCCTCAGAACTTTTATTTACAAAGCAAGACATGGGCGTGGTGGCAGTCACGTCCAAAAAAACCTCCTTGTGGTTAATGTTAAAACTCTGACCTTTAGAAGTCTTGATAGAGCAATAGCTTAGTGAGAGGGAAAGAACCTTGACACATTCCTCATTTGCTCAGACCTGTGCTTTGTAGTCAAGCTGATTCTACAGAGTGAGTCCAGGACAGCCAAGGCTACACAGAGAAACCCTGTCTCGAAAAACAATCAAAAACAAAACAGTGACGCACACCTTTAACCCTAGCACTCTGAGGCAGAGGCAAACAGATGTCTGTGAGTTCGAGGCTAGCCTGTGCTACAACATGACACTGTCTCCAGTTTCTAGGAATCAATGACAGGTGGATCCCTGGTACTTACTCACTGGCCAGCCAGCCTAAGACTAACTGGCAAGTTCTACGCCAAGTGAGAGACCCCCATCTCAGAAAAGGGAGCTGTGGGAGGTAAGGGCACAAGGAGATGACTCAATGGCTAACTGAAGTAGCTAGCCACCAGAGCTGACCATCTGCGTCTGGACATGGACACCAGAACTCACTCACATGGTGGAAGGAGAGAAAGAATTGGCTCCCCATAAGCTGTCCTCTGACCTCTAACCTCTGACACATGGCAAGCACAGGCAGACATAACACACACCCTTATGTACACTAAATAAATGTTGATGGAGAAAACACACACACACACACACACACACACACACACACACACACACACACACGGGCATGGAGGAGAGATAGAAGGCAGAGAGTGAAAGAGGGCACCTGACATCTGACGTCACTGGCTCACCTCTGGCTTGCAATCACAGGAACACGCACATAAAGATGACTCAGTGTGTTGTTCTGTTTGTTAAATGAAATGCTGTGTGCAGTGGGGCCCTGTAATCCCAGTTAGAGTGTGGGAGCCGCCTGGGCTACGCCCTACAGGCAGATTCCATCAGACAAAGGTAGGGCCCGTGCCTGTTATCCTAGCACTTGGGAGGTGGTGGCATAAGGATCAGGAGTTCAAGGCCAACCTGAGTCAGGTTGAGAGCTGGCTCAACCGTTAAGAGCACTGTCTGCTCTTCCAGATGTCCTGAGTTCAATCCCCAGCAACCACATGGCGGCTCACAACCATCTATAATGGTATCTAATGCCCTCGTCTGGCATGTACCATATATGCACACAGGACACTCATATATAAATAAATACAAATTTTAAAAGGAGGGGGGGAGCTGGAGAGGTGGCTCAGTGGTTAAGAGCGCCACCTGCTCTTCCAAAGGCCTTGTGTTCAATTCCCAGCCACTACATGGTGGTCCACAACCATCTCTAATGTGATCTGATGCCCTCTTCTGGCCTACAGGTGTACATGCAGCCAGAACACTGTATACATAATAAATACATACATCTTTAAAACACACACACACACACACACACACACACACACACACACACACACACACACACACACACGCGGGGCAGTGGTGATGTTTGCCTTTAATCCCAGCACTCAGGAGGTAAAGGCAGGCGGATCTCTGTGAGTTCAAGGCCAACCTGGTCTACAAAAAGAGCTCAGGATAGCCAGGGCTCTGTTACACTGAGAAACTTGTTGAGAAACAAACAAACAAACAAAAAAAAGAAATAATAAATAAACAAGTTTTTTTTTTTTTATGTAAGAAGACACCCTCTCATCTCATACATGTCTCTTCCCTAGTCTAGTCATCAGGAGTTTCTTAGGATTGTTTGTTACTTATACAAATTTATAAATATATGTGTAGAGGATATATATTTTTTGGAGGGGTGTTTTCAAGACTGGGTTTCTCTGAGTAGCCTTAGCTGTCCTAGACTCACTTTGTAGTCCAGGCTGGCCTTGAACTCACAGCGATCCACCAGCCTCTGCCTCCCAAGTGCTAGGATTAAAGGTGTGCGCCACCACCGCCCAGCCATAGAGGATATATTATTAAACGTTTTTTTGTTTTTGCTTTTCTGAGACAGGGTCTCTCTGTGTAGCCTTGGCTATCCTGGACTCGCTCTGTAGACCAGGCTGGCCTCGAACTCACAGCAATCTGCCTGCCTCTGCCTCCTAAGTGCTGGGATTATATCTTATTAAATGTTACAAAATGTATTTAGATGCTCTGGACACAGTCTGAACAAGAACTTCTCAACATCTGCATCGCCACAAAAATCCTCACGAGAAAGAATATTTGAAGCCAGTGAGGGGATGCAGCCTGTAATGCTAGCACTTGGGAGGCTGAGTCAGGACGGCCACAAGGATGAGGTCCAGCCTGGCCTACAGGGTGAGATGCTGTCTCACAGCCTCTGATTCTGGGGCAGAGCCGAGGATCTGAGCTTTGCTGTTGAGATGGGGCTTAACTTTGTCACGCTGGCCGGCCTAGGACTCACGGAGATCCTCCCGCTCCGGCCTACTGAGTGCTGGGACTAAAGGAGTCCGCCACACTTGGCTTTCATTGTGACCTTTCCAAGTGCTGGAAAGACAGCTCAGCAGCTAAGAGAACCAGCTGCTCCTCCTTCAGAGAGGACCCAGGCTTGGTTCCTACCATCCACAGACACAGGAGATCTGATGCCTTCTCCTGGCCTCCGTGAGCACCAGATCTGTACTGTGTACTGCACAGACATACACACAGACCAAACACCCATACATACATACAAACAAATGATCTTTCATATCTGAATAAAACTTACTTTCGTCCTATTCACACGGACACTATTGCCTAGCCCCCCATCCCCCCAGAGGTTTTTGAAACTTACAGACTTTTTCTTTAACTTTTTATTGGAGCGCTGGGCATGGTGGCACACACCTTTAATCCCAGCACTCAGGAGGTAGAGGCAGGTGGATCTCTGTGAGTTCGAGGCCAGCCTGGTGTACAAAGCAAGTCAGCCCAGGACAGCCAAGGCTACACAGAGAAACCTTGTCTCGAAAAACCAAAACCAAACCAAACCAAACAAAACACAACTTTTTATAGGTTCTTTGTGAATTTCACGTCATGCACCCCTAATCCCACTCACCTCCCCATCCTTTCGTACCTGCCTTTGCCCTTGTAATAAGATAGAAAAAAAAAAAAAAACCCATCTCATTGTGGAAGCTGCAGTGTGTCACAGGGTGTCACACTGCACACCCTTTTCGTCCACACATCTTTGGTTGCAAATGTTCCTTGCAATGAGTCATTGGTCTGTTTCAAGGCCTCTGGCTTCTGTTACACTGTCAATACCAGATCCTCATGGAGACTCTTCTCAGATAGCCTGCTGATGACCTGTGTCATGGAGATCCTGCAGCTTTGGATCTGCAGCACCCGCCCTTTCACATGCTCCAGCAGTTCATAGATAAGAGAGGTGTTTTGGGTGAGCCAAATCAAAGCCCTGAACTTGGGCCTAGGAGGTAGCTAAGTCAGTCAGCTCTCCAGTGCCCACACCACCAGGGCAAGCTCAGCTAGCAAGGGGCAGGGCCAGCTCTTCTGCTCTCCTGCCCTCACGGCGGTGGCTCACCTGTACCTTTGCCACCAGGGCCAGCTCTATTGTGCTGCCCAGGCAAGGTTCAGGGCCGCTCCTCGGAGTGCTGTGGGCAGCGAGGGTCAGAGAGTAGGGAGGGCATCTTTCCTACAGCACTCCACGAGAGCAAAGGAGCAGGGCTAGCTCCCCTGCCCTGGAGGGGGGGCCCTTCACCCACACATGCTCAACCCCTGACTTCCTCTTCTCTAATAATCCACTTTCTACTTAGAAAAAAAAAGTAAAAATAACTAGATTCCACAAGAGAGAAAACAAGCAATATTTATCTCTCTGAGTCACATATTTCACTACACACGACAATTCCCAGTTTCATCTTTCTGCAAATGACATAATTTCGCTCTTTATGGTTGTATGATACATATGCACCCCCATTGCATATATATCTCTGAGAAACGAATGTTTCTGGCCCTTGGCATGGAGCTTCCTATTCCAGGGGTGACCTGGGGCCTGGCAGGACCACATTTAGCCTAGCATGTCAAGGACAATCTCAGTTTCCTGGAGTATTTATCACAGGGTCTGCACATACCTTCTATGTGCAGAGCACGAAGCAAGGCCTGAGAAGGTTAGCGGATTTCAAGGGCCCTAAAAAACCTAGCCAGTAAAGGGACTGACGGGGCTGGAGAGATGGCTCAGCAGTTAAGAGCACTGCCTGCTCTTCCAAAGGACCCAGGTTCAATCCCAGCACCCACATGGCAGCTCACAACTGTCTGTAACTACAACATCTGACACCCTCACACCAATGTACATACATTTAAATAAATAAATAAAAATAAAAGAAAGAGGCTGACTATGAGGTTTTCTCTAAGAGGGAATAGTGTAGGTGCTGAGTCTGGTTTTGAGGCTATGTGCCTCGTGAAGCAGGACCATAAAAGCTCTAGTTACATTTCTTTTCTTTCTTTCATTCTTTCTTTCTTTTTTTTTTAAAGATTTATTAATTACACAGTATTCTGCCCACCACAAGAACGCACCAGATCTCATTACATGTGGTTGTAAGCCACCATGTGGTTGCTGGGAATTGAACTCGGGACCTCCAGAAGAACAGCCGGCGCTCTTAACCTCCAAGCCATCCGTCCAGCCCCCAGTTACATTTCTAACTTATAAACCTGCTCCCTGCCCCAGTGTACTCACTTCCTCTTCTGATTCTGTAATCATACTCTGACAGACAGATAGCTGTCTTGTCAAAAATAATAATAATAAAAAAAAAAAAAAAAAAAAAAAAAAGCTCCTTCCTGGCTCTAATCAGCTCCTGGAGCTCCTGGTGTCCACACCTTCAAGGGAATGGAGGTAGACTTGTGTCGAGGGATCCGTGCTGAGCCTTCACCCCCAGGACTGACACCTTGCCCAGCCCATCGTCCCACTCTCTAGCAAAAACAAATCTTGTCCTAGCCAAAAGGACAGGCTGGGAACTGAAAGCACCATCTGCTGCCAGGCATAATTAACCTACTGACACCTACCTGAGTTCCAAAGTCCAAGGCCATTGAAAAGCCAGGAGCTGCAAATCTGCCACTCATTAACGGACTCCGCAGTCCGGCCTGCTAACCCCCTCCACAGCTCAGCCTCCTGGACCATGAAATGCAGATCGCACTCACTCACTGGGATGAATTAACTCTGAGACAGCCCCAGCACAGGGCCTGGCAAACACTAATTCAGAAGGACCGGGCTTCTGTGTTTAGACTCCAGCTCAGCCCCGTGCATGAATCGGTTGCCACATCCCTAAGTAGTTAGTGTTTCTCCTTCAACTACACTTAAAAAAAAATTAACTGTATATTTCACAACAACAAAAAAGGATTTTAAAATATTTATGGTCCCTAGGTGGTTGCCAGAGACTTCCCTCACTGGCCAAGCTTTTGAGTTCTCTATTCTAAGTCTTTATTATCTAGTTCCTATACATATAAATATAAATATAGATGTGTGTGTGTGTGTGTGTGTGTGTGTGTGTGTGTTCTTTTGGGGGTTGTCAACAAAGACTTCTGAGGTTTTTTATTTTTATTTTATTTTATTTTGGTTTTTTTTTTTGAGGCAGGGTTTCTTTATGTAGCCTTGGCTGTCCTGAACTCACTTTGTAGACCAGGCTGGCTTCAAACTCACAGCGATCCACCTGCCACTGCCTCCCGAGTGCTGGGATTAAAGGCGTGCGCCACCACATCCAGCTCTTTTTTGAGTTATTTCTTCCTAACGCTAAGCTGAGTTTCATATCCCACCTCTCCAGGTAA
This sequence comes from Acomys percivali, assembly GCA_907169655.1. NCBI lineage: Eukaryota > Metazoa > Chordata > Mammalia > Rodentia > Muridae > Acomys > Acomys percivali. The sequence continues at coordinate 5,496,005 of OU015742.1, read as the reverse complement.
TGTCCTTGCTGCTGGAACATTCTGTTTGCTTCCCTTCCTCTCAGCCAGGCGCCCCTCTCCTGACTCTGATCTAATTGTGAGCAAGAAGCGTTGGTATCTGCCTTCTTGTGAGAAAAGTTGAGAGCAGTCTCCTAAGGCAGGCAGGTAGGCAACGCCCATAAAAGCCAGACCGCTCCTGCCCTTTGGCCTACTAAGTTCACTTGTGGGAAGTTCCGCTAGAGACAGACTCACGCAGGTGGGCGAAGGGTATACAGGAAAATTCTCGATGCCACTGTCAGAATAAAACAGAAGGGGGAAGGGACCAACTTGAAAATGGAAGCAACAAATTCTATTAGGGACTAGGAAAGGACTGTGCCTCTGCAATGGTGACTTTGTCATCCGTAGTAAGTGGACAACAAAAAGGAGTAAGGTCTGTCCACTCTGCAGACACCAGCAAACCCCAAACTCTGCTGGGTGGTGGCGGTGGCAGAGGCAGGCATAACTCTGAGGTCGAGGCCAGCCTAGTTTTCAAAGTGAGTTCTAGGATGCCAAGGCTACATAGAAGAATCCTGTCTCAAAAAACCAAAACAATGCCGGGCGGTGGTGGCTCACGCCTTTAATCCCAGCAGTCGGGAGGCAGAGGCAGGCAGATTGCTATGAGTTTGAAGCCAGCCTGGTCTACAAAGTTAGTCCGGGACAGCCAAGGCTACACAGAGAAATCTTGTCTCAAAAAAACAAAAACAAAAAACAAAAAACAAAACAAAGAGCCAATCACTTTCAGAAGTGAACTAGGGCTGTTACAGAGACTTGCTTTAAAAAAAAAAAAAAAAAAAAAAATCTCATTTTCGGCTGGGTGGTTGTGGCGAAAGCCTATTTAAGTCTCAGCACTTGGGTGGCAGAGGCAGGCAGATATTTGTGAGGCCAGCCTGGTCTACAAAGCCAGTCCAAGACAGTCCAGGCTACACAGAGAAATCCTGTCTCCAAAAAAAACAAAAACAAAATCTCATTTTCCATTCCCCCATATGAATATATTATCTTTTTGAGTCACCGTGTGTGTGTGTGTGTGTGTGTGTGTGTGTGTGTGTGTGTGTGTGTG